>JANAVB010024999.1:445000-669021 GCA_029216955.1 Iris pallida | reverse complement strand
AAGGGGAAGGGCCTTTGAGTCATCTTATCTATTCCTACAACCAAACCCCAACCCTAATGAGACTCTATATAAAACCCTTCATGACAAGCCTTAGTTCATTTATTTCATTCCAAACTAGAAGAGAAAACCCTAACACATCATTCCAAATCCATTTCCCTTTCATTCCAAGGAGGCTTGAGGCTTGACATTGCTAAGGGAGCTCTAGAAGAAGGGAGCTGGTGTGGAGCTTGCTAGAGGAAAGTGTCCATCTACGTCCTTGTGTCCCCTCGGTGCAATACATTGGAAATCCATCTCCTAATAGGTAAAATCCTTGTTTCTCTTGTCATTTCACATTGCATAATGGTTTTGACCCCTAGTGACCCTCTCATGGCTAATAGGAAGAAGAAAGAGGTCCTAATGAGTCCTATTGTGATAGCTACATAGACTTTTGTGTCCATTTGGAGGCAACTACGAATTTTGTCCACCAAGTGTTTGTCAAAATGATAACTTGGTCATTTAGCATAGGAGATGTGTGTGTCAATACATGTATAGATGTATTCATGTGATAGGATTATATGAGAGGGGGGAGACTTCCTTCTTTACCATTGGTAACATCAGTAAGGAGGTATATGAGAGTGTAAAGCTCAGTAGGGTGTTTGGGAAGGGGGTTAAGCCATGCATTACAGGGACTTAGTTCATGCAGGATTGATTCCTGCACAACAGGAACTTGTGTCATGAATAGGTAGCATATGGACTTGAGAAGAACAGAGAGTGATGTCAGTCCATGTCAAGAGTGAGATTGCTAGTGAGTGGTTGGCCAAAACACTGATTTGTGAGTGATCCCTGTCCATATACCCTATTTGAGTGAGCCTCATGTGCATATGAGGATGTGTTAAGGTTTGGGGGTTTTAGTTAGTAGAGGAGTAGATTGATACCAATGCATATCAGTAAACTCATGTGCCTATGTTCAGTTTCAGAGGGTGTTAGCATGTGAGTGTCATGTTCCTTTGTGTTAGAGTGTCTAAGTGGTAACTAGTATCGAGAGGTAGGAGTGAAAATAGTGTGCAATATGTATCAGTCAGGTATCAGTGAGTAGACTGCAGGAGGAAATCCTAGTGAGTTCCCTAAGTGTCAAGTGTGATGGGTGAACCATGTGTGGCCTATGGGAGTCGAGTGAAGGGAGTGCCAGTTGGATGAGGTTAGGCTTTGCACAGGGTCATTTGAGTCTCCTACAGGGAGCTGGACTAGTGGGATAGGCCAATTGGCTACTGGCCAAGGCTGCACCATGTGCAACAGGCTCTGCTCAGAGCCTTGTTGTTCAATGAGTAAAGGACTGAACTAGTATTTAGTGTCAGTTAGTGAGTGTCTAAGTGAGAAATCTGTGAGTGATCAGTGTATTTGTGAGTATCAATGAGGAGTTTATGAGTGTCCTAGTGAGTGAGAGTGAACATGTGTCTCGAGAGTGTTGAAGATCATGAGGCCAGGTGAGGAGGACAGCAGGTAGATCAAGTGTGGCAACAGTTCAGTAGGTGAAGTGCCTGTATAGGGATAGGAAGAGAAGATGAAGAAAATAGGGAGTTAGGCCAGGCCTTGGCTTGGCCTAGGTAGGCTGCTGGCCACACAGGCAGGCAATATGGCCTGTAGGCAGTACGGTCAGTACCAATGTGTAAGGGTACCCTAAACATGTAGGTGAGAGAATATATTCAGTATAGTAGAGTAATGGGAATAGGGGAAAATACTGTTATATATGAGAGTAAGGATAACTGATAGGTTGATATATTGTATCAGTATGAAGGGGTAAACATTAGCCTATAGCAGTTACTGGATATCTATGTATCAGTTAGAATAGGAAGCAGTGAGCATTAGCAACAACATTAGCAATGAGTAATAGCATTAGGGAGTTAACCTTATTGACAGCAGCAGTAATAGGAGTAGTGTTCAGGATCAGTCAATAGGGTATAGGCAATAGCAGTAGATTGGTGAGGCAATAGGGTAGGGAGTGTTGGGTATATCGGGTTCAAACCTGAGCAGTTAGCCCCAATAGAGGAGAGGAAGGATGCCATGCTATTTGGTGAGCAACAGAAAACAGTAGCAGTATCAGTAGGAGTATAGTAGGTGAAAGCTTAATATAGAAGTAGCAAGGAGGGGTAATGTTGACTGATAGCAGCAGGTAACACCTGCACAAGGGAAGGGTAGATGACAAGGAAGTTAGGGGCATGTACAGGTGAAATGTTACCTGTGTTGTCACGCCCCAGATCCGGAATACTAGAGAGCGGGAGAATGACTCAGCCAGCTACGTATTACGGGTAGATGAATACCGTATAATACGATCAATGATGTCTACAAGACAAGGGAGTGCATACTACATACAAGTCTAACTAGGTTTACTCAACCTCTATTGTCCTAATCATTCAATGAAAAGCAGTAAGTAGAGAACATGTAAGAATAAGCAGTACGGCGTCCCAAATGCTCAGTCAAAATATTTTTTTGAGATCTGGATTTATAAAATATAGCCAGATGATATAACAAGGTATACACAATCGTCATCAGCTGCAGTCTGACTTAGTTACAATTATGTAAAAGTAAGTGCAAGACAGTCCGACTAACATGTCGGTGCCAAGCAACAAAAGTGAAGTAAGTAGCAAGACGAGTAGGGGAGCAAGAAATCCACTCATGTCCTCCGGCGATCATCCCTCTAGTATTGACCATCTTGGGAGTGGAAGTAAGCTGAGTCCTCGGGAGCTGGCTCTAAATCTGGCCATGCAAAACCAGAGAGGTTAGACCTCAAATAGCAAGTACCACAAGGGAGCACGACATGAAGAATTAGAACCAGTGATAAGAGTTAAGAATATTGCAAATAAGTCTCTGATTTGCTACTGGGATTAACACAACGTCACGACACTTCAAGCCAACTTTCCAACCAAACAAGGACAGAAGCTGACCCGTCATGTCCTGACATTCTGATCATCTCAGTAGTTAACAGAGTAGGTACAGTACACAAACAAATCAATTTAAACGACAATACAACTGCTACGACTTGCTAACTGTAAGTTCCAAGTTATCCTAGAAATATGCAATAAGGGATTTCTCAGTTCTTACAATATACGACCAAGGCTAGTCTATCCAATAATCAATTACGCCAATCATGAATTAGACGCGTTCCATCAGGATGTCCGTCATCAATATACAGAAAAATATAACCATATACCACTCCCTGCCTGTGTGGCAGATTTACAGTATCCATGGAAATCAGCCGGCATATCGGGACACTAATTGTCCCAAGATGGTTGTCATGTAAGAACTCGAGAATCCATTCTCTCCATGCAATAGTTATTTTATTTAATTTAATAGTCCCTACGTTAATTGAAATCTCATGCCGTGTATCATGATCATTCTGAATGAGTACTTCCGTACATAGTACGATATGCATAACTCTACAACGTGTTAGGGTTATATACTAAAAGCATCACTTTTGTAATAACCTTATTTCCTTAAATTTTGAATGAGAATCATATGGACAAATGTTTGTATATTGTATTTGTTGCAAGTGTTAATGCAAATGTATGATATTCTATATATATTGTAGATAATATGGTGTGTGGTATCACACAGAAGATCTTGTTATCAGTTCCCTATGGAGTATATAAATAGTTCACAACCTATATGGACTTGGACAATCTATTGAAAAGGTTGTAGTGTAATCTGGTATTAGTCTATCTTGACTATAGGTTTACACTAGTACACTTTGTGTGTATTGAATAGGACCACTTGAGGTTGTTCTCTTTGTACTGACTACATAAGTAAACAAATACCTCTATTATTATGGATGTTTGTGCTCTTAATCCGAATATAATAACAGACATGTATATGCAGTGTGTATTACTTTGACTCATGAAAGTGAGATTCATTATGGGTCAACAACCTCTATGAATTGGGTAACAACATTGTATGTATGATGGGTTGTTGATTATAAATGGAATCTATGTCCCGATACATCGGTTGATGATGTCCTCTTAAGGAGCTCATAAGGATTGTCATGTAAATCCTGCATGTGGATTATATCTGACATGACAAATAAAGTTGAGCGGTACTACTTAAGGATAAAAGATGTCGAATCAATATAGTTGTCAGTAACTTAATTTGATTGACGGATATTCGATATCTTAACATGGGGAGCCAAACGAGCTTATAATAAAAGGAGCCCAAAAACATAATTTGGGCTTAGGGAGGTAGTGCAACAATAGCTCATTAGTGGACCGAGCTATTGTTAATGGGCCTGGATTGTGTGTTCGGACTGAACACGGGATATCCAAATCCGTTAGGAGGCCTAACCCTAATTTCTCCTCATGGTCCCTGCCGTAGCCTATATATATCCTCTATGTTGACCCAAACTAGATCACAGTCAACCAAATATTGACAATTTGACAATATGATACTTGTCATAATTAATATGACACATCAAGACAGAACTCAGTGCAAGACGGACGTCGTCTCTCTCCTGCAGCGTACTCGTTTTCAGAGTCTGTACTATTTTACAATTATTGAGTCTAGCAAAATATAAACTGAGTAGCACTAGGTATTCTTGGCTTAAACCTTATCCCCAAACAAACCCAAAGCTCCACCAAGCCAAATTTAGCCCACAAAGGCCCAACTGAACTTTCTGTCAGCATGAAGACAGAGTTCAGGCCGAACTCTGCCTCCACACAGAGTTCGGGCTGAACTCTATCCCCTGATTTCTAGGACCCTAATTTTTAGGGTTTGTTGTATGCTAGTTGTCCAACGGCTAAAAATTTGAATTCATGACACAGAATTCTGGCCAAATTCTGCCTATCCCAACTAGTATAAATAGGCCTTGAATTCTTTCATTTTCAATTATCCAATTATTTCTTTCTCTCTTCTCTATAAGCCTCATACAAGCCTTAACCTTCTCATCTACTAGCCACAAGCTTCCTAAGCCTAAAAGTGCTCAGTGCTATTTAGTTAGAAGTTTGGCAAGAGTCAAGAAAGTCGCTTGGAAAATTCCAAGCATCGCCACAGCGATCTTTGTAAGAAGTTGACGTGCTCTTCTGAAGAAAAGGCACGAGGTGTAACTACTATTTCATAAATAGTTGATTTAATCCTGAGCTAGAGTTCTCAGGTCTGGACTAGTCCTCCACGAGGAAAACCAGGTTAAAAATGACTGTGTTTGCGTATGCTCTCTTGATCTTTTTATTTCTGTATTTACTACTCTGATTATTTGCTGTTGGTGAAAAGAGTTAATTTTTATTTGGTCATTATTGTTATAAACTCTATTCACCCCCCTGTAGAGTTGTCTATCTGTTCTTCAATTGGTATCAGAGCTCTATTCTCTTAATAAGGACTAACATCCTAGAGCTGATCCATGGCAACCACACAACCTATATTTTCCAACCATGGTGAGGGACGGTCCACTCATAGGCCACCCCTATTTAATGGAACCAACTACACCTATTGGAAAACTAGGATGAGTTTCTATCTCAAGTCTCTAGACTTTGACCTGTGGGCCATTGTCACTGATGGTTACAAAAAGCCCGCCAGAATAGTTGTCGAGGGAGATCTCATCGAAAAACCCAACGACAAATATTCTGACGGAAGAAACAGGCAAGTCTAGATGCTAGATCTATTAATGCTCTTTTTTGTGCAATAGACAGGAATAAATTTAACAGGATCTCAACATGCACCACCACACACGAAGTATGGAAGCTTCTGGAAGTGACGCATGAAGGAACCACTCAAGTCAAGGAATCTAAGATCAGTCGTCTGACTCAAGAATACGAGGCATTCAAGATGAAGCCGAACGAGACGATCACTCAAATGTTCACAAGGTTCCTTGACGTCATCAATCCTCTGTCATCTCTTGGATAACAATACTCCAATCATGAGAAGATCTGCAAGTTACTTAGGGGGCTACCGAAGATCTGGAACCCTAAGGTAACATCAATTATAGAAGGCAATGATCGCACCAAAATATCTATAGAAACTTTAATGGGAAAGCTGATGGTCCACGAGCTTAACCTCAAAGACTTCGATGAACCTGCTCCAAAGGCAAAAGAGATTGTCCTAAAAGCTCATTGTCGAAGGGCTGATCCTGAAGAGACTGACGACGACAATTCAGAATGTGATGATCAAGCTCTTCTAGTCCGTAACTTCAAGAAGTTCCTTCGTTTCAATCGAAAGAAGAAGGAACAACAAGAAGACGACGAGGAAGAACCAACGTGCTACGGCTGTAAAAAGGCTGGACATGTTCGAAAGGACTGTCCCTTTGCAAAGAAAGGTAACAGATATGAGAAGCCCTACAAGAAGCCCTCTTCGCGAAAGTACGCCAACACTAGTATGTGGCACGAAAGCGAAGCCAGTAATTCTGAAGAAGAAGACGACTCTCCTCGAGACACTGCTAATGTCTGCCTAATGGTAACATCCGAGAAGGTAACTAGCGAAACTCTTGATGACTTTATATTTGATGAACTTGGCGATGCCTTTAATGACTTACTAAATGATCACAAGAAAGTCATTAGTAAATATAAGCATGCCAAGGAGAAAATCAAAGGCGATGAAATCGAGATTCAAAATCTTTCTTCTTTACTTGATAATGTTAGAGACACTCCACCCACGGAAGTCACTGATGAGGTGTCCAAGCTTAAATTAAGCTTATATGATGCCGAAATACTTATTGAGAAGCAAATACGTGAGATCTCAACACTCAACAAAGAGCTTGCTGAAGAAAAGAACAAACACAAGATCTCTATTGCTAAGATTGATGGTCTGAATGCAAAGTGCAATGAACTGAATGCTGTCTCTAAGAAATTAGAGATCAGATTGGGGAAACAAGTTGCTCAACCTCAAACCCAATCACACAGTCACAAAATACCAGACTCATAATAGTAAAACACATCACCCACATGCAGCACGTAACCATACTTATATGTACACGTACTACCATGCAGCACGTAAACCACATGCACGTAGATATCACTCTCAATCTACTCATAATAACTATTATACTGCTACTGCACATAGACATAACTATTATCCTACTGCTACACATAGTCACTATCCTGTTGTTTCACATAACTATCACCATACTGCATATAGACATCACTATCAACCTACTCCTAACACAAATAGGCATGCTACTTGTACATACTGTGGATTACATGGTCATATCTCACCACAGTATAGAATTAGAAATTAGTTGATATTAATCTATATGCATGGGTACCGAAGACTAACATTTCAGGACCCACAAGAACTTGGATACCAAAGGTCACATCTATTCGTGATGTAGGTGGACCTTCCTTCTTCAACTAAAAGCAATTGGATTCTCGATAGTGGATGCCGCGACATATGACTGGAGATGCAAATCTTTTCGTATCACTATCGATGAAGAGGGAAGGATATGTATCCTTCGGTAACAATTTAAAGGGCTACATCATAGGTAATGGTACTATTGGTTATCCTCCTTCTCCTGTAATAAAGGATGTCTGCTTAGTGACCGAGTTAAAGCATAATCTGCTCGGCATAAGTCATCTTGCTGATCATGGATATGATATTAACTTTGGAAAGAATAAATGCTACATTTATGATAGGTCAACATGAGACATTGCTTTTGAGGGATAAGAGAAGATAACATTTATCTTTTCTATCTATCTAGAAATACTAACAGTGTAGGAAGATGCCTCTACGCCCACAAGGATAAAAGACTTTTGTGGTACCAGTGTCTTGGTCATGCCAATATAGAGACTATATCCAGGCTATCGACAAAGAAGCTAGTAAGAGGTCTGCCCGACATCACATTCAAGAAGGATACGGTATGTACCGAATATGAACTGAATAAGGCAACCAAATCTTCATTTAAATCCATAAATACTGTAAGTACTACTAGACCCTTGCAATTACTGCACATGGACTTATTTGGCCCCAGTAGAGTAGCCAGTCTTGGTGAAAAACTCTATACATTTGTTATTGTAGATAATTTTTCAAGATTTGCTTGGGTTTTCTTCCTTACAAACAAAAGTGATACTATTTCAGTTTTCAAAATCTTTGCCAAAAAGGTCCAAAACGAAAAAGGCTACATGATTACTCGAATCCGAAGTGATCATGGAGGCGAATTCGAAAATTCTGATTTTGAAAAGTTTTGTGAAATAAATGGTTTTGATCATGAGTTTTCTTGTCCTAAACTCCTCAACAAAATGGTGTTGTGGAGCGGAAGAATAAGACTCTTGGGGATATGGCTAGAGTCATATTGAATAAATTTTTACTTCTGAAATATTTTTGGGCAGAAGCTGTCAGTACAGCTTGCCATGTTTTAAATATGGTGCTTATTCGACATATTTCGAAGAAAATACCTATGAGCTTTGGTTTGGTAGGACTCCAAATGTCTCTTATTTTAGAGTGTTCGGTTGTCGTTGTTTTATCCTAAATACTAAAGACAACTTAGGCAAGTTTGATGCCAAAGCTGACGACGGTAATTTTCTTGGCTATGCTGCCAAGAGTAAGGGATATAGAGTATTCAACAAACGCTCAATGATTGTAGAAGAATCTACTAATATGACTTTTGATGAAGAAAATAGTACATCAGATATCCCCGACGATGATGTTGAACAATCAACTTCTACACTGATGAATACCACCTCTGAAACCAATTCTCTGGAGGGCTTACCGAAGAAGTTCGAGTTCAAGCCGTCACACCCAGAAAACTTGGTAATAGGTGAGGTATCACGCGGAGTAAGTACTCGATCATCTTTAAGAGATTCTATTGCTAACACTGCTTTCATTTTACAAATTGAGCCTAAAAATGTTTTAGAAGCTTTTAATGATGAATTTTGGATTTCCGCTATGCAAGAAGAACTCAACCAATTCGAAAGAAGCCAGGTCTGGGAACTTGTTCCTAAACTAGCTAACCGTTCGATTATTGGTACTAAATAGATTTTTTGTAACAAAGTAAATGAAGATGGTTCAGTCACTCGCAACAAAGCTCGTCTAGTAGCTCAAGGATACAACCAAGAGGAATGTATCGACTACGATGGGACGTATGCTCCGGTTGCAAGACTTGAATCCATTCGGATGCTTTGTGCCTTTGTAAACTTTCAGAATTTTAAATTTTCAAATGGATGTCAAAAGTGCTTTTCTGAATGGTTTTATTAAGGAGGAAGTTTTTGTAAAATAATCCCCTGGTTTTGAAAATCATAAATTTTTCGACCACGTTTTCAAGCTTAAGAAAGCGCTCTATGGCCTCAAACAAGCCCCCACAGCTTGGTATGAACGCCTAAGCAATTTTTTACTAGATAAAAGTTTTTCAAAAGGGAAAATTGACACTACACTTTTATTAAAACTTTTAAGACACCATTTTTTAGTTCAAATTTATGTTGATGACATCATATTCGGTTCCACTAATAAAAATCTATGCCAAGATTTCGCTAAGTGTATGCAGAACGAATTTGAGATGAGCATGATGGGGAGCTCAATTACTTCCTCGGACTGCAAGTCAAATAAACTTCGCAAGGAACATTCATCAGCCAGTCAAAATACACAAAGGATATGCTGAAGAAGTTTGATCTTAACAACGTCAAACCAATCAGCACTCCCATGGCTACTACGACCAAGCTGGAACCTGATGAAAGCGGCAAACCTATTGACCAACATAAGTATCGAGGTATGATTGGTAGTCTACTTTACCTAACTGCTAGTCATCTCGATATCATGTTTATTGTTTGTCTGTGTGCTCGCTATCAAGCTAGTCCTAAGGAATCATACATGTCCGTCGTTAAGCGTATCTTTCGATACCTTAAGGGTACTATTACAGTCGGTTTGTGGTATCCCAAAGCCACATCCTTCGACCTTATCGGTTATTCGGATGCTGATTTTACGGGTTGCAAAGTCGATCGTAAAAGTACGAGCGGTATGTGTCATTTATTAGGCAAGGCTCTAGTCTCATGGTTTAGCAAGAAGCAGAATTATGTCGCACTATCCATAACAGAAGCTGAATACATGGCAGCTGGTCGTTGTTGTGCACAAATTCTATGGATGAAGCAAACCCTTGCAGACTACAACCTATCTTTTATGCACATTCCTATATTCTGTGATAACACTAGCGCTATCAACCTTACTAAGAACCCTATATGTCACTCACGCACGAAACACATTAAAATTTGTCACCATTTTCTGCGTGATAATCAACAACACGGTACTATAAATTTAGAATTTATTGACACTGATCATCAGCTGGCAGATTTCTTCACAAAACTACTATCCGAAGAGCGATTCAACTTTCTTTGTCGTGAATTAGGAATTTTGGATGAAACAATTATTCATTAAATTGGCCTACGTAAATATCGATTATGTCATATATTTTTATGGTGACTTTGCTATGGGTACAAGCCGAAAGGGTCCTTCTAACAACAAGGTGTAAAAGCCTAAGCGACACGGTGCACTAGTCTTCGGACTACCGCTAGCTGGGATCCGGCCCCTACAGCTACCCCATGGCAGTTTCATCCTAATAATCATTGTCATAAATCCTTGTTTATATTGTAAGCCCCCTGAATTTTCGAGATTTATTTTTGAATTTTCTAAATGAATTGTTTTCGATAATTTATTTTGATTTAATTAATTATGATCATTAAATGCTCTTTACCGTGACTTTGATTTCTAGAGCATCAGGGATGCCAGTCTCTGGAAACTTTCTTCTTGAAGTTTGTAGTAGACGAGATTATCTTCAATTTGATATATCATGTCCCATTCAAACTTATTCCCTTGTGATCCATTTGCTTCGCGCAACTTTCGGGTCAATTTAGACCAATTTATCGTCTGTCGTAATTTGTGATAACTTTCAATTTAATTTTCGGGTCCGACATCGGTCCAATCCAGTCGACCCAATATATGGCCCTGGCCTGTTTTGAGCCTACTATGCACGGGACACTAAATTGATCTCCCTTGTGGTCCCATTTCATCCATGATTTTAATTGGTTTAAATTGTTATTTTAATTAATCTTGGCCCCATCTCAACCAAACTTGACCCAACATCCAACCTAAATTGGTGTGACCCTACCATGTCTACCTATACACCCCACTAATATTTTCTTCTTTTTTCCTATTAAAAAATATACCAATTTTACATAAATATCTCATTTTTATCTCTCATATATATTTATATATATATATAATCTCTCTCTACCTACACTCCACCCTCTCATCACCATCACACACACAAGCCCCCCATGTACAGTCGGCCTACTCTTTCTCTCTCCTTTAAATATCTATCTCTCTCATTCTCTCTCTCTTTCTATATATTATATACACACACTCATATAACTTTCTCTCACTCTCTCACCCACCCCTCACATCACCCCTCTCTCTCTTCTGTAGCCGAACGTAGCCCATGCCCCCCATTCTTTTCTTCTTCTTCACTTTCTCCTTCCTCTTCACACTTCTCATCTCCATTTTTTTTTTTTTTCTTCATTATCATCATCATCCCCACCATCACCACATCATCATCTCCACCACCACCACCATCAACCGCCTCGACCATCACCATCAACCACCATCTCTCCTCCACCCTTTCCAGCCGTACGTCGCCGTCGTGCCGTGCCACCGCCGCTACTGGCCGCACGTGCAGCAATAGCAGCAGCGTAGCAGCTGCACCAGCAGCAGTAGCAGTGCAGTAGCTGCACCAGCAGCAGTAGCAGCGGTCGCAGCTACGCCGGCGGCCACCGTGTGCCGCCGTGGCTGGGCCCCTGGCTCTGGAAGACCCCGGCGAACCCTCCCAGGGGCAGCACCTTTCTTTCCGACGTACAAGCTAGTCGATTCGTGCGTTTTGCACGGAATCCCGACGACGCGCGCGCGGACGGATTTCAGAAAGTGCGTTTCGTCGCAGCAACTTCGTGCACATTTTTTGGGAAATCCGACCGTTGGATCGGCGAACTCTTTTCTCCGTCACAATCTCGATATATACCCTTCACTGCCTTCAAGTTTCGTCCGTTAATTTTGTTGTTTGATACATCAAACCGGCCACCAAGTTGACACTTTAAATTATATTATTTATGGACAGTTTTGTGGAGCCAACTTCGTCGGTTCGTATCTCCTCCATCGAAGCTCCATCTGGTGTACCACTGGTTTCTATGCGCAGCTGGTATAACCCTCTTCCTGTCTTTAATTTTTGTTTCATTGTGAGCACGTTTGGTTGGTTGAATTCGACGCCAAAGTTGGTCGTCCGAATTCTTAATTTTGTACTTGTAAATACTAATTTTGAACCCGGGACTCCGGATTCAATTTATGACACCACCATTAGACTCGTGGCATCATTTTGGCACATTTTCATATAAAGTTTGTTAGATTTGGAGGACGTGGACCCTGGCACGTATTTCGGTACAACGTGGGCCCCACAGTCCGGGTCAACGGACTTTTTGAGATCGGCTCATCGGAATCCAATTCTGGATATATCTTGAGTTCATATCGTCATTCTGGACTTGTTAACATATAATTTGTTGAGTTTTGTGGACATTGGCTCCGATACGCATTTTTGTGCAAATCGGGATTCCAATATTCGGGTTAACGGGCCATTTTGAGATCGGCTCATCGGAATCCAATTTCGGATATACCGTTGAGTTCGTATCATATTCTGGATTCGTGGACATAATTTTTCTAGGTTTTGTGGACTTTTATTTTGGTACATTTTTCGGTGCAAAGTGGGTCCGACACGGATACCGTTTTGACCAAAATGACCTTTTTGCTCCTGTGTCCAAATTGGACTTATGGATAGGCTATCCTAGCTAATTTGACCATTCTGGACACGTTGGTTATGGTTGTTTCACCATCCGACAACATTTGTAGGTTTTTACCATATTATTATAATCTTTCTTCTTTTGTTGTATTTTGAGATCCATCGATTCCAGTGATTTCACAACCACTGAAATTGAATGTGTTGACCCTGTAGATGTATATAGAAACTAGCCTTGACCCTATTTGACCATGGTTGACTGCTTTGACTGAATGTCGAAGTAGAGTCAATATTTGACATAGTTTAACCTAGAGTTGACTAGAGTTGACCAGAGTTGACTAGATTTGACCAGTTGACTAAAAGTCAACGGTAAATCAACCATTGACCCAGTTTGACCTAGTGTGACTCAGTGTGACCTAGTTTGACTTAGTGGACAGAGATTGACCTAGATTACATAGCTATACTATAATTTATGCCTAACACTGTTGAACCCTAATTAGCTTATATATCTCATCTTAGGTCTGTGATTTCACTCTGAGCCAGATTACACAGTTGACATATTCTACCAGATCTCAGGCGAGTACATTTTCTGATAATATTTCTGTTTATGATATCGTCTATGTTTCTTGTATGTATAGATATCCTTGTTCTCTTGACACATTGTTCACCCGGATTGGTATTTCTCTGGATCCCGTCATGAGATGTTATTCCTTGTATTATTGGTATATCTTGAGCAAGTCTTTCTTGTTTCTTATGCATTGTATAGCCACGATTCCTGCGAAGGCTAGCTACCCTCTCAGAGAATCGTGTGTCATGATGTGTCATAGTTGGATCCACTATACTAGTCGGGGACGGGAAGTATTAGTATAGATGTGTGGTCATTATCCGCCTTGTTTATTCTTGTAGACCTTGTATAATGCCAATCCTACACTCCACGTATGATTGGCTGGATCATTAGACCTTGTTCAGACCCAAGCCGGCCACATATCGAAGCTAGTACTCACACACCTAGATAGATGATCTTGATTCTTGTACATGCCATGATCAGTTTTACTTGCCTTGTTCTAGCTCTAGATTTACAGCTTACCTTGTCATGATACTCACATGCACATTTCATGATTCCTTGTATATTCTCTATTTACTGCTACATTTTTAATATCGTCTAACTAGAACTGTTATTTGAGATTTGTGCTCGTTCCATCCTGACTGGATATGTTGATAATATTTTAGGAGTTGTTGTGCCCTCAATATTGGACTACAGGATGTTGCTAGCTCTGGTGGTTCCCGGTATTCTTCACCATGAGTTGTTTTTCAGGAGTTCTATGTCTGGTATTTGGTTTGTTATTGTTTTCCTCTGTTTTATTCTTGTCTCATATGATCCTTGTAGATTCTAGTTGTTCTAGTGATATTGTTGTTATTTCTTGTATCTTCCTTAGTTTTTGTGATGTGATACAAGTACCTTTATAGTTATGGTTCTTTAGATGTTGTAGTTAGTATCGGGTACTTGACAGCGCTCTACCGCCGATACTGCGGCGTAGGCTGGGCGTGGCCCACGTATTCGTACCCGTATATCCGGGTACGGGTCGTGACATATATGGTTCAATTTTATTTATAACTTAGTTAATTCAAAATTTTATAAATTTAATTCCATTTATTACATTCATGGTTTCTTTCACAATCACACTTTTGATTTTTATCAAACTTTTGCAAATTTTTCCATCTTTTACACTCCATCTATATTTCATCACACTTGGTTCTTTTTTTTACTGCTTTGAGTTCTGGCCTCAGCACCCAAAACTCGGGCCGAACTCTGCCTCACACAGAGTTCGGGCCGAGTTCGGTCTGCTGATTCCAGAACTCCCAATTGCTCTCAACACTCCATCTATTTTGATCCTACGGTCCAGGATCAACCCGACCAGCCGACCCTACAATCATATTTTCGGAAATTCTCTTTCTTCTCATTGCCACCTCTAAACCCTCTCCAAGTTCATCCTCTCCAAACCCTAACCCTAGAATTCTCAATCTAGTCTGGTTTTCTTCTCCAAACTCAAGGAGCATAGCATTTGGATCCTTCTCTTCCATATTCTACTACTCACTTGAGGTATAACTCTCTCTTTTTCTTCATCTCAAATGTCAAATTCTTATTATTATCAATGGCACCTAGGTTGTTCAATAGGGGAAAGAGGGCTAGAACCGAGGGTGCTTCCTCATCTAACCCTCCTCCTCAAGATGTTCAACACATTCATCCACTTTTCAATCCACCACCACCTAATGACCCCAACACATTCAATGATCGAATTTTTGTTTCATTGGAAGCTTCCAATGAATGGTTCAATGACTTTCGTTCAAGGAGTGTGTATGCGGGTCATCCCATTAATTTCACAATTTTTCTAGATATGACTCTTTGTTTCATGATCTTTGTCTCGTTGAGTTAGTTTCTACATCTTTACTTATATACTTGAATGCTATCCAAATGTTTTACTGTATGACGACACATGAATCTATTCTCGTGTCGCCGGAATCGACATCTCTTTTGATGATTTCGAACTTGCGGAATATCTCGAGATTCCGGAACCCAACTCTTGGAAAAAACTTGTCGATGCACGCAAGTTTCAATTTCTCGATGGGTTGTCTCTTGAGAGTTTTAAGGATGATTTGTGTACTCCAAACACTCGTCCACACAAGTTATTTGCTAAATTTCTTAACCCATATTTCTATGAACTTCATCGTATCGTCTTCTCCATGCTCTTGCCCAAAACAGGATCGACTGATGAAGTTTTTTTTTGAGATCTTTGCACTCTTCATCTTCACTTCCATGTCCCGTTTAACCTTTCATGCACTATGATGGACTGGATGATTAGTGCACGGAAGAGGCCTCGATCATTGGTCTATGCTCTTTATTTGACAATGGTCTTTCGTGCGTTCTACGTTCCTCTTGATGAGTGCCAGTTCCTTCCAGCCCCTGCATTTTTGTCTAAGGCAAGGCGGCTTCTAGCAGCTGTCGAGTCTCCTGTTGAGTCCGAGCATTCTGGGTCTGATGCTCAGGCTGATACACCTGCTCTTGGGCAACCTGCGCCCGAGCCTGCTACTCTCGAGTCTATCCAGACCATGCTGCGCGATCATTTCATATTGGAGGACGACCGCTGGACCCAGCTCGACTATCGTACCACTTTGTAGATGAGTGCTATCAGTAACTTATTGTACGACATCCGGTACACCATGTCTCGGAATCCCACTATGCCCCTTCCTATTGAGCAGGAGCCATCTCGCACCGGTTACCGTATCGACGACCCTTGGGTCATGCGATATCTGGATCCGGATACAGCTTTTGTGGATCCTCGCCGTTCTGATACTGATCTATCTGACACCGCTGGACTATCTCGTGCTCCATGATGGATGTGGTTCCGTACCTGCTGCTACTACTGCTGATGATCTTCTTTAGTTTTCTGCATTATGGACTTATGATTATGTAGTTTCATTTTCTTGTATGAGTACATTCTTAGTTTATGTGGATCTTTAGATTTTATCTGCAGTTATTATATTATTATTATTGTGTGCTTGCCAGTTAATCCTATATACAGTCTTCTGCCTGTCTGTTTGGTGTTCATTTTTGATAAATGCCAAAAGGGGGAGATCTATTTGATATTCATATTTCTATCATATTGTGTGATATCTATGTTTTGGAGGAGATAATGTATATCAGGATAAGGCACATTGGTTTACAGAGAAGCTATGTTTATGGGGGAGCTATTATTACGGGGGAGCTACTGCATTCTATGCATGTCTACTCCTTTCATCTTGTGTCCAGGTATGAACATTGAATATACAAATATCATTTTTGTCAATTATCAATATGGGGGAGATTGTTGACCCAAACTGGATCACAGTCAACCAAATATTGACAATTTGACAATATGATACTTGTCATAATTTAATATGACACATCAAGACAAAACTTAGTGCAAGACGGACGTCGTCTCTCTTGCAGCGTACTCGTTTTCAGAGTCTGTACTATTTTACATTTATTGAGTCTACCAAAATGTAAACTGAGTAGCACTGGGTATTCTTGGCTTAAACCTTATCCCCAAACAAATCCAAAGCTCCACCAAGCCAAACTTAGCCCACAAAGGCCCAACTGAACTTTCTGTCAGCATGGAGACAGAGTTCAGGCCGAACTCAGCCTCCACACAGAGTTTGGGCTGAACTCTGTCCCCTGATTTCCAGGATCCTAATTTTTAGGGTTTGTTGTATGCTAGTTGTCCAACGGCCAAAAGTTTGAATTTATGACACAGAATTCTGGTCGAATTCTGCCTATCCCAACTAGTATAAATAGGCCTTGAATTCTTTCATTTTCAATTATCCAATTATCTCTTTCCTCTTCTCTATAAGCCTCATACAAGCCTTAACCTTCTCATCTACTAGCCACAAGCTTCCTAAGCCTAAAAGTGTTCAGTGCTATTCAGTTAGAAGTTTGTGCAAGATTCAAAAAAGTCGCTTGGAAAATTCCAATCATCGCCACAGCGATCTTTGTAAGAAGTTGACGTGCTCTTCTGAAGAAAAGGCACGGGATGTAACTACTATTTCACAAATAGTGGATTTAATCCTGAGCTAGAGTTCTCAGGCCTGGACTAGTCCTCCACGAGGGAAACCAGGTTAAAAACGACTATGTTTGCGTATGCTCTCTTGATTTTTATTTCCGTATTTACTACTCTGATTATTTACTGTTGGTGAAAAGAGTTAATTTTTATTTGGTCATTATTGTTATAAACTCTATTCACCCCCTCTAGAGTTGTCTATCTGTTCTTCACTCTATTCTCTGGCCGCCAAATGACTGATCAGAAATCTGAAGCTTTCTCTAAATTCGTGATTCACGTAAGGAGAGAAGAGAGGGATGCCAAGGAGAAGAAAGGTTGGGAGATCGTCGTCCATACGACGTCCAACTCGAGGAAGGAATACGTGCAAAAGATCTTAGGATCGTCCGCTCGATTGCCAGGAACTACTTGTCTTCTTCCCGCCGCAGGTATAATTCGAACCCTTGTTTTCGCCTATGAAGGGTTAGAACACGTTTAAATCTGTTTAACTTTCTATCGATCAATACGCACGCCAAAGTAAGGGTCATGGGAATCCCTAGTTCCATCACAACGATGCCCGTACGGTTAGGTTGTAGGTCTTATATAGCGTAATGCAACAATCAAACCTAGCCACGGGATAATCATGCCTTGACTGTAAGGTACACATGCTGCTTTTGTATAAAGAAGTTGAAGTCAACACGTCCATATGCCAATGTTCGGGATCGGCTAGTTGATCGCAATGGTTCATGTTTCATACACGAACGTGTCTCATTCAATTCAATAAGGCGATTAGCTAGTCTTTTAGTTCCAACTAGGAACGCATGATCAATCATTTAGTCAAGGTAACAAACAATGAAATTTGTGACAAGGCATGAAAGTCAAACTAGTATTTAGTATGGTCGAGTCTATAACTCTCAGGGTTAAGTACCAGTAATACAAGATGCCCACAAGCCAATCAAGATGCGGGGCACACTCCACACAACAATATGTATTAATACTAACATGCATTAAGTGGCGCAATCTAACGAAATGCGCGAGATAAGACGAAACGTTCGAATTCGGCGAATCATGCGGGATAAGACAGATGGCGCGAATCTATCATACGGTCGCGGGACTCATGCGGTTCGCAGAACTGCAGGCGGTCCGCAGGACCAAGGCAGTCCGTAGGACGCATGCGGCAAAAGACTCATGCGGTCCTTAGGACGCATGCGGCCAAAGACTCATGCGGTCTGCAGGACGCATGCGACCAAAGACTCATGCGGCCAGACTCATGCGGCCAAAGACTGCATGCGGCCAGACTCATGCAGCCAAAGGCTGCATGCGGCCAGACCGCTCATCTTCTCCAAAATCCGAAAAAGATGGCCAAGGAACCCATGAACTTCAAACTTGCATAACTCGGTCAAAACAAAACAAATCTAACTTTTCACAGGTCAAATTTGGGTAAAATAAAAGGCTCTACCACATGGAACAACTAGATTTTGAAAATAAGCAAGTTTGATAGATCAAAACCAAGGAAGACCCATAAAATTTGAAACTTAAAATCTTGACCTACACAGAACCATCCATGAAAATCAAAAACTTCAAGACCTAAACTTGTAGAGAAAGAGGAGAGAACAACATGGACTAAAAATAATGGGGATGCATGAAATACCTCATGGTGCAAGATGTACTTGCCTCTCCAAATTGGGTTAGGGTTTTGGTGGAAGGAATAAAATGAAAGTTTGTGAGGAGAGAGAAAAGAAAAGGTGTATATATAAAGTAAAGTTTGATCTCCACCACCCATTCCTTCCCATACAATCTAGGCCATCCACCCCTTATCATGATGAACCAAGCCAAACTAAGTTGGTTCAACATGAACCGAAATAAACCAAGAGCTAAGCAAAGGCAGAAAACAAAATACAGAAAAATATTTAGCATATAATTAAAGAAATAAAATACAGAATAAATGCATGATAAATACTAAATAAATACAGTCAAGTAGTACACGTATTAAAATACGTATCCCTAGAACGGGGAGTGACATGTGTACAGGCAGTAGGGTCAGTTGCTTAATGCATTAGATAGGTAGAGATGTGAGGGACAGGGCTCCCTTGGAACTTACCTGTGCCTTGCACGCAGGTAAGTGCACATGTTGCCTAGGTTGCTTATTCTTGTGTGTGCCTATTTGGAAGGCCATGAGAGGGTGTTAATAGTGAAGGAAAGGGAGGAGTCCTATGTGACATGAAGTAGTATGTGTGTATGTATAGGCTAATGTGAATAGGAGTGTAGTGTTAGGTGAGAGAAAGGATACACATGGCAGACAACAGGGGTACTAGTAGCAGAACAAGAAAAATGAGTATATAGGTAGGTAGCGAGGTATTGTGTAATATAAGGTATAGATATAGGTAATGATTGAGTACAATTAGTATGGAGTATGCTATATGATGTTGGTACCTATATCTAGTTACCAGTGTATATAGTGAATATGTACACCTAACAGGTTATGTATGGATATGTAGGATAGGTAAAGTATAGAGAAAAGGTATAGGAAAGGTTTAGGAATACCTAGATACTAGAGTATAGGGATAAGGTTGATACCTAGGTAATAGGGTAGGTGGAAAAGTGTAGTTAATAGGTAATGTGTCAAGATATAGTGTGTCTTATATGGGGTAGTGTGTCAAGATATAGGTAGGGTTAATTGGCTTATGATCTGGATACATAGAGTAGAGGGTTACACCTAGGATTGGGATATCAAAGTCTAACTTGGGCAATAGACTATATACAAATATTGGCCTAGCTAAGGGGCTTAGGCATAGGGATATAATGTGGTGCATGCATTTGGCATCTTGGCAAACCAAGGTAATAGGGTTGGGTAAGGTATTACAATAGAGCCTATGTAGTTACAATATAGGAATTACATAGGGTAAAGCCTAGTATTGGCTAGGATACCTTGGTATGACAAGGTATTGACCTAGAAACCTAGGTTGACTCAACCAAAAAGTCAATATTTAAGTCAAGTTGACCTAGTTTGACCCCGGAAGCCTAGTTGACCTAGATTTGACTTAGATTGCATATCACATACTAGATATCCATGTTTTAACTCATTTAAACACCAAATAACCTGTATATCTCATATCTAGGTTCTTGTGACTCCACTTTGGGCCTCGATTCATATTTACTGCTCAGGACGACATGCGAGTACATTCTCTGATAGTTTCCATTTCTTGATATTTTCTGTGATACATGTTTATATCAGTATTCTATCTTGATTTAGACACCATGGATACATGGATTGGTATTGTATGGATTCATTGTCTTGAGATACGTAGCTTATGCCTAATAACTTTCACTGAACTAATGTATCTACTCTGGATTATTGAGATTCATGTCGGGACCTGAATCCATGTGTACTGGTCGGGCAGAGAAATACCTAGGAGACGTGTGAACATACCCTTTCTACCCCATGGTCTTACTAGAATAATAGCGGCCACACAAGGATGTGTATGGTTTGCCAGATATTACCCTCTAGCCGTTTACATGTCAACTTGGTATTTCAAAATACTGGTGTTAGACACAGATATTATGGACTTGCTAGTTGTATACCTTACATGACAGGTTTTCCCCTTTATTACATATCTGCATGTCTTTACATTTTTATATGTTCTCCCCACACACTTATTGCTTTATATCTACTTATCTCTTCTTTTGTACTTTGTCTCTTACAAATTGTTCATCAAGTATTACATTATTATTTACATTTTATAGTACTTGTCAATTAATTGGAACTGCTATTTGGGTTGTACTTCGCTCCAATACTGACTGGATATATTTTCAGATGGCTTAGAGGACTGTTGTCCTACATACTATGAGCAAGGAATATGCGAGGGAGGTACCCAGGAGTCTCAGGAGGATCCTGCTCGGTAGAGAGTGCCCTAGTAGTAGCTTAGAGTTTTAATATTTCATATTGTATAAGATTGTTTCGAATATGGGTTTGAGATTGTTATTATTTCAGGATATGTATTTATTTGTCTTAGACTTGTAGACTTAAATTATATCATGACTTGCTACTATTCAGTCTTCATTATCTTCTTTTCCAAACATTGTGTTTTATCTTCCTTTAGATCTTGTGATTGAGTTATAAATTATATATGTCACATTATTCCTCTGTGCGGAGATGACAAGATATATTTTATATTGTTATATGCTAGATGTTATAGACGACCTATACAGCGTTCTACCGTTGATACTGCGAGATAGGCTGAACGTTCCACGTCCTCGTGCCCCTAAATAAGGTACGGGCCGTGATAGTCCGTGCTTCGGACATCGAAGCCGTGCCTCACAATTCAACATGACTTAACCAAACTCTACCTTACGGCCCTTTTCTGACTTAACTTGAAGTAACTCAGTCCCAAACTTGTGTTGACGACTCAAACACGATGCCACATCTCGTACTGAAGTATGTGTCTTTGCTATAGCCAAATCTTTGGCTCCATAATGGTGTTGCAACCGTGTACACCTTCTTAACTCAATTCGTACCATGCTTGTACTTTCTTTGATTCGACCGACACTGTACATGCGGATTGCCGCTTAGCACACCAACTTATCTATATGAAAGGTCACTAGCAATGTCAAGCTATCTTGGACTTGGCTGAGGATATATGGCAATCATACAACGCAGGTAGCTAGCCCGTAGAAGCCTCGAATCTTCTATGTGGTACATCCAGCATCCTGCTTTAGCCAACTCGCTTCCCCAGGGTCGACATGATCCAGGTACCCCCGACGATCATGTCGAGGAAGACTACGCCTTGTGCATAAGTTATCCATGACCACGCACCTACGACAACTTCTAGACTCGACATAATATAAGGCCTACGGATGATATAACTTGCTTTCTTTTCTTTATACTTATTTACTCTTTACACATGTTTGCAGAGCCCAATCAGGGATTGCCTTGGTGACTACCGGTCGTATGAAATTCTCATCTTTGAAACCCGAGAAACGGCTACTACATAGCCTTCTTACTTAATTGAACAAGACGTGTTCCTTCCAACATAACTTGAACAAAACATGTTCCATATGTGCCATAGACCATGGCATACTTATCTTTGAACCAACCGTGGCTTGTGTCTTAAACCAATTTGTGTTCTGTATGACACTACCGCCCAAGTTATACTTTACATGACGAGTCTTGAGATCGTGGGACTGTGTGGCTATAACAGCTGCATAAATCGTGGGACCGTGCTTGCTTTGACTTTGATAGCCCGTGGCATAACTTTGCTTAACTCAATCATGCAACAACTTAATCCGTGGGATGAGTAAAGGCTAACCCAAGCCTTGCACCATGGAAACGTGCATTGAGACTTGTGGGACAATTATGCTATGCCAAGCATTGGACAATAGGACAGTGCATGCTTTATCAAGCATCTATACCGTACGATGCCTACAACTATGTTAGGTTCATATTCTTGTGGTCCATAGACCAAATTTTCCATCTCCTATGCCACAGGACGAAGGACCGAGTGACAATTTAAAAGCACATCGTGCAACACTTCTAAGCCGACCGTGGGATCTTTCCATATTCTAACTCAATCTGACCCAAGTTGGGATTATTCCCTTAGCTATGTGGCTTTGTCTCTTTTATTATCAAGCCTACTTGTGCAGTTGAAAACTTTCGTTTTATTAGTGTGAAGGCCAAGCTGAGGCAAGTTCACGAAAGCCACCCACCTGAGCGAGGAGTTGCCTCGACCGAACAGAACTTCGAGAAAGTCGTTGCATGGCTAAGTCCAAACGCCTTTGGCATTTTGATTCCTCCGATTGAACTGAGCGGGATGGGACATTACATTATACACCACTCAAAAAAAGTTTTGTCCTCGAAACTGACTGAGTACACACTCATCGACTTGTCATTTGATTCAATATTCAATAGTTCTCGCACACACTCCTCCTACGTGTTTCTCCAATCCGAACCACGCTCATGCCTTAGTTATTTTTATATCGAACAACTATATCTCAAACTTTTTCTCCAATCCGAACCACGCTCATGCCTTAGTTATTTTTATATCGAACAACTCTATCTCAAACTTGTGGTAACTTATACTCGTCGCGCACACGGACAGTTTAGTTTTAGTGCAACCCACCTGAGCGATATCCTCAGTACATTTCGAATCCAAAGATCACACTACCATCAAGATTTTCCTTGAAACCCACGAATTCAAAATCCTCGATACTTTCCCGTTCTTTTAGTCTCGCTTGAATTCATCGTATTACTTAGTTAGATCGTGCATATATTTTAGGCGTCCTCAAAATACATACATTTTAACCAAGCGTCGTGATAGAGAATCTGCCATTTCCACTCGAGTGACATTGTGCACATATTCAGGCATTCCTGAAATATATATATTTCAGCCGAGCCTCGTATGTGATGTTCCACATAGTTGAATCATTCTATCCACCAATACTATTATCCAATCCTATCAATTCTCAAGATCCCTCGTACCGATACAACCTCTCGAAACAGAAACATTTTACCTAACCGCTGTCACGCTCCAGAACCAGAATACTGGAGAGCGGGGGACAGACACAGCCAGCTACGTACATTAAAGTGCAACCCACCTCGTAATACGGTCACGACTATCTAGATGCATGAGGGTTTATCTACAAGCCATCAGTCTCTTATGGTCAAGAACAAGTATAGTGTCTCAATCTCAAGCAAGCAAATAAATGTTACAAGATGTTAGATCATCAGTCATACAAAGTAAGGCATCCCAAACATTACATATTCAGATGATCATGAAGCTAGTCGTACAAAATACGAAGACTAGTAAGAGTTAAGTCATACATGATCAACCCCAGGATTTGCCAATCATGTAGACAGACAAAAATTAAGTTTCAATACGAGCTAACACTTGCTCGGCGACTAAACGCCTCAAAAGAATAATTTACAATAGAGTTGGAGAGCAAAATAAGAAAAACCCAGTCGTTGCCACGGTTACTTCTAGTGTTCACCATCTAGCTGGAAAGCAGGTAGATCTTCGGGTACTACTCCGAAATCTGGCCACACAAAACCAGCTGGATCAGAACCCAGAAGAGCAAGTACCACAAGGGAGGCTCTACTTATGAACTAAAACCAGCATAAAAATGAATAGAAGAACTGATAAAAGAACGTAATTAAACAACATGAAAGACAGAGTTAAAAGAACACACTAGCTTGTATTAGGAAAACAAGAGGTGCAATATAATTTCCATGTTAATCATGAGACAATTATTCAGACACGGCCAATCAAGTCCTACGGCTTGCTATCATTAGCTAACAGGGTTATCACAGGCCTAGTTACTAACAAGATGCAGTTGAGATGTTCCCGCAGTCACAAGCCCTGCAGACTATCCAGGTTATCCCGGCAGGGTTACAAGAGTTTATCAAGATTTAAGAGTACTTTTAGTTTATAAGGAGTGCAACACATGACAGTGTACTGAAAATGCACCCTACTCGACGGCAGGCTACAAGTACACAGGTATGAGCGGGATAACGGGATCGCCTGTAACTGGAAAATCACTCTATATGAACTACTTGATCAATCTAGTCGTTAACCTAGTTAGATTCATTATGAATTCCTGACCGTGGTAACCAGAAATCTATGTCCTAGATATGATACAAGATGAGATAGTTAGCTTGTACAGTTATAATCAAGAAAAATCATCCACGGAGTCAAGACAAGGGGTACACAAAGCAAGACATGAATAGTTATCGCAACAGCAATCAAGATTTTATATGTCATGTCAGGTTTACTTGTCATGTCAAGAGTACACCTCGACGGGCCACTATGAAGATTATCAAGATAGGATCATCATGTTCAAGTTCAAGTTTATCAAGTCCGGTCCTCGCAATTTAGGCCAAGTACAGAAAATATGCAAAGAAGATCAAGAACATCCATGGGTGATTAAAACTATCAGTCAGATTTGAACTCCAGTTAAAGTTCGACGGGAAGATTCTTGAAGCCAAGACAAAGATTTACAACTTTCATGTTGAGTTTTACAAGATTTTAGCTACAAAATAGCTTAAACAGACAAAAATAGTCATTCGGACGCGCGGACAAAACTGGCTACGGTGCACGGGGCACGGATGCACGACGTACGGGCGCACGATAAACAAAACAGTGGCGCACGGATGCACAGCACGCGGGGCGCAGAAAGACAAAATTAGGTAGAATTGAATTCCCTACAACATGGAACCATTAGTTTTTGGAAATACCAAGTTTTTATAGATCAAAACCAAGAAAAACAAGAAAAGTTTAAAACTTAGATCTACAAAAATATATCCATCAAAACTAAAAATCCTAAGTTCTAAAGATGCTTAAAATCATACAAGGAAGAGAATAGAACAATCAAAAACGGAGATCCAAAATGTTCTCCATGGAGCAAGTTACACTTGCCTTGGGTTGGTGGGAGGAGTAAATGAAGAAGAAGAAGGTAGAGAAGTAAATGATAATAATGGAGGAGAGAGAGAGAAGTTGGTTTATATACCAACCCTTCTCATCTCAAACCAACTAAACCAAACCAAGCCAAGCCAAGCCAAAGTAAACCAAACCAAAACTAAACCAAGTCAAGATTAACCAAGACAAGGTTAAGCAAGACAAGTCAAAGCATGGGTTACCTGACAAATGTCAGAATTTCGTACACGTATACTGAAAATACGTATAACGAAAAACGGGAATCCGGGAACAATCCAGGGCTGATCATTGGAACTGAAGCACATCCTCCAAGTCTGGAACTGAAGCATTAGACGAGTATACCTTCCCACGGTTCCTAACATGGTCTGGAACTGAAGTACATCCTCCAAGTCAAGTCTGGAAGATCAACAGGGTCGATCACTGGCAATCTGGGAACAATTCATGGTTGGTCAGGCCAACCGCAGCAAGTACCAGAAAGGAATGCTCAAGGACGGGCAAATAAAAGCCAGCATGATAAGATATATGACAGGAATAGCATATATGAACAGTAAATGAGGGTAAAAATCGTACGGTACCAACGTACGATAATAATCCACAACTAATGTAGCTAAATAACAAACAATCATCACAATCTTCCTAACATCCAATAATACATGCATCGCCAACTAGAAGTCGATATCAGTCAACCTTGCAAGCAACAAGCCAAAAAGTTTAGGGGAATAAACGGCCACTCAAATGCCTACGACTTTCTATGTGGAGGTTGGGCTACCCCAACGATGCAAAATATACAAATCCTCAGATCATGCCGATCTAGCAAGCTAGCGGGGCCAAATATAACAAGACTAGATAAGCACCGGTCCGTCGTAAGGCTACCGTGCGAGCAAGACAAGCATGTAGTACATAGTAAGTAAAGTAGTCGGATAATGCCATCCTCTAATGGGGATGGTAACAATATTCATAGCGGCCATCCTGCACTCAATGACTAATGTTAGGGAAGCGGCTAGTACTGCACGATCTCGGGATTTCGTTTCCTCCCAGTGCTTCTACCCGTTTAAGTTACCTACATTATCCCTACAGTTATCCGGAATCACATGCCGTAGTCACATGATCATCCTCCTAGATGTCATACCTCAGTACGGGAACGCTAAGTAAGAATCAACTTCGACACCTATAGTCCCAGTTATGATTCATTCTCAGTGTTATGCAACAAGCAATCAATCAATCCTGACCACGCTAAGACTACAGGCCAACTACCAAGGTACCCATGCAGGTAATCATATCATATAGCTAGAATAACAGGATTGCACCGCAATGTAATATAATCAGGGAGATAGCACCTCAAACTGCCAGTAGACAGGGGGCACCTCAGTGCAAAATTAGGGCCAGTACCTCAAAGGGTAAGCTGGAATCATAGCACAGATACACATGGTCGTGTCAGGAACAAGGACAATCAATCAGTCACATGAAGTCATCTGCCCACATCGTAGCATGGATATCCGATCAGGTACATGGTCAGGATCTCTACTAAAATAGCATCTCAAGTACACATGGGAGCCTACAGCTCTAATCATCAAGTCGGTCTATCCACCGGATCAATCTATCAGGAGCCTCCCATCTATGATGGAATAAATATTGTCACAACCCGCACCCAATGTAAGGGCACGAGTGCATAACAGCATCTAGCCTGTACCGCAGAAATGACGGAGTACACTGTAGGTCTGCTATTTAACAATATATAATAACATGTCATCTCCGAATGGAGGATATAATATGAATATATATAAACTCAATCACAATCTAGTAGGAAGAATATATGGCACGAATAAAGATAAGGATAAAGATAAAGATAAACTCAGAGTGCAAAGTAGCTAACACAAATCCATAGTGAGTCACAAAGTAGTCAAATAAGTCTGAAATAACATAACATGTCTAATATAAAAGCTGGAGACAAAGTCCAGTCAAATCCTAGTCTGTCTGAGTCACTGCTAGAGCTTCCTCAACTGGCACTAACCCCAGCTGGACTAGGGTCTCCTGGTCTACACCCACTATGTCATGAGGACTGTAGTAGGTAGGACACTCGTCCTCGCCATAATCTGTAAAATTTTGTCAACATATTCAGTCAGGATTAGAACGAGCACATTTCCAACAACAGTTCTCAATAAATGACAAGTGCTATGTAACAGTAAATAGAGAGAATAAACACAAGTAAAATAGAATGTACATGAAAGTAGCATGGCAAGGGTAAAGCAGTAAACTAGGGCAAGAATAAAGAGAACTGAACATATCATGTACAAGAGTCAAAAAATAACTATCTACGTGAGTGAATATTAGCTTAGACATGTGGTCGGCTTGGGAACTTGCACAAGGTTTACTGGCCTGGTTAATCATACGTGAAGTATATGATTAACACTCACAATGATCTATACAATACACAAGGTGGGTATTGACCACATGTCTAGACTAATATTCTCCCGTCCTCGACTGGTATAGTGGATCCAACCATGACTTGTTATGACATAGGATTCTAAGAGAAGGTAGCAAGTCTTCTCGAGAATCGATGTCCGTACATTTGCACAAGAAGTACAACAAGGCTTGCACAAGGTACACCAAGATAAAGAAAGAATAACAACTCATGACGGGATCCGTAAAGTACCAATCCGTGTGACTAATGTGTCAAGAGCCATGAATATCTACACTAAATACATGAAACATAGTAAATATCATGAACGAAAAATCATCAGAGAATGTACTCGCCTGGTCCTGAACTGAGGAATCAATACTGCCACTCAATGAGCCTCGAAGGGTCAACTCGTACAATAGTCTTCTAATGCTGAAACAAACAATACAAACATGTTTAGAATGGTCAAATTAGCTAGGTTAGCCTACCCATAAGCCAAATTCTGGACACATGGGCAAAACGGTAATTTTGGGCCAAAACGATGTCCGCCGTTGGACCCGCTTTGCACCAAAAAATGTGTCGATATCTACGGTCTCTAAACTCGTCAAACTATATGTCTACGGGTCCGGTTTGACGAGATGAACCCAACCATATGTCCAAAGTTGGATTCCGGTGGACCGTGTATAATTTTGCCGTCGGATCGGGTCGCGGGCCCGCCAAAATAGCGTTCCGGTCGACCTTCTCAGAATCGGACCAAACTTGGCATACAGGACCAAAAAATGACACGATTATGTTGGTGCAAGTTTCATCTCGAGATGACAAACGTGCACAAAGTAATTGACAAATTCACAAAAGGGTCGATACAAGGTATCACGACGGATACGCACTGATTTCATCGCACATACGCAGCGAAATCGACTTTCGTCGAATCCTACACGTCCGCAACATCCGTACACGCCTTTTGATGCCAACGGATTGCGACCAAATCGCCCGATTTGACGGGACGCACGTCGTATCGAAAAAAATTCCCTAAATTTTGATTTTCGGAATACTGTTTTTCTTGATTTTGGAAATCAGTTTTTGAGACATACTGTCAACGAATTCAGGAACCAAAACATAGGTCATATAGCCCTATAGGTTGTCTACAAGTCCCTTCAAACAGTTTTTTGGATCTGTCGAAGGATCGGCGAAAAATTGCCTCCAAAAATAGCGATCCGGGTTCCTAATTCTGTTCAGTTTTCAAAAACTTTGTATCGAATTTTCGGACAGAAGGGTTAGGTAGTGGAAAATCTATCTAATGGGACTCCTAGAGGGTCATATCGGCTACCCATAGAAACTTACGAATCTCGATTTGATCGAGCGTGCATAAAGAAATTAATTGGGAAAACTAGGTACCTGAAATTTTGGTTCTACATGGCTGGTACGCATGTGTGTGCGCGTGCGCGACGGCTGACGGCCTTGCTCCGGTGGTCATCGACACCGGGGAAACGTCTAGGTTGGGGTTGGGTTGAGTTTCTGAGAATCTCTCTCTCCCTCACTAAATCGCGGATTAAAGAGCTTGGTTTCGGTTTCAAACCGAAAGGAAGAAGAAAAGTTGGGTTTGGCTTAGTGTTTGTTGTGTACGTGTGTGTGTGTGGGCTTGGGTTTGCTGGCTGATGGGTTGATGGGTTTGCTAGGTGAGTTGCTAGGTGTGTCGGTTTGTATGGGCTGGTGTGTTGTGTATAGCTATCTAAATACATACATATGTATCAATGTATGTATATATGTATATATATACACATATGTATATATGTCCTAATATATATACAGATATACACATATATATAGTTATACACCTATATATACACCCATGTTCTTATATAAATATACATATACAATACACATACATATATAATATATACATATATTTATTTATAAAAAACCCCAATATATATATATTTATATAAATAAAATTCATTTAATATTTTCCTTATAATATTTCTATTTAAAAAATTCTTTCTTTCTATATATAATATAATTATATATATATATATATATATATATATATATATATATATATATATATATATATATATATATATATATATATATATATATATATATATATATGTATATATATATATATATATATATATATATATATATATATATGAAATAAATACATATGAAATTTATATAAAATAACCTGAAATTTATTTATAAATAAAATTGAATATTTGTATCTTATATTTATTAAATATATTTAAAAACTTTATAAATAACTCAATTGTGTATATATATTTATCTTAAAATAATTGTTTTAATCAACAAAGTAATTATATTAACAATAATAATTTAAATAAAATAAGGTAAATGACCATATTAGCTCTATCTAGGATAATGAGGTTGACAAATATCATGCCAAGAAGGGCGATCACCAGATAGTAAGCTAATCATTATAAACATTTCTAGGCCCTCTGCCTCACAAGAATCCTCTGAATCAATGATCACAAGCTATCAAGAAACAAGTCTCTCAACTACCAAGATATAGCAATTGTACCAGATTTTGGGCGCTTGGGAAGTTGAGTAAAAATCATGTAATGATACCCTCGATATTCTCCTCGTTCCACGAAATGCTCGCACAATCATCAAAATCCAGGAATTCATATAGTCATATTTGATCAAATTTGAACATCATCAAAAGAAATGGCAACACTTGTAAGCCCACTTTCCGAGTTTTTCTAATTTTTATTTATTTATGTATTTTAGTTGTAGTTTTAAATGAATTTTCTAGTTAGAAAATAGTGTTTACTTTCTACTATCGATATTTTGAAGAATTTACTTTAGGTAGAGATTTTACAAAATAGACTTCTAGAATTATATGATCAGTTATCGCGATTGTGTTTCCAATATGTTTTAGATATTATTAATGATATATAGTATTGCTTCTAAAAATTATAGGCTAATTTCAATTTAATCTAGATTCGATAATTATTCAAGTTACCATTATCATTCATTTTATGGTTTAAATATATATAATTTGCTTTGAAATCTATTTGATAAAATTAGATATTTAGAATATCGTATTAATCAACTTTTCGATTAGGTTTCAAAGGTATACGAGTTATATTATTGATAATACCGAATACTACTTTAAATATTATTATTGCGATCGTTAGTAGATTTTGAATAGATCGAATTTGTTATTTGATTTTTAAACTTTTACTAAATGTTATTTAAATTATTGGTTAATTATTTGATTTCGAATCTAATATATATAATTTAAATTATTGATGATATCAAATTTATATTCAATATTTTGAGATAATCCATCATCGTCTCAACTTAAGAAAAATATGTTATCTTTTTGAACTATCTAAAATATTTGGAGGCAGAAGTGATTTCATAAACCATGAGTAATTGACCATAAGATTATTTAAATACAAAAATGTCTAAATTATCTAATTATCATTAAGAGATTTTGAATAATATATTTTATGGTGTTTTGGTAATTTTGCTTTGATTAATCACTAGAAGGATTAGTTGTTTAAAACTAGATGTCATTTAAATTAGTTATTTATTTAATTTCAGATTTAACGTATACGATTATCGATAGGATCAAATTTATATTTAAATATCAATTCATTGGTTTCGGATTTACTTAAATCATTGATTATGATTAAAGAAATTTTGTTTTAAACTTATTTGGTTTTAAATCAAATAGAAGGAGTTATCTATTAGGAATTCCATGCCTTATCTAATCAGTAGTCCCAACTCCTATATTAGGAGGCCTATTCCTCCTAATTCACGTATCTTCCACAAACAACTATCAAACAGCCACCCGCACTCATCACCTCAATAACCAATGTGTATCGTGTCCGTGTCTACGTGATTCCTTCCACTGTTATACATATACATTTTTACCGTGTCGGACAACCCCGATACTACATCCCCAACCCCAGATATCACCGCCACCCTGCCAACATCACGGTCATCCCCATCGACAGTACCGTCAATCAGTCCCTACGACCACCGCCCTTGGCTGATGCCATCCCAACCCCGTTCCCATCGGCCACCACACAACACCATCGCCACCTCTCCTCCCCACCCAGAACAAGATCATCATCACCACCATCAGTCCTGTCGCACCATCCCGACGCAGCCGTCGACCCTGCCATTCCAGCCACCTCAGTCCACTAGGAATGGTGACACAACAAACCACCACCAAAACCCAAATAGATCAGCCATCACTCACCTGGACATCCGCTGCCTACTGCCTCCTTCCCGATGAACCAGACAAGCCATCCCGCCCAGAAGCCACGATCGATCCAGCGCCGCCGACATTCACCGCTTCCAGCCTGCACGAAGCCATGACCGACCCAGCACCGCTGACGGTCGGATCCACGGTAGACACCGACGGCCCACTCCTTCCTGTCAGCTGCTCCATGGTTGGAAACGAGCCACTGCGACCAGGGAGCTCCTCGTGGCGACCGGAAGCCCTCCGAGTCCATACGAGCGGTGCCCTGCGCTGAGATCCGTGGGCAGTCCAAGCCCCGACGGTTGACCACGCCGGTCCCTCCCCTCCAGCAGCGCACCGCCGTAGAGCGCCGACCCCTGACGCGCCTCCGTGTCTGCACCGCCTTCCGCGACGCCGCCCTTCACGTTCGAACCGCCTCCGTCCGACAAAAATCCTATCCTCGGTGAGCGCAGCCATCACGGTCGTCGTCTCTCCGTGAACTTCCGTCGAGCGCCTTTCCGGTTGGCCGAGCGCAGTCGCGTCCCCGTACCACCGGTCACGATTTCCCCTCTGTAAGCTTTCCACTTCCCCTCATCCTTCTGTCCCTCTCTCTTGTTCTTACTTTGGGTTTTATGACGAACGGGTGGGTGAGTACTCGGGCTTGGCCCATTAGCAGGAAATAGAAATTTTGGGCTTATGACTTATGTAATTCAATTAATATTATTTTGTATACTGATAGGTGCATTAAGGGGTCTTATTAATTGAATATGTATACATATTTTGGGGCTGAGCCAGTAAAAGAACTCTGGGCTTTTAGATAAGCTATATAATTTAGTAGATCTATGTATGTATACTTTTGGGTTTTAATCCTTTAAATCAAACTAGTATTTTCAACTGGTTAGTTTATATTGATTTTGAACTCTAAAAAGGAATTTATATATCAAATATATATATATGTGTGTATTAAATTGCCTTGTAAAATTCGTTTGAGCTTTATTATTTAGTTAATGGATTTGGTGTTCGAATTTATTGTTAATAGCGATTATATATATTTTCCAATGATTATTAGTAAACTAGTACTATTGTTATTATTAATTGCTTGAAAACTATATTTTTACTTATTTTCCAAAGATTACTGTAAATATAGAATTTGGCTAAAAGTCCTATAATATATTATTGTATTTTGATCTTAGCCCTAAGACTGATTTCAAGGTTCTAAGTATATCTAGAATACTTTAGCAAATATGTGGTTTGATACTACAAATAAATTATAAACATTTTCCTAAATAAACATACTTTCTTATTAAAGTTTCCTATAAAGGATTTTAAAACATCTCTAATACTAAATATGCTTTCCAAATAAACCCCTCTAATGATAAAAAAAGAAGAAGAAGAATATATTGGGATTAAAGGGATAACTTCTCCTTAGATCACAATTTCCTCTTGGCTTAATCTAGAATCGTGACTGATCAGTTCTTCCTATGTTTCTTGCTATTTTGGACTTCTGCATATCGACCATAGTCAATCAGACTATTCTGGACGCAATGGTATTATCAGTTTCACCAGCGAAGGACCACAGGCAAGTGCATATACTGATTGTTACCGTCTCTGATAGCTTCCTTTACATGTTACACATATGTCTTGCTACTTGTTGACACGATCGACAAACGAATACCAGTTTTATGGAATTATAGTACATTTTGACTGTCCTTTACATATTTTCCCCACTGTAATTAATTCCATGAGTACTAGCTGGGCGGGGAAATATCTTAGTAGACGTGTGAACTACCCATTCCATCCCCATGATGTCTATTCGTGAATAATAGCAGCTACACACGACACGTGCAAAGTGTCGGATTTATCCCTTAGCCGTTCACACGTCGAACAGGATATTTCAACACACGTAGATAGCTTTATCCCAGTCATTTCATCTTGCTTTGCCACTCGCCATGTCACCATGATCAACATATTTGTTTTCTAGTAGATATTTCTCATTGATAGAGTTTACATGTCTTTTTCTATTGTACCATGATGCTAGTTACTTCCTAGTTTCATTCTCATATGTTACATACATGTTTATGATTCTGTTGGAGCTCGGATAGTGGTCATATGTGTACTTGTTCCATTCCTGACTGAAAACCAATATTTTTTAGGTTAGCTGTGGCTTCACTTATCATTGTGAGATACGGGTGTTCTTGCAGACTAAAACCTATAATTTAGATAGATGTGATATCAATTTCATTATTTGTAAGAACTTTGTACTTTTCTTTAAATATAAATCTTGTAATAATTGTAGATTTGAATTAATAATGTGAATGAGAAATAAATGTTACATTTTGTGATTTTGAAGAATCTTAGCCGTGACAGCGTTCTACCGTCGACTTTGCGGCGTAGGCTGGCTTGGACATGTCTCGTATCCGAAAAAGCGGGTGCGGATCATGACAACACTATCCAAGAGTCCAAATAAGTCTATCAAATTAATGTTCTGGGATCATTCTCCCTATAATATCCAATCCTCAAACATATCCAAGGTCATAATCCCGATACATAGGACAACTGTCCGCCCTATCTAGCTAGACTAGGATAACTTCTAGAATGAATGGTCAGGGGACAATAATATATTAATTAATGCTGCCAAAAAAATGGTAAAGATTGCATGAACCGCTTTGAAGCAGATCCACAACCCTTAAACCAAACAAGGACCAGGGTTATAGATCGTCCTCCGAGTGGAACCGTGCTCCTCACGCTACCCGACGGACAAGACATGTCAAATAGCTAGGCGACTAATCTAGTCATGAGTCTACCTAGCAGGTACTAGAATCAGGTATACTATACTACAACAAACGTGCATGAGGCTGGTTCAACAAAACAAAGGAACGGTTCAGCCCAAATCTTCGAACCAAATTCCCGATCGGGAATTCTGGAGAAATTCGACAGAGCCTCCTTTGTATTTTTGAACGGAAGCTCCCAGCGAATTGGGGCTAAATCTACTCGGCACAATCCACCGCAGAATCGTAAACTGAGAACACTAAGTCTCGACTTCCAGCAGCACTACAATGCGTACTGGGAACCAAACCATAGCCGAGAACACTAAGTCTCGGCCTCCAGCAGCACTACAATGCGTGCTGGACACCAAGCCGACACATGCCATAAGAACCGCCACGCAGGGCACATTACAGACCCACAGTCATACCCAAGCCACAAGCATAGTCACAAAAATAGTTAGCCAAGCCGTTACCCGACTGCGAGTCGGACACGGGGCATATGGGAACAATCCATACATGTGAGTCATGCTCGTGTCCTCGGAGGTGAGGATGACCCATCCGAGTTGTCCGATACGGTCATATCCCGGTATCGAACTAAGCTATCTTAAGTTATCATCATGGCAGTTCTACTGCTAAGCTACACTACTCACGATTATACAATTACAGTTAAAATTAATTAATTACAATAAACCCAACGGGAGGACAAGAGCCGTCGATGAGCAAGGGATACTTACCTAGAGGGCTCGGCTAGGTAAGCAAGTCTTCGACAATCATGATCCAAGCTAGCACGTCCATCGAGGTCCTCAAACACACAATAAACAATCATTAAAATTAAATAATAAAATAATAGAAATCACAAGAGATAGAAGGAGGATATACCACGTAGGTCCCGCAAGTGGTGTAGGGATCTGGCACAAAAATTGAGGCACACGGATCGATACGGACACTTAAACTGAGATGTGCACGTAAATCGAGACGCTCATAAGATTCAAAATGACACAGATATTGAGACAAACAGACAAAAATGTACACGTAAATTAAGATGTGCATGTAGGTCAAGGGATCATGAATATAGAGATGAACGGGATAAAAATATGCACGTAAAATGAGACGTACACGTAGTTCAAGAAATCATGAATATCGATATGGCACACGAATCAACGCGGCACACAAATTAACGTATGTACGCAAATCGATGCGATACAGTCCAAGGTGGCACATAATTCAATGTGGCACACAAATCGATACGTGCATGCAAATCGAAGCGACACGAATCACGGAGTGGGCACAAAGGTCGAGATACAAAAAGTGGATACGTCCAGCCTACGCCGCAGTGTCGACGGTAGAACATTGTCCCAGGTCACATACATCTAACAATTATAAGGTACCTGTACAATGTATACGCTTCGAATGGAGGATAATATAGAAATGTACAACTCAATCACAGCTAAGGTAGAAAGTGTGATAAGATAGATAGATATGAAAGTCGCCAAATGAAATACAATAAGAAAATAAGTCTAAGAGTTCTAAGATAGCATCTCCACAACATCCAGAATAACAAAATCCCCAAATAAGTATAAAGTGTATCCAAAACAAGACAAAACAATAAGTAAGATACTGGTCTAGCTAACTAGCCTAGTCTACTGGGGTAATATCCTCTGCAAGGGCTGGGTCCTCCTGGGAGTCCAGCTCATATGTATCATCTAGGCCTGCTCCATAGTATGTAGGACAAAACTCCTCAATGTCATCTATAATATTTCAACAGGTCCAGTTAGGACAGGAACGAGCACAATACATCTAACGCATTTCATAATATGACAGGATATATAAATATGCTATAGAGTAAGATACATGAAATGCTGAAAAATATATGAAGTAAAAAAGAAGACTGTAAAGAAATATCTACTATAAGTAAAGAGCTAACAGTGGCTAGTGATGTAGAGTACATGATAGACATGTGAACGGCTTGAATTTGTACATGAGTATACTAAAGAGTTTGTACATGATTACACTACTTTGGAATTATTCACATGACCATTTATACTCTCCAGTACCCCAATCAATACACAAGGATCCAGAAAAGTTATGTTATTGCACATGATATCACATGAAGGCCCATAAATGGGTGTACATGAATGTATACATAGGGGCTCTGTGAACATGAGAGTACATGAATCACAAGAGTGCACATGAATGGTGAAAGTACCAGAGTACATAATGAAAGTGAAACACACATGACATACTATAACCCGATGCTCCCGAAGGGGATAACATCTCATGAAGGGATCCATATAGTACCAATCCGTGTTAACAATGTGACAGCATCAAGTAAAGTAATCTATAGCATAAATGTAAATCCCATCAAGTATGAAACGGTTAGAGAATGTACTCGCCTGATATCCTGAGTATCCGATGAATATATATGTCCAGACAGAGTAGATGAGTCCTAAACAGAGCAACACAGGTCACAACATATCCAGAATGGTAATATTGGAGATTACAATGTATTCTATATGACTTCTAGGTCATCTAGGCCAAAGTCAACTCTTGGTCAACTCTGGTCAACTCTGGTCAACTCTAGTCAACTACACTAGTCAAACTAGGTCAAGCCTAGTCCAATCAAGTCTCACTAAGCCTAACCAAGCCTAGGCTAGCACTCACACACAATTTCAAAACTTCACAAGATATCAAACACGCATTTCATATATATATATATATATATATATATATATAAAACAAAAACAAATATATATATATATATATATATATATATATATATATATATATATATATATATATATATATATATATATATATATATACTCAATGTATATAAAACATACATATTATAGGCATTCATATAAAGGCATTTATATATACATATGCAAGTATCAAATGAAATATTGTGTGTGTACAAGGGTTATTGTGTGTGTCAATAAATATATATATATATATATATATATATATATATATATATATATATATATATATATATATATATATATATATATATAGGAAGCGGATCAAAAGCCCCCCTTAGAAAGCCCTCCAAAAAACCCTCCTCACTCTAATCCGTAATTTAATGTTAATATTAATGTTAATGTTAATATTAATGTTAATATTAACATTAAATACTAAAATTAACATTAAACTTAACATTAAAATTAATATTAACATTAACATTAACATTAACATTAACATTAACATTAACACTAATATATAAAAAAAATATAAAAAAATATTAACATTAATATTAACATTAATATTAACATTAACATTAATATTAACATTAATATTAATTTTAATATTAACATTAATATTACGAATTAGAGTGAGGAGGGTTTTTGGGGGGCTTTCTAAGGGGGGCTTTTGATTCGCTCCCATATATTTAACATTAACATTAATATTAACATTAACATTAACGTTAACATTAATATTTTCGATGGTTTTCATGGCTTGCGTTTCGAACTCGCATTTTCTATCGAACTTCTTGAATAATACAGTATTCTAATTGGTTGCTTGTGCGATTTCAGGTAATCGCATAGGCGACGTCTAGCGCGACCAACAAGTTCTCTCGCCTGAAGTAAACTCAAGGTGAGTGGCTGACCCTTCTCTTCTCGACCCCCTTCATAGGTAAATCGATAATGTTGTTGTGAATGAAAGAATAAATGCAAGGGCACGGACACGATAAAATGATTGAGTTTTCAAAGAGAATGTAGGCTATATTTTAATAACTAAAAAAAATGGGTCTTTGCACGGTCATGGACAACTTGTCGACAAGGTAGAGTTTTCTCGAACGGCAACCCGGGGCCACGGGACCGTTACGGCAAAGAAAGAAAACAATTACAAAAGCTGTGCTGGGCACGAGTTAGGAGGGGACTTGCAGCGGGGCTCGCTACTCGTGCTGAAAGGTGTCCCGTCTAATAAAAGCAAAAAGGAGTGCACGATGGCTCTGGGAGCCAGTAACCAACCACACGAAATATTGCACTTGATATAAAAATGATAACAATTGACAGGGAAGAACGTGGTAAGTATCATAAGGCGCGGCGCGGTCCGCCGTGGGTAAGTTCATCGTATTTCATATTATGTTGTCATATGCTTGTTGAAATTTATTAGGATGGTTAGAAACATTCATGAACTAAGTCATATAAACTCTTCAACCAAATGAGAGCTTGGAACTTAAATAGCCACGCACCAGTATAAAGTGTAATGTACTAATCCTCGCTCTCCACGCAGGTACCCTGAACCACGAAGGACGTGTCACTTAAATCTCAAGGCGACGTGTACACTTTTGAAGCCTCGTCCGCGTGTTGAAGGCTTGTTTCTGAAATCCTTTTTGAAGACTCCGCACTCAGAATAAAGAAAAAAAGATGGCGACTCGGCTTCCCTCGATAGCAGGTGGAAAGTGTAACTGTTTTGCTTGTTAAAAGGGATGTAATGTATGGAACGACTATCTCATCAGTGTTCGTTTTGTAAGTCGAGTCATGTTGTAGCCCGCGCGGCAATGATTGTAATAGAGTCAATGTAAATAAAGTTTTATTATCAATAAAAAGTCTACTTCTATTTCAAATGTGTCAAACAATTTCTCTGCATACTCTAACTTGATGTTGTGTTTCGGATAGCCTTATGACTATGCCTTGTACGATCGCAACTTAGGTTCGCACGGCATCACGCCCGGGGGACGACTATCGATTCTACGGAATCGGGGCGTGACATAATGGTATCAGAACATGGCTTTACATCCTTTGGCCTCGCATCCAGAGTTTCAAACCTTTGACCTCGCATCGATGAGATAAGTTGTTCCATACAATAAGTCCGTAATAATTTGAGACTGATGTGTTTTCCTTCGTATTGCAGAAGGGTCGGAACCCACGGCCGAGCAAGAGCAAAGCGCTTCTAGCGGCTCTGGTAGTTCGCGGGCCGGACCTTCTAACAGTACCATCGAAAGGATGCTGCGTATGATGAAGGCACAGCGGAACCAGTCCGAGACCCGACATCAACAAACAGAGTCACGACAGGCCCAGTTCGAAGCTCGTTTCGACGCACAAGCTAAGCTGCAACAAAAGCAACTAGATACTCTGCAGCAGATCGTCCAGACGATTGTGGCCAACGAAAATTTTACGAATGCGCCTACTGTCACCATGCCGATGGTCCAACCCATTGAAGTCGACACGGAGGAGCCCGAGCGTCAACCGACGGCACCGAAAAAGTACAACTTTGAAGTGTCAGAATTCAAGAAAGTGTGCCGCACTTCCTTCAGCGGCACCGAAGGCCCTTATATGGCAATCGACTGGTTGGAAGAGCTAGAAGATCACTTTGAGCTCCTCGGCATTGAAGAATCAAAGCAAGTCACCTACGCACAACTTTAGCTATGGTTGAACGCGCACGACTGGTGGGCCGTGCACAAGCGAGCGATCCGATGCGACAACAACACAGCGCCGATCTCTTGGGCCATGTTCTGTAAAGCTTTTGAAGTCGAGTACCTTCCGTCAGCCGTTCGTCAAGCGAAGGAAAATGAGTTCATACAATTGAAGCAAGGGAACCGGATAGTAGAACAGTATGCCGCAGAATTCAACAACTTGTCCAAATTTGCTGGTACGTTTCTTCCTACAGAGGAGTGTCGTGTACGACGGTTCGAAGTGGGTATGCGACACTCTATCGGTGCACATGTAGGGGTCCTGGAGTACAAGACCACGGGCGAGGCTCTGAATCACGCTCTCCGTCTTGAGAGCCTGCATCCTTCCGTTGCTACTGACGTTGTGCATCACTCCAATCACAAACGTCCTAGCTATACGGGAGGCAACAACTATGCGTCAAAGCGTCCACATACTAGCGGCTATAAAGGTCGAAACCCGTTACCGCGATACAGAAATTGAAACCAGCTTAGGCACACTGACGACCACTGCTTTGCCAAGGCAGAGTGCTGCACTTGCGGACAGAAGGGTCACTTTGCTCGAAACTGCCAAAATCCTCGACTGAATCATAATGTCCCGCCACAACAAAACTGTCAAGAGAATCGAGGACATGCGCCCCGACCTGCTCAGCCCACTCAATCTAACAACCAAGACCGACGTCCTAATGCTCAAGGGTGCATCTTCGCCCTGACTCGAGATGAGGCATTCGCTTCTGACAAAATTGTGACATGTATATTGAATTTCAATAATGTACCTGCTCGTGTGTTATTTGATTCAGGTGCTTCGCATACTTTCATATCGACGGACTTCGCCGCCGAGCACAAATTTTCTATAATGTCGTTAGACCTCGATCTTAGCGTAAGTATGCCTTCGGGCGTGCCACTACTCACAAATTTAGCCTGCAGAGGAGGAACCATATGTATTGGGGGTCAGAAGATCGGTCTTGATGCGATAGTTCTAGATATGATGGACTTCGACATCATACTGGGCATGGATTGGCTCGGTCCTTGCAATGCCGCAATCGACTGCGCAGGAAAGAGGGTCACCTTCCGCATACCTGGAGACAGGATGATCTCGGCAATTTCTGTTCGGAAGCTGCTTCATTTCGGGTGCGAAGGCTACTTAGCGTCCGTTTGTGACATGAGACAGGATGGTGCAAACGCAGGTCAGACCGACGTAGTAGCAGAATTCCGAGACGTGTTCCCGGACGAGCTATCCGGCATACCGTCCGATCGAAAAATAGAGTTCACTATCGACACATTCCCAGACACCCGACCGATCTCGAAAGCTCCGTACAGAATGGCCCCTGCAGAATTGAAAGAACTAAAGGCACAACTACAGGAATTACTTAACAAAGGGTTCACCCGTCCGAGTGTCTCGTCGTGGGGTACGTCCGTGCTATTTGTAAAAAAGAAGGATGGATCGATGCGACTCTTCATCGACTATCAAAAATTGAATAAGGCTACCATCCAGAACAAATATCCCCTGCCCCGTATCGACGACTTGTTCGACCAGCTCCAAGGTGCAACGGTGTTTTCGAAGATTGATCTGCGATCGGGTTATCACCAACTCAAAGTCAAGCCAGATGACGTGCCGAAGTCTGCCTTCCGCACTCATTATAGCCACTACGAGTTCTTGGTAATGCCGTTCGGTCTGACAAATGCCCCTGCCATCTTCATGGATCTAATGAATCGGGTGTTCCGTCCATTCGTTGACAAATTCGCAGTAGTCTTCATCGACGACATCCTCGTCTACTCGAAGGATCGAGTGCAACACGCAGAGCACCTGCGGACGGTACTCCAAACCCTTCAAGAGAATCAGTTGTATGCGAAGATGAGCAAGTGCAAATTTTGGCTGAATAACGTCTCATTCCTTGGGCACATCATCTTCGCCGCGGGCATCACAGTCGATCCGAAGAAAGTTGAGGCAGTTGCTGATTGGAAATGGCCCGCATCAGTTAGTGAAATTCGAAGCTTCCTAGGCTTGGCGGGATACTACCGACGCTTCGTGAAGGACTTCACGAAGATTGCATCGCTGTTGACTCACCTCACCCAGAAATAAGTCGCATTCGAGTGGTCAGACGACTGTGAAGCTTCCTTCCAAGAGCTCAAACAACGGCTCGTTTCGGCCCCGATACTTGCACTTCCTGAAGGGACGGAGGGATTTCAAATTTTCAACGATGCTTTTGGCCAGGGCTTGGGGTGTGTGCTCATGCAGCGGGATAAGGTGATATCTTTTGCGTCCCGACAGTTGAGGCCGCACGAGAAGAACTACCCCACGTACGACCTAGAACTAGCGACAATTGTGTTCGCGTTGAAGCCGTGGCATCACTATCTCTATGGCATGGCGTGCAGGATTTATATGGACCACAAAAGCCTCAAGTATATTTTTACCCAGAAAGAACTAATTTTACGACAGAGGCAATGGCTCGAACTGATCAAAGACTACGACTTATCAATCGACTACACGCCGGGCAAAGGAAATGTTGTAGCGGATGCGCTGAGCCGGAAGTACTTAGCTTCGTTATGCATCAATAATCTGCTGCGTGACTTGGAAGGAATGGGCATTGAACTCCAAGTTCGTTTCAGAGACGTGAATCTGTCACAACTGCGGCTGGAACCGAGTCTATTGGAGAGAATTAAGTCTGCTCAGAAGGACGACGCATACCTGGAGAAGATGCGAAAGCTGATATCGAAAGGAAAAGTGTCCGACTTTACAGAGGACGAGTCGGGAGTGTTGCGAGTGAAGGGTCGGCTATGCGTTACAGATGACGCAGAACTTCGAAAGGAGATAATGTCGGATGCACATTATGCAAAATATTCTTTGCATCTTGGTAGCACCAAGATGTATAAGGACCTCCACATTGTCTTTTGGTGGCACGACATGAAGAGGGACGTAGCGCTCTTTGTATCAAAGTGTATGGCCTGTCAGCAAGTCAAAGATGAGCACCAACGATCGGGCGGGGAGATACAGAACCTTGCCATTCCAGTATGGAAATGGGATCATGTCACTATGGACTTTATTATTGGCTTGCCGAGGACGCCACGGGGAAACGACATCGTCTGGGTCATCGTCGATCGACTAACCAAGCCAGCGCACTTCATAGCCATTAAAGTTACTTGGAGCGTCGACCGCCTTGCTTAGGTATACCTTGATAAAATAGTTTGGCTGCACGGGGTTCTAGTATCTTTCGTCTCGGATCGGGATGGACGGTTCGTGGCACGCTTCTGGAGTAGTCTTCATTCAGCGTCGGGGACCAAGTTGAAGTTTAGCTCAATTTATCATCCTCAGACTGACGGCCAAACAGAACGGGTGAACCAGATTCTCGAGGACATGTTACGACTCTGTGCGATCGACTTGAAGTCAAGCTGGGTTGTACATCTACCGCTGGCCGAGTTTGCATACAACAACAGCTACCAGTCCAGCATCCAAATGGTACCGTATGAAGCTTTGTATGGCCGGAAGTGCAGATCGCCCATTTGCTGGGATAAAAGTCGGGGAACGACAGATACTTGGTCCGGAGCTGGTGGAGCAGACCGTGCAGAAGGTCAAGTTAATATGGAAGAGATTGAAGATAGCACAAAGCCGGCAGAAGAGCTATGCCGACACGTACCGACGCCCCCTCGAGTTCTCGGAAGACGACCATGTATTCTTGAAAGTAATGCACATGCGTGGAGTTTCCAGGTTCGGTATGAAAGAGAAGTTGAGTCCAAGATTTGTTGGCCCGTTCGAAATATTGAAGCAAGTCACCCCAGTAGCTTACCAAATCACCTTGCCGTCTGCTTTGTCGGTGGTACATGACGTCTTCTATGTCTCACAGTTACGAAAGTACGTGCACGATCCGAGCCATGTAGTAGATTTGGGTCAGCTAGATCTGAAGGCAGACTTGTCATATGTTGAAGAGCCTGTGCAAATCTTGGAGCGCAAAGATAAACTTCTCTGCAACTGTGCTATTCCACTCGTCCGCATCCTCTGGAAAAACCATTCGGTCGAGGAGTCGACGTGGGAGCTTGAGTCAGAAATAAAAGAAAATTTTCCTTCGTTGTTCTCGTAGAGGTAGGTTCTATTCTTAAGTTTTGAGGACGAAACTTTTTCTTAGTTGGTTATGGTGTAGTACCCCGTCCCTACATCGTGCCCCGTTCTCAGTCCACGGGGTGCGCGAGAAAGGAACACTGTCGCTATCGATTTGGTCGGGACCGATAGGTCGGTATCGATCGAGTCGATCGAACGGGAACGGTTGAATTAAGATCCATTCTCCGTTATGGAATGACTTCTTCGGAACCAAGTTCCATATTCAGCGGGTTGCACCTCAAGGATTGACTCTATGGCTGAGTCGGGAGAGACCTCCCGTTGCTCTGCTTTTCACGTCGCTTGCGTTGGTTTTGGCTTTGTTTTCTGAATGTATTTTCGTGAATGTTTTCGATGGTTTTTATGGCTTGCATTTCGAACTCGCATTTCCTATCGAACTTCTTGAATAATGTAGTATTCTAATCGGTTGCTTGTGCGATTTCAGGTAATCACGTAGGCGACGTCTAGCGCGACCAACAAGTTCTCTCGCCTGAAGTAAACTCAAGGTGAGTGGCTGACCCTTCTCTTCTCGACCCCCATCTTAGGTAAATCGATAACGTTGTTGCGAATGAAAGAATAAATGCAAGGGCGCGGACACGATAAAATGATTGAGTTTTTAAAGAGAATGTAGGCTGTCTTAATAACTAAAAGAAAAATGGTCTTTATATGGTCATGGACAACTTGTCGACAAGGTAGAGTTTCCCCGAACGGCAACCCGGGGCCACGGGACCGTTGCGGCCAAGAAAGAAAACAATTACAAAAGCTGTGATGGGCACGAGTTAGGCGGGAACTTACAGCGGGGCTCGCTACTCGCGCTGAAAGGTGCCCCGTCTAACAAAAGTAAAAAGGAGTCCACGATGGCTCTGGAAGCCAGTGACCAACCACACGAAATATTGCACTTGATATAAAAATGATAACAATTGACAGGAAAGAACATGGTAAGTATCATAAGGCGCGGCACGGTCCGCCGTGGGTAAGTTCATCGTATTTCACATTCTGTTGTCATATGCTTGTTGAAATTCATTAGGATAGTTAGAAACATTCATGAACTAAGTCATACAAACTCTTCAACCAAATGAGAGCTTGAAACTTAAATAGCCACGCACCAGTACAAAGTGTAATGTACTGATCCTCGCTCTCCATGCAGGTAATCCGAACCACGAAGGGCGTACCACTTAAAGCTCAAGGCGACGTGTACACTTTTGAAACCTCGTCCGCCTGTTGAAGGCTTGTTTCTGAAATCTTTTTTGAAGACTCTGCACTCAGTACAAAAAAAAAAGATGGCGACTCGGCTTTCCTCGATAGTAGGTGGAAAGTGTAACTGTTTTGCTTGTAAAAAGGGATGTAATGTATGGAACGACTATCTCATCAGCGTTCGTTTTGTAAGTCGAGTCATGTTGTAGCCCGCGCGGTAATGATTGTAATAGAGTCAATGTAAATGAAGTTTTATTATCAATGAAAAGTCTACTTCTATTTCAAATGTGTCAATCAATTTCTCTGAGTACTCTAACTTGATGTTGTGTTTCGGACAGCCTTATGACTATGCCTTGTACAATCGCAACTTAGGTTCGCACGGCATCATGCCCGGGGGACGACTATCGATTCTATGGAATCGGGGCGTGATAGTGTGTGTGTAATATAGATGGGGGTATGTTATTCTAAGATTTTGTGTGTGTGCAGCAGTGTAATATAGGTGTGTGCCGTTGTAATAGGGTGACAGGATACACATTATCATGTTATCTCATTCAACAACATACATGTGAATAGGTAAATCCCCATGCCATCCCTATTCAGTTAAGTATCAGACATTCGAAAACATCCCAAATAGCAAAATGAAACCCACACATACAACCTAAATATGAATCATCATTAATCAGTCATGTTACCAACTAATATTATCATTGAAAATCATATTTTGAGTCTAAGAACTCAATTTCCAGTTATTACCAAATTCCAGTTCAGTCAATATACAATCGAGTGTCAATACACACTCGAAAATCATAAATGCATGAAAATCTTCCCCACATGAAACCCCAACATACCAACACATATCCCAGCCATATAACACATAATTTAGCATATGAAATTGCATTTGAAATGAATTAAACCATTCGAAATATCAGAAAATGTATACTGATACTGTGCGTATCAGTGAATGAGGGAAAAATGTAAATTGATTTCGAAATGAAACATGAATCATCAAATTAGTGGTCTAGATAGGTTCGTGTACAAGTGTATGTGTCATACATGACAATTTGTGTCCACCAATATAGGACACAACGTGTCCACACCCATTCGAACACGCACAGACACACAGTCTCGTGCACACGTATGTGTCGATCCAGGATACGACACACGATACGACACCACTCGTGCACGTGTCCTCATGTTCGCCTAGGGTAGGGATACGTTCGTGTCAGCCTGATACGTCACCACGACGTGTCTACGAGGGACACGAAGCCCGTATCAGGGGCACGAAATCGACTGTACGTGTGCAGTGCAATACCAGTGCACGTGTCCGTGCTCCCTCGACACGACACGATACCGTGTCAAACTTCTAAGGTGTCGTGTCAGTCAGTGCCCCAACGTGTCTACCAAGTCTCCGCCCTCCACGTGTCGTGTCTTGTCCTACATGAGCCCCGAGCAGCAGGACACTGCTCGTGTGTGCAGCGAGCGTGTTTGTGTCCATTTTGGACACGGATACGACTCAAAAATCTGTTCAGTCGTGTGGGGATCAACTCAGCAAATCTATTCAAATACTTTTCAAAAATATTAATTAAAAATCCTTTGTGATATTTCATCAAACACATTCATACAACCTATGATACGTGTCCGATACGGACACCAAAACGACACGAAATCACACAAGACTAACTCCACAGCTAGGGGACACCTGGATCTATGCATTCATGCAAAGAAATCAAGAAATGAAGGTGGTTTGAGGGGTTTACCTATTGAGTGTCAAACTCAAGGAAAAAGCCACAAATAGAAGGATCCTTCTTGCAACTCAAAAGCCCCAAATTGCACCAAAGCTGAGATTACTCATTACCAACAGTAAATAGACATTAATTAGATCCTAATGCAAAGGACTAGAGTCAAAAAGGAAGAGAAATGAAGAAATTAGAAAAGATTGCAAAGGGGACAAACCTTGTTCTTGCCAAAAGTGAAAGTGGTGTAAAAAGAGGCAAGAATGAATATGAGAGATTAAATAGGAAGGGGGAAGGGAATCCCTAGGCCGGCCACATTAGGGAAATTAGGGTTAGGGTTGATGGCTAGTGGGCTATGGGCTAAGTTAAAATGTTAAATGGTTCAAACCCTTAGCCATTAGTTTCAAACACCTAAAGCACTAAATCTCTCCATGCAACTTAGTCCAAAACAAGTCAACTTGGGTCGACTTAAGTTAGACTAGGACTCACACCATGCTAACCAAGTCACCAAAGTCAAAGTCAACATCTAGGTTAGTCTCTAAAGTCACTACTAGCAAAAGTCAAAAATAACAACCGTCACTCAAACAAGTCAAATTAAATTCAAAATTTTCAAAATGACCAAAATACCCTCAAGCTAAAATGTGGTAGTGACAAATCTACCCTCCTTAAAAGAATTTCGTCCTCGAAATTGAAAGACGAAACTAAACTGATGAGAAGGATAGACAATCATACCTCAAGGTCCAAATAGATATGGGTATCGCTTGTAGTGCCCCGCTCCTCGCGGTCCACTATGTAATACCCACGGCTTGCTGACTCAGTCATGAACTGAGTATTTGGTGAAACCTTTGCCGGTATTGATTGATCACGGATGAAATGCAATGAACCTTTCCAATTGATGGATTGGCTTCTATTGAAATGAATCCAAGAGTTTTGCTGAATGTTTTCTCTTCGCTGCTTGGTTTTGATGAATACGTTTTCGTGTTGGTTTTCGATGATTGGTTTTTATTGTTCGCTTTCATCGCATTTCGCATTCATTCCGAATCTTGAGAGAAAGAGACGAAGTATGCTAATCAACTGTTGGTGCCATTGTAGGCCGCGTGAATCGTTCGTGAACGGCGCGTGAAGTCCCTCCTTCTCTCAACTAAGATTCATCTCGGTGAGTTGCTTCAACCGAACAGACATTGATCTGTACGCCTAAGAAAAATGATCTCTAGTCTACTCTGTTGCCTTGTCCCAATGATCAACGATACCACATCCACAAAAGATAAGAGAAGATAATTGAATTGAATCAAATGCAAGAATATGTGTTGCTACTCTATCTGCTCAATAAGAATGATCATCTGCTTGTCACTAGTCTGCTTAAAAATATAGACATGTACAGACGAACTTGTACGTGTTGAGATAAACCTGAAGGCACGAATCAAACGTGTCGTATACCTGTGCATAAGTCCAAGTGTGTCTCATCTGATAGAACGGCTAGAGCATGCATTTGGTCTCGGACAACTTGTATACAAGGAAATATTTGTCTCTCGGGTGGTATCTGGGGGCACCTGGAACCGCTCGGCCTAGGAGAGATTAGGGCCTCCATGTGAAAATGGGAGTCGATCTGAGTCCTTAGCGACGAGCTGAACCAAAGAGTCACATCGGCTAATCATGGGGAAAACCCATGGACCAACATGTAGAATAGTCCACCTGCATGACCCGAATGACAACTTCAATATCTGCAAGAATGAATCATGAATTACTCATTATGCAAATTGTGCTAACGTGGTTTTGTGCAGGGATGACTGCCGGCGAGGGTAAGTTGCTATGATATATTCTATCTGTCATGTTCTTATGAATTGTTAAAAAGAACCTAGATAAGTAGAAAGATCACTAGTAATTGTTAGCTCAACATATTGATTTAGTGCAGAGATTTGCGAGTTCGGCCAAAAAGCCGCTCGCCAGTACATGATGTGTACTGACCCACGTTGCGGGCATCCTTTTCAGAAGCAAAAGGAGACAGGGGGATTTCAAGTGAGGCACCGAAGCTCGTCTAGCCCAGTAGAGCTCGTGGATCCGCCTCGAAGTTTACTTTCAGTCAATTGCAAGTTTCCAGTTTTCATTTCTTTTGAAGGTGTCTTTCAATTCCAGCTTGTAATAAAGGATATCATGTATGGGCATTGTGGCTAATTTCAAAAGAGTATTTCAATGAGAATCTTGTAGCCAAATTATAAGACAAATCTGAGTTACAAAGCTTTGTACTTGTATTCCTATCAAGCTATGAATAAAATGAGTATTTCCATTTCAAATCTCTGTGTCCAACATTTGGTTTTCTGCAATGGGTGCGTGCGTGTGTTTTGCTTGACTAATGGGTGCGTGCGTGTGTGTTTTGCTTGACTAGTTGTTTTTGTGCAGGTACATGGCCTTGTGCAAGCACAACTTAGGCTTGCACGGCATCACGCCTTAGCGAGGACGATCGATCCCGCAGGGATCCAAGCAAGACGGACGACCCTAGCGGGATCGGGGCGTGACAAAGTGGTATCAGAGCACAGTTTTACGTCCTTGGCCTCTTGCAAATATCGTTTTCAAAAAGTATATAAAGTACTTTGACGGCTTTCAAAAAGTGTCCGTATTTTGGGTTATGAAAACCAATGCCCCATACAATAAGTCCATAATATTTTATGAGACTGACAGAAGTTATACTATTTTGTAAAGAAATGGCTCCTCCTCGTCCATCTGGCTCGACCGATGCGGTAGAACGCATCATGACAATGTTGGAGTTACAGAGACAGGATAGTGAGGAAAACAACCAAATTCATCAGGCCCGAGCGGCTGCCCAACAAAAGCAGTTGGATGCCTTGACCCAGCTTGTCACGGCGCTTGCGGCAAATCAAAATGCCACCGCAGCGACGGAACAGACGGGAACGCCCGAGATCGAGCCTGTAGAGGGTGAAGAGCCCCAGCCAGCGCAAAGGCACACTGTCTTTAGGCCAAAGGACTTCTTGGACGCGAAACCTCCAGAATTTCAAGGCAGGACGTCACCCGACAAGGTGATGGACTGGATTGATAAAATAGAGACTCTGTTCGCGTTCATAGGAGTTCCAAGTAGCAAAAAGGTAGTCTGTGCCGTTATGCTCCTACGGCTGCGGGCGAAGGACTGGTGGAAGGCGAAGAAGCCGGCGCTGCTCGCAACGGCTAGGAATGGAAAGATCTCGTGGGCCTTGTTCAAGAAGGCATTTCTCGATCAATATCTGCCTCGAGCCATGAGCAAGAAGATGGAGGATGACTTCATCACACTGAAACAGGGGGATATGTCCGTGGAGGACTATGAATCTGAATTTGCTAAGTTGGCAAATTTTGCCGCTGCTTGGCTCCCCACGGAACAGACTCGCATAAATCGATTCGTGGAAGGTCTGAATTACGACATCCAGTTAAGTGTGCTGAATCGAGAATGCGAGTCCTATTCTCAAGTCTTTGAGGCGGCGCTCCAGGTGGAACAGTTCGAGCAGAAGAAAGCGTCCAACAAAGCGCAGAACAGTCGGAATAAGCCCGTCAAGAGATATCATGACGGAGAGAAAAAGACTGACGGGGAACAAAACAACAAGCCTGTATGCGGCTTCTGCGGTCGGCGAGGGCATGTCAAAGAAGACTGCCGCTATGTGAATGGCCAGAGTTGCAGTCACTGTGGCAAGAGTGGGCACGTCAAAGAGGACTGTCGTGCCGCTAACAACGCTTGTTTTCGTTGTGGCCAACAGGGCCATTCAGTCAAATATTGCCCGAAAAAGAATAGAACGGATCAGAATAAAGATGACACTGAAGAGCGTGGGCAACTGCCAGGCCCACCGCCGCTTAGAGACCATCCGCACAACCAGCCGCAGCGGACTAATGCGCGCGTCTTCAATCTCTCCACGTTGCTTGACCCAGAATGCAACAATAGTGGAGGTGAGTTTTGTTTCTTAAGTTTTGAGGACAAAACTTTTTCTCGGTGGGTTATTATGTAGTGCCCCGCTCCTCGCGGTCCACTATGTAATACCCACGGCTTGCTGACTCAGTCATGAACTGAGTATTTGGTGAAACCTTTGCCGGTATCGATTGATCACGGATGAAATGCAATGAACCTTTCCAATTGATGGATTGGCTTCTATTGAAATGAATCCAAGAGTTTTGCTGAATGTTTTCTCTTCGCTGCTTGGTTTTGATGAATGCGTTTTCGTATTGGTTTTCGATGATTGGTTTTCATTGTTCGCTTTCATCGCATTTCGCATTCATTCCGAATCTTGAGAGAAAGAGACGAAGTATGCTAATCAACTGTTGGTGCCATTGTAGGCCGCGTGAATCGTTCGTGAACGGCGCGTGAAGTCCCTCCTTCTCTCAACTAAGATTCATCTCGGTGAGTTGCTTCAACCGAACAGACATTGATCTGTACGCCTAAGAAAAATGATCTCTAGTCTACTCTGTTGCCTTGTCCCAATGATCAACGATACCACATCCACAAAAGATAAGAGAAGATAATTGAATTGAATCAAATGCAAGAATATGTGTTGCTACTCTATCTGCTCAATAAGAATGATCATCTGCTTGTCACTAGTCTGCTTGAAAATATAGACATGTACAGACGAACTTGTACGTGTTGAGATAAACCTGAAGGCACGAATCAAACGTGTCGTATACCTGTGCATAAGTCCAAGTGTGTCTCATCTGATAGAACGGCTAGAGCATGCATTTGGTCTCGGACAACTTGTATACAAGGAAATATTTGTCTCTCGGGTGGTATCTGGGGGCACCTGGAACCGCTCGGCCTAGGAGAGATTAGGGCCTCCATGTGAAAATGGGAGTCGATCTGAGTCCTTAGCGACGAGCTGAACCAAAGAGTCACAGCGGCTAATCATGGGGAAAACCCATGGACCAACATGTAGAATAGTCCACCTGCATGACCCGAATGACAACTTCAATATCTGCAAGAATGAATCATGAATTACTCATTATGCAAATTGTGCTAACGTGGTTTTGTGCAGGGATGACTGCCGGCGAGGGTAAGTTGCTATGATATATTCTATCTGTCATGTTCTTATGAATTGTTAAAAAGAACCTAGACAAGTAGAAAGATCACTAGTAATTGTTAGCTCAACATATTGATTTAGTGCAGAGATTTGCGAGTTCGGCCAAAAAGCCGCTCGCCAGTACATGATGTGTACTGACCCACGTTGTGGGCATCCTTTTCAGAAGCAAAAGGAGACAGGGGGATTTCAAGTGAGGCACCGAAGCTCGTCTAGCCCAGTAGAGCTCGTGGATCCGCCTCGAAGTTTACTTTCAGTCAATTGCAAGTTTCCAGTTTTCATTTCTTTTGAAGGTGTCTTTCAATTCCAGCTTGTAATAAAGGATATCATGTATGGGCATTGTGGCTAATTTCAAAAGAGTATTTCAATGAGAATCTTGTAGCCAAATTATAAGGCAAATCTGAGTTACAAAGCTTTGTACTTGTATTCCTATCAAGCTATGAATAAAATGAGTATTTCCATTTCAAATCTCTGTGTCCAACATTTGGTTTTCTGCAATGGGTGCGTGCGTGTGTTTTGCTTGACTAATGGGTGCGTGCGTGTGTGTTTTGCTTGACTAGTTGTTTTTGTGTAGGTACATGGCCTTGTGCAAGCGCAACTTAGGCTTGCACGGCATCACGCCTTAGCGAGGACGATCGATCCCGCAGGGATCCAAGCAAGACGGACGACCCTAGCGGGATCGGGGCGTGACATCGCTCGCGCATCTCATCCTCCCGCTCCCAGGTAGACTCTCCTGGAGAATGATGCCTCCATGCGACATGAACCAAGGGTATCACCTGGTTTCTCAGAACCTTCTTTCGTCGATCCAGAATCTCCACAGGCTGCTCTGGATAGCTAAGAGTAGGTCCAACCTCGATCTCCGAATGATCGAGCACATGGCTAGGGTCCGTCACGTACCGTCTCAACTTCGACACGTAGAATACGTTATGGACACCCACTAGTGCAGGTGGCAAGTCAATCCTGTAAGCCACGTCATCGACTCTCCAGCTGATTATGAAAGGTCCGATGAAGCGCGGGCTAAGCTTTCCACCTCCACCAAAACGTATCGTACCCCGTGTCGGAGATATCCTCAGAAAAACCTGATCTCCAATCTAATCACAAACAAGGTCTCAATTACTAAATAATCAAACATGATCAAACAAAATCACAAACAAACAACCTACTTCTAATCCTATCTCTAAGCTGTACCTCAAACTCTAAAGGTCTGCGGTGGCTATCGACCTAGTGTCGATGTCTGTCCTGCGCCATGCAAATCTGGTCTCTGATGAGCTTCACCTTCTCGGCTGCATCTACAACCATCTCACTCGCTCTTAAATATTATCCCATGACAAGGGTGTACGATATCTGCGCCCGTACAGTGCCTCGAACGGTGACATCTCAATGCTGGCCTGAAAACTGTTATTGTATGCAAACTCTACTAAGTGCAGGTGATCCTTCCAAGATCCTCTAAAATATAAAACATAAGTTCGCAACATGTCCTTGAGTGTCTGAATAGTCCTCTCTGACTGTCCGTCCGTCTGAGGGTGGTATTCAGTACTAAACTTGAACTGAGTGCCCAAACTAGTCTGCAGACTCCGCCATAAATGGAAAGTAAAACGACTATCCCAATCCGAGACAATGCTCACCGAAACTCTATGAATCCTGACAATCTGCCACATATACATCTATGCTAGTCTCTCAGTAGACGTACCCATTTTAAATAACAAACAGTGGACCGATTTGGTCAACCTGTCTACGATGACCCAAATTGCGGTTTTCCCTTCTGGTGTACGCGGCAATCTAGAAACAAAATCTATCGTGATGTGCTCCCACTTCCACTCTGGAATAGACAATGGCCGCAACAAACCTCCTGGCCTCTGCCTCTCTGCCTTGACCTGCTGACAGACCAAACATCTGGCTACGAAGCGAGCTACCTCCCGCTTCATCCCATACCACCAGACGTGCTCCCTCAGATCCCTATATATCTTGTTGGCACCTGGATGTATAGAGTACTGAGATCGGTGGGCCTCCTGCATGACCTGCTCCCTGAGCTCTCCACTGGGCACGCACAGCCTGGAACCGTATCTCAAAGCGCCATCCTCTGCAAGAGTAAACTCATCATCCACCAGCCCTGCTCGAACCTGCTCTCGGATACACCGCAGAGCAATATCTTCGTACTATGTAGACTTGATCCTCTCCATCAAGTCTGACTGAATCTGAAGGCCCCACATCTGCATCTGAACTCCTGGCACAATCACCTCAATTCCCAGGCTCTCCAAATCTACTAGCAAGTGACGATCCATAGTCAAACATATGGCTGTCGGATACCTACTCAAGGCATCGGTAACCACGTTGGCTTTCCTTGGATGATACTGTAGTGAAATATCGAAGTCCTTCATCAACTCCAACCACCTGCGTTGTCTCATGTTGAGCTCTTTCTGTGTAAACACATACTTCAAGCTCTTATGATCTATAAAGATCTCCACCCGCTCTCCGTATAATTAGTGTTTCCAAATTTTAAAGCAAGTATAACTGCTGCCAACTCTAAGTCGTGGGTAGGATAGTTCTTCTCATGGGGACGTAACTGCCTGGAAGCATAGGCAATCACCTTCCCATGCTGCTGCAAGACACAACCCAAACCCTTTCCTGAGGCGTCACTGTAGATAGTGAACCCTCCTGATCCTGATAGTAATGTCAGAATCGAAGCTGTCGTCAGCCGTTTCTTCAACTCATCAAAAACAACTTGACACTCCTCTGACTAGACAAACTCTGCATCCTTCCGGGTCAGCCTAGTTAATGGCTCTGTAATTCGAGAGAAATCCTGTACAAACCTCCTATAATAGCCTGCCAATCCTAAGAAGCTCCTGATCTCTGCTACTGAACTCGGTGCTGACAAGCCTCAACTGCTGTGATCTTCTTTGCGTCAACTGAGATCCTATCTCCAGTCACCACATGACCCAAGAAGTCAACTCTGTCCAAAAAGAACTCATACTTTGAGAGCTTGCCATAAAGCTCCTCCCTCCTGAGAGTCTCCAGAACCACTCTCAAGTGCTCCTCATGCTCCTCCTCAGTCTACGAGTACACTAGGATATCATCGATGAACACCACCACAAACGTGTCCAAGTACTGGTAGAACACCTTGTTCATCAAGTTCATGAACACCGCCGGGGCGTTGGTCAGCCCAAACAGCATAATCAAGAACTCAAACTGACCATACCGCGTCATGAATGCGGTCTTCGGGATATCCTCCTTCTTTACCTTCACCTGATGGTATCCTGACCTCAGATCAATCTTAGAAAATACCCTCGCCCCACTCAGCTGATCGAAGAGATCGTCGATCCTCGGCAACGGGTACTTGTTCTTGATCGTGAGGTTATTGAGTGCCCTGTAGTCAATACACATCCTGTCTGACCCATCCTTCTTCGGTACAAAAAATACCGGTGTACCCCATGGTGAAGAACTCGATCGGATGAAGCCCTTGTCCTGCAGCTCATCCCCTGCTTCTTCAACTCTACCAGCTCACTGTTGTTCACCCTATAGACGTGCTGAGATATCGACTCTGCGTCGGGTACTAAGTCTATAGAGAACTCCACGTCTCTGTCCGATAGTAGTCCTGGCAAATCCTCCGAAAAGACGTCCATGAACTCCACTATCAAAGGGTGTGTCACTGCCTGCTCTTCAACTGATACTCCGCAGAAGACTCCGCTGCTCTGCTCCGCCTGCCGTCGGATGAACTCGAACTCTGGCTCTCTGGGTGCTCTAAAAAGAACTCTACTCCCGCGGCAATCTATGCTGGCGTGGTTCCTGCTCAACCAATCCATACCAAGTACGATATCATAGTTCGGCAATGGCATCACGAGCAGACTCACATCCAACTCTCGGCCTCCTAAATCAACTCTTCAACCCTTGTAAATATCACTAACGAGGATAATGCCACCCCCGGTCATGATCTTGTAAGTCCTAGGCAACGATTCGGATACAAGGTGGTGTCTAAGAGCAAATGATACAGACACTAAACTGTAGACAGCCCCCGAATCGAATAATGCAAAAGCTGGAATAGAGTCGAAAAGAATAGAACCTGCGATCAGCTCCTCGATAGCCTCTGCGTCCTCAGCTGCCACGGCGAAAGCTCGTCCCTGCTGACCTCTTCTGGCCTGTTGCTGATGCTGAGCAAACCTCTGCTGCTGAGTCTGCAAAGGTCCCTTCTGCTACACTGCTGGAGCTCTGGCCCCCGCTCCCTGAGCTGTTCGTCTAGAAGACAGAGGGCACTCCCTCAACTGGTGCTCTGCCGAACCACAGAGTAGGCATCTCCCGAGCCTCTTCCTGTAGTCATTCCACACATGCCCTGGCTTTTTGCAGAAACTATAACTGACGGGCTACTTCTTGAGTGCCTGTGGCTGAACCCTTGGCTGCGGCTGCACCTACTGGAAAGGTGCACGATCCTGACCCTAGAACTGTCTCTACTACTGCTGATGCTGATGCTGCTGCTGAAAGTGCGACCTCTTGGCCGGTCCTCCGCTACCACTGGCTCCCTGAATGTCTCGTCTCCTATTAAGCCTCAGCTCAAGATTATTCTCTACTGCTAGGGCACCCACCAGAATCTCCTCAAAAGTGGCACTCCGGTGACTCTTGGTCAAGGACTTGACCTCCTTGACTAACCCCTTTCGGAACCTCTGGGCCTTTGCCGTCTCACTGAGACCCTCAACAAATCTGCCCAGACGGCAGAACTCCCCAGCGTACTCCTCGACAGTCTGACTGCCCTGAACTAAGCTCTCAAACTGTGTCTCTAGGACGCCAAGAGTCGTGTCAGAGAAAGACTTCTCCTTGAACAGCTTCATGAAGGCTGCCCAAGTCTGCCCCTCTGTACCGACCCTCGGGTCCGTCTGGTACCATGTGCGGGCCAGGTCATGTATCTGGCTCCCTGCCGCCTCAATCTGCAGTCGTGCTGGAATCTTCGCCAGCCGAAAGATCTCCTTGATGTGCTCTATCCAGTCATCCGCATACAGAATCCCCTTAGTGTCGTAGAAGTCCCGCAGATGCATCTTCTGGAAGTCTTGGATCCCTGGTGTCCTCGGATGATATGGCTGCATCTGGGCTGCCTGCGGCTGCGCAATAACTCTCTCCACAGTCGTCAGGGCAAGCTGATGGACATTCTCTATGCCCTGCTGGAAATGAGTGATCTGCTGACGCTGTGCCTCTACCATCCTCTGAAAGAAATTGAACAACTGCCCTGCATCAACTGATCCGGAAGGTGGCTGTTGCCGAGAGAAATCGGGAATGACGGGGGAAGGTCTTTGTACAGGAGGAGGTGCACCTCCAAATGCAGCAAAAATGCCAACCTGAGTCGGCACAACAGGTGATGTGGTCTCGAGGCCCTACTGAACAGGATGAGAGGTGGCCGACCTCTCGATAGTATCCCCCGGACCGGAGCGATGTGATCGTGTCTCCATAACCATCCTGAAGACAGATCAAAAAAAGAAGCAATTACTAAAAATGAAGCAAAAAAATCAAAGGCAGACAGTTTATTTATTCAAAAGAAAAATATTAAATCAATAAGAATTTAGATGGCAAGTATTGGATCGCAGTTTTCCTAATATGATTGAGTACCTCAAAACTATATCCTATATCCTACTGCAGGCTACAGTGATACTCTATTTCGAATACCACTGCAAATCTTGACCTGCATGGGCTACCACTAAAAACGTGTCACGACCCGCACCCAGTGTAAGGGCACGAGAAGTGGATATGTCCAGCCTACGCCACAGTGTCGGCGGTAGAATGTTGTCCTAGGTCACATACATCTAACAATTATAAGGTACCTGTCTAATGTATATGCTCCGAATGGAGGACAATATGAAATGTACAACTCAATCACAGCTAAGGTAGAAAGTACGATAAGGTAGATAGATATGAAAGTCGCCAAATAAAATACAATAAGAGAAGAAGTCTAAGAGTTCTAAGATAGCATCTCCACAACATCCAGAATAACAAAATCCCCAAATAAGTACAAAGTGTATCCAAAATAAGACAAGATAATAAGTAAGATACTGGTCTAGCTAACTAGCCTAGACTACTGGGGTAATGTCCTCTGCAAGGGCTGGGTCCTCATGGGAGTCCAGTTCACATGTGTCATTTAGGCCTGCTCTATAGTATATAGGACAGAACTCCTTAATGTCATATGTAATATTTCAATAGGTCCAGTCAGGACAGGAACGAGCATAATACATCTCATGCAGTTCATAATATGACAGGATATGTAAATATGCTATAGAGTAAGATACATGAAACGCTGGAAAATATATGAAGTAAAAGAGATGACTGTAAAAAATATCTACTATAAGTAAAGAGCTAACAGTGGCCAGTGATGTAGAGTACAAGATAGACATATGAACGGCTTGAATTTGTACATGAGTATACTAAAGAGTTTGCACATGATTACACTACTTTGGAATTATTCACATGACCATTTATACTCCCCCGTACCCCAATCAATACACAAGGATCCAGACAAGTTATGTTATTGCACATGATATCACATGAAGGCCCATAAATGGGTGTACATAAATGTATACATGGGGGCTCTGTGAACATGAGAGTACATGAATCACAAGTGTGCACATGAATGGTGAAAGCACCGGAGTACATGATGAAAGTGAAACGCACATGACATACTGTAACCCGATGCTCCCGAGGGGGATAACATCTCATGAAGGGATCCATATAGTACCAATCTGTGTTAACAATGTGACAACATCAAGTAAAGTAATCTAGAGCATAAATGTAAATCCTATCAAGTATAAAATGGTCAGAGAATGTACTCGTCTGGTATCCTGAGTATCCGATGAATATATATGTCCAGACAGAGTAGATGAGTCCTAAACAGAGCAACACATGTCACAATATGTCCAGAATGGTAATATTGAAGATTACAATGCATTCTATATGATTTCTAGGTCATCTAAGCCAAAGTCAACTCTTGGTCAACTCTGGTCAACTCTAGTCAACTACACTAGTCAAACTAGGTCAAGTCTAGTCCAATCAAGTCTCACTAAGCCTAACCAAGCCTAGGCTAGCACTCACACACAATTTCAAAGCTTCACAAGCTATCAAACACACAGTTCATATATATATACATATATACACTCAATGTATATAAAGCATACATATTATAGGCATTCATATAAAGGCATTTATATGTAAATAAGCAAGTATCAAATGAAATATTGTGTGTGTACAAGGGTTATAATGTGTGTGTTAATATATATATATATATATATATATATATATATATATATATATATATTTACATACATACATATATACATGCATATTTACATATATATAGATAGATACATACATAGATAGATATATAGAGGGTGAAAGGGCTAGGCATAAGTGTCCAGGTAGTGGTAGTGTGTGTGTCAGGTTTCAGTATAGCAGTGACATGTGTGTGTGAGGTGAGAGTGTGTGGCAGTGACAGTTCAATATGTGGCAGCACATATATGTGTATGTGTGTATAGAATTCAGGTTTTAGTCAACAGTACATCTATATGTGTGTGTGTAATATAGATGGGGGTGTGTTATTCTCAGATTTTGTGTGTGTGCAACAGTGTAATATAGGTGTGTGTCATTGTAAAAGGGTGACAGGATACACATTATCATGTTATATCATTCAACAACATACATCTGAATAGGTAAAACCCCATACAATCCCTATTCAGTTAAGTATCAGACATTCGAAAACATCCCAAATAGAAAAATGAAACCCACACATACAGCCTAAATATGAATCATCATTAATCAGTCCTGTTACCAACTAATATTATTATTGAAAATCAAATTTCGAGTCTAAGAACTCAATTTCCAGTTATTATCAAATTCCAGTTCAGTCAATATACAATCGAGTGTCAAAACACACTTGAACACATCATAAATCCAAGCAAATCTTTTCCATATGAAACCCCAACATACCAACACATATCCCAGCCATATAACACATAATTTAGCATATGAAATTGCATTTGAAATGAATTAAACCATTCAAAATATCAGGAAATGTATACTGGTACTGTGCGTATCAGTGAATGAGGGAAAATGTAAATTGATTTCGAAATAAAACATGAATCATCAAATTAGTGGTCTAGATAGGTTCGTGTACATGTGTATGTGTCATACATGACAATTTGTGTCCACCAATATAGGACACAACGTGTCCACACCCATTCGAACACTCACAGACACACGCACAGACACACAGTCTCGTGCACGCGTGTGTGTCGATCCAGGATACGACACACGACACGACACCACCCATGCACGTATCCTCGTGTTCGCCTAGGGTAGGGCTACGTTCGTGTCAGCCTGATATGTCACCATGACGTGTCCACGAGGGACACAAAGCCCGTATCAGGGGCACGAAATCGACTGTGTGTACGCAGTACAAAACCAGTACACGTGTCCGTGCTCCCTCGACACGACACGATACCATGTCAAACTTCTAGGGTGTCGTGTCAGTCAGTGCCCCAACGTGTCTACCAAGTCTCAGCCCTCCATGTGTCGTGTCGTGTCCTACGTGAGCCCCGAGCAGCAGGACACTGCTCGTGTGTGCAGCGAGCGTGTTCGTGTCTGTTTTGGACACGGACACGACTCGAAAATTTGCTCAGTCGTGTGGGAAATAAAAGCATACATACAACTCAGCAATTCATATACTTTTCAAAAATATCAATTAAAAATCCTTTGTGACATTTCATCAAACACATTCTTACAACCTATGATACGTGTCCGATACGGACACCAAAACGACATGAAATCACACAAGACTAACTTCACAGTTAGGGGACACCTAGATCTATGCATTCATGTAAAGAAATCAAGAAATGAATATGGTTTGAGGGGTTTACCTAATGAGTGTCAAACTCAAGGAAAAAGCCCCAAATAGAAGGATCCTTCTTGCAACTCAAAAGCTCCAAATTGTACCAAAGCTGAGATTACTCATCACCAACAGTAAATAGACATTAATTAGATCATAATGCAAAAGACTAGAGTCAAAAAGAAAGAGAAATAAAGAAATTAGGAAAGATTGTAAAGGGGACAAACCTTGTTCTTGCCAAAAGTGAAAGTGGTGTAAAAAGATGCAAGAATAAATAGAAGAGATTAAATAGAAAGGGGGGAATCCCTAGGCCGGCCACATTAGGGAAATTAGGGTTAGGGTTGATGGCTAGTGGGCTATGGGCCAAGTTAAAATATTAAATGGTTCAAACCCTTAGCCATTAGTTTCAAACACCTAAAGCACTAAATCTCTCCATGCAACTTAGTCCAAAATAAGTCAACTTGGGTCGACTTAAGTTAGACTAGGGTCCACACCATGCTAACCAAGTCACCAAAGTCAAAGTCATCTAGGTTAGTCCCTAAAGTCACTACTAGCAAAAGTCAAAAATAACAACCATCACTCAAACAATTTAAATTAAATTCAAAATTTTCAAAATAACTAAAATATCCTCAAGCGAAAATGTGGTAGTGACAAGCTCTGATACTAATCTGTCATGTCCTGACCCGAAAAATCGCTCGTACTCGCATCAATTTATTCGAATCATTGTCTTCGCTGGGGCGTGATGCCGTACGAGTCTGGAGTTGCACTCGTACAAGACAATATGACAAGTTCTCAAATGGTTATCTTTGATTTGATATTAGCAACTGAAAAAAACATGATATACGAAACAATTCTCTTTTATTCATTAAATGATGAGGTTACAAAGGCTTTCAATAGCCAACTGAATTTGTTATATTGGCTACAACACTCAAGTTCTCTTTTGCCCATAAAGGATTTTACTATTCTATACATCATGCCTTCTATATCTTGGTCGCATCAATTCTGTTGTAAGTCCGAGCGTCAATGCGATCGCACGTTTCAGACGCTACGACATTCTATGCCTCAGTGCGATCAAGCGAAGCTCCGCCGCGAGCAGAACATATCCTGAACATACGAGCAATCTAGTGGGGGATTAGTACTTTCGTCCCTGCTGTACTAATCAAGACCTACTTAACTAAACCAACATTTAGTAATGTATTGATTCATGCAACATACAATTTAATTATCTTTCTATGTTCTCCTTAGGTTCAATTTTATAACATATTCAAAAGTAGTAAAGCATGTTATCATGGCAAACATGTTATTTCAATACGCATAAGTAAGCATGCAACCAATAGCAATCTCATGTTATTTCGTGACTTCTTACCAACACTGACGCACTCGCCTTTGTACCGACGCAAGGTAAATACGCCTCATTCCTTCCCTATCATGTTATAAGTGCTCTATGCAGGATCTTTGTGTTTTTGCACTTTCGGCCCATCGTTCTTAACTATATGAAGGTCATTAGCGTATCCGCGTCGGAATGGACTAACTTGATTCTCTTTTCTTAAATTGGATAACCCAACGTCCTTTCCGTATGGGTTTGCTGGCCCAATATCCGAAGGATGCCGAACTTACCATCAATTGTGGCTTATCACATCAGCAGCAGATCGCAAGTCATACACAAAAGATGTGCACCAATAATGATTCACGTCCCTCATAGGTCAAACGGTCCCGGTGCCCCAGCATTTAACTCGTTCGAGGGAATATCTCACCAAATCCGTGCATATGTAATATCTCAAGTCCATTCGACCATGCAACACGCGCGTCAAACTCATACAACCAAACATAGTCTTGAGTCCGAAACTCAGACTTTACGTCGTCTTGCATTTCTCTATTCTTTCAATGTATTCCCACTTCATTCTTCATTTCAATGTTCAATGGCACCGTACCCCAACTCAATGTTCGTCAAACGAACGACCCGAAGGTCCCGAACATTTCCAAGGCACCGTGCCATATTCAATAGTTCTGTCACATTTGTAGTGCCCCGCTTCAATAGGCGACGGACTTCATAATATGCTAACGCCGAGTCAGATCGGTCAGAAACTTAGATGTCCATCTGGCTCGATCGTTGAGCTTGGTAAACGATAACACCTTGCGGCATCGATCAAATCGATTTGGACGGATGTTAGGAGAATCGATCCAACTAATGAAATGACTTCTGTTAGAATAAGTCCTAGATGCAGCGGGCTGCATCTCGGCGAGTGAGCTCTATATAAGAGTCCTTTCGACGAGACCGGACCGCTGTATAGTTTTTTTGGAGCTTTTGCCGCTGGGTTTTGATGAAGTGCTTTCGCGTAGTTTATCTGGATACAATCTACAAATTTTGAAGCAAGGGAAAAAGAAGAAATCCTAACAAAGTGTTGGTGCCATTGCAGGAGCTCGCGTAACTAAAGCTTGAACGTTGCGAAGTGCTTCGACGGTCGGCACGAATCGTAGAACTTGGTGGGTGATTCGGCCATTCTTTTCTATTCTGTCCCGCAAACGAATTTCCTTTGCCTCGAATTCATTCAAATCGACGATGCCAAGTTAAATGTATGACAATCCACTAAGGTCAAGAACTCGGAAAAACGTATCGATTTAGAGTAATTTACTCTAAAAATATAAGTTTCGCACATAAACGAGAAAGTTTAAGGTTATAGTAAAAAGATAGACTATTTCACGTGCTGCAAAATAATATGAAACGTCGATCATGGGTTATGATGCCTCGGACAATTTGGTACCTGCGGGACACTAAATCGAGAGTACGACTATGGGGAAAATAATTCGTTGCATGAGTTGGGAGAAATGATAATGTCACTCAATACTGGTCGCGCTATACAAACCTGTCCGTACATATTAAACAGTTCACGCATTGGCATAGTCATGGACAGCTTGTGCACAAGTTGAACTTTCCTCGATGCAGTATCCGGGGCATCGGAACCAAATCGACCTAGGGGAATAATCAAATTCGTGCTTCGGCGCGAGGCATTGCGAGACCTGCAGCAGAGCTTACAACCCAAGCTGACAGGCACGTCGTAATGCCATATAAAAGTCCCTCGTGATGCATAGCATCAATGACCGCACATATAAGATAGAGCATGCTCACCTATTGTCTTATGCAGGTAGTAAATATTATCTGTGTTTTATGCAAGGACGAGCACGACCGTGGTAAGAAATGGGATAAACTGCTATGTTTTACTGTATGCTTTATTACTTCAAAGATGGCTATCGATATGAACTGAATTCATTTAGTTCTAAATAGAAAGACAACTCTAAAGCATGCCTACCTTAACAATCAGAGTCGGTTTAGACGAGTGGGTTCGTCTCGTCCACTTAGCAAGTATGCTAATCCCCCCCTCCAATTTCTCCAGGTGTGGTGGGCGCTCTAAACTGAACCTGAAGTGCAGAGAGGCATTTTGAAGCTCTTCCTATGCTGAAGTATTTTAAAGCCAATTCAATCGACGGCTTATGTATAAAGGGGCGAATGTATAGAACGGTAAGTGTTAGTTCAGGCAGCTTGTCGAGTAAATTTCTTTCTGTTTTCAATCAATGTAGCCACAACGACATCCAATTTAATTACGATTTGTACTTCGTTGCAAGCTATGAATGAAAAGCAAATTTCTATCTTCCTATATTGCGTCTCAATTTGATGTGATTTATGAATTTTTAACTTGGCATTTCAATATAAAAATAAATATAACGTTCTTGCCTTGTACGAGTGCAATTCCAGACTCGTACGACATCACGCCTTAGCGAGGACGATCGATTCAACAAAATAACACGGGGGACGAACGGTTTGTCGACTCGGGGTGTGACAAATTGGTATCAGAGCACAGTTATGTTTCCTCGGATTTTTGAAAGATGTTTTATTATTGGAATGTTCGTTACGATGGCTCGATTGAATGCTTGTCGACATGCTACGTGAAATAAAAGTTCCATACAGGTAAGCCCGTAGATATTTTTGAAAAATACTAATGGGTTTACTCTGTTTTGTAGAAATGACTAAAAAAATAGGAACAATCCCGGCACAACAACCCAAATTGTGGATAGTACGTCGAGCACAAATAGTACTGGCCCTAGTGAGACGACTATGGAGAAAATGCTACAGTTGATGGAACTGCAGCAGCAACAGCTTTAGATGCAATTTAAAGCCCAATTTGATGCGCAATAGAAGCAAATAAATGACCTAACGCAGATCGTAAGCAAGATGAACGGCAATACCAAGGCAACGGTCGTGGTATCCGAAGAGAGGTAAGATGTTCAAGACGAAGTCGAGGAAGAAGTTCTACCGCAAATGATAAACTCTTCTTCCATGCTCAAAGTAAAGAAGTTCCACAAGATGAACCCGCCGAAGTTCAACGACCAAGCAGATTCCGATGTGATAGTGGGATGGCTCGTAGAAATAGAGGACTTGTTTGATCTTCTCTGCATCGAAGGGTCCCAGAGGGTGGCCTGTACGGTGCTACAGTTACAACTGAGAGCATACGACTGGTGGGCGGCGAAGAAACATGAAATCTGTGAAACCGATCCCAACACCAAGATTTCTTGAGAAGTGTTCAAGGCAACCTTTCTTGAGCAGTACGTTCCTCGTACCATCCGTTGACAGAAGGAGGATAAGTTCATGATGTTGAGGCAAGGGAATATGATTGTTGAAGATTATGATGCAAGCTTCTCAAAATTTGTTAGCACCTTCCTACCCAACAAAGAAGAATGGTGTGAGTGTTTTCAACAAGGCCTCAATGACGAATTGCGTAGGGACGTCATGAACCAACGATGCCAAACTTATCGTGAATCCTACGAAGCCGTACTTGATAGTGAGCGGATCTTTGGCCGTATGTCACAAAGGGCCGTGCATGTCGTTCGCAACAATTTTAACAAGCGTCCTAATGACGATGGAGGATCGGGAGTACAAAAGCGTCGAAACACATCTGAGAATCGGCATTCGTACCCAGGATTATACTAAAATATCTGTGGCAAGTATGGGCATCGCCCGGGCGATTGTTTCCACAGAACATGTTTTGGATGTGACGAGAAGGGCCATTCAAAGCCGCAATGTCCGAGAAATATTCCGAATCAACACAACCCACCAAGGAACATTCTGAATCAATATAAAGCGCCTACACTACAAGACGCAAATGCGGTGCCTGTGAACCCGCAGAATCAACACCATGGAGCTCAAGGTCGAGTCTATGCATTAACTCGGGATGAGGCGTTCGCGTTCGATACTGTTGTAACAGGTATATTACTTTACAAAAATATACATGCTCGAGTACTATTCGATTCGGGTGTGACGCATAGTTTGTAACACCCAGTTTTCCAGAAGAGGATAATTTTGAAATTTTGTGATTATAATTATTATTTAATGGTATTCATTTCATATTATAATTTTTAGTGATTTTTAATTATTTTTAAACTATTTAAATTCATAACTTGTGATTTTTGGTATTTTGCTAGTGAACAGTAGAGACTGCCTACCCTAGAGCCTAGCCATTTGATTAGGGTATTTTTGACATTTTAGGATCATTTAAATTTATTAGAATTTATTTGAATTTATGGGAATTTTTAGGAATTATTTTGGAATTGTTTGGACTAGATTGATTTTGACTAGTTTTGACCCTTGTAGACCAACCTAGGAGCTAACCCTGGTTAGTATGGACTTGGTTAGGTTTTATGACTCTAGTCTAACCTAGTCTAATCTTTGGTTTGGTCATTAGACTCTAATTAGCAATAGGAATTAGAAAGTCATAAGTCATGGCTTATGATTTAGAGCCTTTGATAAATCATTTAGCTCATAGCCTTGTAGTTTGGCCCAAAGCCCAAGACAAATTCCAAAACCCTAAGCCCTAGACTAAGTGGCCAGCCACCATATCATCATTGGGAACATCACCCTATAAGTACTCTCCAAATTTTAGGGTTGCCTTTTTCTTAGGAAAGCTCAAAGTTCAAGAAGGTTTGTTTCCTATTGTATTTTAATCCCTAGATTCCCATTCCATTTCCTTTTTCATTCAAATCTCTTCCATTAGGTTCTAATATACCTATTCTTGCTGATTTTGAAGTTTCATCTCAGTTTGTTGTGATTTGAGTGGATTGGGACATCAAGGAGAAGAGCTCTAGAAAGGAGGGTTTTATAGAAAGTTCAAGAATAGGTAACTCCTCCATTTCTCCGTGAAATTTTGATTTTTTTTCATATTTAGGGAACCCTAGGAGTCCCCTAAGTGTCAGCATTGGTTTCGTGTCGAATTGCATCAGTTTTGTGTCCTATTTGGACACGTATCAGTGTCCCTAGGAATGTGTTTGTGTAAATGCCTCAAAGGAACTTTTTGGGTCATTTACAAAATCTATTTGAATGGAAATTGCTATTTTGTTTTCACTTACCTATTTCTTTTGGACTGAGGTGATTATGGTGTGGTGTCGTGTCAGTTTGGACACGGGGACACGTTCGTACGCGCTCGGGACTACATGCCCTGCTGTTCGGGGGTTGTGTCGGACATGACACGCGGCCACTTGACACGGGGTTCGACACACTTTATGGGGCACCCACTGACATGCCACGTGTCAAGTTTCAGGGGCCCACGTGGCGTGTCGAGGGAGTTATTCACGTTGCACTGGTCGCCACTGTCAGTCCCAGTCAGTTTTTTTTGACACTGATACGACGTTCGTATCAATCACAGACACGTTGAGGACACAGTGCAGGTCGACCTAGACCTAGCCCTAATATAGGAGTGCACGTGTGCACGAGCACGTGTCCTAGTTCGTGCTGTGTCTTGTGCACAACACGAGTGCACGTGTGCACGACACAGTGCTCTGCACTATGTCCGGATTTACTGATTTGGGTTTTCTTGAGTTTGACACGTCGTGTCGTGTCAAGATGGACACTCAGGCACCCTAGACACTAGAGGACACCTAAGGCTAGAGTTACCAACCTAGAAATTCGTGTTTTGATTTGGTTTTATGTGTTAAATCCTAATTACCCAAATTCCTGAACTGTATATCAGTCTGGGTATTTCCAGATTTTGAATTATGAACTTTGATATTAAATTAAATCTATTTTTTACTGTTAACGTTTAGTTTTAGTCCCTAATACTATTCTCTTATGTGTAATCTAACTTTGGTTCAATTTTTGGGTTGTTTGATGAGTATTTGAATTCGAATTGGGCTTGGGAATGTTGAAACTGAAACTGGGTTCAGTTTTCTTGACTGATTTAAATGAATTGATTTTCCTTCCTTTCCTACTTCATCAAATAGCTGAAATAAACTGTTAAGTGTAGACTGAAATATATGTTGTATGAATGGTTTTCCTTTCCTTCCTATTTCCTGAACTGTGCACACATTCACCCTCCTCATACACATATGTCCACTGTTACAATAATACACATACACACACTCACATTCTAGCCTATATACTCCTACACACCCTCTCCCTACACACACATTATTTTGAAATCTGAATACTGTTTTTCCCATTCCTGAAACTGTCATTGACAGGGTCACTTGAGTCTACCTAGGAACAAAGCACACTGTTAACATCCTATACACATATATGCTACACATGAAAATCTGATTTTAGATAATATGTTAAACTGAAATTTAGATAGGTTCAAGTGTGAAAATCTGAGAATTTTCTATGTTTGTAAAACTGAGATTTCAGTGGGAATCATTTTCCTCAAAACTGAGATTTCAGTGGGAATCATTTTCCTTGAAACTAAATTGTTTTGGATATTTAAAATCTGAGATATGGTGTTTGGATTGGGGCTCCCTCTCACAGTTTTCTGTGCACTGTCCTCACTTTCCTCTCCCTCTTCACTGTTCTTGTATAATTCCTGCACACAACTGAACTCTCTCTCATTCACACCAGGGTCCTGTCATACATGGACAGCCCTCACTCACTCACCCTCTATTTTCTAACCCTCTCCATTATAGGTGATGCATATGACTAAGGGATTTGTGTGTATAATGTAATGTATGCCTTAATTTTGAATCTATATATGTAGATAAGTTGTGTATTGTATATATAGGTACCTAATATAGATATTTGCAATGGGTTCCTTTCCTTCACTTTCCCTGTACACCCTCACTACACACACATTTTTCCCTTAACACATAGTCACAGACACACACTATATTACCTTCCTGACACTGTGCACTCACTGTTTCACTCAACTGCACACACACTGTTGTACTCTCTCCTCTCACACACACACAAGCTTAACACACACACACATACCCTTTCTCTCTATATATGTATGTGGGTATATATTATATATGAATATGTGTTTGTATGTAATATATGTATATGTATGTATATCTATATATGTATATAATATATTAAGTATATATGTGGATACATGTATGTAGGTATCATATATATGATAATATGTGGGTGTATTATTATATATGTATTATATATATGCATGTGTGATACACATATAGGTAGCCCTATGTGGATATATATAGATAATTGTAGAGTAAAGATACATGTTACATATATCATAAATAGTCTACTCCTAAAATGTAAATAGATGTAACCTTGTTAACTTGTGCCATATTCTAAGGTAATCTATAGCTAGTGTTTGATTTTCCCTTGTTGTGCACCTCCATGTTCATACACACATAGATAAACCTGCAACCCTTTCTCTCTCATTATACAATGTTGATAAATAACATATATGAATGTGCCTTGATGTGTGGCTTGTGTTTGGCTTGTATAGCCTTGTGATTGGTGTGTGATTGCTAGACTAGGCTTGGTTAGGCCTAGTGAGACTTATTAGACTTGTTGGGCTAGGACTTGACCTAGCTGACCTAGTTTGACTAGTCTAGTTGACTAGAGTTGACCGAGAGTTGACTTTGGTCTAGTTTGACCTAGACAGCATGCAGATGCATTGTACATTTTATATATCATCCTCTGTATACATCTTGACTTGTGTTGCTCTAACTAGGAGTCAGGTATCTCATCTTGGACAGTACATTTACTTCAGACATTCAGATACGAGGCGAGTACATTCTTTGACCGTTTCATACTTGTCTGGATTTATATTCTTGCTCTAGATTACTGTACTTGTTGCTGACACGATCATTATCACGGATTGGTACTATACGGATTTTCTTCTGAGATGTTATCTCCTTGTATTCACTAAATACATATTGTGATGTGCGTTTCACTTACATATTGTATTTATTGAATACCCTTATCATTGTACACTCATTGTGCATATTGTACTCTCATTATCACATTGAGCCATTGTACAAGCCATTGTATAAGCCATTGTATATGGTAACGTAACTGAATTGGATCCTTGTGTATTGATTGAGGAGGGAGAGTAGAAGTGGTTATGTGATCAATCCTATTGTATAAAAAATTATATATGTCCATTGTACACTCACGTACAAGGGAGTCCCATTTTATTGTATAACCTAACCCGTTTATATAACCATATTGTACTCTAAATCACAGTAGGCTTACAGTTCTTACTTATCATATTTAGATATTTTCTGTTATCAAATCTCTACTATTTTTATATACTTCTTTCTTTCAGCGTTTCATGTACCTTACTCTATTGCATGCTTTATATTTTCTAACATGATATGAACTGCGTGAGATGTTTTGTGCTCGCTCCATCCTGACTGGACCTGTTAAAAATTTTATAGAGGATGATGAGGAACCCTGCACCCTTACTTGGAGCTTGCCTAGTTGACACTCGCGACCTGGACCCCTGGGGAGGTTCAGGCAGCTGCTCAGGATGATACCTTGTATAGTGTAGATAGCTTAGACTGTTCCTTCTTTTCATGCTTAGCTGTTGTCTTTATTTTCAGAGTTGTATATTTTAGAGATGATAAGACTTTATTATTTCATTCTGCTGTACCTCAGTTGATGATTTCTTATCTATTTCCATCGTGCTACATTCTACATTAGATTGTGATTGAGTTGTACCTCTGTATTGGCCTCCTTTTGGAGAGTATATTCATGTTATGTAGTTATAGTTTATGACCTAGAACAGCGTTCTACCGCCGACACTGCGGCGTAGGCTGGGCGTTGTTACGCTCTCGTACCCTCACTGTGGGTGCGGGTCGTGACACGTTTTTAGTGGTGGCCCATGCAGGTCGAGTTTATGTAGTGGTATTCGAACTAGAGTATCACTACAGCCTGCAGTAGGATTAGGATATTTTTGGGGTACTCAATCACATTAGGAAAAACTCTTAATCAGATTCCTTTTGTCTAAAATTATTGCTTACTGACTTCCCTCGAATATAAACTGTCCTCCTTTGAATTTTTGCTTCATTCTCAGAAATTGCTTCTTGTTTTGATCTGCTTTCATGATGGTTATGAAGACACGATCTCATCGCTTCGGTTCGGGGAATACTACCGAGAGGCTGGCCACCTCTCGTCCTGTTCATCAGGGCCTCGAGACCGCAGTTTCTGTTGTGCCGACTCAGGTTGGCATTTCTGTTACATTGGAGGTGTACCTCTATCTGTACAGAGATTTTCTCCCGTCATTTCTGATTTCTTTCAGCAGCGGTGATTCATGCATCATCAGCAACAGACCAGGGGAAACTAGCAGGGCGAGCTATCGTCAGGACAGTCAAGGATGCACAGGCCGTTGGAGATCTAGTTGCAGGTTCCGTTCTTTTGATTTCATTTCCGCAATTGTCTTTTATAACTACCTTGAAATCCGATTCCATCTGTTCCTTGTTGATTGATTAATTTTGTTATGTTACTCTTTTGTTATGTTTGTTTCCTTTTTTTTTCTTTCTGAGAAAATCATATGGGCTAGTTCACCTCAGTTATGGAATCTAAAATCTTCGATGGTCGTGTTAGTTGGCATAGTGAGGACATGTAGTCAGATTTTGGATGTATTTCTCGGGTATGGGAATTTAAGGTTTTTGCCGTCGCATGCGACAATGCGAAAATTTTAAATACCATGAACCTAAGGGTACGTACCTTAGTCAAGGACTCTGTGATTATCGTAGCATTGCCCACTAGCATGATGAGGACTCTGGGCAACATGATTTCGGACAGACGCATATGATTAACAGGTTGTATCTTGAGAAGGTTTTAAACATCATACCCTTTTTATTGTTATAAATGACCTAGGAGTAGGGATATTTAGTTTGTAGAGCTTGTTCATAGGTAGTTTCTTCATAGTATATAGATATGGTGACTTGTAGAGTGTTTGTACCCTAGAGGTGATAGTTAGCATTGGTGCTAGAATAGTAACCCATTGCAGATAATTCCCTGTTATTATGATACCAACCAGTTACGTATAGGATGTAGTATGCCATACAACCTTGATGATTTATTATAGTTTTCCTTTACCCTTCCAGTAAGGCACCCAGTGACCAGAGCCTGCCCTTGAGCATAGTTGTAGTTTCACCTAAGACTAAGAGGCCTATATATATAGATGATATACTTAGGATATATGTGATGGGTTGTTGTTCTTGAGCATATATATATATATATATATATATATATATATATATATATATATATATATATATATATATGTGGTATTTGGTATTCATGTGCTTAGCTTGTAGGTTTTTAGTTATAGGTGACTTGATAGGATTGGAAAGTTAAGAGCTAGTCTATTATAGAGTTTCTCTTTTGCTAAATTCTAGTTGCCAACACCTAGATAGCTAGCATAGGTAAAACTCTAATAAGTTGACCAGTTGATGACCAAGTACTAGGGTGTTGAGAAAATTAACTAGTGATTGACCCTTGACTATGTTTGACCTAGAAGGGGTGCGATCATCTTAATTTCGAGGACAAAATTTTTATAAGGTGGGTAGGATTGTAACACACAGTTTTTCAGAAGAGGGTAATTTTGAAATTTTGTGATTATAATTATTATTTAATGGTATTCATTTCATATTATGATTTTTAGTGATTTTTAATTATTTTTAAACTATTTAAATTCATGACTTGTGATTTTTGGTGTTTTGCTAGTGAACAGTAGAGACTGCCTACCCTAGATCCTAGCCATGTGATTAGGGTATTTTTGACATTTTAGGATCATTTAAATTTATTAGAATTTATTTGAATTTATGGGAATTTTTAGGAATTATTTTGGAATTGTTTGGACTAGATTGATTTTGACTAGTTTTGACCCTTGTAGACCAACCTAGGAGCTAACCCTGGTTAGTATGGACTTGGTTAGGTTTTATGACTCTAGTCTAACCTAGCCTAATATTTGGTTTGGTCATTAGACTCTAATTAGCAATAGGAATTAGAAAGTCATAAGTCATGGCTTATGATTTAGAGCCTTTGATAAATCATTTAGCTCATAGCCTTGTAGTTTGGCCCAAAGCCCAAGACAAATTCCAAAACCCTAAGCCCTAGACTAAGTGGCCAGTCACCATATCATCATTGGGAACATCACCCTATAATTACTCTCCAAATTTTAGGGTTGCCTCTTTCTTAGGAAAGCTCAAAGTTCAAGAAGGTTTGTTTCCTATTGTATTTTAATCCCTAGATACCCATTCCATTTCCTTTTTCATTCAAATCTCTTCCATTAGGTTCTAATATACCTATTCTTGCTGATTTTGAAGTTTCATCTCAGTTTGTTGTGATTTGAGTGGATTGGGACATCAAGGAGAAGAGCTATAGAAAGGGGGTTTTTATAGAAAGTTCAAGAATAGGTAACTCCTCCATTTCTCCATAAAATTTTGATTTCTTTTCATATTTAGGGAACCCTAGGAGTCCCCTAAGTGTCAGCTTTAGTTTCGTGTCGGATTGCATCAGTTTCGTGTCCTATTTGGACACGTATTAGTGTCCCTAGAAATGTGTTTGTGTAAATGCCTCAAAGGAACTTTTTGGGTCATTTACGAAATCTATTTGAATGGAAATTTCTATTTTGTTGTCGCTTACATATTTCTTTTGGACTGAGGTGATTATGGTGTGGTGTCGTGTCAGTTTGGACACGGGGACACGTTCGTGCGCGCTCGGGACTACATGCCCTGCTGTTCGGGGGTTGTGCCGGACACGACACGCGGCCACTTGACACGGGGTTCGACACACTTCATGGGGCACCCACTGACATGCCACGTGTCAAGTTTCAGGGGCCCACGTGGCGTGTCGAAGGAGTTATTCACGTTGTACTGGTCGCCACTGTCAGTTCCAGTCATTTTTTCTTGACACTGATACGACGTTCGTATCAATCACAGACACGTCGAGGACACAGTGCAGGTCGACCTAGACGTAGCCCTAGTATAGGAGTGCACGTGTGCACGAGCATGTGGCCTAGTTCGTGCTGTGTCTTGTGCACGACACGAGTGCACGTGTGCACGACACAGTGCTCTGTACTATGTCTGGATTTACTGATTTGGGTTTTCTTGAGTTTGACACGTCGTGTCGTGTCAAGATGGACACTCAGGCACCCTAGACACTAGAGGACACCTAAGGCTAGAGTTACAAACCTAGAAATTCGTGTTTTGATTTGGTTTTATGTGTTAAATCCTAATTACCCAAATTCCTGAACTGTATATCAGTCTGGGTATTTCCAGATTTTGAATTATGAACTTTGACATTAAATTAAACCTATTTTTTACTGTTAATGTTTAGTTTTAGTCCCCAATACTATTCTCCTATGTGTAATCTAACTGTGGTTCAATTTTTGGGTTGTTTGATGAGTATTTGAATTCGAATTGGGCTTGGGAATGTTGAAACTGAAACTGGGTTCAGTTTTCTTGACTGATTTAAATGAATTGATTTTTCTTCCTTTCCTACTTCATCAAATAGCTGAAATAAACTGTTAAGTGTAGACTGAAATATGTGTTGTATGAATGGTTTTCCTTTCCCTCCTATTTCCTGAACTGTGCACACATTCACCCTCCTCATACACATATGTCCATTGTTATAATAATACACATACACACACTCACATTCTAGCCTATATACTCCTACACACCCTCTCCCTACACACACATTATTTTGAAATCTGAACACTGTTTTTCCCATTCCTGAAACTGTCATTGACACAGTCACTTGAGTCTACCTAGGAACAAAGCACACTGTTAACATCCTATACACATATATGCTACACATGAAAATCTAATTTTAGATAATATGTTAAACTGAAATTTAGATAGGTTCAAGTGTGAAAATCTGAGAATTTCCTATGTTTGTAAAATTGAGATTTCAGTGGGAATCATTTTCCTCAAAACTGAGATTTTAGTGGGAATCATTTTCCTTAAAACTGAATTGTTTTGGATATTTGAAATCTGAGATATGGTATTTGGATTGGGGCTCCCTCTCACAGTTTCCTGTGCACTGTCCTCACTTTCCTCTCTCTCTTCACTATTTTTGTATAATTCCTGCACACAACTGAACTCTCTCTCATTCACACCAGGGTCCTGTCACACATGGACAGCCCTCACTCACTCACCCTCTATTTTCTAACCCTCTCCATTATAGGTGATGCATATGACTAAGGGATTTGTGTGTATAATGTAATGTATGCCTTAATTATGAATCTATATATGTAGATAAGTTGTGTATTGTATATATAGGTACCTAATATAAATATTTGCAATTGGTTCCTTTCCTTCACTTTCCCTGTACACCCTCACTACACACGCATTTTTCCCTTAACACATAGTCACACACACACACACACTATATTACCTTCCTGACACTGTGCACTCACTGTTTCACTCAACTGTCACACACACTGTTGCACTCTCTCCTCTCACACACACACAAGCTTAACACACACACATGCCCTTTCTCTCTATATATGTATGTGGGTATATATTATATATGAATATGTGTATGTATGTAATATATGTATATATATGTATATCTATATATGTATATAATATATTAAGTATATATGTGGATACATGTATGTAGGTATCATATATATGATAATATGTGGGTGTATTATTATATATGTATTATATATATGCATGTGTGATACACATATAGGTAGCCCTATGTGGATATATATAGATAATTGTAGAGTAAAGATACATGTTACATATATCATAAATAGTCTACTCCTAAAATGTAAATAGATGTAACCTTGTTAACTTGTGCCATATTCTAAGGTAATCTATAGCTAGTGTTTGATTTTCCCTTGTTGTGCACCTCCATGTTCACACACACATAGATAAACCTGCAACCCTTTCTCTCTCATTATACAATGTTGATAAATAACATATATGAATGTGCCTTGATGTGTGGCTTGTGTTTGGCTTGTATAACCTTGTGATTGGTGTGTGATTGCTAGACTAGGCTTGGTTAGGCCTAGTGAGACTTATTAGACTTGTTGGGCTAGGACTTGACCTAGCTGACCTAGTTTGACTAGTCTAGTTGACTAGAGTTGACCGAGAGTTGACTTTGGTCTAGTTTGACCTAGACAGCATGCAGATGCATTGTACATTTCATATATCATCCCCTGTATACATCTTGACTTGTGTTGCTCTAACTAGGAGTTAGGTATCTCATCTCGGACAGTACATTTACTTCAGACATTCAGATACGAGGCGAGTACATTCTCTGACCGTTTCATACTTGTCTGGATTTATATTCTTGCTCTAGATTACTGTACTTGATGCTGACACGATCATTATCACGGATTGGTACTATACGGATCTTCTTCTGAGATGTTATCTCCTTGTATTCACTAAATACATATTGTGATGTGCGTTTCACTTACATATTGTATTTATTGAATACCTTTATCATTGTACACTCATTGTGCATATTGAACTCTCATTATCACATTGAGCTATTGTACAAGCCATTGTATAAGGTAACGTAACTGAATTGGATCCTTGTGTATTGATTGGGGAGGGAGAGTAGAAGTGGTTATGTGATCAATCCTATTGTATAAGAAATTGTATATGTCCATTGTACACTCACGTACAAGGGAGTCCCATTTTATTGTATAACCTAACCCGTTTACATAACCATATTGTACTCTAAATCACAGTAGGCTTACAGTTCTTACTTATCATATTTAGATATTTCCTGTTATCAAATCTCTACTGTTTTTTATATACTTTTTTCTTTCAGCGTTTCATGTACCTTACTCTATTGCATGCTTTATATTTCCTAACATGATATGAACTGCGTGAGATATTTTGTGCTCGCTCCCGTCCTGACTGGACCTGTTAAAAATTTTACAGAGGATGATGAGGAACCCTGCACCCTTACTTGGAGCTTGCCTAGTTGACACTCGCGACCTGGACCCCTGGGGAGGTTCAGGCAGCTGCTCAGGATGATACCTTGTATAGTGTAGATAGCTTAGACTGTTCCTTCTTTTCATGCTTAGCTGTTGTCTTTATTTTCAGAGTTGTATATTTTAGAGATGATGAGACTTTATTATTTTATTCTGCTGTCCCTCAGTTGATGATTTCTTATCTATTTCCATCGTGCTACATTCTACATTAGATTATGATTGAGTTGTACCTCTGTGTTGGCCTCCTTTTGGAGAGTATATTCATGTTATGTAGTTATAGTTCATGACCTAGAATAGCGTTCTACCGCCGACACTGCGGCGTAGGCTGGGCGTTGTTACGCTCTCGTACCCTCACTGTGGGTGCGGGTCGTGACATAGTTTTATATCTATTGATTATACGAAAGAAAATAAAATAACCATGCAATCACTAGATATAGACATTAGCGTTAGCACTCCGTCGGGAGTCGATATGCCTGCGAACTTTATTTGTAGGGATGGCCACATTTGCATCGGGAGAAGAAATCTATCCTTGGATGCCTTCGTACTAGACATCAAAGACTACGACATAATCCTGGGCATGGATTGGTTGGGCGCTTGTCCTACAACGATCGAGTGCGCGGAGAAGAGAGTGGTGTTTCGTCTTCCAAGCGAGGCAGAGTTCTCAGATTCGTACGGAGCTTTTGAAAACTAGCGTCGCCTCTGACTCGCCTCACCCAGAAGGGAGTAGTATTTGAATGGAGTGACGACTGTGAATCCAACTTTCAAGAGTTGAAGCAACGGCTCGTCTCAGCTCCAATCATTGTACTTCCAGATGGTCCAGAAGGCTTTCAGATATTCAGCGACGCATCGGAAACTGGCCTCGGGTGCGTACTCATGCAGAGAGATAAAGTCATATCCTATACTTCATGGCAGTTGAAGCAGCACGAGAAAAACTACCCGACGTACGACCTAGAATTGACGACGATCGTGTTTGTGTTGAAGCTCTGGCGGCACTACCTCTATGGTGTGGCGTGCAGAATCTACACAGATCATAAAAGCCTGAAATACTTGTTTACGCAACGAGAACTCAACCTACGGCAGCGACGTTGGCTCAAACTCATAAAAGATTACGAGCTAACGATCGAGTACACGCTGGGCAAGGAAAATGTTATAGCCGACGCGCTTAGTAGAATATTTATGGGATCACTGGCCATAAATAAAGAGATACGGCGAGACCTTGAAGCGATGGGTATTGAACTCGGGATTGAGTATCAACACCTGCACCTAGCTCAGTTGAAGTTAGGATCGAGCCTGCTTAGCAAAATAAAGACCGCACAGAAGGACGATTCATTCCTGAAGAAGATGCACGAGCTCATTTCAACAAGAAGGGCGGCTGACTTTGTGGAAGACGGAGAAGGGATGATGCGACTAAATAAAAGGCTCTATATTCCTGAAACTGTCGAACTCAGGAAAAAAATTCTGACGGAGGCACATTATGCGAAGTACTCGTTACATCCTGGAAGCACCAAGATGTACAAGGACTTGCGTATAAACTTTTGGTGGCACGGCATGAAGAAAGACGTGGCTACATTCGTGTCGCAGTGCATGGCGTGTCAGCAAGTGAAGGCGGAACACCAAAGGCCAGGCAGGGATCTGTAGAACATCGCCATTCCCGAGTGGAAGTGGGACAACATCTCAATGGATTTCATTGTAGGATTTTCGAAGACGCCGCGGGGGAATGATGCGATTTGGGTCATTGTTGATAGATTGACCAAGTCGGCTCACTTCATCGCAATTAAAGTAGGATGGAGCGTCGATCGGTTAGTGCAAATCTATATTGACGAGATTGTTCGACTGCCGAGATTGTTCGACTGCACGGGGTACCGGCCTCAATAATTTCGGACATAGATGGACGATTTCTATCACATTTTTGGACGAACCTACAAGCGACGATGGAGACCAAACTAAACTTTATTTCTGCGTACCATCCCCAGATAGACGGTCAGACGGAGAGGGTAAACCAAATCTTAGAGGATATGTTGCGTCTATGTGCGATCGATCTAAAGACTAGTTGGGATACACATTTGCCGCTTGCAGAGTTTGCGTATAACAACAGTTATCAGTCGAGCATTCAGATGGCTCCATATGAAGTGCTCTACGGGAGGAAGGATCGTTCACCAATATGCTGGGACAAAGTCGGAGATCGACAAGTGCTTGGACCAAAACTGGTGGAGCAGGCCGTCGAAAAGGTCCGCTTGATTCGAGATAGACTCCGTATCACGCAAAGTCGACAAAAGAGCTACGTAGATCTTCGCCGTCGACCGCTAGAGTTTCTGGTCGGGGACTATGTGTTTCTGAAAATAACACCCATGCGTGGTGTGATACGGTTCGGCGTTAAAGGCAAGTTGAGCCCGAGATTTGTAGGCCCCTTCGAGATCATCGAGCGAGTTACAACTGTTGCTTATCGGATCGCACTACCTCCTGCCTTGGCTGATGTGCACGATGTTTTCCACGTCTCACAACTTCGAAAATACGTGCACGATCCAAGTCACTTAGTTAGCTTCGATCAGTTGGAGCTACGTACTGACTTGTCTTACTCGGAGGAGCCTATTCAAATTTTTGACCATAAGGAGAAGGTGTCACGAAATCGGTCGATGTCTTTGGTCCGCGTGCTTTGGCGGAACCATTCAGTTGAAGAGTCGACGTGGGAAATAGAGGCGGAGATGAAGGAGAAGTACCCTTCATTGTTTGCCTAATTTAAGGTCAGACCCTTGTTCTTAAGTTTCGGGATGAAACTTTTTCTTAGTGGTATATTATGTAGTGCCCCGCTTCGATAGGCGACGGACTTCATAATATGCTAGCGCCGAGTCAGATCGGTCGGGAACTTAGATGGCCATCTGACTCGATCGCTGAGATTGGTAAACGATAACACCTTGCGGCATCGATCAAATCGATTTAGACGGATGTTACGAGAATCAATCCAACTAATGGAATGACTTTTGTTAGAATAAGTCCTAGATGTAGCGGGCTGCATCTCGGCAAGTGAGCTCTATATAAGAGTCCCTTCGACGGGACCGGACCGCTGTATGGTTTTCTTGGAGCTTTTGTCGCTGGGTTTTAATGAAGTGCTTTTGCGTCATTTTTCTGGATACAATCTACAAATTTTGAAGCAAGGAAAAAAAGAAATCCTAACAAAGTGTTGGTGCTATTGCAGGAGCTCGCATAACTAAATCTTGAACGTTGCGAAGCGCTTCGACGGTCGACACGAATCGTAGAACTTAGTGGATGATTCGGCCCTTCTTTTTTACTCTGTCCCGCAAACAAATTTCCATTGCCTCGAATTCATTCAAATCGACGATGCCAAGTTAAATGCATGCTAATCTACTAAGGTCTCGAACTCGGAAAAACGTATCGATTTAGAGTAATTTACTCTAAAAATATATTTTCAAAGTTTCGCACATAAACGAGAAAGTTTAAGGTTCTAGTAAAAAGATAGACTATTTTACGTGCTGCAAAATAATACACTACTAAAATATGCTATATTAGCGACGTTGTTTAGCGACGGAATAAAATATTGTCGCTAAATATGTAATATAGCGATAACCTTCTATAGACATCGCAAAACGTCGCTGAATAGCGACGTTCAGCGACAGTAGATAAATTACGTCGCAAAATAGCGACGTTTAGTGACATATTATTAAAATATGTCGCCATATATTAAAATGGTTGCGACCTTTAGCGACGTCGACTGTTGACGTCGCTAACTTTTTTAACTTATGGCACAGTACTGTTTCCTTTTTCCCCCTCACTCAAAAATTTCATAATTTTTCCTCGAGCTCTCGGCGACTCCCTCCCCCCCCCGACGACTTCCTCTCCTCCGGCGACTCCCTTCCCCCCCCTCCCGTCGAGCTTCTCCTCCTCGAGCTCCTCCTTCCACAATCCGAGCTACTACTCCTCTCCGGTAAACCCTAACCTAACTCCTCCTCTCCCACGGACACACACACACACACACACACACACACACACACACACACACACACACACAGAGAGACACACACACACACGGACACACACACACACACACACACACACACACGGACACACACACAGCTATTGTGTGTGTTTGAGTAGAGATGGCAACTTCCTCCGAACCCGACGGGGACCCGACTTTTTTTCCTCCGATGGGGACGGGTTTGGGGATATAGAAACGGGGATGGGGACGGGAATGTGGATTAAACAAAATCCCCTATTATATTCGAGCCCGGGTATGGGTATTGTACTCCCCGCCCCGGTAAATCCCCGACCCCGATTACTTATACTTATATGTGCAACACATTTGTATGAGTTCATGATCTATCTGGTACTAGATATAATTTTTATTAAATCAATGTTTTATCAACATTGTCTTGTAAAAATTTTTGGAATGAAATAGTTTATACTATAAAGAAAAAATTATTAACAGGGACGGGGACAAAAAATCTACTCCCAAAAGTGTTAATGGGGCAGGTTGCGGGGACGGGGACGGGGACGGGGACGGAGAGTACATTGTTAAACGGGGACGGGGATGGGGATAAAATTTTAAATCCGATCGGGGATGGAGTACATTGTTAGATCATTAGCTAGTATTAGAGAGAGAATTATTGTAATTGCCAAGTGTAGGTAAGAATTGGGTATCTCAAGATACTAAGTTATAAGGTAAATATAGCTACACATATATGTGTGTGTGTGTGTGTGTGTGTGTGTGTGTGTGTGTGTGTGTGTGTGTGTGTAGAGTTGAGAGTAATTGATTTATGTGTGATAGTAAATGTATATGGGGATATAGATATTAGTGTGTGTATGCATTAGCTATGGATTTGTGTAGTGTTTGAGAGTGTGTAATTTTAAGGTATATATATATATATATATATATATATATATATATATATATATATATATATATATATATATATATAAAATAAGGTAACAATTATGTGTGTCTATGTGAGTATAGTAGAGTGGTGTGTGAGTGTGTAGTATAGGCTTGAGTATGTGTCCAGAGGGTGTTTAGTCGAGTGTCAGTCAATCTAGTATACTATTTATTTACCTCAATATCATACTAGGAGACTTATTTAGTACTAGTTGTGGTTGTAATTAGTTGATATTATATTCAAGTCTTGTCAATAATGTCTTTGACTTTGTCATGGGGTCTTAGATATCGGTTGTAGGTGACATTATATATATATGGTCTGGCGATGTCGAAACGAATCTAGTGTGTCTGAATGAGATATCGGTTGTAGGTGACACTATAATCATGGGATCTTTGACTTTGTCATGGGGTCTTAGATATCGGTTGTAGGTGACATTATATTCAAGTCTTGAAAATTGATGTTAAGACAATTTTCAACTTGACCCTGGCGATATCGAAACGAATCTAGTGTGTCTGAATGAGATTGGTATCAGTAAGAATCGATAGCGTATGTGTACACGTTGGATGCACAAGAACTTATGTACGATATAGCATGGTTATTAGTAACTGTTCGCTACTAATGTGGGTCCCATAATAAGACATAATATACGAATTTGTGCCTATTGGATAATGTGTGTCCATCTTTGCAGAATTATTTCCAAATGGATATAAATTACTACTTGCGGAATCGTTCATGGATATACAATCGTCATCCTGATCATATGTGTGGTGTGCGGGATGAATACATAGCGGGAGTAGAGCAGTTCCTGCAGTTTGTTAAGGCGTTCCCTCAGTACATGGACGGCACCAAAATTAAGTGTCCGTGTGTGTCACGCCCCGCTCCCGTAGGAGCGATCGTCCTCACTAAGGCGTGATGCCGCACGAGTATAGATTGCGCTCGTGCAAGGCGGGTTCCATAACGGCCGATTTCAGCGGCTGCGACGGGGTTGTCGCACAGAAGTCCCAAGCAGAGACATTGAATAATAGTAGCAGAATTTAGAAAGCAAACACAAGTCATTGCAAAACACTCTTTTATTGATATTGAAACAATGGTTACAATGGACGCAAGGCCAAGATTACAAGTCTCTCAAGCTCACTCATCTCACATTACAAGTCACTCAGCTCTCTCTCATCTCTCAATACATGTCTCGAGCCAGCGGATGCTTCGGAAGGCGACGTCTATACATTATGTCCCGTATAAGTCTTGACTCCATGTGGCCGTACGCTTCGAATCGCTAAGGAACTCCGTGCCTCGATGCATCTAAGCGAGCTCCGTGCCACGAGCTTCTACCTGTGCCTGCACATGTAAACTATGTGGGTGTCAGTACTCAACTGTACTGGTGGAATGAGCTCCTCGCCCACCCATAAAAAACCAACATGTTAATTTACTTTGTGCAACATAGTCCCTTCTTATCAATTTTTTTTACTCTTGCCATAGGATCAGTTTTAGGACCGACGCCTTGGCCTATTTTGTGTCTCCAGACCACCCCGTGCTTGCAACAATTCGTTAACTCATACTTTGTCTCTAGAACCTTCTCGTGCCAACAACGTTAACCTATCAAGTCGTGTTTGCCTTACGGCCCAAAATCAGAGACGCAGCTACGCGATAGACTCCATTTCCGTGTGACCGTGCTACAAACCCTTGCTGAGGTCGTGCCTCGCAATTCAATGAGACTTAACCATATCGCCGCCTTGCAGAATTTTTTGACTTAAACTCAAGACAACTCAAACCAACTTATGCAACTTATATGCCGATGACTCAAGACTCGACGCCACATCTCATGCCGAAGCACGTCGCCTACGTTGCAGCCAAATCTTAGGCCCAAAATTTTGTGTTCCAACTCTACACACACATTCAACTCAACTTCTTTGATATATTACACTCAATACTCAACTCAATCCAAAGGCACACTCGCGGATTGCCGCCCGTGCCGACTCATCTATATGAGGTCACTAGCATGACAAGCTATCTTGGACAAATAGCTTGTGGTTGGCCGGGACCCTTCCAGCGTAAGGTAGCTAGCCCCCTGGAAGTCTCCGACTAACCCGGTGCTATCGAGTTAGCACAGCTATCACCGTGTTTCCTTTTGGCCGAAACGGTCCCATGGTCCTGGGTTGCCGTTACGGGGAAAATCTACCTTATCGACAAGTTGTCCAATGACCATACAAGACCCTTCACTTAAACTGACGTCTCACACAGTCATTCTACTTTCAGTGTTATCATCTCTTTCCAAAACCAAGTTCAAGTCTTCCATCCTTGAGACCCCTCAAGGACCCCTCGATGACCCACGGTCGCGAGCATTCTTTCCATGTTAACATATCATTTCATTCAACTCAATGCTTATTCGATAGTCCTTTCTCCAAAAACTCATTAAATCAACCGTGGTTCATGCCTTAAACACTAAGTCCGTACATCGTGCCTTAGGCCCATCGTGCTCTACGCGACGCTATCGCCCAACTCATACTCCATACGACTAGCTTTGAAACCGTAGGACTTCGTGGCTATACTCAGCCGTAGAACTCATAGGACCGTGCTTGGAATGTCTTAGGTCGGCCACCATCCCTTTGCCCAACTAAATCAAGCCTACAACTTAACCCAAGGGACGAGCAAAGGCTATGTCAAGCCTTGCATCGTGGAAGCGTGCATGCTTTATCGAGCATTTACGCAGGCGACGCCTATGACTTAGGCTAATTCACAGTTTGTGTCAAAGACCAACTTTTTCTTCTCCCAAGCCGCAGGACGAAGGACCGATTGTCATTTTCAAAGCACACCATGTACCAACTCTAAGCCGACCGTTGGACCTTTCCATATTCTAACTCAATTCGACCCGTCGGGATTATTTCCTTTAGCTATGTGAATTCGTCTCTTTTATTATCAAGCCTACTTGTGCAAGTTGAAAGCATGCGATTTATTATATGAAGGCTAAGATAAGGCAAGTTCACCGAAACTACCCCACCTGAGCGAGCGGTCGCCTCGACCGAGCGATTTCTTCGAGTAGCCATTGCAAGGCTAAGTCTGAACTCCGTCGGCGTTTCGATTCCTCCGATTGACTGAACGGGACGGGGTAATACATCATACACCACTTAGAAAAAGTTTCGTTCTCGAAACTTACTGAGTACATTTATCGACTTATCACTTTTACTCAACGTTCAAGGACTCTCGCACACACTTCTCCTATGCATTTTCTAAATCCGAGCCACGCTCGTACTACCCTCAATCTTTTCTTCAAAACTTACGATCTTAAAATCCTCGGCACTTTCATGTTCCTCAAGTCTCACTTGAATTCAACGTATCACTTAGTATGGATCGTGCACATATTTTAGGCGTTCCCAAAATACATGTATTTCAACCAAGCCTCGTGATAGCGAATCCCGCCGTCACCACTCGAGTCGGATTGTGCACATATTCAAGCGTCCCTGATATACGTGTATGTCAACCGAGATTCGCGAGTGGTGCCTCCACAAATTCTACCACTTCGCACTCGGACGTCTGCCTAACCGCTAGGCTATGTCTTTCCGTCAGTATTGGAATCATAGTTCCCAAACAACAATATCAATACTGACCCCATCCTAAGGTCAAACCAAGTTGATAGTATAGGATTTTCTACCCAAGCTCGCATCACTCCGATTTCTAAACTTCGAGCATCGATTCCCTACGCATACATCCCAACGTTCGTCGCACAGGGTCCGAGTCGTTCAGCAAAGCCATCCTACAATAACTCACGTTTCAACCAATTCCTTGACTTATCGATATCCCTCGTTCATTAAGCTCGTATAGTCTATCTCGTTGAACACGTTCGACATAATCCGCCTATCAATCATTTTCAAGTCAAGCACGCTACGACATAATTTATCGCTAAACCATCATTCATATTTCATATTCCCTAAGTCATTTATCCCAATTCACGTCGTCCGACTTAACAATATGTTGTACCCCGATCTCACGCGAGTCAGATTATCCACGGTGGGCACGAATCACCATGCACGCTCCCGCGAGATAATCATTCTCATCGGGACGTAACTCTTGTTCGAGTCTAGACTAATTCATTCTCGATGCGCAGATTGGACCTACTCAATCCTCAAGTTTCATTTATTCGTCAATCATAAGTCCTACAAATCCTCGAGTTCACCTTCGCATCAAGCCAACAGTCGAGACAATCTAAGTTGCCGCATCCCGATTTTTCGAGTTCGATCATTCTCGCGACATGAATCACCATGCCAGCGCTCACGCGGAACGATCCGCCCAAATCTGACGCAACGCATGTGCGAGGCTAGAGTTGCGCTCGCATAAGACAGGAATGTCGACGCTGTGGTTATCCGCGTAACCATCAAGACACAATCATTTTTATCCAACATTCATCTCAATCAAAATTTTAAGTATAGCATCCAACCGAACAATAATACTTGTACGATCGTCATTCGCCGAGTCAGAGTACCCCCAAGTTATCGTATATCGATCTTTGATATGCCTCAATACCATCGACGATATGCATAACCTGACGATCTTCCTTTGCAACTAAATTTTGAGTCGTGCGAATGATGCTATCGTCCGACAGGATAATCTCCTCGACATTCAAATTCAAGTTTGGTCATTATCCCTCGAACCATTCACAATATCGATTTCCTCAACCAATTTCACGTATCATTTATCTGTTTATCTTAAGTCATCGACCAACGTGTTTTCTCAATTCGTAACATTCCTTGCTAACTCAAATCATCGAGCAACATTCAATCCAATCCTTAGAGTCATTTCGTAACTTCAAAATTCAAGTTTTCATGCACGCTATCTTCCCATCGTGCTAACTTTTTCTATACGATCCACCTATCGATTTCCTTTATCAAGTCATCCGTTCGCTACACTTTAACTTTTCCTCGATTTGATTTCACCTACTCAATCATCTTCACGTTTTATACTTTCGTAATCCTCAATCTCGTGCACGTTCCGTGCGCGTCAATTCTAGGTTGTTCAAATCGACTCATCAAAATCTTCAAGACTATATTTTGCTCAATCATATTCAATCTAAGGCTTTGCGTCCACGCGATGCTTGCTGATAGACTCATTGACATCCCGAATCCTCAATCGATCGATCGACATCCCTGAGGCTATCGCATACACCACTCAGGGATGAAGTCATTCAACAAATTCTCAAAACTATCATTCGATTCACAATCTACTTCCTCGAATTTCTGTCCGAACGATTCCTTAAATTTCAAGCACGCTCACCTTATATCGCACCGACGATAACATCGTCATTCGATAGCACCCTTATCGATAGTCCTCTTAATTTACTCAATCGAGTTCAACTCATTCTTGTTCGATACTATTTAATTTCTGTACTCGATTTTTCTAAGGTCGACGCAACTTTGGTGTATATGCCCAGCCCGACTTAGCCAACCGTGCTTACGTAAACCATCTTTTTCTTTCTTGTCAAAAATTGTTCTCCTATGTTTTGCAAAATAGTTAGACTTATTGTATGGACATCCCGTAGGACATTTGAGAGAGAGCGCACCAACAATTTCAACTTTGCGGAAGCAACAATTCAGAGTTTGCGAAAACAACGGAGTTAAAAAATTCAATCGAAAGTCCAAGGATGTAAAGTCGTGCTCTGATACCATTTTGTCACGCCCCGCTCCTGTAGGAGCGATCGTCCTCGCTAAGGCATGATGTCGCACGAGCCTAGATTGTGCTCGTACAAGACGGGTTCCATAACGGCCGATTTCAGCGGCTGCGACGGGGTCGTCGCACAGAAGTTCCAAGCAGAGACATTGAATAATAGCAGCAGAATTTAGAAAGCAAACACAAGTCATTACAAAATAATCTTTTATTGATATTGAAACAATGGTTACAATGGGCCCAAGGCCAAGATTACAAGTCTCTCATGCTCACTCATCTCATATTACAAGTCACTCAGCTCTCTCTCATCTCTCAATACATGTCTCGAGCCAGCGGATGCTTCGAAAGGCGACGTCCATACATTATGTCCCGTATAAGTCTTGACTCTATGCGGCCACACGTTTCGAATCGCCAAGGAACTCCGTGCCTCGACGCATCCAAGCGAGCTTCACGCCACGAGCTTCTACTTGTGCCTGTACATGTAAACTATGTGGGTGTCAGTACTCAACTGTACTGGTGGAATGAGCTCCTCGTCCACCAATACAAAACCAACACGTTAATTTACTTTGTGCAACATAGTCCCTTCTTATCAATTGTCTTTCTACTCTTGTCTTAGGATCAGTTTTAGGACCGACGCCTTGGCCTATTTTGTGTCTCCAGACCACCCCGTGCTTGCAACAATTCGTTAACTCATACTTTGCCTCTAGACCCTTTTTGTGCCAACAACGTTAACCTATCAAGTCGTGTTTGTCTTACGGCCCAAAATCAGAGACGCAGCTACGTGATAGACTCCATTTCTGTGTGACCGTGCTACAAACCCTTGCTGAGGCCGTGCCTCACAATTCAATGAGACTTAACCATATCATCGCCTTGCGACATTTTCTGACTGAAACTCAAGACAACTCAAACCAACTTATGCAACTTATATACCGACGACTCAAGACTCGATGCCACATCTCGAGCCGAAGCACGTCGCCTACGTTGCAGCCAAATTTTAGGCCCAACATTTTGTGTTCCAACTCTACACACACATTCAACTCAACTTCCTTGATATACTACACTCAATACTCGACTCAATCCAAAGGCACACTTGTGGATTGCCGCCCATGCCGACTCATCTATATGAGGTTACTAGCATGACAAGCTATCTTGGACACATAGCTTACGGTTGGCCGGGACCCTTCCAGCACAAGGTAGCTAGCCCCCTGGAAGTCTCCGACTAACCCGGTGCTATCGAGTCAGCACAGCTATCACCGTGTTTTTTTTTGGCCGAAACGGTCCCATGGCCCTGGGTTGCCGTTACGGGGAAACTCTACCTTGTCGACAAGTTGTCCAATGACCATGCAAGACCCTTCACTCAAACTGACGTCTCACACAGTCATTCTACTTTCAGTGTTATCATCTCTTTTCAAAACCAAGTTCAAGTCTTCCATCCTTGAGACCCCTCAAGGACCCCTCGACGACCCACGGTCGCGAGCATTCTTTCTATGTTACCATATCATTTCATTCAACTCAATGCCTATTCGATAGTCCTTTCTCCAAAAACTCATTAAATCAACCGTGGTTCATGCCTTAAACACTAAGTCCGTACATCGTGCCTTAGGCCCATCGTGCTCTACGCGACGCTATCGCCTAACTCATACTCCATACGACTAGCTTTGAAACCGTAGGATTTCGTGGCTATACTCAGCCATAGAACTCATAGGACCGTGCTTGGAATGTCTTAGGTCGACCACCATCCCTTTGCCCAACTAAATCAAGCCTACAACTTAACCCAAGGGACGAGCAAAGGCTATGTCAAGCCTTGCATCGTGGAAGCGTGCATGCTTTATCGAACATTTATGCGGGCGACGCCTATGACTTAGGCTAATTCACAGTTTGTGTCAAAGGCCAACTTTTCCTTCTCCCAAGCCGCGGGACGAAGGACGAGTGTCATTTTCAAAGCACACCGTGCACCAACTCTAAGCTGACCGTTGGACCTTTCCATATTCTAACTCAATTCGACCCGTTGGGATTATTCCCTTTAGCTATGTGAATTCGTCTCTTTTATTATCAAGCCTACTTGTGCAAATTAAAAACATGCGATTTATTATGTGAAGGCTAAGATGAGGCAAGTTCACCGAAACTACCCCACCTGAGCGAACGGTCGCCTCGATCGAGCGATATCTTCGAGTAGCCGTTGCAAGGCTAAGTCTGAACGCCATCGGCGTTTCGATTCCTCCAATTGACTGAGCGGGACGGGGTACTACAGTGTGTAAAATGTCATAACATAAAATATTATCCAGAAGTGGAAGTGACATATCATTTGTACTCGAGGGGTTTCACGCCTAATTACTATCAGTGGACCACACACGGAGAACTTGTATCTTTAGTATCAGAGCTGGATTCTTATGTTGAGCCGTATATGCATGCGGGACCTAATTTTGTTTCAGATAATCATGCATACGATGACGGGTGCGTGAACATGATTTTCGACGCTGCGGAGCCTAGTTTCGTTCATGATGCAGCTGAGGAGGCACCGAATGTCGATGCTGCAAAGTTCATGGAGTTGCTGGAGAATGCAAGGACTCCATTGTATCCTGGTTGTGAGGATCATTCACCATTGGAGGTGGTTACAAGACTGTTGAGCATTAAGTCAGATTTTAACATGTCGCAAGAATGCTACAACCGAGTGTTGGAGTTGATTATAGAGATCTTGCCGGCGGGTGCTAAGTTACCTAAAGACTTCTATCGGTCTAAGAGGATGGTGAGATCGCTCTGGATGGGATACAAGAAAATCTATTCTTGTCGCAATGGGTGCATGCTGTACTACAAAGACGACAAAGACGCAGATGTGAGTTGGCACATGCGAGAACAGATTGAAGGAGTGTTAGATCACCCATCCGATGGAGAAACGTAGAAGCACTTTGATCGAGTGTATCCTGATTTTGCTTCAGATTCACGTAATGTCAGGTTGGGGCTATCTTCTGACGGTTTTACTCCTTTTGGTCTTTCGGGATCCCAGTATTCGTGCTGGCCTGTAATTGTCACTCCGTATAACCTACCGCCTTGGATGTGCATGAAGACTCAGTACATGTTTCTAACCGTTATAATTTCTGGTCCGAACAATCCTAAGAGGAACATTGATGTGTACTTACAGCCTTTGATAGATGAGTTGAATCAGTTATGGGAAGTAGGCGCTAACACGTACGATGTTTCCAAGAAGCAGAATTTTCAGATGAAGGCAACCCTTATGTGGACCATCAACAACTTTCCGGCCTATGGAATGTTATCTGGATGGAGCACTCATGGCCGTCTCTCATGTCCGTATTACATGGACCGTACTAAGGCTTTCCGCTTGAAACACGGAGGAAAACCGTGCTTCTTTAATTGTCATCGGCAATTTCTGCTAAAAGATCATCCGTTCAGAAGGAACAAGAATGCAGTCCGTGCCGGTGTTGTAGAGAAGGGTGATCCACCGCCATGGTGGTACGGAACCACGATATGGGAGGAGGTTAAAGATTTTCCAAGTGCTATCGAAGATCCTACAATTGGGTACAAGTGCGATGGATTTGGTAGAGATCATAACTGGACAAAAAGGAGCATATTCTGGGATCTGCCATATTGGAGTACCAATCTGATCAGACATAATCTTGATGTCATGCATATTGAGAAGAATGTGTTTGATAACATAATTAATACTGTGATGAACGTAAAAGAAAAAATGAAAGACAATCCCAAGTCCAGGTTGGACTTAGAAGAAATATGCAAATGCCCTGCGTTGCATTTGATAGAGGAGAATGGAAAACAGTTCCTGCCGAAGTTAATTTTCTCACTGGACAAGGAGGATAAAGTGAGACTTTATCGGTGGATCCAGGGCCTAAAATTTCCAGACGAATATATGTCAAATCTGAGAAGATGTGTCGATCCGAAGGAAAACAAATTGACGGGTATGAAGAGCCACGATTGTCACATATTCATGGAGAGGTTAATTCCGATTACATTTCGGGAATTCTTACCGCGGGCAGTTTGGGATCCATTGACGAAGCTTAGCATATTCTTCAGGGATCTTTGTTCTAAGAAATTGCTCGTTGATCGTCTAGAAAAGCAACAGAAGGACATTGCGGTAACACTTTACAAGCTAGAGAGGGTGTTTCCTCCTGGATTCTTCGACTCTATGGAGCATTTGCCGATTCATCTATCCTATGAGGCACGTGTTGGTGGACCCGTCGAATATCGATGGATGTACCTGTTCGAGCGACATTTGAATCACCTAAAAAGAAAGGTGAAAAATAAGGCACGGGTCGAGGGTTCTATTTGTGAAGCCTATGTTCTCGAGGAGATTACAAACTTTTGTTCGATGTATTTCAAGCCTCATGTTGTAACTAATAGAACGAGAGCTTCCAGAAACGACGACGGAGATCATGAATGTAATGATACAATACTGAAGGTATTCAATGCTCCAGGAAAGCCATCGGGTAAAATGAAGAAGAGATATCTGAACGATGATGAGCTAAGGGCTGCTCAGGTGTATGTATTACTCAACTGCGACGATGATGAAGTAGAGAAGCTGGAGGGGTAAGTAATTAATAAGTCTACATTATTTTAATAGTGTTGATTATTATACTATTACATTAATTGAAAAATGTTATTTTCAGCATATTTAATGATGATGTGAGGTTAAGTAGGCTACACATAACAGAAGAAGAACTAGAACAAGAAATGAGGCATTATTTTCCATCATAGTTGAGTGCATATGTAAGACTTGAGAACTCTGTAATTACCTTTCTGTATATACACTTGAGAATGAGCTTAATTTATTTTTTCGTGATATTTAGGTCGATCGTCCATACGCAAGACTTGAGAATGAGTCTATTAGAACGCTAGCCAAGGGACCAATTTATGCTGCAAAAATATGGCCAAGCTACTGTGTTAATGGATTTAGGTTTAAGTCAACAACTTTCCCGATCAAAGACAACTTTGTGGATCTCGATTCCACCAAAAACAGCTCTTTGTGTATCAGATTTTCGAACTACAAAGATGTTGATGCGGGCAATGATTTCTATGGCGTCCTACGAGAGATTGTGGAGCTGACATATAGTTATAGAATAGAGCCTGCCAAGATTGTGTTATTCAGGTGTGATTGGTTCGATCCGATTGAAGGTCAAGGTTGGAAAGTAGACAAGCACGGTCTTGTGGATATAAACTATCAGCGTCGATATCAAGCCTATGAACCATTTGTCCTATCAAGTCAGGCTCAGCTCGTGTACTTCACAAGTTATCCTAAACGGGGAACAACAAGGTCAGACTGGTGGGCAGTATGCAAGACCAAAGCTAGAAATACCTTTGAGGTTGACGATATAGCTTATCATGAGGATGAACTACCTCTTGTAACAAATATTATAGAAGTGGACATGACGGAAGTTCCTCATTACACATCTAATTGTGTAGAAGAAGTAAAATTATCTGAAGAGGAAGATGCAGATGAAAGTGAAGATGTAGAGGAGGAAGAAGAAGAAGAAGAAGAGCTAAACGAACTAGATGAATTTTCAGAAGAGGATTAAATCTGTACGTTTGTTTTATCATCATATTTGACACTTTAGTGGCACTTTTATCATATAAATCTGTGACACTTTAGTGACACTTTTATCTGTGACTATGATATTTTTCAAAAATCTGTGATGTCTATCATATAAATATATATATTTGTTTTATTGTCATATGTTATTATCAGGTATGACTAGACCAGGAGGACGACGCGGAGGATATTATATTAGGCAGTCCCGTCTGCCTCGGGCCGGAGATGCAGATTTCGTACCCTCATCCTCATCTCCGAGTACGCCAGTGTACTGTTCTGTTCCCGGTCCATTACCGGGACAGGGCAGTTCCAGCAGGTTGGCGACTCCTTCCTCGTCGTTCATCATTCCTGATCTCGCGTCCAGCATTCCTTTCGCGTCCAGCATTCCTCCTGCCGACGGCTCCATGGGGAGAGCCGACATCGAGCATATGGAGGACGGCGATCAGACTGATCCTGCCCAGGCAGGAGGTGAGAGCGACCCTCCATGCGCTCCCCCGGACGAGATGCGTATGGAGATTTGGACGGACGGGCCTACGAAGTAAGTTAATTAGTTAATATATATTTCTCAAATGATTATATGTACATATATATTCATGAAATTTATTATTGTATAGATATTGGCCTCATGCAGTACAGAGACAGCTGGGGTTATTTCTAAGGCAGAACTATGGTGGGCCTTGGATTAACTACTCAGATGCTCCCGCAGATAGGAAGGCCTTTTGGTTGGCCCACTTCAAGGTAAAAAAATTATTTTTTTTAAATTTTAATAATCATTTGTGTATATTATATAACTTTTCTATTTTACTTCTTGTAGAGGACCTATTTCTATCCACCACACCGGGCGGCAAAGATCGAGGCCCAATTTTCTGCCCGTCGCAGGCAAGCTCATCCGTGATGCGATCCACGACCAGAAGTGTAACGCCCCAGAACCAGAATACTGGAGAGCGGGGGCGTACATAGCCAGCTACGTATATTGAAGTGCAACCCACCTCGCTATACGGTCACGGCTGTCTAGATACATGAGGGTTTAACTATAATCCATCAGTCTCCTTGGTCATAAACAAGCCTAGTGTCTCAATCACAAGCAAGTAGTAGCAGTCACAAGATATTAGAACATCAAATATACAATAGTAAGGCATCCCATACATTACATATTGGATGATCATGAAGCTAGTCGTACAAAATATGAAGACTAGCAAGAGTTTAGTCATACATGATCAACCCTAGGATTTGTCAATCATGTTATAGCCCGTAGGCAGACAGTAAATAAAGGTGCAACCGAGCTAACACGTGCTCGTCGGCTAAACGCCTCAAAAGAATAATTTACAGTGAAGTGAGAGAACAAAAGAAACCCACTCGTTGCCAGGGTTACGCCTGGTGGCCACCATCTGGATGGAAGGTAGGTAGAACCTCTGGAGCTGCTCCGATATCTGGCCACACAAAACCAGCTGGGTCAGACCCCAGAAAGAGCAAGTGCCACAAAGGAGGCTTCACTTAGGAACTAAAACCAGCATATCACAATAGAGTATTAAAGGTAATAATAAAGAACTGATATTAATAGAGATAACAACAGTAAACTGAGTACGAAGAAACCATTCAAGTAGCCAGGTCACAACCCTTAAACCAAACAAGGACCGGGGTTGCAGTCCTTCACCTGAATAGAAACCCGTCTCAAATACTATTGGTAAGTAAAACATGATTAGTCTTGGCATAGGGTAAAAATAAGACAATAAACGAAGAGAGGATAAGGAACTGCTCCGGAAGCCAGGTTACAACCCTTAAACCAAACAAGGACCGGAGTTGTAACCCTTCGCCTGAACAGAACCTTGCCCCTGATCTTTATTGTGAAGGCTGGTATAAGTAATCATGGCATTGGAGTAAGGCAAAACAAGACGAACATGGCTTGGAGAGCAATAAGGCAATAAACGAAGAGAGGACACAGAACTGCTCCGGGAGCCAGGTTACAACCCTTAAACCAAACAAGGACCGGGGTTGTAACCCTTCGCCTGAACAGAACTGGACCCCTGATCCTTATTGTTAAGGTAAGCACACATAATCAGGACGAAATATGATAAGATAACCATAGAACTATTCAGATAGCCAAGTTACAACCCTTAAACCAAACAAGGACCGGAGTTGTAACCCTTCATCTGAACAGAACTTGGTATCTCAACATTTATCGATACAAGAAATCAGGTCATGATACAATCTTGTACAGGATCATGACAACTAGACAGGGCTAGACTCCATCCAATCAATCACGGCCAAGCAATGAGTACGGCTTGATACTTTTAACTAACTAGGGTTATCACAAGCCTAGTTACTAGCAAAATATAATGAGATTATCCCAACAGCCACAAGCCCTGCAGACCATCCGGTTATCCAGGTCGAATGTCCGTTTATTAATGGTGCACCACATGACTGTGTGCTGGAAATGTGCCCTACTCGTCGATAGGCTACAAGTCCACTGAATGCGCCCAGATAACGGGATTGCCTGTAGCGGAAATCTCTTCATGTCTACTGAATTATTCTAGTTAATTAGCCTTAGTCAATTTCAATAGGTGCCCCTGACCGTGGTATTCAGGGGTCCCCGTCCTAGACATGATGCAAGACAGTACTGGTTTATATGTACAAACACAATCGTCCACGGTGTCCAGGTCAATCATTCTTGTCAGGTCGTGTCATGTCATGTTAGTCGTCGCAACAGCAATTCGAGATGATCATGTCAGGTATACTTGTCATACCATGCCATGTTCAATTATCATTTCCAAACATATTAAACAAATTCATGATTTTCAAGTTCATGACAAAAGGCGTAAGGATATAAAATAGGCGTAAAATATCTATAAAAGGTAAAGGTGTACGCCATAGGAACTCAAGTTTCTACGCACGTACCACCGATTACGCTAGTGAAACTTTACGCGTGAGCTTTACGTTAGCAAGCTCTACGTGAGCACGGGAGCATACGGCTGGGATTTACGCTAGCCAGGCTTTACGCTAGCAAGATCGTACGCACGTAAAAATTTACGCATGCGAACCCTCGAGCAGATTTTACGCGAGTAAAACTTTACGCGAGGAAAACTCGGGCAACTTTACGCTCGTGAAGATCTGCTCGAGCTAGGGATTTTACGCTAGTAAAACTTACGCGAGTAAAACTTTACGCGAGCCCACGTTTACGCGAGCACGATTTTACGCTAACGGGAGAGCCCCGAGCGTAAAATTGATAAACTCAGCGTAGAGCGGGATACGCTTACACGCCATGCGTGCGCGTAAAAGGGGCCCTACGCAGGCACGTTAAGACGTGAGCGTAAAAGGCCGAAATAAACGTTGGCACGTAAAACGTGTGCGTAAAAGACTGATACTACGCTGGCACGCAATGCGTGGGCGTAAAACTATATCTTCTCCACATGGTCAATACAACCATGCGTAAAAAAGCTCAGGAACTCCATCTCGGCTAGGACATGGTGAAAACCAGCCATCCCAAGACCAAACTTGTGTAAAATCATGAGGCCTACTACATGGAACTCTTAGTTTTCGAAAACAAGTTATTTTAGTAGATCAAAACCAAGAGGATCGAAAATACTAGAAACTTAGATCTACGTAGAATGAGCCATAGAATTTGAAAACACTAAATACTAAATAGGCTTAGGATCTTGAGGAGAAGAAAATGGAACAACAAAATGGGAGTTCCTTCGTGAAGCAAGTTACACTTGCCTAGCTCTCTTCCTGGTAGGTAAAGTAGAGTAATGGTGGGGAAGAAGAAGTAAATGAAGAAGAGTAATGAAGAGAGAGAGAGAGTTGGGCGGCTAATAAAGGAAGGGGGAAGTGGTAGGTGGGAGTTGGTTCGATCCACTCGGTTCATGATGAACCAAATAAGCAAACCCAAGCCTAACCGAACCAATCCCAAGGTGAACCAAGCAATAAAATGCCAAATAAACTAAGCAGGGAGACTTGCAATATGAGTCAAAATACGTACACGTATATCAAGATACGTAATACAAACCACATGCATTACAAGAAGTCTCGTGATCGCTCTGGAAAGTCGATCCATGGTTGGATCACGCCAGAGCAGTGGACTACGATGAAGTCTAGATTCGGCGAGGCCAGGTACTAGGAGCGGTCTGACAAGGCCAATGTGGCGCGGTCGAGCGCCAGTAAGTGGTGTGGTGGCTCCATTCCGATGATGGAGCATTTTCGTCGTCTGGTACGTTTTCTATGACGGACATCATTTTATATATAGTTGGATAGAATGTTTAATACTAATAATAGATAATATATTTTAACAAGTAAAAAAGGGTGAGGACCCCAACATGGTGACCGTCTTCCTGGTCATCCATCGGAGGGTTGGGGAGTTCATTGACGAGAGGGCGACGCAGAAAACAGGAAAATAGATATTAATATAGACTTTAGCAAACACTTAGGTTAGCAAACATTGTTCTAGGCCGAGTTTCTTCGGCTACAAGAGGAGGCGGCTGCTGCTGCTAGTGCGCCAGCAGAGGGAGGGGCTGGTACTTCCTCCCAGCCGCCTACAGCTCCATCGCAGGACGACCTCTGGATGACCGTCGTTGGTGGTCTTCAGAAGGGTACGTAGTATGGTACGGGATCCTACGGTGCCTATTTGGCTTCAGAGTCATCCCGGGCCCCCTCTGCAGTACGCAGTCTCCAGCTTTGCAGGCATCATCACGAGCTCAGGATATTGGTCGTCAGATTGACGAGCTGCATCGCGAGTTGTAGTAGCAGATTTCTGATCACCATACCGCAGAGCGACGATCCAATGATCACCGAACGATTTGATGCAGTCGAACGCAGTATACAGGAGCTGATGAGTCTCCAGTAGGCTACAGCTGCTAGCTTGCACATGCTCACCGAGTCTACGCAGCGCACAGAGCGTAGACAGGTCGAGCTAGAGGGATCGCAGAGGACCATGTCTGCCTCACTCACTCAGGTACAAAATTCGATTGAGGAGAGTACTCAGAGGATGGTGAGTACCCTTGCTGCGCATGGTGAGCGACTGCGAGAGCTGGAGCAGATACGTCCTCCCGGTCCATCGACGGCGTCGACTCTAGACATTGTACTGCCTCTACTGCCCCTACGGTGCAGCTCACATAGGAGAAGTATGAGTACATGCTATCTCAGATGCACGGCAGGGGTCCTCAATGATCCAGTAGATTTTTTTTATCATCTTTGTATGTATTGGCCCTATGGGCCCATTGACCGTTATGTACACTGATTTTCATTCTTATTTTCCCTCCATTGTGGACATGTATGTTTGTTGGATATTTACTTTATGATATTTACTTTGTTGGTATTTTCATTGAGTAAATGTATGATATTTACTTGGACATGTATGTTTGTGATATCTGCGACGGGGATGACAAATATACCTACCCTGGGTTATAAGCGATGATCTGATATACAAAGGAGGTGCTGCCCAATTTTTTAAAAAATATGTTTGGTATTTTTGTGATGATGTGTGTAACAAAAATACCAAACATATTTTTTTTAAAAAATTTCATAATATCTGCGACGTATAGCGACGTTCTGCGACGTATCCAGACATCGCTAATTAGCGCCATCACATCGCTATCCGTTGTAAGCCGTCGCTCAGTAGCTGACGTGGCAGGCATGCCATGTCATCACATAAAAAGAAATAACGTCGCTACGTAGTCGCACTACGTCACTAATTTGACGACATTCAAATTCGTCGCCCTCTGTCGCTAATTTTGCGACGACCCAGCGACGTTGGGGTGACGTCGCAAACAGCGACGGAGGGCGACGAATTTGTCATCTGCGACTAGCTTTTTCGCGACCTTCATTTTTTGTCGCTAAAGTCGTCGCTAATTACGTTTAGCGACGTATTTTCCTTAATTAGCGACGTATCTGGACGTCGCTAATTTGCCTTATTTTAGTAGTGATATGAAACGTCGATCATGGGTTATGATGCCTCGGACAATTTGGTTCCTGCGGGACACTAAATCGGGAGTACGGCCTTGGGGAAAATAATTCGTTGCATGATTTAGAAGAAATGATAATGTCACTCAATACTGTTCGCGCTATACAAATCTGTCCGCACATATTAAACAGTTCACGCATTGGCATGGTCATGGACAGTTTGTGCACAAGTTGAACTTTCCTCGATGCGGTATCTGGGGCATCGGAACCAAATCGACCTAGGGAGAATAATCAAATTCGTGCTTCGGCACGAGGCATTGCGAGACCTGCAGTAGGGCTTGCAATCCAAGCTGACAGGCACGTCGTAATGTCATATAAAAGTCCCTCGTGATGCATAGCATCAATGACCGCACATATAAGATAGAACACGCTCACCTATTGTCTTATGCAGGTAGTAAATATTATCTGTATTTTATGCAAGGACGAGCACGGCCGTGGTAAGAAATGGGATAAACTGCTATGGTTTAATGTTTGCTTTATTACTTCAAAGATGGCTATCAATATGAACTGAATTCATTTAGTTCTAAATAGAAAGATAACTCTAAAGCATGCCTACCTTAACAATCAGAGTCGGTTTAGACGAGTGGGTTTGTCTCATCCACTTAGCAAGTGTGCTAATCTCCTCCCGTAATTTCTCCCGGTGCGACGGGCGCTCTAAACTGAATCTGAAGTGCGGAGAGGCGTTTTGAAGCTCTTCCTATGCTGAAGTATTTTGAAGCCAATTCAATCGACGACTTATGTATAAAGGGACGAATGTATGGAACGACAAGTGTTAGTTCAGGCAGCTTGTCGAGTGTATTTCTTTCTATTTTCAATCAATATAGCCGCAACGGCATCCAATGTAATTACGACTTGCACTTCGTTGCAAGCTATGAATGAAAAGCAAATTTCTATCTTCCTATACTGTGTCTTAATTTGATGTGATTTGTGAAGTTTCAACTTGGCGTTTCAATATAAAAATAAACGTAACGTTCTTGCCTTGTACGAGTGCAATTCCAGACTTGTACGGCATCACGCCTTAGCGAGGACGATCGATTCGACAAAATAACACCGGGGACGAACGGTTTGTCGACTCGGGGCGTGACAACATTCATGCCACAACTGTTCTCTTCGCAACGAAGCCATCTTTTATGATTCTCGTACACGTACGCACACTTTGACACCAATGTTCTTTATTCTTTGAGTCGTGTATGCGATGCACGTCTTGATACCGTAATTCCATGTTATATGTCTTAATATTCAATGTATGTTCCTTCCCTCCGACTCGTGCACTGAGACACACCTCGATAGGGCATTCAATATTCCATAGCTCGTGTACTGAGGCACTCGTGCCGATATAGTCTTCCAATGTTCTAGCATACTAACTCGTACACGGGAGCACGAATGACTTGTGCACTAAGGTACTCGTCGATACAGTTATCCCATGTTCTTATGGCTTGTGCACCGAGGTGCTCGTCTTTGCGATATTCAATGTTCAATAGCGACTCGTACTTTTGATGTACGTTTTATTTCAATTATTCTATCTAGTGTTCGACACGCACTATGTTCATCTCTCGATCGAGCCACGCCCGTGGACTCGATAGGTTAACTTAGCATACAATAGTACATTTTAATTAAGCATAACGGACTAAGGAAAGAAGAGTCAAAGTCCCCCCTCCCCCCTTAGCTGATACGCCTTGTCGTTTTGCCGAGCCTATGCGGCTCGATTTCATAACTTTATTTGCATGGCCAACTCTTTTGACTTGGCCATTCGAATACTTTGCGCTACGTTGAATTATCCAAGCGATTTGGCCTACCATGCCTATGCTTCAGTCCGTGGCAAGGCGATGATTTGGTTTTCGGACACCATTGCAAATAAGGCAAAATATCAACCTCTTATATTTCAAAATGTATAGTCTGCACACGAAACCAACTAAAATCAATATTCGTTTGAATAGGACTTGTGTCTTGCATCAATTCGATTTCTTTGAATCTTCGAACCGACTCAATGCTTTCTCTCAGGCCAACTTAATATTTGCATCGATCTTATTCGTACATTATTCGGGTCAACATAACTCTTTGCATCGATCCGACTCGATGCGTTTCTCGGGACAAGGTAACTCTTGTATCGATTCGCATTAATACTTAATCGGGTCAACGTGACTCTTCGAGTCAACGACTCAGCATAATGCACCGTGCGCAGCGGGACATTAAAATTTCGGTCTCAAAAATGTTTACGTAGGGGGTCAAAAGAATTGACTGTTAATCATTGACCGTTTCGTTAAAAGTGGACATTTCATGCATTGTTTTAAAACAAGTGGGGTACAACTCAAAATTTTTCTTTCAAATTGGATGCACTTTGAATTATGGTAAAATACGTGGGTTGCAACTCAAAATTTTTCTTTTAAAAATCCTATTGGAGATATAAATTTAATTTTTTTTTGAGTTACATCCCACTTGTTTTACCATAATTTAAGGTGCACCACACTTGAAATAGAATTTTTGAGTTGCACCCCACTTATTTTAACACAATGCATGAAACCTCCACTTTTAATGAAAATCGTCAATAACTAACAGTCAACTCCTTTGGCCTTCCCAGGGGACATTTTTGAGACCAAAATACCCTCACATGGACAGTTTTGAGACCAAAACTTCTTTGACCCAGGTAGCTTCACACTCAGTTATACATAAATAGATGTCAGATGGGAACAACCCACTGAGAAGATTTTAGATTTTGGTGTTAAAAGTGTCCACGTTGGAGGGCCAAAGGAGTTGATTATTAGTCATTGAAAGCCGTTACAAGTAGAAAATTTTATGTATTATGGTAAAATAATTGGGGTGCAACTCAATTTTTTTATAAGTGGAATACATCTTGAATTACGGTAAAATAAGTGGGTTGCAAGATATTTAGACTTTGGGTCTCAAATAAGTTTCAAAATTTATGTTTGGGTCTCCATATTATACATAATTAGTGTTTGTATCTCAAAAGTGTCATTAATGTCTCAAAAGTGTCACAAAAAATGTCACTAATTATTTTTTTGATACTTTTGAGACCCAAACACTAATTATGTATAATATAGAGACCCAAACACAAATTTCAGAAGTTATTTGAGATCCAAAGTCTAAATATCCCTTCAAAATTTATCTTAAAAAAATTATATCACAACAGAGTTTTCTATCCTAGTTGGCGTAGAAATTGACAAAAAATTCCACACTTGCCATCTTAAACTTTGATACCGAATGGGGTATCAAAGTTTTGATACCCCCTATGTATTACAAGTTGGGCCCTCTCAATATTTATGTATATATATCTGTTTACACATTTTATGAAAAGGGAGGGGGCCCACATGTGATACATAGGGGGTATCAAAACTTTGATACCCCGGTATCAAAGTTTTCTCCGCCATCTTCCTTGTTACCACTTCAGCCGTCACTCTTATTCCCAACAAAAGACAAAAACGTCGCCAATCAAACAAACAAATAAAGAGAAGAAAGAGCGACGGAGCTCCAGATCCAACTTCTCTACTCCTTTTCTATTTTTTTTTCTTCTTCAATTTTTACTACCTACACATAGATTTTTCCGACGCCGATTCCCGATGGATCCGATGGCCGAGGAGCAGCTCGACTACGGCGACGACCGCTTCGGCGGCGTAGCCGCCCCCGTCGGCGGCGGCGCGATCCACGCTCTCGCCGACGAGGGGATCGATGACGACTTTGACGATCTCTACAACGACGTCAACGTCGGCGAGAACTTCATGCGCTCCGTCCCCCACACCCCGAGCGCCCCGATCCCGAAACCCGCCTTCGCCAACGGATCCACTTCGCTGCCGACTCCGAACCAGAAGGTCGAGTCGTCTCCCCTTCCCCAACCCACCTTCAGCACCGCCGTCGTCAGAGCCGATCCAAACCCCAACCCTAGAGTCCAGCAGGATTTAGGGTTTAGGCCTGCCATGCCTCCGCCGCCCACTCGGGCGGCCCCCTTGAACCCGGTGGCGCCGGCGCTGCCGCCGTCGGGCCCTGTGGACGCTTCCGGCCCGACGATGCTGTTCGTCGGGGAGCTGCACTGGTGGACGACTGACGCGGAGATAGAAAGCGTGCTGTCGCAGTATGGGAGAGTGAAGGAGATCAAGTTCTTCGACGAGAGGGCGAGCGGGAAGTCCAAGGGGTACTGCCAGGTCGAGTTTTACGACGCTGCGGCTGCGGCCGCCTGTAAGGAAGGGATGGACGGGTATCAGTTCAACGGACGGGTCTGCGTTGTCGCGTTCGCTTCGCCGCAGACTTTGCGGCAGATGGGCACGTCGTTCGTTAACAGGAACCAGGGCCAGGGGCAGTCCCAGCAGCAGGGAAGGAGACAGATGAATGACGGGATGGGTAGAGGAGGAGGAGGCAGTGGCGGCGGTGGCGATGGAAGTGGGAGGGGTTTCAATAGGGGTGGGTGGGGTGGGAGAGGGGGTCACGGAATGATGAACCGAGGTCAAGGCAGTGGCGGTGGGATGAGGGGAAGGGGATTTAATGGCGGGAGAGGTGGGATGGGTGCCGGAGGCGTCGGGGTTGGCGCCGGAGGACCTTATGGGCAGGGTATTGTTGCTCAAGGCGCATTAGGAGGGCCGGTCGGTGGGTTGATGCACCCACAGGGTATGATTGGTGCTGGTTTCGATCCGACTTATATGGGCAGGGGAGGTCCTTATGGTGGGTTTGGTGCTCCTGCTTTTACTGGAATGATGCCTTCATTCCCGGCCATGAATGCCGTTGGCCTCCAAGGCGTGGCTCCCCATGTGAATCCAGCTTTCTTCGCTCGTGGAATGACAACGAATGGGATGGGCGGGATGGGTATGATGGGGGGAGGTGGGATGGATGGGCAGATGTGGGGCGATGCGGGCATGGGTTGTGGTGGTTGGACGGGAGAGGAGAACATGAGAAAGACGAGGGAATCGAGTTATGGCGACGATGATTCTGAATATGGGCATGGAAATGATAGGGGAGGGAGGTCAAATTTTTCGAAGGAGAAGGAGAGGGGTCCAGAGCGTGAGTGGTCAGGGAACTCAGAGAGGAGGCTTCGTGATGAGAAGGAACAAGATTGGGAAAGATCTGATAGGGAACGGCACCGAGATGAGAAAGATGGGTATAGGGACTACAGGTCGAGGGATAGGGATTATGACAATAATGAAGATGACTGGGATAGGGGTCAATCGTCTTCGAGGTCCCGGAGCAGGATGGTGCAAGAGGATGATCACAGGTCTCGCTCTAGAGACACTGATTATGGTAAGAGACGCCGCATGCCTTCGGAGTGATGGAATGAACATATCAGACAGTCAGGTGGCAGGTGGATTCGCATTTCCGGCCTCACTTCATTGGATCCTACACTGCTTGCAGTTACTCTTTTCGGTACCTACCTATTGACACGAACCTTGCAGGTGAAGCCTTGGAAAGAAGAAAGAAAGTCTTTGAGTGATATGAAGGTGAATACTATCTTTAGTATCCCATTTGCATCTATCTGGACAACATTCTGCTGCAATGATGGTCATTTATTTGCTTAAGACAATTGATAGTTTTCTTAGCAACTTGAGCTTGTGGAGCCTGGTCACAGCTTATAGCTTTACCCAGTCTCATCGTTAAATATCTGGGATATCGCTAAATAAGATTAGTGACTTCTTCAGTTCTTTGAGTTATCTACTGATTGATGCTATTATAAATGTGTAACTGATCCCTGTAACTTTTATTTACTTAACTTCTTGTTAGTCTAGATACTCTTGTTTTGTTAGGAATACATTGTACACGATGATGCATATAGAGTCATGTTGTAGCATTAGAAGTTGTAGTGTGACATCACTATGTTGGCAAGGAACTGTAAATTCCCTTGTATGCTGTATAACCTGTATTAATTGTCATATTTATTTGAGATATGATATACAAGTATGATCGGCATCATGTTTTTTTGATGTCTGTCACAGTAAAAGTACTAATAGTGTATCATAGTTTCTTTGTATGCATTTATGCTTATATTTTGTTGATATAGATTTGTAATTTTAAACAAGTTCATGCATTTACTTACAGTCTTTTTGCATTTTAAATTGGACATAATGGCGTATTTGTGTTCGTATTTCTGACATCCTACCCTATTTATGTCAAACTAGTTTGCATGGACGTGGATACAGACATAATATAAATTTGGAGTATGACATTTCTAGAAAATATAGTGTACAAGTATGGCGTAGAATAGATATGATTGTATGTACAGTGTACACAAGGACACATATCTATATACATGTTAAGTAGATCTTAATAATATCTATATCTATGTGTGGTTTCAATAGTCAATGTCCCAAAAGGCTTTTAGAAAGAACCTGCTCAAAAAAAGTACTTTCTCATATCATGAACTATGTTGTTAGTATCTTAAACATGATACATAACTTACGATACAATATACTACCATTTCGGTACGTATTTGTTGATCCGATCTGATCCGATACATATAGGCTGATAGGGAGCATCGGTTTTTTTTTTTACTTTAATCATGTGATGTATATTTAAGATTCTGGATTCTATATCTAGTTAGACTTGTAAAAATTAAACTAATAAAAAATTAGGAGAAAATTATATTAAATCATGTTCTTATATGGATTTAGAAGTATAGAACTAAACTCCTAGAGGTACTGTTGCATTGGATACACGAGTTGACAGCCTAGATAAAGAATATGTTTGGCACAAGCATGCCACATCATTTTAGCCATATTTTGGGACCTTTTTGAATATACACATGAGCTGATCAAAGGCATCAAAAAAGTCAAAATCTTTGTTGAGCAAGTCGTTCTCTGAGCCTAGGCCATTAGCTGTTGGACCTAAACTGTTTTAAGATCAAGATAAGAAAACCTTATGTCAGCTCAAATTGTTGATTCATCTAGACCACCTCTAAATTATCTTATGCAAAAATGCAAAAAGGGCTTCCTAAACGCTATCAGAAACTTATCCTATCGTGGAAAAACTAGGAATAAGGACCTTTTAAGCTGTCAATCGAGGCCAATATCCATGCAGTTACGATGGTTCTAAGTCTCGTCCATAACAAGGAATTATGTATCATATTACCCATCCCATATATGATTTGGTCATGGTATCAATTTTGGCAGACCTATCCAACCATAACATGACTTTTACCAGTACCTAGAATCAAACAAATACGAAAATGTAGAAACAGCAGATAGATATGGACCTTGTTGTCAAGTCCATTACCATTTTGCTACTTTCATAGTTCTTTCTAGGTCAATTGCATTCGGTTGATAATCTGAGCTTGTTCTGTTGGGGTTAGATTTCATGCAAGATTTATCCAGTTGAGCCAGAGAACTTGCAATACATGTAACACAGAAAGTATGTACACAGGATCCCTAATCACATGTATTGGCATTTCAATCTCACGTAATATACAAAAGAGGGGATAAGCAATTAGCACATGCACACTGACTGATACACCATGCACAAGGAGGGAAAGCGAGTGTTAGATCCCAGGGAAAATATTATGGAACATGCTATCTTTATTGTCTGATGTTTTGATAGGAGTGAGGTTGTCCTGTAGGAGTTGTTGGAACCAAGCCCCTTGTGCATGGTGAGATTGTATGGAAAGGAACAGAAACAATGCTTGTAACTTTTCCTTTTTGTTTGAAAATTTGAGATGCATTACCATCATTTGGTGACTGATGAAACTCTCTGTTTGTCTGTTGTTAGGGTGGAATAGGAACAAGAAGATTGGTTGGTTTTGAAATCAAAGTTTGTGTAGAACAATGACAGAGACTATACTTCAGTTTGGTTATTTTCCAATACTATGATACTTAAAAGGAAACACCAATAGCCACTGAAATGTTCATCTTTCAACAGGGAAGTTCTGAAAATAAGATAATATATGGCTAAGAAAATGTCCTTTTATGGAAGGGAGGTGTGATCTAAGAACAATACATTCAGCTAATTTTAGATGGAAGTGCTATACTCGGGTAGAATCATTAATTCACCTAGTGTTAGATGAAAGTTCTGACTCTATCTACTTCACTAAGGGGGAGGATTTAAATGAAGGGAGATTTCCATCCTTCCTACTCTTGAGAGAGATGAATTCTTATGGAGTTGGTGGTTGTTTCAGAGGAAGCAGGTAGACTTCAATGGATGATCAATCCTTTCGAGAAATTAACTGCATTACATGATCAACTCAAGTTGATATGTATTTGATGCATTTAACAATTATTTATTGTGAAACTTTTGTGACTGAGAATCAGTTTACAGTGTGATTTTATTTTAGGGCTCTACTACGGAATCTATATTTTGCTAAGATGATTTTATGAGTTAGAGAGAGGTCAGTATATGGTTTCTTGTATAGAGTTCTAGGGATATTATATGGTGGGTTAAGAAAAGAAACAAGTATGGGATGCTTTTATTTGGCAAGGGCATGTATGATGTAGTTGTAACGAGTGTGGGAAAGCCCAAGGAAATATGGTGTGTTCCCTATCACAATTAATGCAAGCGCAGAACGCAACTCGGTCATCCGGGTGCGGGAAAATCAGCAGTTTCCTTAAATTTCTAGTTTCTTGTTTTGGGAAACTGAAGAGATTGAATGTGGAGATAAACATTATTTGAGAACTCACCATATATTGGATACAGTAGTTATTTAGGAGTCAGCTTTTACTTGGGAAGCAAAATCTCTTGTTTCTTTCTTTTGTGAATTTATTTTTTGTTGGAAAATTTTAGTTTATCTTAATTTCTAGTAAAGTATTCCTATGTGAAGGCTAGTAGGGAGTACAGTGACAGTCAGGTGCAAAATTAGTGAATAATTCGAAAAATCATCAATCTAAGACGAGCTGTTTAAATGTAGTACTAGTTTACCATCCCGTGAATTACTTGCAAACTTTGCAAAATAATTATTCGCTATATGAATAAATCACAAACTTCACGAATAGTTCGGTTTATAGTAAAGCCAGCAGATGACAAAGTGCACAACGAAGTGCAATGCAGCCCACAAGGTATTGGCATGGGCATTCATTATAAGCCAAAGCCCAACTCAGCCGAGTGAGGACGAAACTCCCTCTCCATCTCTAGTTACTTTAGCTTCTCTTCCTTCTCTTTTTAGTTGCAACCTATTTGGGACTAAACATGCTACATCTCTACATCAGGTAATGATCCAATCAAGTCTTGTACACATTGGACCACAGTTGTAACGTTTTATTAGTCTCCTTTTATATTCTTCGATCATCATTTACCATTTAGACCCTTCAAAAACTTCTAATGCACTTATCATCCAATGGTAACATGAGGAGTTGGGGGTAGCTTGAATTTTCTTTTATGTAATTTCTCATGCAGTTTCTTAATAACTTTTTTTATAAAATTTTGAATTATTAATATTAATCATATTTCTATTTCTAATTTGAGGAAAATATGACTATCATATCTATGCTTTTATATGTTTCTATCCAAATTTTGTCGAACATTTACTGAATTTTTTGAATTTCTGCCAAATTTTCAACCCTGCCGAATTATTCGTGGATTCCGAAATTGTGACTTTGATAGGGAGAGTTGAGGGTCAGGTTGTTGAACTGATTATGAATGTACCTTTGTGAGATTTGAAGGAGGCCTTCGTACCTTAGGTTCATCATTCTCGTTTGTGATTTGTGTTTACTTCATCACTTCTGCTGTGTGATCTTTGTTGTCAAACAGTGCCACAAATCAATTATTGCATTATTAGGTTTTGGAGGATCTTTTTCAAAGATGTAATCTTGCAAAATGAGTGGAATTTGGGAGAAGACCAGAGTGGAGATTTAAGGAGGCAAATCTGTCAAATGAAGGAACAACTAAGCCAATAAGGTCTCATTTATAGGTTCGAGGAAGATATCACAACCGTGCCCAGCACATGGAGGTTGAAAAATTGACGATCTCCAGAAGTTATTCTGAGACCAACGAGTTCTTGACAAGGACTTTTCGCAGGGGCGCATTGGAAGCGGGGTGTCACAAAAATGATCAGTCACAAGATCATAATTTATTCTAAAGATGCAAAGGGTTTATGAAAATAATGTTAGAAATTATTTTAGTGACAATCTTAGATAATTTACGCCTTAGACAAAATTCTGAAGAATTATTATTGATCATTAAATTATCTATCATTGTGTGATGACTGTGATGAATATTCTAGCGAAGGTGGTTCTTGTTTTGAGGATGTGTTTAGTGAGGGGATAAGTTTGTGAAGGAAAAAAAAAAGTTGTTGTATGGTCTTAAGATATTATCACATAGGGTGAAAACTTGAACATGTGGACTTCATCGGATTGATGATAATTTGTTGGCTTTTGTGGCTTGGGAGATTTTTCTTCGAATTTATAATATTTGGGTCTGATGGAAGAACGTATCTTGGTTTGCAAAAGGAATTTATGTGTTTTGTTTGCAGCTATACAATGTGGCCAATCCACAGTTCTCTCTTCCAAAAAGCACAATTATTTTAGATTTCTTTATGATATTTTGTGGAAGATCTAAAAGGAGACATGACTGATGTTGTATGTTAATCCACTGAACGAAGGACAACTTGTTATTGAAGCTGAGACATGAAGAGGTTGGTAGATTTGTTTGTTATTCAGTCGACCTTGGAAAAGTCCGATTCAAAATGTCAATCTCGAGAGCGAGTTTTCTCCAACTAGGGTAGTCTAATGCAAGACCAGAAGGCAACTTGACACATTGCTGCCATGCATTGCCATTATCATTACCCTCCCGGGTGAAAAACATAGCAGTTTCCTCAAAATTTCGGGTTTCTTATTCTGGGGGATCCATGGAATTGACATGGGGAAATAAATCATATTGGAGAATTCACCATATCTTGATAACATATGGAGATAAATCATATTGGAGAATTGTCATATCTTGGATATTTCAATCAGTTAGGAGTCATATTTTTATTTAGGAAACCAATTATCATGTTTTACCTCTTACGATTTTTTGTCTTATTGAGAAGTTTATTTTAATTTCTTACATAAAGACTAGTGGAAATATAGAGTTGGGAATTAGCTTCTGATGATTACAAATTGTATCTTTGTGACTTGTGAGACTTGAAGCCGTTGAACTTTGGTTATTGAAGGAGGCCATATCATAGCTCTTCTTCGACATTATCGTTGTGTGGTTTGTGTTTACTTGGTTGGTTTCACTGTGTGATCTGATCTCTGCTACGGAGCTGTGGCCCAAAACTGTAAGTTGGTCAATGTTAAACCGTTACCTCTTTGCTTTAGTTACGATACGATAGATGAGCTTATTAGACATATTATGGATGAGGTCTCATGGTGTTGCCAATAATGTAAGATTTAGAATTACTAGAGGATGAAATAGGGTGTATTAATGTAACTTTAGCAATAGTGCAAGAATAAGTGAGGGGAAAGTTCAAATTCATAGTCAAGATAACTGAGATTGATAAATCAATTTTGTTTTTACGTTGGTTCAAGTTTCCATCATGATGGGGATTTTGAGAATATGAAATCTTTTTCATGAATTGTAGAGGCATGGACATATATGAGGCATGATGCAGACATGGGAGATGATGATACAGTTGTAATATTTGTTGAGAGATCAGGATTATAAGATTTGTTGAGGGGTCACTTTACAGGTTACTGTTAGGTAATTAGGAAGCAGCATGTCTAAGAAACTGAACATATAATCGATATGATAATCTTGAGATAGATGAGTGGCCATAAATAAATTATAGGATACATATTAAAAATGTGTGCATTCATGAGAGCAGGGCTGGCTTTTATTTAGGATGGGCGAGGGAAAGTTATTTTAGATGGATTAGAGATGCTAACATGGAGGCTCATATAACCTTTTAAAGAGGGGGTGATTAGATCGTAGTTGAAGGAGTTGCAAGGACTGGGGTTGACTGGAATAAATATTTGCTGAGAATGTGAAAATGGAGATGATGGCTATACGCTTTATAAACTATGTACGAAGTGTGATTCATTTGCTTTGAAGTTAAAAAGTGAAAAATTCTATCGTGTAGCTTTATTGAGAAAGGTCATAGTTTACAATGCTTCTACTATTTAACCAAAAAACGTTCACTTTTGTGGTTGTACACACCAGACTTTTAAGCTTCCCTCTCATCTCCTCCATCTTTCAAGCAACTGCCACCTTCAAACACCCAGATGATGTCTCCCTCAACCTCCGGTCTTCTATCTTTTCAAGCATTCCTGCTGACAATGGTAGCATAAACCATAACATCCAACTGTTACGAGAAACCATCTTCTCTTAACACTAGTCTTTTATTGCTTCTACTAATATCAGGTATCAGCAGGTTAGTCATAGTAATATTTATCTTTTGTATTACTCAAATTTATGCATATTGAGCTTATGCATGATAAATTAGGCAATTCAGGAAGCCTAAACTTTTCTCTCCAAAAAAAAAAGGGATATTTATACTTTGGGTCTCAAATAAGTTTCGATATTAGTATTTGGGTCTCCATATTATTCATAATTAGTGTTTGGGTCTCAAAAGTGTCACCAAAAATAATTAGTGACACTTTTGGTACACTTTGATGACACTTTTGAGATCCAAACACTAATTATGTATAATATGGAGATCCAAACACTAATTTCGAAACTTATTTGAGATCCAATTTATCATGCATCTTATTTCGAAACTCATTGGCAATTTAGCAAGCACTTAGAGAACCTGAAATTAGATGTATGCTTTCACTCATTGGCTCACCCCATGTTTTTTTGGCCATAATTCTCTTCTTCTTTGCTGAATTGACTGGAATAGTGAACCCTAATTCTGGTATCAACCAATATTCGTGGGGTTAGTACCAGATTGGGACATGCCAATACAAGATGGTCGAAAAGATCGGTATCGGCTGATACTGTGAGCCTTGAAATAGGTGGATAATTTCGATCTATTTTCAGGAAAAAATATATTAAACATAATAGTTAATGGAGGCATTGTTCTATTCACTCCAATATTTGCTTATTCACCATTATGACATCGGGAGCAGCATTTGTCAAACTTATTAGATAGCTGGTCTAAGATGTATAAGAATATAGATTTGACATTTAGAATGGTGCCTCAAAGCTACCATGGAGTCATTCAAATCTTACTTTTATTTGGTGCAAGAACCTGGAAAGGAATCATCCGCCATTGCAAAGGTACAAGTTTTGTAATTTTGTAGAGTTCCTATCATTTTGAGCAGTTAATATTCTCTTAGATAACTGGTGTTCAGTGTTGACATGTAAAGGAGAGGTTGCTGCTTGTTACGACGGTAAGGATTGGCACTTCATCCTGGAGGATGCTGGTTCGAGTTGCTAAAACTACCTCTCCCATGTATTGTGTGGGTGGGGGTGTAAAGTGAGTTGTACCTTGCTGTTGTTTAGGGAGTTCATTATGTCATTTCTTTTTGCAAGGATATTCACAATTTTATACTATCCAAATTTATCTACTGTCAAGGTTGAACAACCATCATCAAATATATCTGGAAAAAACTTTACATGTTGGTGATGGATAACATTTACCGAGCGTTATCTTCGTGAAAAGATTTGGGTTGTTGATATATGCAAACGTCAACAGCGAGTGGGCTAGTTTCCCTGTTTTTCTGCTGCAATCCAGTTTCTGACTTTTGTTTGGTGTTATGGTCACCTATAGGGGTTACATTGTTGTTTTACTTAAAAGAGTGAAACATAGCTCCTTAAGCTCTTATGTTTATCTATATAACATTGGATGTCTCAAATTGATCTCGGTTATTGACTCTGTTGTTCTATATTGATCAATATTTTTGACAGATTGCTTTAGCAATTGAAAATGTATGTACATACATGTGTATGTTCTCTTATAAGGCCAAATTATAATTACCACATGCCGGTTATCTCTGCATCAGTGCAATAAATAATGTAAAGGTCTATTTTTCGCATGCTACCTGTTAGATCAGGTGCTTCTTAATTTGCTATTAAGTTCTTATTTACGCTATGAATGGGAAGTCTATGATGTTGGATCTTGCTTGTTGATCTTTGTTTCATTCCATTCACGTTTCTGTTTTCTTTCTGCTTCCTTTGGTCCTTATTGATAATATGGTTACCCAGGGGCATGAGTCCCTATAACTCGAGTCAGATCACTTTCTTTTTGACAGTTCTTTTGATAGTTTCTTCCTCCATCTGCTATACGGTTAGCAAAAGTAGATGTATAAATTCCTATGGTTTGCGGAATCACGGTCTTGGGAAAGGAAAGTTATTTATTTCCTATGTTTAGATTCAAAGTAAATGAATGCCAAAGTAAATGAGCAGGAAAGGAAAATAAGGGAGGGAATGGTTTCTCCACCCACCCCAAAGATTCAATTTTCCATCCCAAGTATTCACTTTTACTTCCAATATTCTTGGCCTTTTCAAGCACCGAAAAAGAAAATTAATTGGGAATTTTAATTTTTCAAAGGAAAGGAAAAAACAAATAATTGATTTCCTTTTTTTTTCTTGACCCATCTTTCTTTATGTTGATATCTGGTGGTTATAACTGGAGTTGATATCTTCATGGTTTAGTGTTACATCATATTAGAGCATCTCCAACCCTATTGTCTTGTTAAGTGTTGTGAGTGTTAGGTGGCTCCTATGTGGCATGAGCTACAAGACAATGTCTTGTCTATGTGGCAAAATTATATCTCAAAAGACAATGAGATAGAAAAACTCTCTCCAATGCAAAAGTATTGAGGAGACAATAAAAAGTATTTTTTCCAACTTCCAAGGCAACTCCTCCACTTCTTCAATTTTTTTATAAATATTTCTATTCATAATTGATGATGTGGAGACAAAGTCATTGTGAAGTGCATTGTCTAGATCTAGACAACCAACTTCACATTTTTCTTGCCATGTTATTGCCATGTCAACTTCATGTTTTATTCTACATTTGCATTGGAGAAGAATTTTTGGAATGAAAGTTTGTCATTCCTATGTGGCAACCATTTTTTCTAAACTCACAATAGGGTTGGAGATGCTCTTATTGTTGGTTTTGTGACTTCTGATGGAGCAGCTCCCAACTCGTAAAATATGTGCATCGGAAGAAAAAAAAAATCGCAAAGGAAAAACTTGTAAAAATATGTAGGGTTGGCAGGTAATTATGATATATGCCACAGGAGGCTGTTGCTCTCATGAGCCACCACAAAAACGTGTCAAATTATCCAGATTTGAACAAAGTCGGTAAATTTAAATCAGGTTAAAATTTCTAATTGTGATCGAGTACTCTTTCATTCATAATATTTTTATATCCTATAGCAGGCTTGCAATAGTACTATAATCCTAAGTACTACAACGACTTCGCACTAAATGCAAAGATTGACCTGCATGGGCCACCATAAAAACGTATTACGACTTGCATCCGAAAGATTTGAGGATAATTCGTGGATACGTCCAGCCTATATTTTTTTAAGTTTATTTTTTTCTCCAAGTATCTTCAGGTCATCCTCTACACTCGGTATTTATACAAATGCATAGTTGTTAACACGTCTATAATTGTATAACATTTTTTGTGGGGCTCTTTTGTCATTGAGTCCTCGACACACCGCACCCATGCAAAACATGTTTTTCGTTTCGAAAGTGAGAGTAGATTGGCTTTGGGTTGTGGTTTCAATCCCAAGAAACTTGAAAGTGCATGAAGGCGGTAGTCGACCTAGAGTAGTTGTGTCTGTTTGGATGGTATGTAGAAAGATAGGGTGACCTCCCTATACTCAGTGGCGGTCGTCTCACTTCGCAGCTCACTCCGCTCGCCTTCTTTTTCTTCTTCTTTCGCTTCCTCCCTATGGTCAGTCTCTTGACATGTGATACTCGATACAATTTTGCCTTTTGATTAGATGATTGTTTAAACAACTTGTTGATTCGGCTGCGAAGGATATTGATCCATGTTTTGTTCCGGTCTGTGCCAAGCGGCCCCGGCAAGCCAGGGAAGGTTTCCCGTTGGGTTCTTGGTGTGGCACCGAGTATTATTATATTACCACATTGGGGAGGCTGAACAAACTTTCACGTGAAGATGTCTTTATTTTGTAGATTTTGGTGGGGATGGGGGGAATTGGGTGCTGAAAGACATGAAGTCCGATACAGGCGCGGGAGTCTCAGTCAGTTGTTAATGGTAGGTTGTTTAGTGCTGATGAAATGCTCCCACATGGTAGGGTTGGGTTTCCTTCCGCACTCAAACATCCCCATCCCTGTCCCCATCTCCAATGTCTTCGCATATATTGATCACATCCATGAGATCTTGGCTAGCTCCCAACTTAAAATCATTAAGCGCTCTATGATTGAATATACATATATGCAACTGCAAGTATCTAGGATCGAGCATTATTCGATTTTGAACCGAAAATCGAACCGAACCGAATCGAACCGAATAAGAGATTCGGTTCGGTTTTGAAAAAAATCGGTTCGGTTTCGGTTTTGAAAATACTAAATTTTCTTATTCGGTTTCGGTTTTGGGTTTCGGTTTCGATCCAAAACCGAAAACCGAATAAGAAATTTTAGTTTATATATATATATATATATATATATATATATATATATATATATATATATATATATATATATATAAGTATTAATTATAGGTATATACTAAATATATATAGATATATACTATAAGTATATATATAGAGAGAGGTATATAATATATGTATATAATAAATATATCTAGGTATATTTAGTTATTATATATATTAACAAAAAAAAACACAAATAAACAAAAAAAATCGAATAAACCGAATAAATCGAAAACCGAACCGATTTAATTCGGTTCGGTTCGGTTCGGTTATTGACCAATTCGGTTCGGTTTCGGTTTTGCTTATTCGGTTTCGGTCGAATTCGGTTTTCGGTTGTTCGGTTCGGTTGGAGCCGAATAAACCGAATACTCACCCCCTACAAGTATCCGACTGGCAAAATTGAAGCTAGAAAGAAGTCTGTGTATTGCTGGTGACTACTGAATGGCAACCACTACTGATCATTGCCCCATCTGTCTATTTATCTAAACCAGTAACGTTGGACAAAACAACTTTCATGTCACGCTAGTTCGCTGAATATAAGGGGTGAGCATTATTCTGTTTTTGGAGCAAAAACCTTATCAGTCCGAACTGAGATTTGGTTCGGTTTAAAAAAAATTCGGTTTGATTTCGGTGTTGAAATACTAAAAAAAAATTTATCCGGTTTCGGTCCGAAATCGAAAACAAAATAAAAGTTATGCAATTATGTAAATACCCTTAATTTTATGCATATGTTGTAATTAAAATGAGTATATTTTGAAAACAACAATTCTATTTATTTGTTTTGAAATCATAGTCTAGCTTTGGACAAAAATACAACAAATATGTATATAAAAATTATAATTTTTAATATTATTTAATCAAGATTTTAACTTTGGATTCTATCCATAATACAATGGAAATAGTTCAACCGAATTGTCATTCGGTTCGGGTTCGATTTTCGCTAATTTCGATTCGATTTCGATTTTAAATTTTTAGGTTTATACGAATAATCCGAACGCGCACACATAGCTGAATACACATAATACCATCTATTTTAGGTTTGGGAATAAGGATTGGGATAGGGTGAAAAATGCCGATGGAATGTATTAAGTTGCTATATCTCAACTCTTCACGGTTGCGCCGTGCTAATAAAAATAGTTTGCATTAAAACAAAAAGAAAAAAAAGAAGAAGTGAGTTTGCATTATTGATTAATGGTACACTATTCTGCAAGAAGCAGTAGGTGTCTGCAGTTGAGTATAACAATGAATGAATGAATGAATGAATGAGGTGGAAAATTGTCAAAACAAACGGTTGAGAAGTGAGCACTACTACTTTACTACATACTTCTCGTCCATGAAAAGTTGCGTCCTAAGTCCAAAAAAGTCAGGAAGGCTTCTTATAAATAGCCTAACCCCTCACATGCAAATATGCTCTTGGAGCCTCCCATTTATTTAGCTACCCCACCTAAACTCTTCCTACTGCCCCCACCATGATATGTGCTTGTGTGAGAGAGAGAGATCTGATTAATCTTCATAATTGGGATTTTACATAACACAAGCTTTGCATTTTCTATTTTGACACTTTTCATATTTGAAGTTTTAAATAAGAGGTGTTAAGCTTTTTATTATTCTCACGTCGAATTTTATTCCATTCGCAAGTTCATGAGAAAGCGACTTGAAAGAGCTCGAAATTGTTTACGAAAAGTGGAAATAGAAGCACATGAGTATCGAAGGAAGATGGTAGTCAAGATAACAAAGTAGTTCTCACCCAAATGTGTCTATTCTTAGGCCGACCAACGACATGTTCTTACGCGTTACTTATCCGTCTAGGACTGTCTAGAAGCGGTAGTTTCTTCCGACCTACTTCAATACAACATTTGCGACCATGAAAAAAAGTCTACTTTTTTTTTTCCGGTCCACGTCCAATCAGAATAATAAGTGTGCATGTTCCATTCTTCTTTGACGAAATAGATTGGAGGAAGGAGGAACTTCGCTCCCACAAATGGAATGAGAAGTTTGATTTAGATCGATCTTAACATTAATCTTATGATTATGATTATGATTGTGTGTTTGTGTATGTGTGCGTAGGGGTGAGCAAAAGACGGTTCAAAACCGAAAAATCGACAAGAACCGAACCGAAATGGGCATTCGGTTCGATATTTTCTTGTTCGGTTCAAAATTCGGTTCACATGTTTGGCAAATTCGGGTTTCGGGTCGGGTTACGGTTCTGGATTTTTGTAACCGACCCGAACCGAAAATCGATTTTATTATGTGCAATTACACATTTACCTCCACCCATTTAAAACCCTATTACTGAACACAACAACACACGACTTTTCTCCTCTCATTATCTAAACCTAAACCTAATTCTAAAGTGTAGCCAGCCGACAGCTTAATTTCCTCTCCCTCTCCACTCTCCAGAAAATTCCTCTCCCTCTCCCGGCGACGAGACTCGTCTTCTCCACCGAGTCCTCTCTTCTCCACTCTCCGATCTCTTCTCCACTCTTCGTTCTTCTTCTCCACCGAGTACTCCCAATTCCCAAACCCCTTTTCTGTCTCCTCTCCAGATCTAAGCTCCGATGGCTATGCCAAGATCTACACGTAGAAGATCTGCATGCCAGATCTAAACTAAGCTTAGATCTACAGTCTCCGACTCTCCAGAAACCATTCTCCGAGACTTTGGTAAGTTTCAACATTCCCCATTACTATATTCTGATTTTTATGTTTTTATTTACATCTCCATGATTTTTTTTGTTGTATTAATTTTTTTTTTGACAGATTTCTCAATTGGACCATATTCTCGATCGAGTTCTCGCCTTCTCGGCCTCCTGTCTTTGACGTTTTCACAAGTATAAATCTATAGCAGCTCAAGTATGTATAGTATTTAAGTACTTGAATGCTTTGTCCATAGTGTGTACGTTAGTCAACTTTTGTTTCTTGAATCCTTTGGATTCTTTAAACGGGCCTAACGTTTTCAATTAAATTCTCCATTTCTTTGAGCATTCAATGTTTTAAATTTTTAATAACCATGAATTCTCCTTTATTCCAAATGCAAGCATGCAATTGTGAAGTCTTATATTTGTACATCAGTATAGTATGTTATGTTGTTGTCAAACCCATATAATCTTGGATATGACACCCCTATTGCTTTTTCAAGGAGATCAACAACTCATAATGATCTCATAATGACATCTATTTTCTTGAAGATAGGATCATTAAAAATATTTTAACTTTCTGGAAAGAAGCAAAATGTTAACGATGACGATAATACAGATTTACTTTGTACTCACTTATTCTTAACATAATCTTTGTATTGTTATCTCTCTAAGCCAGAAGTATTAGAGATTGTGACTTGTTAGGAAAGGAGCAAACATACTAAGGGATAAGAACTCTCTCAAGTAATATACAAAATGACATTTCTTCTGAAGTGCTATTACTAAGCCGAAATCAAGAGGTACAAAATTGCTCCGATCACGTGGAAATGTAATTTTTCACATTTACAATTCTCACTACCAAAATTTATCGCTTTAGCGACGGCCGTATCCGTCCCCCTGCCGTCGGTAAATGGCAATACCGACGGATGGCCGATGGATTTTGGGCAAAAACATCCGTCGAAAAAAGCCTTGTCGCTAAAAAAAATCCGTCGCCAAGTTGTCGCCCAGCGACAATTTTACGACGGATTTTCGTCAACCATACTCGTACATCTCGTGACGAATTACCGACGGATTTCCGTCAAATCGCGTATCAGAAAGTTAATGACACATCGCCTTAGCGACGGCCATATCCGTCGCTAAAATGGTCGGTAATTGCGTATCAGAGAGTATCTGATACGCAATATCCGTCGTTAATCCGTTGCTAAATGGTCGGTAAACGCATATCAGAGAGTGTCTGATACGCAATATCCGTCGCTAACTCGTCGCTGGTAGTCGCTACTGTTCGACGGGCTAGCGACGGAATAGCGGCGGTACATCCGTCGACCCGGTTCTGTGAATCTTTCATATTTCCAGAACCGTGGCAACGGATATTCCGCCGCAATTCCGTCGGGATATGTCGCTACTCCGTCGCCGACTAGTCGCGAATTTGGTGACAGATTATCCGTCGCCAAACTTTTACCGATTACTAGCGACGGTCTACCGACGGAATATCCGTCGATCCCATTCTGTAATTTTTTTATATTTTCAGAACCTTGCCGACGGACGATGTCACGCCCCGACTCGCCGAATCGGTCGCCATCGCCTTGACTCGATATAAATCGATCCCTACGGGTCGGGACGTGATGCCGTGCAAGTCTTTTATGGACTTGCACAAGGCAAGGATGTGCAATTGGAAATTCCTTTTTACTTGACGCGTTGAAATTAAACAGTGCAGAGAGTTGAAGACATAGCATAGGAAGAAATTTAGCTTTTCATTCATAAGCTTGCAAAGTATGTGCAAGGTCATTTTTACATTACATATGCCGTTGTGGCTACATCTTTGAAACACAAAAGAAAAACTCTCGACAAGCTTGCCCTGAAATAATCATTGTCGTTCCATACATTCATGCCCCTTTATACATTTGAACAAAGCCTTCGATCTGAGTTGGGCTTCAAAATACTTCAAAATAGGAGAGCTTCGTGCCGCCTCCCGTTCTTCAGCTTCAGGTCTAGTCTCGAGCTCCCGCAGCGCGCTCGTTACATGGGGAGTTGGGGGTTAGCACACTTGCTAGTGGATGGGACGAACCCACTCGTCTAAACCGACACTGCTTATTAAGGATTCTAGCATACGAAATGATCTTTCTATTTAGAACTATATGAATTACAGTTCATATCGAAGGCACATTTTAAACGATAATACATAACCAATTTAAAGACATTCTTACCACGGCCGTGCTCCTTTCCTGCACAAAATATACATGATACTTACCACCTGCACAAGACAATAGGTGAGCATGCAGTCTATCCTATATGCGATCATTGGTGATATCGACACCATGAAGGACGATTACGTAGCCTTGCGACGCGCCCTCCAGTCCAGGTAGCGAGCCTAACTGGAGGTCTCGCAATGCCTCGCGCCGAAGCACGATTTCCATAATTTCCTTCTAGGCCGATTCGGTCCCAGGGCCCCGGGTACCGTCTCGAGGAAAGCTCACCTTGTGCACAAGTCGTCCTTGACCATGCGAATGTATGAACAGTTTTAATATGTATGAAGTAAATTGCATAGCGTAACCATTATCAAATCACATAATCATCCCTACTCGTGCAAGGGTCCTTTCCTCCGAAACCGTACGTTCTGATTTAGTATCCCGTAGGCACCAAATTCTTCGAGGCATGATGTACCGTCACTAAGGTTTTCATCGTTGTGTTTTGTATGACATGAAATATATTCTATCTCTTTCTTAGAACTTTATCTTTTTCCCTACTTAGTGTGAACTTATAAATTCGGAGTTAACTTCTCTAGGTTGATATATTATTCCGAGCTCTTGATCTTAGTGGCAAGCATACATCCCGTTAGCATAATCGATTTGAACGTTGAACTTTAAGAATTTAGTTGGCGGGAAGGAGTAGAAAAGAAGGGGTCGAAGAACCACCCACCTAAGGAGATTACGCCGAGAGTAGGAGAACGCTTCACGACGGTCAAGCGTCAGTTACACGAACTCCTGCAATGGCACGAGCATCGAATTAGAACCCTTCCTTTAATCCTTCCTTCGAAATTCCCAAAGACGCATTCAGAAATCGACGCGAAAGCACACTATCAAATCCATGCAACAATTTTTTCAGAAAGCCAAGAAAACTAATAAAACCAACGGCAGACGGGTTGTGTCGCTCTCTTTAGAGTTCTTCGCCAAGTCGCCACCTACCACATCTAGGACTTATTCCAACAGTAGTCGATCCATTAGTTGGAACGGTCACTACTAAAATAACCCAGATTAGCGACGTCAGGAGACGTCGCTAAATACGTCGTAGTACGTCGCTAACACTGATTTGCGACGTATTTAGTGACGAAAAACCTACGTCGCTTATAGGCAAGTCGCAGATGGTAATTTCGTCGCCGAACGTCGCTATTTGCGACGCGGCGTCCATTGTCGCTAGACGTCACCAAATGAGCGACAGAGAGCGACGTATAAGTACGTCGCCAACATTGCGACGTAAAGCGACCACTAGCGACGCTTCAAAAGTTTGTAAATGATGACGAGGCATGGCATCCACGTGGCCACGTGGGCATCGTAGCGACGTATATTACCGACGTCGAGCGACGTAACGTCGCTAGTTAGCGACGTATATCGACGTTTGTGTGACGTCACAGTACGTCGCAGAACGTCGCTATACGTCGCTAATATAAAAAAATTTTAAAAAATATATAATTGATATTTTTGTTATGCTGTGTGTCTGTGTTTATAGTGTGTGTGAAGTGCAGTGTTCGAACCATCGACAGTTTCGCTTACTGTTGTATGTTTTATCTTTGATAGAAAGAGCAACAGTTCAGGGTGCACTTCTCAGAGCTTCCTCTTCACGTCCTTCACCTTCTCGGAAACCTTTACGACGTCCGAGAAAGTGAAGGACGTGAAAATGAAGCTCTCAGAAGTGCACCCTGAACTGTTGCTATTTCTATCCAAGATAAAACATACAACAGTAATCGAAACTGTCGATGGTTCCGAACACTGTATTTCACATTCACTGTAAACATAGACACACATCATAACAAAAATACACAATATATTTTTTTAAAATTTCGGCAGCATCTCCTTTGTATATCAGATCATCGCTTATAACCCAGCGTAGGTATATTTGTCATCCCGTCGCAGATATCACAGTAAATATCACAATAAAAATAGGAGGCAGTGCAAAGTAAATATCAAAGACACACATCCTCACAAACATCCAATAGAGTCAAATAAAAATGGAAGATGATAAAAAGTCTCCCACCAAGTGTATAAACAACAGTGTATGAATAAACAATTTGCCCATAGGGCCAATACATACAAGTCATAAAAAAACCAATAAAATCACTGCGGACCCCTGCCGCGCAACTGGGAAAGAATGTAGTCATACTGCTCCTGGGTGAGCTGTACCGTAGGGGCAGTAGGAGGCAGTACAATGTCTGGAGTCGCCGCCGGAGGCAGTGCAGTATCTGGAGTCGGCGCCGTCGATGGACCCGGAGGACGTACCTGCTCCAGCTCTCACAGTCGCTCACCATGCGCAGCAAGGGCACTCACCACCTTCTCAGTATACTGAGCGACTGAGAGAGAAAGGCTCCTCTGCGATCCGTCCAGCTCGAGCTGTCTACGCTCCGTGCGCTGCATAGACTCGGTGAGCGTCTGCAAGTTGGCAGCTGCAGCCTGATGCAGACTCATCAGCTCCTGTATACTGCGCTCGACCGCATCAAATCGTCCGGTGACGATCGGAGCGTCGGATCGTCGCTCGACCGCATCAGAAATCTGCTGCTGCAACTCGCGACGCAGCTCCTCGATCTGACGACGAACATCCTTAGCTCGTGACGACGCCTGCGTAGCCGGAGACTGTGCACTGACAGGGGGGCCCGGGATGACTCCGAAGCCAAATACGCGCCGTAGGATCCCGTACCGTAGTACGTACCCTTCTGAAGACCGCCAACGACGGTCATCCAGAGCTCGTCCGGCGATGGCTCTGCAGGCGGCTGGAAGGAAGTACCAGCCCCTTCCTCTGCTTGCACACTAGCAGCAGCAGCAGCATCAGCCGCCTCCTTCTGTAGCCGAACAAACTCGGCCTAGAACATGTTTGCTAACGTGTAAGTGTTTACTAAAGTCTATATTGATATCTATTTTCCTGTTTTCTAAATTATAGTCAGTTAATATTAGTTGAATAGAACTTACATATGCCTGCGTCGCCCTCTCGTCAATGAAGTCCCCAGCCCTCCGATGGGTGACCAGGAAGACGGTCACCATGTTCGGGTCCTCACCCTTCTTTACCTGTTAAAATATATTATCTATTATTAGTATTAAACATTATATCGAACTATATATAAATTAATGTCCGTCATAGGAAACGTACCAGACGACGAAAATGCTCTGTCATCGGAATGGAGCCGCCACACCACTTACCGGCGCTCGACCGCGCCACCTTGGCCTTCTCAGACCGCTCCTGGTACTAGCGCTCGCTGAATCTAGCCTTCATCGCAGTCCACTGCTCTGGCGTAATCCAACCCTGGATCGGACGTCCGACGCGATCACGACGCTTCTGGTCGTCGATCGCATCACGGATGAGCTTGGCTATGACGGCAGGAAATTGGCCCTCGATCCTCGCCGCCCGATGTGGTAGATAGAAATAGGTCCTCTACAAGAAGTAAAATACAAAAGTTGTATAATATACACAAATGATTATTAAAATTTAAAAATAAACAAATTTTTTACCTTGAAGTGGGCGAACCAAAAGGCCTTCCTATCTGCGGGAGCATCTGAGTAGTTGAGCCAAGGCCCACCATAGTTCTGCCTCACAAATGTCCCCAGCTGTCTCTGTACTGCAGAAGGCCGATATCTATACAATAATAATTTTTCATGAATATATATGTACATATAATCATTTGAGAAATATATAATAATTAATTAACTTACTTCATAGGCCCGTCCGTCCAAATCTCCATACGCGTCTCGCCCGGGGGAGCGCATGGAGGGTCGCTCTCACCTCCTGCCTGGGCAGGATCAGTCTGATCGCCGTCCTCCATATGATCGGCGTGGGCTCCCTCCATAGAGCCGTCGACAGTAGGAATGCTGGACGGGGGATCAGGGATGCTGGACGCGGGATCAGGAAGGCTGGACGACGAGGGAGGAGTCGCCAACCTGCTAGAACTGCCCTGTCCCAGTAATGGACCGGGAACAGGAAGGCTGGACGACGAGGGAGGAGTCGCCAACCTGCTAGGACTAGCCTGTCCCGGTAATGGACCGGGAACAGAATGGTACACTGGCATACTCGGAGATGAGGATGAGGGTACGGAACTGCCCTCTCCATCTCCAGCCCGAGGCTGACGGGACTGCCTAATATATAATCCTCCGCGTCGTCCGAATGGTCTAGTCATACCTGACAATAAAACATATGACAATAAAACAAAAAAACATATTTATATGATATACATCACAGATTTTTGAAAAATATCATAGTCAAAAAGTGTCACTGAAGTGTCAATAAAAGTGTCAATAGAGTGTCACTGAAGTGTCACAGATTTATATGATAGAAGTGTCACTAAAGTGTCAAATATGATGATAAAACAAACGTACAGATTTAATCCTCTTCTGAAAATTTATCTAGTTCGTTTAGCTCATCTACTTCTTCTTCTTCTTCTTCTTCTTCTTCTTCTTCTTCCTCCTCTACATCTTCACTTTCATCTGCATCTTCCTCTTCAGATAATTCTACTTCTTCTACACAATTAGATGTGTAATAGGAAACTTCCGTCGTGTCCACTTCTATAATATTTGTTACAAGAGGTAGTTCATCCTGTTGATAAGCTATATCGTCAACCTCAAAGGTATTTCTAGCTTTGGTCTTGCATACTGCCCACCAGTCCGACCTTGTTGTTCCCCGTTTAGGATAACTTGTGAAGTACACGAGCTGAGCCTGACTTGATAGGACAAATGGTTCATAGGCTTGATATCGACGCCGATAGTTTATATCAACAAGACCGTGCTTGTCTACTTTCCAACCTTGACCTTCAATCGGATCGAACCAATCACACCTGAATAACACAATCTTAGCAGGCTCTATTCCATAACTATATGTCAGCTCCATAATCTCCCGTAACACGCCATAGAAATTGTTGCCCGCATCAACATCTTTGTAGTTCGAAGATCTGATACACAAACAGCTGTTTTTGGTGGAATCGAGATCCACAAAGTTGTCTCTGATCGGGCAAGTTGTTGACTTGAACCTAAACCCATTAACACAGTATCTTGGCCATATTTTTGTAGCATAAATTGGTCCCTTGGCTAGCGTTCTAATAGACTCATTCTCAAGTCTTGCGTATGGACGATCGACCTAAATACCACGAAAGAAGCAATTAAGCTCATTCTCAATCAAGTGCATATACAAAAAGGTAATTACAGAGTTCTCAAGTCTTACATATGCACTCAACTATGATGGAAAATAATGCCTCATTTCTTGTTCTAGTTCTTCTTCTGTTATGTGTGGCCTACCCGACCTCACATCATCATTAAATATGCTGAAAACAACATCGTTCAATTAATGTAATAGTATAATAATTAACACTATTAAAATAATATAGACGTATTAATTACTTACCCCTCCAGTTTCTCTACTTCCTCCTCGTCGCAGTTGAGTAATACATACACCTGAGCAGCCCTTAGCTCATCATCGTTCAGATATCTCTTTTTCATCTTACCCGATGTCTTTCCTGGAGCATTGAATACCTTCAGTATTGTATCATTACTTTCATGATCTCCCTCGTCGTTTCTGGAAGCTCTCGTTCTATTAGTTACAACATGAGGCTTGAAATACATCGAACAAAAGTTTGTAATCTCCTCGAGAACATAGGCTTCACAAATAGAACCCTCGACCCGTGCCTTATTTTTCACCTTTCTTTTTAGGTGATTCAAATGTCGCTCGAACGGGTACATCCATCGATATTCGACGGGTCCACCAACACGTGCCTCATAGGATAGATGAATCGGCAAATGCTCCATAGAGTCGAAGAATCCAGGAGGAAACACCCTCTCTAGCTTGCATAGTGTTACCGCAATGTCCTTCTCTTGCTTTTCTAGACGATCAACGAGCAATTTCTTAGAACAAAGATCCCTGAAGAATATGCTAAGCTCCGTCAATGGATCCCAAACTGCCTGCGGTAAGAATTTCCGAAATGCAATCGGAATTAACCTCTCCATGAATACGTGACAATCGTGGCTCTTCATACCCGTCAATTTGTTTTCCTTCGGATCGATACATCTTCTCAGATTTGACACATATCCGTCTAGAAATTTTAGGCCCTGGATCCACCGACAAAGTCTCACTTTATCCTCCTTGTCCAGCGAAAAATTGACTTCGGAAGGAACTGTTTTCCATTCTGCTGTATCAAATGCAACGCAGGGCGTTTGCATATTTCTTTTAAGTCCAACCTGGCCTTGGGATTGTCTTTCGTTTTTCCCTTTACGTCCATCACAGTATTAATTATGTTATCAAACACATTCTTCTCAATATGTATGACATCAAGATTATGTCTGATCAGATTGGTACTCCAGTATGGCAGATCCCAGAATATGCTCCTCTTTGTCCAGTTATGAACTCTACCAAATCCATCGCACTTGTACCCAGTTGTAGGATCTTCGATAGCACTTGAAAAATCTTTAACCTCCTCCCATATCGTGTCTCCGCACCACCTTGGCGGTGGATCACCCTTCTCTACAACGCCGGCACGGAAAGCATTCCTGTTCCTTCTGAACGGATGATCTTTTGGCAGAAATTGCCGATGACAATCAAAGAAGCACGGCTTTTCGCCGTATTTCAAGCGGAAAGCCTTACTACGGTCCATACAATACGGACATGAGAAACGGCCATGAGTGCTCCATCCAGATAACATTCCATAGGCCGGAAAGTCGTTGATGGTCCACATAAGGGTTGCCTTCATCTGAAAATTCTGCTTCCTGGAAACATCGTACGTGTTAGCGCCTACTTCCCATAACTGATTCAACTCATCTATCAAAGGCTGTAAGTACACGTCAATGTTCCTCTTGGGATTGTTCGGACCAGGAATTATAACGGTTAGAAACATGTACTGAGTCTTCATGCACATCCAAGGCGGTAGGTTATACGGAGTAACAATCACAGGCCAGCACTAATACTGGGATCCCGAAAGACCAAAAGGAGTAAAACCGTCAGAAGATAGTCCCAACCTGACATTTCGCGGATCTGAAGCAAAATCTGGATACACTCGATCAAAGTGCTTCCACGCTTCTCCATCGGATGGGTGATCCAACACTCCTTCAATCTGTTCTCGCATGTGCCAACTCATATTTTCGGTCGTCTCTTTCACCATAAATAATCTTTGCAACCGCGACGTTAAAGGCAAGTAGTGCATTGAATCGGTCGGTCTTCTTGCACCGGTAGACCTTCCTGTACTAGTTGTCTTATAGCGATCAGCACCACAAAATCTGTACACATCTGCGTCCTTGTCGTCTTTGTAGTACAGCATGCACCCATTGCGACATGAATCGATTTTCTCGTATCCCATCCAGAGCGATCTCACCATCCTCTTAGACCGGTAGAAGTCTTTAGGCAACTTAGCACCCGCCGGCAAGATCTCTATAATCAACTCCAACACTCGGTTGTAGCATTCTTGCGACATGTTAAAATCTGACTTAATGCTCAACAGTCTTGTAACCACCTCCAAAGGTGAATGATCCTCACAACCAGGATACAATGGAGTCCTTGCATTCTCCAGCAACTCCATGAACTGTGCAGCATCAGCATTCGGTGCCTCCTCAGGTGCATCATGAACGAAACTAGGCCCTGCAGCGTCGAAAACCATGTTCACGCACCCGTCGTCGTATGCATGATTATCTGAAACAAAATTAGGTCCCGCATGCATATACGGCTCAACGTAAGGCTCCGGCTCTGATGCTAAAGACACAAGTTCTCCGTGTGCGGTCCACTGATAGTAATTAGGCGTGAAACCCCTCGAGTACAAATGATATGTCACTTCCACTTCTGGATAATATTTCACGTTATGACATTTTACACACGGACACTTAATTTTGGTACCGTCCATGTACTGAGGGAACGCCTTAGCAAACTGCAGGAACTGCTCTACTCCCGCAATGTATTCATCCCGCACACCACACATATCATCAGGACGACGATTGTACATCCATGAACGATTCCGCAAGTAGTAATTCATATCCATTTGAAAATAATTCTGCAAAGATGGATACACATTATCCAACAGGCACAAATTCGTATATTATGTCTTATTATGGGACACACATTAGTAGCGAACAGTTACTAATAACAATGATATGCAATCTAGGTCAAACTAGGTTGTACTAAGTCAAACAAGGTCAAGCTAAGTAAAACAAAGTCAAACAAAGTCAAACAAGGTCAAACTAGGTCAAACTAGGTCAAACTAAGTCAAACAAGGTCAAGCTAAGTCAAACAAAGTCAAACAAGGTCACACTAGGTCAAATAGTCAACCTTGGTCAAACAAGGTCAAATCTAAGTCAAATATCCTATTTCTAGTCATGACCTACCAAGGTACCCTTTACCTTATCGCTATTGGTATCCCAATACTAGCTAGCACACACCATTCAAGGCTATACAAGCCTAACCTATAATTCAAGTACCAATAATGACCAGAGTCAACTTAAGCTATCTCATACACACAAGTAATATCTGGGTGTCATTTGTTTAGACTTAAAAAAACACAATCAACTAAAACTAGTACCAAGTAATGAGCAATAGTGAGTTACCAAAGCAAACTGAAACTAAAACTAGTATCTGGGTGTCATTTAAACAACTAAAACTAGTATCTGGGTGTCATTTAACAAACATGAAGACAACAAAGTCAAACAAGGTCAAGCTAAGTCAAACAAAGTCAAACAAGGTCAAACTAGGTCAAGGGTTGACCTATAGTTGACTTTGTCAACTCTTAGTCCAATCTAGGTCAGATGTTTACTCTACTTTGACTTTCAGTAAAAATAGTCAACCTTGGGGGTGACTACTATTTTATATATTTTAAAGTATCGGCCGACATATTGTATATTGAAATGTTGACTCCTTGAAACTATATTGAGAGTTCAAGAGGAAAAAAGAACCCATTGAGCATCAAAACTGAAACAGGTCTAGAGCTGAAGATAGCAATTTTAGGAAAACATACAAAGTAGTAAACGTATATCACATTACGGTATATGATATATCATATTATGATCTAGAATATTACGCCACCATATTGAGGGTCCAACATGCCCAGATTTCAGTCCAGAATCAACTCAAATATCAACATGCCCATATTTTAGTCCATGTGTAGAATTAATAATTCAAAACCAACACAATAAATAAAGCACAAAAATGCATAATGTTTGTCATCACAAGAAGAGAGAGTGCTACTAAAGATGTTACATAAGCAGTAAATATCCTTGGCTGCAAGAATTGAGGCAGTTCTTTATTCCATATAAATCAATAAGAGGATATAAGAGCAAAAATGTCCCTCACTTGTCTTTCAAACAAGTCAAGTAGCATTGATGAAGAAAGCTAATAACAGGTGGAGTTTCAACCAGAATTGAAGTACCAAAGCTTATTACATCAATAAAATATACACAGTAGCTTCGCCTTGTGCAAAATTCACATGTGAGTACACCTAATTAAACATGTTAAAATGGAAAATAAATGGTTGGTAAAGGATCTAGGCTATGTGTACGTGTCCAACATAGTGTCTCGTGTCCACCACAACATGACACAGTGTGTCCAGTGTGTGTGTGTGTGTGTCCATCTGTGTGTGTGTCCGTGTGTCCGTGTGTGTGTGTGTGTCTCTGTGTGTGTGTGCGTGTGTGTCCGTGTGTGTGTGTGTATCTCTGTGTGTGTGTGCGTGTGTGTCCGTGTGTGTGTGTGTCCGTGGGAGAGGAGAAGGAGGAGGAGAAGGAGGAGGAGGAGTAGGAGGAGGAGGTTAGGGTTTACCTGAGCTCGAGGAGGAGGAGGTCGACGGGGGGGTACGGGTCGCCGGAGAGGGAGGGAGTCGCCGGGGGGGGAGGAGGGAGTCGCCGGGGGGGGGGAAGCGGTCGCCGAAGGAATCGCCGGAGGGGGGGAAGGAAAAATTGGAAATTTCGAGTGAGTGGGAAAAACGAAATGCTGTGCCCTAAGTAAAAATATTAGCGACGTCACATGAGGACGTCGCTAAACGTCGTAAACTGGCGACATATTTTAATAATCCAGCGACGTAATTTTATATCTGTCGCTGAACGTCGCTGAATAGCGACGTTTTGCGATGTTTATATAAAGGAGTCGCTGAATTCTATATATAGCGACGTAATTTAACGCCGTCGCTAACTTACGTCGCTAATAGATCATATTTTAGTAGTGGGTACTCATATCACTCGTCCAAATCGATTTTATTGATGCCATGGTTTTTGTATACCAAACTCGTCACCGAGTCAGACTAGCCATCTATGTTCCCAACCATGTCTAACTTGGCACGAGCCTATTACATAGTGCTTCACCCCAACGGGAGCGGGGCACTACATAATATACCACTAAGAAAAAGTTTCGTCCCGAAACTTAAGAACAAGGGTCTGACCTTCGTCGGCGAAAAGTGAAGGCACTACCAAAATAAGTCATATTAGCGACGTAATTAGCGACGTTTATGAAAGACGTCGCTATATTTTAGCAATTTAGCGACGTAAATTTATAACGTCGCAATACGTCACTATTAGCGACGTTCAACGACGTATTGCGACTAAGTTTTGTATTATAAAAACGTACGTCGTGGATATGTCGGTGAACGTCGCTAAAATCACTGATATTAGCGACGTTTACCGACGTCTTCGTATGACGTCGCTAAATATTTCATATAGGGTTCTGCTGGCCAGATCGATTTCATTTTTTTACCCAAAATTTTATTCTCCCGCTCGAGCCCCAAATCTTTCTCCCTTTCCCCCTCTCGTCTCCGGCGACCCCCTCCCACCAGCGACCCCCTCCCACCAGCGAGCCCCTCCCCCCGGCGACCCCTCCCTCTGGAGACACCCCTCTCCCTCGTTCCCTACCTCGGCGACCCCGCTCGCCCACTGGTGTCCTCGTCCCTCTTGCGTCCCCTTCCTCCGGCGACCACCCCCCCCCCGCGGCGACCACCCCCCCACACGGCGACCCCCCTCCCTGCGGCGACCCCCTCTCCACGGTGACCTCTTTTCCCGCGGCGTCCGGCGACCCTCCATCGCTCCTCCACCGTCAAGTCTCCTCGTCGACGTCGACCCGACTAGTCCCCTCTGCCGCTGCTCCATCCCCGACCCCGACCCAATTCTGACCAAGGAAGGTAAACCCTAACCCTATCTCCCTCCTCCTGATGTGCTGACATAGACACGATACGACAGGCTGACACGACACAATATTCGTACACAATATTGTCAATTAAGTAATTATTTCGAAGGTAAAAAAATACTAGAATACTTAAAATGTAGTCTACTACCAAATATGAAAGCTTTCAAGGAGAGTCGTATACACTGACACAGAAATGACTCTTCAAAGTCGAGAGTTTTGAAATACTAGATTAGTATTTGTATGTATATGATTATGTGTGTGTGAGTTATTAGTGTGAGATGAAAAGCGGGGTATTAGTGTTATTTTATATGTGGTAAAGAGTATATTTGGCATGTATCGATAGAAATGAAAGAGATTACTCAAAATAATTGTCAGTTTGAGATAGTTGCATGAATAGGTGGTCTTCTAAATATGTTGTTGCTTAAGCAGTTTATAGCTACAAAATGCGTAAGTGCAACATGAAAATCTCATCTGTTAAATATGTTACCTAAGAGCATCATTAGTAAGGCTCATCCCAATTTCTAGATTCTAGATTTCAAATGTAGGAGCTCATTTTGTAGAATAGTAAGACCCATAGGTTTTAAATTATAAAATGTAGGAGAATGTAGGAGATTCACAACTCTCCACATTTGTTCAAGACATAACATTCATTTCCATAAAAACTTTCATAGATAATATAATATATCCCAATTGTCAAAGATTCTGTAAAGTCAGTCAGAATCACAAATATGAAGCATCCATCACAACTACACAACATATCCAAAACACAAAAGAATTGACTTTGATGAAAACTAGAGCATAACCTCTAAATGAAAACATGAACTAATTAACACATAATCCATAAACTTTTAAATTATCGCTATCGATATCGGACTATCGCTATCGGTATCGAACTATCGGTATCGATCGAACTATCGGTATCGGACTATCGATATCGATATCGGACTATCGCTATCGATATCGGACTATCGCTATCGGTATCGACCGTATATACTTAGTATCGGGTGTAGCGGATTAGTATCGATCAGTATATAGGTTTGGGTTAAGATCAAGGTTCAAAGTATCGGTATCGGAATAGTAGGCCGAATAGGAGGCCGAGATAGTTGAATGAGAAGAAGGGAAGAAGGGAGGAGCAGATGGGTCCAGAGCCATGGTGGAGGAGGAGAAGTAACATGAGAGCAGTTTCTGCCGTAACATCTCCTGGCTCTGCTGGCAACTGAAGTCCAGATGCTACAAAGGACGATCCTTCGCTGAAATCGACTACAACACCCATCAGTTCAAGTTCATTCCTATATGAGTAGATTCCAATGCCATAGAAGCCATCAGTTTGTTGACCTTCCTCTATGGCATTGGAATATACTCATCTAGGAATGAACTTGAACTGATGGGTGTTGTAGTCGATTTCAACGAAGGATCGTCCTTTGTAGCATCTGGACTTCAGTTGCCAGCAGAGCCAGGAGATGTTACGGCGGAAACTGCTCTCATGTTACTTCTCCTCCTCCACCATGGCTCTGGACCCATCTGCTCCTCCCTTCTTCCCTTCTTCTCATTCGACTATCTCGGCCTCCTATTCGGCCTACTATTCCGATATGCGTTTGATACGGTCTACCTAACCTATATACTGATACTAATCTGATACTCTCTGATATTAAGTACATCCGGCTTACTAGCTAGCGGATCCACCAGTAACATGATTATATACTAATTATGTTTAGTTTGTCTTACGATACAGATTTTCACATCCAATGTAATCCAGTTGACCAATGTAACCCAAGATGTTGTCTTATTGACCTAGTTTAGCCTTGTTTTACTAGATTGTTGATCGAGTTGACCAATAGTTGACTTTGACCTTGATTGGCCTAGAAATCATATAGAATTGCATGTATACTTCTTTTATTTTATATTGACTTCCATGATATGACAGCTCCTCAAAAAAAAGAATCCTCTACTAGACATCGTACTCTCCTTTTCAGAACATCAACTAGTATTACTACCTTGATGTATATATAAAGTATGCATGTATAATAGTAGGTAATGATATGCAAAACTGAAAAGATAAATGCAATGCATGAATGAATGGATGAAAAGATAAATGCAATCCATCGGAAAAGCTTTGACACTTGCATATCATTCACTACCTTGATGTATCTATCTTACAGAATTATGGAGCTGAATTACTATCTGCAGAATCGTACTTGGATGTACAACCGTCATCCTGATGACATGTGCGGTGTGCGGGATGAATTCATAGAGGGTGTACACCAGTTCCTGCAGTTTGCCAAGGCGTTCCCTCAGTACATGGACGGTACCAAAATTAAGTGTCCGTGTGTGAGATGTCGCAACTTGAAATATCATCCAGAAATGGATGTCACGTATCATTTGTACTCGAAGGGTTTCACGCCGAATTACTATCAGTGGAGCGAGCACGGAGAACTTGTGTCTTTAGCATCGGAGTACGAGCCTTATGTGGATGTCCACAACAACGCTCCTTACGACGATGGGTTGGTGAACATGGTTTTTGACGCGGCCGGGCCTAGTTTCGATCCGGATGATCATGATGCACCTGAGGAGGCACCGAACCCCGATGCTGCACAGTTCATGGAGTTGCTGGAGAATGCAAGGACTCCATTATATCCTGGTTGTGACGATCATTCACCGTTGGAGGTGGTTACAAGATTGTTGAGCATCAAGTCCGATTTTAACATGTCGCAAGATTGCTACAACCGTATTATGGAGTTGCTTATAGAAATATTGCCTGAGGGTGCGAAGTTGCCTAAAGACTTCTACCGGTCTAAGAGGATGGTTAGATCGCTCTGGATGGGATATGAAAAAATCGATGCCTATCGCAACGGGTGCATGTTGTACTACAAAGACGACAAGGATGAAGACGCCTGCAGATTTTGTGGTGTCGATCGCTACAAGGCCTGTGGTAGAAGAAAGTCTGTCGGTGCCAGGAAGCCTACCTCTTCGATGCACTACTTGCCGTTGACGCCGCGTTTGCAGCGGTTGTTTATGGTGAAGAAAACTGCAGAAAACATGAGTTGGCATAAGCGGGAACATACCGAAGGAGTGTTGGATCACCCATCTGATGGAGAAGCATGGAAGCACTTTGATCGAGAGTATCCAGATTTTGCTTCTGATCCGCGTAATGTTAGATTGGGTCTCTGCTCTGACGGTTTTACCCCATTCGGACTTTCGGGATCCCAGTATTCGTGTTGGCCTGTGATCGTCACCCCGTATAATCTACCGCCTTGGATGTGCATGAAGACTCCATATATGTTCCTCACCGTTATTATCCCAGGTCCGAACAATCCGAAAAGGAACATCGATGTTTATTTACAGCCATTGATTGATGAGTTGAATCAGCTGTGGGAAGTAGGTTCCAACACGTACGATGTATCTAGAAAACAAAATTTCCAGATGCGGGCAGCACCTATGTGGACCATCAACGACTTTCCGGCCTATGGAATGTTATCTGGATGGAGCACGCATGGTCGTCTTTCATGTCCGTGTTGCATGGACGACACTAAGGCTTTCCGTTTGAAACACGGAGGCAAACCGTGCTTCTTCGATTGTCATCGACAATTCCTGCCGAAGGATCATCCGTACCGGAGGAACAAGAATGCTTTTCGTGCTGGCGTTGTGGAGAAGGGTGATCCACCGACAAGGTGGTACGGAGCCACGATATGGGAGGAGGTTAGAGATTTACCAAGTGCTATTGAGCAGCCTGCTACGGGCTACAAGTGTGACGGATTTGGTCGCACTCATAACTGGACGAAGAGGAGTATATTCTGGGATCTGCCATACTGGAGCACCAATCTGATTAGACATAACCTTGATGTAGAATTATCCGAAGAGGAAGACGAAGCCGACGAAGGTGAAGACGAAAGTGAAGATGAGGAGGAAGAGGAAGATGAGGTCGAGGAAGACGAACAAGATGATTATTCTGAAGATGATTGAGAGAGATATACTTATCTGGACTTAGATGTTTCTTCTAGAATATATTATCTGGACTTAGATGTTTATTGTAGAATGTATCATCATATGTTACCTTGGTTATTATCTTTGTTGTACTGTCATATTTCTATTCTCTATTATTTGTTGTACTGTCATATTTCTAGTCTCTAATATTTGTTGTACTGTCATATTTCTAGTCTCTATTATTTGTTGTACTGTCATATTTCTAGTCTCTATTATATCTTGTACTATCATATGCTGTTATCAGGTATGGCAGGTCGTCGCGGACATTTGCGAGGGCCACGAGGAGGTCGGGATCCTCCGGTACTTCCTACAGGTACTGCTAGGGGACGGAGTTTGCCTTCGGTACCTCCTATTGGTACCGGCTCTGGATCCTCGTCGTCGATTACTCCTCCATATCGGACAGTAGCTGGGCCGGTTGGGACGACGTCACGTGGCATATCTCCTGGGACGAGTAGTTCCAGACCTGTTGAGATTGCTCCCCCGTCTAGCGTTCCTGATGTTGATACGACGATGGAGACGGATGAGCAGATGGCCGAGGAGGATGCGCCGACGGCCGACCAGCATCATGAAGATGATGCGTGCGCACCTCCGGAGGAGGGGAGGACGGAGATCTGGGCCGACGGTACAAAGTAGGTATTTTGGTTTATGATTTTTTTTCTTCTGTTTTTATCATAAATTAATTTTTTTCATGAATATAATATGTATGTATAGATATCGTCCTCCAGGGGTACAGAGACGCCTAGGCGATATGCTGAGGCATAATTATGGTGGTTCCTGGATTAACTACTCTGATGCTCCAGACGAAAGGAAGAACTTCTGGTTTACGCGCTTCAAGGTTAAAATAGATTTGTTTTTAACATGAATCATTTAATTTATGCATATTATATATAACTGATAAATATTTGGTTTCGTACTGTTCTAGGATATGTTTTACTATCCGCCGCACCGGGCCGAGCAGATCGAGGGGATGTTTCCTTCCGTCGCTGCTAAGCTGATCCGCGACTCTATTAATGATCAGAAGGAACGTGATCGTGCCGGAAAGCCGATCAAAGGTTGGATCACCCCTGATCAGTGGAATGAGATGAAGGCTCGATTCAACGAGCCAAGGTACAAGGAGAAGTCGGAGAAGGCTAAGGCAGCTAGGCAACATGCCTCGAAGTAGTGCGGTGGGTCGATTCCGATGACGGAACATTTCCGTCGTCTGGTATGTCTTTCTCTTTTAGAAATATTATTTTAATGCAAATCCGATAAATTATTACTAAGATAATATATTTAATTACAGGTAAGGAAGGTCGGTAACGCCGACATGGTGACCGTCTTCCTGGCCACCCATCGGAAGGGCGGAGTCCTTATTGACGAGAGGGCCGAGCAGACCTATGTAAGTATTACAATACGTTATCTTAATTTAATACTTCGTGTCCATTTTAATATAACTTAGTAAATATGATGCAAATAAATATTCATGAAGTTAGTAAAAATAAGTACATTAATTAGAAATTAGAAATCATAGAGTACTATCCATACTTTCTAGGCCGAGTATACGAGGCTGCGGGAACGGGCGGCTGCTAGTGCACCTGATGCAGGAGAGGCCGGTACTTCCTCGCAGCCCACTCAAGCTCCGTCGGCGGACGAGCTGTGGATGACCGCCGCTGGTGGCCTCCGTAGGGGTACGTACTACGGTACGGGATCCTATGGCGCCCTAGTTGCGACCCAGTCCTCTAGGACATCTCCTGCTAGTGTGCATGGTCCACAGCCGTCCCAGGAGTCTGCCCGAGTCCACCAGATGATGGAGTCTCTCCGTGACGACCTGCTACGACGGATCGAGCAGCAGTCTCAGCATCCTACGGACGATCCTGCGCTGCTAGCACGATTGGATGCGCTCGACCGCGGCATTATAGACCTCAGGGAGACGACTGAGAGGACAGAGCGCGCCGTTGGAGGGTTAGAGCGCACGGTGACGGAGTTGCAGACAGGACAGGTGACCATGGCCGAGACGGTGAGATTGGCGCAGGATTCGATGGTCCAGAGCAGTGGTAGAATGTTATCTATCATGGATTCATACAACCAGCGACTTACAGCGTTGGAGCATGCTGGTACTCTGGGTGCGCCTTCATCGTCGTCGACTCCGCCGCCTCCACCGCCTTCTTCTTCGACACCGACTCCACCGACATCACAGCCTGGCGCTCCATCTGTATCGATTTCACTTGCGGAGTATGAGGAGTTTTTACGCCTTCGTCGCGGCGGTGCCCCTCCTGCACCAGATCACTAGTAGTCCTAGTTAGGACTTTTGTTTGTGTTTGTATCATCTTATGTTTGTGACTTATGATTGGATGTTTGTATTGGATGTTAGTTGTGTTTGTATCGAATTGACTTGTGACTTGTTTGGATTGGATGTTAATTCCTTCGTCGATAAATGTTAATTGTGTTTGGATTGGATGTTAATTAACTTAGATTAAAGCTATCTGTGATTTGGAATTGTGAGTGGGGGTTTGAATGCGCCGTGATTTGGAATTGTGAGTGGGGATTTGAATGTGTACCTATATGTGTTTTATAGAATTGTGAGTGGTAATATAGAATCTGTGTTTTATTTTTTTATTTTTTTACAACTTTAGCGACGTTTAGCGACGCTTACTGACGTTTAGCGACGTCTTTTTCCGACGTTTACCGACGACAAGCTGCAAATAATATATTTTTTCGACGTTTTACCGACATTTACCGACGACTAACTGCAAAAAAGTACAGCTCTCCGACGTATTTACCGACGTTTACCGACACTAGCTGCAAAAATGTACAGGACCTTTACCGACGTCTAGCGACAACATTCACGTCGCTATATTACCGACGAAACGACGGTAGACGTCGGTAACTATTCCAGGTCTTTACCGACGTGTAGCGACTACATATACGTCGCTAATATACCGACGGAACGACGATAAACGTCGATAACTCACCGACGTACTGTTACGTCGCTGAATGTCGGTAATTGCGACGTTCAGCGACGTTTTTGTAATCAGCGACTAAGGAAACGGCGACAAAACCTAAACGTCGGTAAATACGTCGGTGATACATATTAGCGACGGATTTTGTTGTTTTTCCGACGTTTTTGGGCGTCGCTAAAACCACTTATTTTGGTAGTGAGGGTACTTCTCCTTCATCTCCGCCTCCAGTTCCCACGTCGACTCCTCGACGGAATGGTTGCGTCAGAGTACACGAACCAAGGACATCGATCGGCTTCGCAGGATCTTTTCTTTACGGTCCAAAATTTGCACGGACTCCTCCGAGTATGATAGATCGGCGCGTAGCTCCAACTGATCGAAACTAACCACATGACTTGGGTCATGCACGTACTTCCGAAGTTGGGAGACATGGAAGACGTCGTACACTTCGGCAAGGGCAGGAGGTAGCACGATCCGGTAAGCAACGGTCGCCACTCTTTCGAGGATCTCGAAGGGCCCTACAAATCTCGGACTCAGCTTGCCTTTTACCCCGAATCGCATGATGTCCCGCATCGACGTCACCTTCAGAAACACATGGTCCCCAACCAAGAACTCTAACGGTCGTCGACGAGTATCTGCATAACTCTTTTGTCGACTCTAAGCAATACGGAGCCTATCTCGAATCATGCGGACCTTCTCGACGGCTTGTTCGACTAGTTCTGGCCCGAGCACCTGTCGCTCCCCGACTTCGTTCCAGCAAATCGGAGATCGGCACTTCCTCCCGTAAAGCGTCTCGTAGGGAGCCATTTGGATGCTCGATTGATAACTGTTGTTGTATGTGAATTCCGCGAGCGGCAAGTGCATGTCCCAACTAGTCTTCAAATCTATCACGCACAGACGTAGCATATCCTCCAGGATCTAATTCACTCTTTCTGTCTGGCCATCGGTTTGCGGGAGGTACGCGGAGCTAAAGTTCAACTTAGTGCCCAACGCCGCTTGTAGACTCGTCCAGAAACGTCATAAGAATCGCCCGTCTCTGTCCGAAATAATTGTGGCAGGTACCCCGTACAGTCTGACGATCTCGTCGAGATAAATCTGAGCTAACCAATCGACGCTCCATGATGCTTTAATAGCGATGAAATGAGCGGATTTGGTCAAACGATCGATAATGACCCAAATCGTATCATTCTCCCGCGACGTCTTCGGAAGGCCCATTATGAAATCCATAGAGATGTCGTTCTACTTCCATACTGGAACGTCGAGGTTCTGTAGCTCCCCGCCTGGTCTTTGATGCTCGGCCTTCACCCGTTGACAAGTCATGCACTGTGACACAAACGTTGCTACGTCTTTCTTCATGCCGTGCCACCAAAAGGTCATGCGCAGGTCCTTATACATTTTGGAACTCCCGGGGTGCAACGAGTACTTCGCATAATGGGCCTCCGTCAGAATCTCTTTTTTAAGTTCAGCATGGTCCGGCACGCATATCCTCCCCTTCATCCGCGTCATTCCGCCCTCGTCCACCGCAAAGTCGGTCGCCTTTCCCGTCGAAATCAGCTCGCGCATCTTCTTCAGGAATGGGTCGTCCTCCTGTGCGGTCTTTATTTTGTTGTGCAAGTTCGACTCAATGTGCAATTGGGCCAATCGTGCTCCACGGTAACAGATTCGGAGTTCGATACCCATCTCTGCCAAGTCTCGCTGTATGTTACGGTTGATAGATAAGCACCCTGCAAACATTCTACTCAGAGCGTCCGCTACGACATTATTCTTATCCGGCGTATACTCGATATTCAAATCATAGTCTTTAATGAGTTCGAGCCAACGCCACTGTCGTAAGTTCAGGTCCCGTTGAGTGAAGATGTACTTGAGGCTCTTATGGTCCGTATAGATTTTACAAGCTACACTATAAAGATAGTGCCGCCATAGCTTCAACGCGAAAACAATGGCCGCTAACTCCAGATCATGCGTAGGATAATTCTTCTCGTGTTGCTTCAATTGTCTCGAAGCAAACGAAATCACCTTATCCCTTTGCATAAGCACGCATCCCAAACCCGTCCGCGATGCATCGCTAAATATTTGAAACCCTTCCGGCCCGTCTGGAAGTGCAAGGATCGGCGCTGAGATGAGCCGTTTCTTCAACTCTTGGAAGATCGATTCGCAGGCGTCGTTCCACTCGAACGCGACTCCCTTCTGGGTGAGGCGAGTCAGAGGCGACGCAATTTTGGCAAAATCTTTCACGAATCTACGGTAGTAGCCCGCCAAGCCGAGGAAACTTCGGATGTCGCATGCTGAGGTAGGCCGCTTCCATTCGACTATTGCTTCGATCTTCTTTGGGTCCACCGTGACGCCTTCAGCTGGGACAATGTGCCCAAGGAACGTCACGCTGTTCATCCAGAACTCGCACTTGCTTAGCTTGGCATAGAGTTGGTGTTCACGCAGAGTCTGTAACACCGTCTTCAAGTGTTCCACATGCTCGTCCTTGCTCTTCGAATATATAAGGATGTCATCGATGAATACGACGACAAATTTGTCTATGAATAGTCGGAACACCCGGTTCATTAGATCCATGAACGTGGCAGGAGCGTTGGTCAAGCCGAAGGGCATGACCAGAAATTCGTAGTGACCATATCGAGTTCGGAAGGCGGACTTCGACACATCCTCGGACTTGATCTTCAATTGATGATAGCTTGAGCGAAGATCAATCTTGGAAAATACCGTCGCCCCTTGCAGTTGGTCAAACAAATCGTCTATCCTCGGTAACGAGTACTTGTTTCGTACCGTGGCTTTATTGAGTTCCCGATAATCGATGCACAACCACATCGATCCATCCTTCTTCCTCACAAACAACACTGGGGCACCCCACGGGGAGATACTAGGGCGAATATATCAGCGATCTAGTAACTCTTGTAGTTGTGCTTTCAGTTCCTTCAGCTCTGCCGGCGCCATTCGATAAGGTGCTTTGGATATCGGTCGGGTGTCCGGGAAGGTGTCGATGCTGAATTCTATCTCTCGGTCCGGCGGCATCCCTGGCAACTCGTATGGGAACACATCAGGAAATTCTACCACGACTTCAGTCTGGGCCGTGCTTGCAATCTCCGTTCTCGTGTCTCGAACTGATGCTAGGTATCCGCTGTACCGAGAATGCAACATACGCCTTATCGAAATCGCCGATATCATTATTGCCGACTTTGATGCTGCTCCACACGAATAGGAGAACTCGGTTTTGCCGGGAAGGTGGAACACAATTCTCTTGTCCGCGCACTCGATCGTTGCGTGGCATGCACCCAACCAATCCATGCCGAGGATTATATCGTACTCCTTGACGTCGAGGACGATAACTTCCAAGGATAGATTCCTCCCTCCGATGCATATGTAACCATCCCTACAAATTTGAGTGGCAGACATATCTACTCCTGATGGAGTGCCAACGCTAAGATTCATATCTAAAAGTTGCATAGGTAGTTGATTCTCTTTTACAAAGTCGGCAGATATGAAACTATGCGTAGCACCCGAATCGAACAATACTCTAGCATGCATATTTTTATAGAGTAGTATACCTGTCACGACAGTGTCAGACACATAGGCTTCGTCCCGAGTCAGTACGTAGACTCGACCTTGCGCCCCTTGGCAATTTTGTGGGCTCACGGGCACCGCGTTTGCGCCATGGGTGGGAGGTGCCCTATTCTGGTTCTGGACGTCCCTTGGTAGATGTTGGTTCGCCCTTTCCATGCGACAATCTACTGTCTTGTGATCTAGCTGGCCATACTTGAAGCATCCCCCTCGGCAATCGACCGCCAGATGTTCCATCTTGTCGCAGCGATGGCACCGTACGCCTGGGTGAGGCCCCCGATACTCGGACGTGTTCTGGCACTTTGGCGTACCAGATCCTCCCGCGTCGTGAGGATGCTTGTTGAAGTTGTTGCGGATGCTTGATCCGCCCTTCTGCGACGCTCGACCGAAGATCCGCTCACTGTCAAGGGTAGCGTTATATGATTCCCTGTACGTCTGACATCTCTGGTTCATGACGTTTCGACGCAAATCCTCATTTAGGCCTTGCTGGAAGCGCTCGCACCACGCCTCCGTGTTCGGCAGAAAGGCCCCGGCAAACTTTGCAAGCTTCGCAAACTTCGCATCGTAGTCTTCAACGGACAAGTTTCCTTGCTTCAAGGACATGAATTCCTCTTCCTTTTGTCGACGAAGGCACGAGGGATGTATTGCTCGAGGAAGGCCAGTTTGAACGTCTCCTACGAGATCTTGGCATTGGGGTTGGCCTCTTTGAGTTCATGTTTCTTCGCCTCCCACCAGTTGTAGGCCCTCAAGTTGAGCTGCAACGCTGCGCACCCGACTTTCTTGGACCCCTTGATGTTGAGGAGAGTAAACAGACTCTCAATCTTCACTAGCCACCCCATGACTTCGTCAGGCTCTGCTCGACCGTTGAATTCAGGCGGGTTCATTTTTTTGAACTTGGTCATCTTGAGCAGGGAGGAGGAAGACACATGTTTTGTCTTTACGGGTTGCACTTCTTCCTCGGACATGACGGTCGTCGAGTTCTGTTGCGTCGCTATGGTGCTCACGATCCGGGTCAGGGCCTCCATTTGCTTTTGTTGGGCGCTGACTTGGGCCTGGATCTGTTCCTGCAGCTGTCGTTACTGTGTCTCTGACTGGCGTTGTTGGAGTTCCATGAGGCGTAGTAGTCCCTCCATGGCAGATTCGCTAGGCATTGCACCTTCGGTGCTATCTGTGCTAATCAATATGGCGTTGACAGCAGGGACACCCAGTCCTTCCGGCATACCTACAAAATTGAGCAAACCCGTTAGTATTCTCAAAATATCTACGGGATTATATGTATGGAACGATTATTTCAGGCCGCATATGTCGAAAAGCATAGTTTTTAAAAAAATCGCAACGGCATCATCTAAACGAAAGTATTTTGAAAGGTCCGAGGTGTGAACCGTGCTCTGATACCAACTTGTCACTCCCCGACTCGCCGAATCGGTCGCCATCGCCTTGACTCGATATAAATCGATCCCCACGGGTCGGGACGTGATGCCGTACAAGTCTTTTATGGACTTACACAAGGCAAGGATGTGCAATTGGAAATTCCTTTTTACTTGACGCGTTGGAATTAAACAGTGCAGAGAGTTGAAGACATAGCATAGGAAAAAATTTAGCTTTTCATTCATAAGCTTGCAAAGTATGTGCAAGGTCATTTTTACATTACATATGCCGTTCCGGCTACATCTTTGAAACACAAAAGAAAAACTCTCGACAAGCTTGCCCTGAAATAATCATTGTCGTTCCATACATTCACGCCCCTTTATACATTTGAACAAAGCCTTCGATCTGAGTTGGGCTTCAAAATACTTCAAAATAGGAGAGCTTCGTGCCGCCTCCCGTTCTTCAGCTTCAGGTCTAGTCTCGAGCTCCCGCAGTGCGCTCGTTACCTAGGAAGTTGGAGGTTAGCACACTTGCTAGTGGATGGGACGAACCCACTCGTCTAAACCGACACTGCTTATTAAGGATTCTAGCATACGAAGTGATCTTTCTATTTAGAACTATATGAATTGCAGTTCATATCGAAGGCACATTTTAAACGATAACACATAACCAATTTAAAGACATTCTTACCACGGACGTGCTCCTTTCCTGTACAAAATATACATGATACTTACCACCTGTACAAGACAATAGGTGAGCATACAGTCTATCCTATATACGGTCATTGGTGATATCGACACCATGAAGGACGATTACGTAGCCTTGCGACGCGCCCTCCAGTCCAGGTAGCGAGCCTAACTGGAGGTCTCGCAATACCTCGCGCCGAAGCACAATTTCCATAATTTCCTCCTAGGCCGATTCGGTCCCAGGGCCCCGGGTACCGTCTCGAGGAAAGCTCACCTTGTGCACAAGTCGTCCTTGACCATGCGAATGTATGAACAGTTTTAATATGTATGAAGTAAATTGCATAGGTAACCATTATCAAATCACATAATCATCCCTACTCGTGCAATGGTCCTTTCCCCCGAAACCGTACGTTCTGATTTAGCATCCCGTAGGCACCAAATTCTCCGAGGCATGATGTACCGCCACCAAGGTTTTCATCGTTGTGTTTTGCATGACATGAAATATATTCTATCTCTTTCTTAGAACTTTATCTTTTCCCTACTTAGTGTGAACTTATAAATTCGGAGTTAACTTCTCTAGGTTGATATATTATTCCGAGCTCTTGATCTTAGTGGCAAGCATACATCCCGTTAGCATCATCGATTTGAACGTTGAACGTTAAGAATTTAGTTGGCGGGAAGGAGTAGAAAAGAAGGGGCCGAAGAACCACCCACCTAAGGAGATTGCGCCGAGAGTAGGAGAACGCTTCACGATGGTCAAGCGTCAGTTACACGAACTCCTGCAATGGCACGAGCATCGAATTAGAACCCTTCCTTCAATCCTTCCTTCGAAATTCCCAAAGATGCATTCAAAAATCGACGCGAAAGCACACTATCAAATCCACGCAACAATTCGTTCAGAAAGCCAAGAAAACCAATAAAACCAATGGCAGACGGGTTGCGTCGCTCTCTTTAGAGTTCCTTCGCCAAGATGCCGCCTACCGCATCTAGGACTTATTCCAACAGTAGTCGATCCTTTAGTTGGAACGGTACTCATATCACTCGTCCAAATCGATTTTATTGATGCCATGGTTTTTGTATACCAAACTCGTCGTCGAGTCAGACTAGCCATCTATGTTCCCGACCATGTCTAACTTGGCACGAGCCTATTACATAGTGCTTCGTCCCAACGGGAGCGGGGCACTATAGACGATCCAAAGATGAGTTGTTGCCATCCGTCGCTAACTTGGAATAGTCCCAGTTAGCGACGAACATTCCGTCGGTGAGTAGTCGCCTTCCGTCTCTAACATGGAATAGTCCCAGTTAGCGACGGATATTTCGTCGGTTGGTAGTCACGGCCAGTCCGTCGCTAACTGAGAATTTTTTGATTTTTTTTGCATAAAATAGAGCATTCCCTGTTCACACAACATCCACCAATAAATAACACAAATTATCCAAACATTCAACATTATCCAAACATTCAAATATTCAACATCCCAAACATCTACCAACATAAATAAAACAGATCATTCTCAAACATCCACCAACACAAACCAACATAAATAATGCAACAATCATTTAAAACAGTCAATATTATCCAATATTTCAAATTACCCACACAAATATTCAATATTTAAACATTTTTCAAAATCTTCGAATATAAACATCAACGAGGAGGAGGAGTTGGATCATCCGAGGGTGCTGGTACTCCCTGCTGCACCCGACGCATGTACACTTCCACCAGGTGTGGCGGCAATCCCTCTAAGACATCGTCTGGAAGTTGGCGTAGCTGCTCTGGCGACATCAGGTCGAGAAGTAGATATCCACTTGCGGATTATTAATCCATCTAGACAAATTCGACACATAGCCGTCGAAAAATCTTAAAGTAGATATCCACTTGCAGATTATTAATCTATCTTCTTTACTCAATGTGTATTGTGCTACTGGCTTAGTTAACTGTCCACCAGCTCCCCTTTGTATCAAGTTCAGATAAGGACGCTTGCATATCCCGGCAATGTCTTATCTTACTTTTGGATTGTCCTTCATCTTTCCTTTAATATCCATGACGGTATCGAAGACATTATCGAACACATTCTTTTCGATATGCATGATATCAAGATTATGCCTTATAAGATTATCTTTCCAATAAGGCAAGTCCCAGAAGATACTCCGTTTGGTCCAGTTATTGCTTTGTCCGAACCCCTCGACACGATTGTTCGATGGATCTTCAATTACGGAGGGCAAGTCCTTTACATCTTCCCAAATATCGTATCCCGACAATCCGGGTGGCGGATGAGAAAATTTTTGTTTTTCAGCTTTGAATGCGTCCTTGTTCTTTCTCCAAGGATGACTCGCAGGCAGAAATTGACGGTGACAGTCAAAAAAAGAAGTTTTTCCTCCATGCTTAAGACGGAACACCTTACTATTTTCCATGCATATCAGACAAGACATGCTGCCGTGAGTACTCCATCCCGACAACATACCGTATGCTGGAAAATCATTTATTGTCCACATCAGTGAAGCTCTCATCTGAAAGTTCTATTTCCTGGAAATATCATAGGTCGCGACGTCGATCTCCCACAGCTGTTTCAGCTCATCCACCAACGGCTGTAAATATATATCGATATTTTTCGTTAGATTTTTGGGACCCGGTATGATAGCTGTCAAGAACATATAAGGAGTCTTCATACACATCCATGGTGGCGGATTGTAAGGGGTAAGAATGACCGGCCAGTAGGAGTATTGAGATCCTGACTTCCCGAAAGGGGCGAAGCCATCAGAACATAGTGCCAGACGTACATTTCTAGGCTCTGCAGCAAAATCTGGATGACACAAATTAAAATGTTTCTACGCCTCTTCGTCCGAAGGATGTGACAATTCTCCATCGTCCTTTGTGCGTTCTTCGTTGTGCCACGTCATGTGTTCAGCTGTATTCAGAGGCATATACATCCTCCGCAAGCGCTTCGTGATCGACAAGTAATGCATATACTTGTAAGGACGTTGTTTTCTAGTTGACTTTCTTTTTTCCTTTACTGGCTTGTAACGATCCGTATTACAGAAGCTGTAACTTTCTATGTCCTCCTTCTCCTTGTAGTACAATATGTATCCGTTGCGACAACAATCTATCTTCTCGTACCCCAGTCCCAGTTGTCGGACCATCATCTTTGACTTATAGAAGATTTTTAGGAGCTCTTTTGATTCCTTCGGTAAGATCTTCATCGCTAGTTGTGTAATCCGATAATAGCAAGCTTGTGGCAAGTTAAAATCGAACTTTATGTTCAACAACCACATCGTCACTGACAGTACGGAATGAGTCTCACAATCAGGATGTAGAGGAGTATCTGCATCCTAAAATATATCATAGAACTCCTTCGTCTCGAGATTAGGATCCTCTGGATCAAAATTAGGTCCTGCCGTATCGTACACCATATCTCGTGTACGATTCTGCAGGTCTCCATAATCAACATAGCATCCGTCATCCATGACAAAATTTGTTGCAGCATTTTCATCAAAAGCATAGGTAGCAGCGTTAGTAACCTGTCTTTTTGCATATAGTTCACCTTGCGATGACCACATGCAGTAATCACGTACGAAACCCTTACGGGTCAAATGATCTCTCACAGCCACCACTTCTTCGTAACGTCTATTGCGATAATTACCACATGGACACTTGATTTTGTTACCGTCTATGTACTGAGCTTTGCTCATGGCATACTTAAGAAACACTTCCACGCTTGCCTAAAAATTATCACTCACACTTATTCTGCTCTTGTGTTGTCGTTTGTACATCCATGTATGATCAAAGAAGTAACGATCCATCGCAGATTGGATATGAAAATTTGTATCGTAAGACAAACAAAATTACTATGTAATCATATACTCACCAATAACCGGATGTAACTGAGTCCGGGGGTACCCCGGGGCCAACCGTACAGCAACTGGTGGATCTGCTGGTATAGGTGGATGTACTTAGTATCGATCGTATCAGATTAGTATCGGTCTATCGGTTTGGTATAGGCCGTATCAGATTGGTATTGGCCTTAGCAAATTGGTATCGTCCTATCTGATATGTACATGTATCGACCGTATAGCTAGGATTCGTATTGGCCTTATCGATTTGCAATAGACGTATCCGATAGGTATCGGCCGTGTCGGATTAGTATCGACCGTATCGGATTAGTATTATGGAAGGTTTAGTAACAACTGTACTTGGATTTCTCTCTTCTCGAGCTAGAATACCATTGCAAGAGAGTCACAAGAGCGTAAAAAATCTCCTAAATATTAATGTTTACGAGAGTGATTGGCCAGTTACAGTAACATAGCTCGAGAGAGTGACTGGCCAACCACTCCCGTAAACATCAATATTTAGGAGATTTTTTATGCTCCCGTAACTCTCTTGCAATGGTAATCTAGCTCGAGAAGAGAGAAATCCAAGTACAGTTGTTACTAAACCTTCCACCATACTAATCTGATACTGTCGATACTAATTCGATACGCCGATACCTATCAGATATGGCCGATACCGAATCGATAAGGCCAATACGAATTCTAGCTATACGACCGATACATATCGGATAGGACGACCAATTTGCTAAGACCAATACCAACCGATACGATCGATACTTATAAGTACCTACGGTCGAGGAGGTTGACCCGCTAGTACATCCATGTACGATCAACGAAATAACGATCCATTGTAAATTGGATGTGAAAATCTGTATCAACTAAATTTTGGTTTTGGTTTCGGTTTTGGTTTTGGTTTTGGTTTCGATTTTAGTTTTGGTTTTGGTTTTGATTTTGGTTTTGGTGTTGGTATTGGTTTCGGTTTTGATTATTCGGTTTTGGTTTTGAATATACTAAATTCGGTTCGGTTTCGGTTTCGGTTTTAAAAAAATTCGGTTTCGATTTTAAAAATATTCGATTCGGTTTCAGTTTTGAATATACTAAATTTTATTATTCGATTTTGGTTTCGGTCCAAAGTTTATATATACTCCTTTCTATATATATATACTAAGTTTATATATATATATGTGTGTGTGTGTGTGTGTGTGTGTGTGTGTGTGTGTGTGTGTGTGTGTGTGTGTGTGTGTGTGTGTGTGTGTGTGTGTGTGTTCTGACCCCCACCACCGTCGACCCCAACTCCCACCCTTGGCCCCAATCCAATACACTACCCCCTCCGCGACCCCCACTCCGGCCACCACCGTCGACCCCGGCGCCACCGACCCCCGCCACCCCCCTCCACGGCCTTCATCGCCGCCCCGGCCCCCATCACCTGCACTACCCCTCCCACCCCCTCACCCCCCGCGAGCCCCACTCCCACCAACACCATCCCCTGCATTACCCCTCCCCTCCACACCCCGGCCCCCCTCCGCTCCCCCCTGCAGCCTCTCCTACCCCCGGGCCCCCTCCGACCCCCCTTCTACGGCTGCCCACCACAGCCGACCACCTCACGACCACCACGGCTCCCCTCCGTCCTCCACCCCCACCCCCGCGGCCTCCATCCTCCCCACCCCCCAGTGGCCTCCCACCACGGCTCCCCTCCGTGCCTACCCCACCGCCGGCTACCTCCCCTCCCCCCCTCCCCCCCCCCCGTCGTCCACAACCCCCAAAAGAGAGAGAGAGTACCTTTGAAAGAGAGAGAGCTCGAAGAGAGAGAGAGAGAGTTCGAATAAAATTTCTTCCCCCCTCCCCCGTCGGTTCAATTTAAGTTAGGGGTGACAATTTAGCGACGAATTGTCGACGGATATATCCGTCGCTAAGTAGTCGTAACTTTCCTACGAATTTTTATATATTTTTTCGCCAGCTGAGTGACTACGTAGCGACGGTTGCAGGTTCCGTCGCTAAAACTCATCAGCTGGGCAACGGACTATCCGTCGCTACGTAGTCGCCCAATTTCCCGCAATTTTTTTAACATTTTCCCACGCAAATATTGACTAAGGAGTGACTACCTAGCACGGATATATTGTCCGTCGCTACTTCGCCGACGTCGTACCGACGGGTGTGCGACAACTTTTTACCCTTAAAATTAAAAAAAATATTGCTTGTGATTAGACGGTAAACCGTCAGTATATAGTTGGGAGTCCATCGCTACTAGCAACGGACTTAATCCGTCACTAACAGGCCGTCGCTAAAGCGATGAAATTTGGTAGTGTCTTTTCATCTTGATTACTAAATTTAATTGGACAAATATATGAATTTTGTGAGCCATCATTCTTGGTTTATGGTTGTAATGGAGAATATTATTTCCTTAATCGGTTTACTTAGTTGAACCTTAAATGGCTATTGTCACTCCCCATTCCCGGAATACATAAATTTTTAATTTTTCTGTATATAGTATCTGGCACCGGTATCTTTATTGCATGTATCCTGTATTTGCACCGGGCCATGGCATGGAACAGTATCTCATCGCGGAATAGTGTGCCACCCCTTGACCTTGTTTGGTTGTAGGCATGGTTCACTATTTCGATGATAGGATTTCTGGACTGTGTTGTGGTTAGGATTTTATTTAATTAATTTGATTAATTGTTTATTTGTTGCATGAAGCATTTAACATGTCATTAGTCATATGGTTAAGAGCATGCTTAAGGTTAGGATTTCTTTGAGTCAATCCAACCCCTATATATATTCTCTTCCCCTCTCTCTCTCTCTCTCCTAATTTATTTTTTATTTCATTTCCTCCAACCAACATTTAGGCAAGTACATCTTGCACCAAATGGAGAGATTCTTGCATTTTCATTTCTTGATTTTTCTTTGATATGATTTGTCTATATTGTTCTTCTCATCATCCTCTACAAGTTTAGTTCTTGGAGTTTTAAATTTTAATGGCTAGTTTTGTGTAGATCTAAGTTTCTAAAACTAGGGTTTTATGGATTTTTTATGGTTTTGATATATCAAACTTGGTTGTTTTCAAAAACTAATTGTTCCATGTTGTAGAGAATTTCGTTCTACCCATTTTGACCTATGGAAGTCCAAATTTGGACTTGCATTGAAGGTTTTATGGAGCTTGGAAGCCATGGCTTCCATGGTCCATCTTCTCGGATTTTAGAGAAGATGAGCAGTGACCCTGGCCGCATGAAGTCATGTGGACTTTATTTCTTGCCACATGCAGCTGGGATGCATGAGCTTGCCATATGACCCTTGACCGCGGGAGCTTGTCGCATGACCCTTGACCGCGGGAGCTTGCCGCGTGACCCTTGTCCACATGAAGTCATGCGGACTCCTTTTCTTGGCCGCATGCAGTCCAGCGGACCGTATGCGTCCTGCGAACCGCATGACCCTTGGCCACATGTTTCCTTGGCCCCCTTTCCCTTGCCCCTTGCATGTTCCATTTATTATATTCTTTTGTGTTTTAAATAACTTGTATAGTGCCGCATGGCTTGCATAGTGCCGCAGTGTTGCATAGTACTGCAGGAATGAATAGTGCCGCATAGATAAATAGTGCCGCATGGAATGAATAGTGCCGCATGGCTTTCATAGTGCCACAGGCTTGCATAGTACCGCATAGATGAATAGTGCCGCATGGTTTGTATAGTGCCGCATAGTGCCTATTTTGGCTATTTTTGGCTGTTTTATGTCCTATTTGGCTGATTTGTGGTCAGAATTTCTTCCAACTCCCAACATGAAAGTTGTAGATCTTTGTATTGGCTTCACGGATCTTCATGTCTCACTTTAACCAAAATTCATATGTGACTTTTATGTCACAAGGGGTCTGCGTGACTTCCTGACTTGACCGTATTCCTGATTTGATTACCTGTATACGTGCTGGTACCTGCTCTAAGTGTGTATTGAGATACAATATTAGTATGCACTGCGGTGCTATTTAATGAGTGCACTGAGGTATGACTCTACGTGCTATGTGATCATTCGTGTTATACGTCAATACATGTGTACCTTCCAGCACAGTCATGGTGATTGGTCAGTAATAGTGTCGTGGTATAATGATTGTTGTTTGATGCATTACACTAAGCATGGATCTAGATTGAGCCGACGTGGATTCATACTTAGGGTACACGTACTATGGTACGACATATAGAAGGATGACCATGTGACCACGACATGTAATTCCAATATCAAGATAGGATTAAGCTAAGCAACTTAAATCGGTAGAAGCATTGGGAGGGAACAGAATCCCGAGATCGTGCCATACTAGCCACCCCAGGTCCTGTCCTGACGTGTCGGGTTGGCCGCCACGGATACAGTTTCATCCGCCTATAGTGGATGACAATATCCGATTCCTACGTGCTATGTGTTATATGTTTTAGCACGGTGGCCTTACGGGGGACCGGAGCATAATCAAAGTGCTAAGTTTATATGTATATTATATGGTTTGGCTAGCCCTGCTGGGTTGACACGATCTAAGAATTTCTATATTGCATTACTGGAATAACCCAGGCAAATCACAGAAAGCCGTAGGATTGATTGGCCGCTTGTAAGCCGACTTGTTTGTGATATGCTTTCTTCTGTTAGCAACTGAAGAACATGGACTATCGTGGTGCGTGGTCCAACCCATGTCCTTGTTTGGTTGTTGGGTTGGGCTATTGTGCTGTGATAGGCTATGGACCGAAGTCGCAATCAGAAGCCCTTCATCTGTCCATGGTTATAGGATATATCTTATCTCGACATGATATTGGCACCGTTTGTCCTTGTTTGGTTGTAAGGGTGTCGTATTATCTCGATGATATGGTATAAGCCTATAACTCTTGAATCATATCTTATCATTATACTTGAGTTTTATCTCACTCTTTTGTGCTTCCTTGTGGTACTTGCTATTCGGGGCCTGACCCCGCTGGTTTTGTTTGGCCAGATCTCGTAGCAGCGCCAGAGGATCCAGCCTTCTACTCGAACAATGGTGCACACCAGGAGTATGGGTGCCAGGGACCACGAGTGGGTTTCTTCTTCACCGCTCTGATATTTTCTATGTTGTACTTGGCGTTTAGCCACCAGCACCTGTTTAGCCGGCAGTTCTGGACATTCAGTTCCTTACATAATTGTAATTAAATCAGACTGCAGCTGACTACGGTTATGTATTATTGACTCTCGGTACTAGCTTATCATTTTGTATAGCTAAGCTCATGAATTATTTTGATGAAGCGTCGGGGACGCCTTACTGCTTTGTCTTATATGATCATTATTTACTGCTTCTTGTTTTGATTGATTGAGACATAGATGCTCTGTAAGACCATAGGAGACTTGATTGTAGCATGCACCCCCTTGTCTCTTGACAGCCACGATCGCCGTATGACGTTTATATACCTCATATGGAGTAGATGGCCTAGTCCGTCTCAGTATTCCGGTACTGGAGTGTGACAAGGTTTTATTGGTGGCACATGCAGGTCTATTTTTCAGACTTGTGGGGTATTGCAATTATAGGAGTCTCAATCAAAATATGTTCCCCTTGATCTCCAGATTCGTCTTCTCTTTCTTCCACCTTGATTGCTAACATGATTATCATCCTCGATTCCTTCCCTCCTATCTTTTGATACCTTGTATCCTTTTCTTTAGGGGTACATCATTCTCGGCTATTGGAGGAGCAGGCATGGAAAAGAATCCAGTAGAGTAGGGACCAGTTGGAGATCACCAAGGGGTAGCCCCTCTACCTGGACAGATTCACATCGAGAACGTTACCAAACATGAGCCAGTTGAGCCACAGAGGCCAGAGGTTCCCGTACTGTCACGACCCGCACCCGCTAAAAGGACACGTGACGCGACAACGCCCAGCCCTCACCGAAAAATCGGCGTGGAATGCTGTGAATTTTTCTACTTCTAAACAGTTTATATATATAACAAAAACCTGTCGAGAATATGGTCAACTCCGAACGGAGGACAAGCAATGAATATATATACGAGTACTTAATCACGACTCTAAGATAACAAAGTAAAGACTGAAAGATAAAGACAACAAGACGATAATAAAATAATAACCTGTCAAGTCCAACACAAGAATATATACAGTCCAAGTCTCTAATACAGTCCATAATAATAACAGTCTCAAAAGTAGCTGGAGACAATGTCCAGTACAAAAGACCTACTCTAACTAAGTAATAGGTAGGGTCTCGTCAGGCGGAGCTAAGCCCTGCTGGACCAAAGTCTCCAGGTCTAGGCCCACTACGTCATCCGGACCGTAGTAGGTACTGTAGTCTTCCTCATCTGCATCTGTAATATTTTCAACATATCCTGTCAGGATGGAACAAGTACAATCCACTAACAACATTTCACAAGATATGACAAAAGCTATAATCTGTAAATAGAGAGTATATACAAGAAAATCATGGAATGTACATGTGAGAATCATGGCAAGGTAAGCTGTAAAACTAGAGCTAGAACAAGGCAAGTAAACTGATCATGGCATGTACAAGAATCAAGAATCATATATCTAGGTGTGTGAATACTAGCTACAACATGTGGCCGGCTTGGGTCTTGCACAAGGTCTACTGGCCTGGTTAATCATACGTAGAGTGTATGATTAACTCTCACAAGGTCTACAAGAGTAACAAGGTGGATAATGACCACATGTCTACACTAATACTCCCCGTCCCCGACTGGTAGAGTGGATCCAAACAAGACACGTCACGACGCGGGATTCTACGAGAAGGGAGCAAGTCTTCTCGAGAATCGACATCCATGTACTGCACAAGAACTATAAGGGGGCTTGCACAAGACATACCAAGACAACAAGAAATAACACCTCATGTCGGGATCCATGAATACCAACCCGTGTGACCAATGTGTCGAGAACAAGCATATCTACACTAATTATATGGATTAGATCAATCAGCATAAATTGGAAAAGTGTCAGAGAATGTACTCGCCTAAAATATGATATGGTACGTCAACCGAAGCAAATACAGCGTCTCGAGGACCAATAGAGAACAAGACGTATCAATACTATGTTTAGGAAGTAAAATCTAATCAATTTAAATCCTATTAAGTCATTCTAGGTCAAGACACGTCAAACTAGGTTGTACGGGGTCAAACTAAGTCATATTAGGTCTAACTGGGTCAAACTGGGTCAAACTGGGTCAATGCAAGTGAAACGGAATCAATCGGGATCCATTTGAGTCAACAGTTGACTTTTTGGTCAACCGGTCAACTCTGGTCAACCATGGTCAACTGTGGTCAACCCTAGGTCAACTCTAGGTCACTGGTGACTAACAGTTGACTTTCGGTCAACTGCACAAGTCTAATAGAATTTGGGACTAAATTGGGTAAAGTGTTGACCCATAGTTGACTTTTTGCCTAAAAAGTCAACCGGGGTCAACCGGGGTCAAGACTAGGTCTAGACGGCTAATTCTACTCATTACCAACCTATACAACCCATATCCAAGTCCATCTTGGACTTGGAAACTCAAATCTCGGCCGTAGGCCAATTCCCTATTTTACCCTTTTTAGGGGTAAAATTCTACCCTCGGCGATTATCTAGATAGCCTACCTACGCTTGATATTTTGACCCGATCTCCCCAGGGTAGTAGGGTACTATCCTATAGGTTCGTTATCTACCATAATACCTAGATAAAATGGACGTCTAGTCCACCTTACGGCCCGTTGCAGATATCTTGAATATTTCAAGATACGCGCTGATACGGCGCGATACCGGCGCCCTACGACCCCGATTTCCACTCGGGAGCTTACCCGCAAAATCTAAATCATGTAACCTAGGCCCATGTCAAGTTTCATCGCGATCCGATACTCCGGGCTCAATTTCCCCTTCTAACTCGATTTCTACCAAAAAGTCCCTTTTTAGTCTCGTTCTAATTCTCCTCTTTGATTCTCGATTTTAGTTCTTCTTCTTCTCAACTTCTCTAATCTTCTTCTTCTTACTCCTCCTTCCTATTCTTCTTCAATTTCCTAACTTCTCCTAGTTTTCTTCTTCTCCAACTTTCTTCTCATTCTAATTTCTAAACTCTTTTCCTTTCCTCTTTCTTCTAGTTTCCTTATCTATTTATCTATCCATATATATCAATATATATACATATCTATATGAACTATGGGGGGGGTTACTTGGGTGTACAGGGAGGGTGAAAACAGGGGGGTTCAAGGGGGCAAAGGAGCTGCCAATGGCAGCTCCTACTGCTGCCATTGCTACTGCTAGCTGCTGCTGCAGCTATTGCAGCTGCTGCTGCCTGCTGCTACTGCAGCTCCTGCAGCTGCTGCTGCTCTTCCTTCATCTCCTTCTTCTCCTCCTACTTCACTGCTACTGCCACTGCTACTACTACTTCTTCTCCTCTTCTTTCTCTCTATATATATACATATATATATATATATATATATATATATATATATATATATATATATATATATATATATATATATATATATATATACATATATATATATATATATATATATATATATATATATATATAAAAAAATATATATATATATATATATATATATATATATATATATATAAATATATATATATATATATATATATATATATATATATATATATATATATATATATATATATAACTATCTATCTAACTATCTTAATATATACATCTATATATATATAACACCCATATACATATATATATATATAAACACGTATATACACATATATATTAACACACACACTCTCACACACATCCCCTTATACATATATATATACACACACATATATATATATATATAAATACACATATACATCTATATATATATATATATATATATATATATATATATATATATATATATATATATATCTACACAACCACACACACAACCACACCACCACTCTCATTCTCATTCCCACCACTTTCTACACACACACACCCAAATACATATATACATATAATTCATATATATATATATATATATATATATATATATATATATATATATATATATATATATATATATATATATATATCTATACATACTCATATACATATTATATATACCTACATATATATACATACATATATATATATATATATATATATATATATATATATATATCTATATATATGTATACCATTCAATACAAAAACCCCTAATTATTCCTAACCTAGATTTTCTAGGAAATACCTATAAATTGAGGGCAAAGTGTAGAGGAAGGTTCCCTCTACATTTATTGTGAAGAACGAAATTGAAAAGGAGTAATTAATGAAGGAGTTAATGACAAACCTAATTAGTGTTCTTGAAGAGGGAGAGCTTGGAAGAAAAGAAATTTGAGAAAGAGAGAGAGAGAGCTTTGTGGAGAAGACAAAGGGGGGGGGGGGGGGGACTTTTGTGGCCGGCCACCTATTGGGGGGTTATTGGGTTGGGATCCAATAGCCCACAACCCACTAACTCTAGTTTGGGTTTATTTTGAAATCGGGTTGGTTCGGTTTGATTCGGTTTGATTCTAAATACAAATTAAGCCTCTAAAATGACTAATTAAGTCATGGAAATTAGGTTAATAATTTCTAGCCTAATTATGATGGTATATGGGCTAAGCCCAGCTAGTATGGGGGTTCCACTAGGGTCCAGGCTACCCGGGTCTCCAAATTGGGTCCGAATTGGATAAAATTCAAACCGACTCAAATAAATTCCTAAAAATCATATAAAATCAAATAAAATTTCTAAAAATTATAAAACTTAAAAAATGACAAAAATACCCCTAATTTGAAAAATTGGAGGTGACACGTACCTCTAGTGATGCCGATAGTACCAGTAGCACTAGATACACCGACACTATTGCAGATTATCAGAGGGTTATTGGAGACCCAGCAACACCAGATGGCAGCTCAACAACAACAACAGACCCAGCAGCAAGAACAGAATGTATTACTGAATCAGGGGTTACAGCTAGCTCTTGAGAGGAGCGTCAGGAATTATTCAGGAGCGTTAGGAAGGTTTTATCGACTTAACCCGAGATACTTTGACGGCACAGAGGATGCCATCATGGCGGATGCTTGGCTTCAGGATATACATATCATATATACATATACATATATATATATATATATATATATATATATATATATATATATATATATAGTAAAATACTAATTATAAAATATATACATATATACAATTACTGTATATATATACATATAACAGTATATATATTATAAGATATATATATACAAAAATACATATACATATATACATATATATATATATATATATATACATATATATACATATATACAAATAATAATAACAAATAAAAACAAAAACAAAAAAAAAGAAAAACAAAGCGGGAGGGGGGGTGGTTTGAACTCGGCCTAGAGGGGTCGGGTTCTTGGGCTCGGTCGGGCTGGCCAGGGGGTCAGCCCGAGCTGTGTGTTAGGGGTAGGGTTTGGGTTAGTGTTAGGTTTAGTTTAATGGGTTAATGGGTCTAAACCCGATAACACTATCTCTGTGTCCTGACAGTTAAGGACACACGAGTCTCGTGTCCGCGTTATGCACGACACGTACGGGTCGAGTTTTACGTGTCCAGACTCACCATCACGTTGTGCGTGTCCTGGCGAGTCATATATGAGAGATTGGGACACGCACGACACAGTTTTTAGAGTGTTACTCACGTGTCCGACGAACTGGGGGTCGTCTAGTGTGCTGACGGCGGCTAGAGGCTTCGGAGACGCGGCGCTCGGGGTGCGCTGCGTTCGTCTTGGTGTGGCGCGTCTAGTGGTGGCGGTTGTGGGCGGTGAGGGTCGCTGTGGAGGGTGGCGCTGCATTCGTCGGAGTTAGGGTTAGGGTTTAGGCTCTCGTCGGGGAAGAAGGGGTCGGGGTTGTCGGGTTTTTGTCTAGGGTTAGGGTTTAGGACTGGGGGGGTATTTATAGGGGATAGAGGTCGGTTGGGAAGGCGGTGGTCGGCCGTGCATGGCATATATATATATATCTTGAAGCCAAGCATTCGAAAACAAGAATTATATAAAACATCATGGCGGTTGGGAAGGCGGTGGTCGCTGTGGAGCGTCAGGAATTATGTGGAGGTTTATATATATATATCCTGAAGCCAAGCATCAGAAATTATATGTGGAGCATTTTATATATATATTCATGGCGGTTGGGAAGCCAGGATATATGTGGAGCGTTTTATCGTTTTATCGGTTGGGAAGGCGGTGGTCGCTGTGGAGCGTCAGGAATTATATATATACTGTTATATATATATATATATGTATGTATACAGTATTTGTATATGTATATATATATTTTATATTTAGTATTTCTGCTATATATATATGTATATTTATTATATGTATATATATCCATTATATATATATATATATATATATATATATATATATATATATATATATATATATATATATATATATATATATATATATATATATATATATATATATATATATATATTGTAGTTATATATTTATATATGTATTTGAAATTCTACCTTATACAAAATATTGTTATGTAGAATTTTACAAGATTATTTTATTATTTATTTTGTGACTTGTATATTTTTACCACTTTAAAAATATATTATTATTTTAATTTATGTATTTTATTTGTTATGGCCAATTGATGTCCAAACCTAGCATGGGTTTTTGGGCCAATTGTGTCTAATACATTCAGAGTCTGTACAAGTCATATTGGACTTGATTCATGGCTCTGGGTCCTATATCTGGACTTCGGTTCAATTCGAATATATGGACAAAAATAGTAAATAATTAATTAATTAATTTTCAGAAACTATTTCTTGCTATTTTTGAATTTTTATATATATTTTAATTACTGTAAAAATCTGGAAAAAATTATATTTAAATACTATGTTAATTTAGAAAATTTAATATAATTTTTTCAGTATTTATTAAGTGCTTTTGGTATTTTATAAAAATAGAAAAATAGAACTCATTTTCAGTATATTTATGTTTGCTGATTTTTAATAAATATTTATGAGGGTTTATAAATTCCAAAAAAATTAGTATAAATTTCTATAATTAACAAGGATTATTTTGGTACTTTATTTTATGTAAAATTGAGCATTTTGTCTATCTCAAAAATTGTTAGAACACAATGAACAGTTTGATTTAATTATGAAATAATTACGACTTGCAACTTTTTGTGTTGTTTTGAGTTTTAGTCGTATTGAACCTCACCCGCACTAGTGTAAAGGCCCTAGAAAGTTAGATTATAGTATTGTGTCACCTCACATTGGTCTCCTATGCTAAAGTCACCATTTGGCTAGGTGTCCAGTTTAGAAAGTTGCGTTGCACCACTAGTGTCTTAGTATTTAACTTAGTATAAAAACTAAGTTTATGTGTTATTTCTACAGTGACGAGTTACCAAGCATCTATAGCATTTTTATCGCTGCTTTTTTTTGCTAAAGACAAGTACTTCTACAAACTTACATACTGCTATAACCATAAACTGCAAATCCAACCATGTTAAATGCTGATCCTTGGGGTAGCAAGTTAAAACTTCACATGTTGTATTACTATCAGTATCTACCATGCTTAGGACAGTTTTTATATCTCTCACATGTTTAAACAACGGGTTAAGGGAAAACTGTTAGTAGTGTACGTGATCATGCCCCCCTTCTCCGTATGTATTTACCAAGCATTGTTATATTCTATATATAACTTTGTCGTATGTCTGCTCCCGCATTTGTGTATGGACATACACCAATGCCGTTAAGGGTACGTATGTACGCTTCAGAAAATTGATATGTACCACTGTACAACCTGATTACCTATTGACTGATCACTCACCTACTACAGTTTCAAACTTTAAAATGAATATCTATTGCCATGATAAAATGTATCTAAAACTGAAAAAACCTAATATGTCATTTCTTTTCATCACATGATCAGTATTATATGTTTGTTAGATTCAGTACTTGCTCCCGTCGGGACAGAATAACGTTGTAGGTATTCTTACTGAGGAGGAGTTGCTCTGTGACTCATATTATGGAGTTACTGCCGAGGACCAGGCTTTGTCTTACGAGGATGTACTTGCGGGGAACCTCGTCTAGTTTGTGTAGTTGCTCGGGATATTTAGTGTAGTCATGTATTAGACTACGTATTTTATAACTGGACCTGTATCCAGTTTTATATTTGGACTTGTACTTGGACTTATTATTATATGAGATAACTTTTGTGTTTGGAGCATTTATGACCCTTCTTTACTTATAGAACTATTAGCACATTTAGTCTTATCTTGTTATCTCTAGAACAGCTTACTGCGCTTATCTCAAGCGTAGGCTGGACATGACTCGGCCCGGCCCAATAATTTGGATAGCGGGTCGTGACAAGGTGCACGACTATCAGACATTCGATGCAGTATTGATGGCGGCTCGGAGGTACGAGCTTACTATTCAAAGGTTATCAGCAAGGACTGGAGGCCAGAAGAGGTCTTATATACAGAGTGCTGGATGAGGAGGAGCAGTACCTCGGACGTCAGCACCAGCGCCCGACGTCTGTATTCGTGATACAGCTCCGATCACAACAGTTGTGACGGCACCAGTTCGACAGCAGCAACCGAGGCACCAGCAACGTCAGGAGGCACAAGTAGGTTACACTTATTGTGGTAAGGGAGGGCACACTCGGGAAGTGTGTCGGTCAGCGAATGGGTAGTGCTTGAGGTGTGGAGGTTCAGACCATCGTATAGTTACGTGCCTACAGATACAGAGGCCAGGAGGGCCAGCTCAATAGTTTCCGGCGTTGCCAGCTCCAGAGGTAGCACCGTATCAAGGGCCATCACTAGCCGTGAGGCCACTAGCCCATCGCCTATTACTGACGCAAGCTCATATGTACCGACAAGCACAACATCAGGTAGGACCGTATCAGGTTGGACAGCAGAGGCCACAACAGCAGGGCCAGGGAAGGCAGCAGCAGAGAGTCCAGCAGGGGCAGAGGCAAATAAAATTTGGAGTATTAGAGCAGAGGTTGGCCGAAGGCGGTCAGATTATGGGTAAGTTTTGAGTATTAGTCATTATAATTCCTTGGGTTCTATTGTCACGACCCGCACCCGCTTTTCGGACGCGAGCTTGTGAGCAAGCCAGCTACGCATCAAGTGGACTCCAGCCCGACTCGAATACGTAAACGCTGTCACTGCTATGGCAATGGGCCTAATCAAGACAAGGCAAAACTATATCTCAATCCACAATAAGAATATGAAACATGAATGAACACTATGGGTCGTGGTCTGCAGCTCACTAGCATAAATATCCGATAAGACTCTAAAGGAAATAACAAGAGTCTAAAACTGAATCAAGAAACATGATATCTCATGATAAGGTATGAAAGCATGAGCGGATAATAAACACGATAACGATACCTGAATCCTACAAGAATTGCAAATCCTCCGCCATCCAGAACTACTAGCTAACTCCATGCAATCGCTAAACCTGAGAAGATCATCAGGTCCTTAGAGGACATAGCAAGATACATAATATACATGCCTATCTAGCAGTTTTATCATGCGCAGGAAATAAACAAGAAAGAACAAGTACAAGAAAAATGACTACGAATACGAATACGAACACGAACACGAACACGAACACTAGAACAACTATGCGTAAATGAACTGCCGGATGAACGAAACACGAGATCAATAGAAGAACCAAACCCTCGTCCCGAGTGTGGACTCTCTGGTTTGAACTAAGCACTAACCCTCGTCCCGAGTGTGGACTATCTGGTTAGCTCACGGCAAGACACCCTCGTCCCGTGTGTGGACTCTCTGGTGTAATTGGTCAACCCTCGTCCCGAGTGTGGACTCTCTGGTGCCAATGATCACGACAAACACCCTCGTCCCGAGTGTGGACTCTCTGGTGCACCAAACAACCCTCGTCCCGAGTGTGGACTCTCTGGTTGTGTACAACGATAATCAAGGCTATGGCAGTTCACTACACACAACCATTCTATGACACGACTCAAGCAAGGTACTGACGAGAAATTCCAAAGGTGAACCACAAGACCAAACATGAACACGGCTATATGCAATGAAAACAACTCAAAGAATATACTACGAAAAGCACATGTCCATAAACAGTCAAAACTAGAAAATAAAATACAATGCATGTAAATAAAACTGTAGAGGAAGGCAAGGTATACTTGCCTAGAGGTTGCACGCAGATCCCACAAAATATAGTCAACTGATGAGCCAAATAAGTCCACATCTCACAACTGTCTCCGAAAGCTGAAACAAACATTGCCAACGTTCTCAGAATAGTCAAATAAGCTAAGATTGCCTGTCCTTAAGTCCAATTCTGGACACAGGGGCAAAACGGTAATTTCGGATCAAAACGATGTCCGCCGTTGGATCCGCTTTGCACCGAAAAACGTGCCAAAGTCAATCGTCTCTAAAGTCATCAAACTATATGTCTACAGATCCAGTTTTCTGATACGAACCCAACCGTATGTCCAGAGTTGGATTCCAACGGGCCGTGCACAAAATCGTCCGTTGAATCGGACCGTGGGGCCCGCAAAACGGCAATCCAATCAACGGTCTCAGAATCGGACCAAACTTGGCATACAGGACCAAAAAATGATACGGTCCTGCTGGCATAAGTTTCATCTCGATATGACGAGTGTGCACAAAGTAATTAAGAAATTTGCACAGAGGCCGATACGGTAAATTTTGACGGATACGCATCAAATTCGTCGCGCACACGCGACCAATTTGAATTCTGTCAAAGCCCACACGTCCACAAAACTGTTACGTAGCTTTCGGTCTGTGACCACGTCGCCCGAAATGGAGGGACGCACGTCGTATCGAACAAATTTCTAATTTTTAAAATAGGTTTTTGGGAAACTTTGGGATTCGATTTCTCGACGCGTAGTCGATGATTTCCGAATCCACAAAAAGGATTATGAAGCCCTATATGTTGTCTAAAAGTGTCTATAAATAGTTTTTCTAATATGGCATTAGATCGATTAAAATCGATCTTCAAACATGTAGGGTTGGACTGCACTAGGGTTCTGTTTTCTACAGGTTTTTCGCGATGTTGGGTTCGATTTCTCGACCAATATATTACTCATCGTCGTAAACTCATTCATGGATTGGGAAGAGGGTTATATTGGGTTCACATAGGATTTTATGGAATTGAAAACGATGAACTGGATACGTAGAAATCTAGTCGGAAATCACGGTACCTTGGCGATGTGCTGCTGTAATTTCTTGCGAACGGCCGGCCGACTCCGGCGACCCGTGCGGCAGCGCATGGTTGCGGGTGGCCACTCAGTCGTCGGGGTGACCGCCAGGACGTCGGAAAGGGGCGCCGTGGTTTCGTTTTAGGGTTTCAAGATTATCATCTCTCCCTCTTATACATGTAGGCGCGTGTGCGTGTGTTTGTTCGGGCTGGAGGAGGTTTAAGCAGGGGTGGGCTTCGGTTTGGGGAAGCCCGGGCTCGACCTATAGGGTGTGGTTGTGGCAGGCCGGGCTGGGCTAGGAAGTAGGCCTGTGGGCTCTCAGTTTCAAATGGGCTGTGGGGCCGATCAGCTGGGCCTGGCTTGGGCCAGCTGCTGTTGGGGGCTGTGGGAATTTAGCTTAGTATATTTTCTATAGAACGAATATACTCTCATATATATACGTATATCCATATATATATATATACACACACATACATGTATACATATATATATATTTATATATATACACCTACACACACACACAAATACTTATATATATTCACAACATATATGTATCTTATACACACACAAATACATATTCATATATATATATATATATATATATATATATATATATATATATATATATATATATATATATATATATATATTTATATATATACACATGCACACAATTTCCTATATATATTTTATATATAATCCAAACTTCCAAACGGTATTATTATAATTATATTAACAATATTAATAATAGTAACAATTATAACAAACCAGGGAATCCAAAATAGGTACGTATACAAATATGGGTTTTAGCCTAAATATTCCAAAAATACACCAGGGTAGATAAGAAAAATCATTTAAAATAATTTTAGATATCTTATGAATATCAAATACTTATATATATATATATATAATAACAGTAATAATATTAATAATAATTACTTACAAAACATATGTAATAGAGCATTTAAGAAAAATACGTACACACAAAATATATCGACACTAACATCTTGGTCACACTTCATGCCTACACGGGCTTGAGCTTGGTTCGGGTCCAATTTGGTTGGTTTGGCACGATCGGGTTGTACTATAAGGTTGAGCCCCAACTTAGCCTGGTTTTCTTAGTTAGGACATCACTATGGCTCGGCCTTCCCTACCAGGGCTAATACACTAGTCAAAGCACGCCGCTGCACTATCCGTACCACGATTCCTAGTCACCTTGTACTCTAATTATAATATCCGTAGTTCGTATTACGTATTGGGAATACGTGTACGTATTTCGGGCTCGTATTTTTGGTTTGTCATAATTAGTTAGCCTTGGATTTTTATTTTTGCATGTTGTATTAGCATGGTTCATCATGGCATTGCATTGGCTTGGTTTGGTTCGGTTTAGTGGGTTGGCTTGGTTTGGTTTTATGTGGAGAACCACTCCCACCTACCACCACTCCCACCATAAATATCTATCCCACTCTCCCTCTTCCATTATTACTCATTACTCATTTCTTCTTCTCCATCTTTACTCTTCACCTACCAGGAGAGAGTGGAGAGCTTAGGCAAGTGCATCTTGCTTCATGGAGGAACCCCATTTTTATTGTTCTATTGTTTTTCTCATGAGTTTCTAACCCACTTTAGTACTTGTCATTTTTCATTCCCATGGTTAAATTTTTGTAGATCTAGTTTTGTGGTATTTTTGGTTCCCAGGACTTTTGATTCATCACACTTGCATATTTTGCTAGTTGATGGTTCCATGTTGTAGAGAATTTCGTTCTACCCCATTTTGACCTATGGAAGTTCAAATTTGGACTCATGTGGGAGATTGGGTGGTGTGGAGAAGCCATGGTATTTTCCATGAACCTCTCCTCAGTTGGCAAAAAATTGTTGCTGGCTTGCATTTGTTTTGGCCGCAGGAGTCCTGCCTAGCCGCATGGGCATGGCAGTATTAATTATTTTCTGACATGATGGCACTTAATAGCAAGCATAGTAATTTGGGCAAGGCCTAATAATTATTTGCCACGTACAGCTTGCAATTGTATGCACATAATGTAGTAGTGAGCTGCATGAATTTATTAATGGTTTGAGCCGCATGTGTTTGCTGGCCTTAAAAATTCTTGGCTACTTGGAGAAGCCCCAGCCGCATGTAGTGGTGTAATAAATGTATGCAAGAAGCTTTAGCCGCATGAAATGTGCCAAGGAAGCTCCAGCCGCATGTAAAAGCATTAATTCAATGCTCACCCAGCCGCATACATTCTAAAGCATTAATATAAGGCTTACCAAGCCGCATGCATTCTTTAAAGCACAAATTTCAATGCCTTCTTTCCTGAATGTATCAATACATTCTTTAAAGCATTAATTTCAATGCCTTCTTTCCTGAATATATCAATACATTCTTTAAAGCACAAATTTCAATGCTTTCCTTCAGGAATGCATTAATATATTCTTAAGGCATTAAATTAATGTATTATTAAGTAATAAGTCCAAAGCATTAGAATAGAACGCATTTAATGCACTATTAATGCATTAAATTCAATAATTGTTGCATTTCATTAATGCATGGTTAATGCATCCCTTTGAAGCCAGCCGCATATGGGAGCATGAGAACAATCAGCCGCATGGCCTTGCTAATTTTAGCTTGCATGGCATTCATTCATGCTTGCATTAATATGAGCCGCATGGCTCTATATAGTGGTGTATTATTTAAATCTCTTTTATATTTGCATTGCTTGCAAATGCTAAATTGTACCCGCATAGATACTTATAGCATTGATGCAGAGCCGCATGGCCTTTGGCCATTAAATATTATTATTTGTATGTTGCGTTTTGCATGGAATCTAAGGTGGGCCGTATAGGCTCCCTCCCCCACTATCTAATATTTTGGCCACGTAAACCATTAATTAGGTAGTTCACGTGATCCTTTTTCTTATTGCATTAATTGTGGGGGGTCCCACATAGCTTCTTTTAGTTGACTTACTTGCTGAAGTGGGAGTTTACATTTAATGAGGGTCCTACTGTCTTTTGTCTTATTTGATAGTGACCTACTTATTGTTTCCTGGCCGCATGGGGTCCCTCCCACTCTTGGTCGCATGCACCATTGTATGCTAGCCGCATATGGCTTGCTGGCCTTAAATGTTTGACTAATTGCATTTAATAATTTCGGAGCCGCATGGGTGGCCTCCCACTCACTTTGACCGCATGTTTGTTCTCCCACTTTGGACCACATGGGTCCCACTTTGATTGTTTATATGTTTATTTGCCTGAATTGTGGTCCGAATTTCTTCCCACTCCCAACATGAAAGTTGTAGAGTTTCTCCTTGGCTTCAGGAATATATATATTATTAATGTATTATTATTTAATTATGCAAGTTTCTTCCCTCCTTGATAAATGGCATGACTTGATAGTGACCCGCCGTGGTGCACTCCCGACATGATAACTTGACCTGACAAATTTGACATGATAACTTGGCATGATAATTCTTGATAGTGGCCCGCCGTGGCGCACTCTTGACATGATAAACCTGACATGATATTTCTCGAAATGCTGTTGCGACGGCTAACACGACAGGACAAGATTGAGTAACTTAGACACCTTGGACGACTGTGCTTGTACAAATGAACCCGTCTCGTCTTGCATCATGTCTAGGACATTAATCCCTGGTTTCCCACGGTCAGGGATTCATACGAAAAATGGACTAAGGCTAATTACTAGAATAATCCAGTAGTTCATGGAGAGACTTTCCCAGTTACCTGTTGTCCCTTTGATCCCGGTCTTATATATATATATATATATATATATATATATACATGGGATTTGTTGCTATCCGTCGAGATGAGCGCACTTCCAGCCCGCCGTCGAGTGTGGTACCTTAGGACACATGTATCTTACTACAGTGTGTCTGCTATATCATGCTATCTTTTTCCTTTTCTTTGCTGGGGTCACTCAGGTAGCAGCAGACGGGTAACTGGACTTGGAAGAATCTCGCTGCATCTTGCTAGTAACTAGGCCTGTGATAACCCTAGTTAGTTAAAGTATCAAGCCGTACTTATTGCTTGGCCGTAAATGTTGGATGGAGTTTGATCAGTCTAGTCTCGTCTTGATCTTGTACAAGATTGTTACATGACCAGATTTCTTATATTTATCTTGCCGATAAATGGTGGGAGAAACCAAGTTCTGTTCAGACGAAGGGTTACAACCCCGGTCCTTGTTTGGTTTACGGGTTGTAACCTGGTCATCTGAATAGTCCCATGGTTATCTCATCGTATATCATCCTGTCATATTCTTCCATATGACCAGTCTTTTATTGATCTTGTACAAGATTGTCTTTTATATTCACCTGTCATGCTTATCTTAAATTACGGTCTCTTATTATGTAATTATATTCTTGTGCTAATTGCTGGTTTTAGTTCCTAAGTGAAGCCTCCTTTGTGGCACTTGCTCTTTCTGGGGTCTGATCCAGCTGGTTTTGTATGGCCAGATTCTGGAGCAACCCCAGGGGATCTACCGACTTTCCAGCCAGATGGTGACCACTACAAGGAATCCTGGCAACGAGTGGGTTTATTTTGGCTCTTCCACTCTATTGTAAATTATTATTTTAAGGCGTTTAGCCGTCGAGCAAGTGTTAGCTCGTGTACAGTTTTACTTACTGTCTGCCTACGGACTGTAACATGATTGGCAACCTAGGGTTGATCATGTATGACTGAAACTCCTGCTAGTCCTCACATTTTGTAACGACTAGCTTCATGATCAGCTGAATATGTAATGTTTGGGACGCCTTACTATTGTATATTTGGTGATCTTACATCTTGTAATATTTATTTATTTGCTTGTGATTGAGACACTAGGCTTGTTATTGACCTTAAGAGACTGATGGCTTGTAGATAAACCCTCATATATCTAGACAGCCGTGACCGTATAGTGGAGTGGATCCCATTTCATCATACGTAGATGGCTATGTCTGCCCCCGCTCTCCAGTGTTCTGGTTCTGGGGCGTGACACTAATTCCTAACTATGACTAAAATTATCTACCGTAATAATTAACTAAATAATTTATAAAATCTAATAATCACCATTTAAATCGAATAATAATAAATAAAAAATATTTAAGGATTTTCGGGAAGGGAAGCTACAAATCTACCCACCTTAAAATAATTTCGTCCTTGAAATTCTAATTCATAGCTATTCCTTAAAAAGAAAGTCTACCTTAATTTTAATTTCTCCAAAAATATTTTATAATCTCGAATACTTGAGGACTTCTACCCACCTTTGGTCACACTACTCCTCAAAACACGGTCACTAAAATCTTATGATCCTCTAACTAGTTGCTAACAATCCTTCCAACAGATATCTAGGGCATATGGCATCTATAATCCCTCATATCTAAAACAACCAAATATTCAATAGCCAAGAAATATTATACTATTATTTAAGAATTTCTGATAGATTCTAAACAGGAAGATCGTTCGTCACCTCGAAATAAAAGGGACGAGAATCAACGGTACGGAAAGCAAGGAAGTATAATCGAGGGCAAATATGGAGTTTTCAAGGACGTAGAGAATTTTTAGGAGAATTTTCAAGACAGAGTGGATTGAGATTTCTAGGGTTTAGTCATGGTCGCAGGCTCGTATCAATACAGTTACGTAACCGATACGATATGCTCTGACCTGCATGGGCTACCAAATCTATATTCGAAGGGTGAAGGTAACTTTCTCATCTCACTCATCTGCTCTCGTATCAGGTGATACGTGATATTCATCATGTGTCTTGATTACGAGAGTACGTCCTGGGCAGAGTCTCATTCTTGATTAAGTTATTGGTACCGACTTGTCTTAAGCGTTGACCTTTGTCCACTTTGGGAGTCAGTGTAGGACCTCGAGGACGAATTCCTACTTAACTGACTTGGGAGACATATTTTATTCGTATGTCTTCGATCACTTTTCTTCTAGGATATGATTATTGTTTGTGCTTCTACTTAATTATTCTTTCTTTCGTAATTTGTTCATGTGCCATGTGTTGTTTGATAATTGTGCTTGCTATATGTCATGAGTGTATTTCGTGATCTGATAGCGCGCTCGACTAGCCTTATCGAAATTTCGAGGACGAAATTTTTCTAAGGAGGGTGAGATGTCACTCCCCGTTTCCGAAATACGTAAATTTTTGATTTTTTTTGTATATAGTATCTGGCACCTGTATCTTTATTGCATGTATCCTGTATTTGCATCGGGCCATGGCATGGAACAGTATCTCGTCGCAGAATAGTGTGCCACCCCTTGTCCTTGTTTGGTTGTAGGCGTGGTTCACTATTTCGATGATAGGATTTCTGGACCGTGTTGTGGTTAGGATTTTATTTAATTAATTTGATTAATTGTTTAATTGTTGCATGAAGCATTTAACATGTCATTAGTCATATGGTTAAGAGCATGCTTAAGGTTAGGGTTTCTTTGAATCAACCCAACCCCTATATATATTCGCTTCCCCTCTCTCTCTCCTTATTCACTTTTCATTTCATTTCCTCCAACCAACATTTAGGCAAGTACACCTTGCACCAAATGAAGAGATTCTTGTATTTTTCATTTCTTGATTTTTTTTTGATATGATTTGTCTATATTGTTCTTCTCATCATCCTCTACAAGTTTAGTTCTTAGAGTTTTTGATTTTAATGGCTAGTTTTGTGTAGATCTAAGTTTCTAAAACTAGGGTTTTATGGATTTTCTATGGTTTTGATCTATCAAACTTGGTTGTTTTCTAAAACTAATTGTTCCATGTTGTAGAGAATTTCGTTCTACCCCATTTTGACTATGGAAGTCCAAATTTGGACTTGAATTGAAGGTTTTATGGAGCTTGGAAGCCATGGCTTCCATGGCCCATCTTCTCGGATTTTAGAGAAGATGAGCAGTGACCCTGGCCGCATGAAGTCATGTGGACTTTATTTCTTGCCGCATACAGCTGGGATGCATGAGCTTGCCGCATGACCCATGACCGTGGGAGCTTGCCACATGACCCTTGACCGCGGGAGCTTGTCGCATGACCCTTGACCGTGGGAGCTTGCCACATGACCTTTGTCCGCATGAAGTCATGCGGACTTCTTTTCTTGGCCGTATGCAGTCCAGCGGACCGTATACGTCCTGCGGACCGTATGACCCTTGGCCGCATGTTTCCTTGGCCCTATTTCCCTTGCCCCTTGCATGTTCCTTTTATTATATTATTTTTTGTTTTAAATAGCTTGCATAGTATCGCATGGCTTGCATAGTGCCGCAGGCTTGCATAGTACCGCAGGAATGAATAGTGCCGCATAGATGAATAGTGCCGTATGGAATAAATAGTACCGCATGGCTTACATAGTGCCGCAGGCTTGCATAGTGCCGCATAGATGAATAGTGCCGCATGGCTTGCATAGTGCCGCATAGTGCCTATTTTGGCTATTTTATGTCCTATTTGGCTGATTTGTGGCCAGAATTTCTCCCAACTCCCAACATGAAAGTTGTAGATCTTTGTATTGGCTTAAAGGATCTTCATGTCTCACTTTAACCAAAATTCATATGTGACTTTTATGTCACGAGGGGTTCACGTGAATTCCTGACTTTACCGTATTCCTGATTTGATTACCTGTATACGTGCTGGTACCTGTTTAGTGTGTATTGAAATACAATATTAGTATGCACTGTGGTGCTATTTAATGAGTGCACTGAGGTGTGACTCTACGTGCTATGTGATCATTCGTGTTATACGTCAGTACATGTGTACCTTCCAGCACAGTCATGATGATTGGTCAGTAATAGTATCGTGGTATAATGATTGTTGTTTGATGCATTACACTAAGCATGGATCTAGATTGAGCTGATGTGGATTCATACTTAGGATACACGTACTATGGTACGACATATAGAAGGATGACCATGTGACCACGACATGTAATTCCAATATCAAGATAGGGTTAAGCTAAGCAACTTAAATCGGTAGAAGCATTGGGAGGGAACAGAATCCCGAGATCGTGCCATACTAGCCACCCCAGGTCATGTCCTGACGTGTCGGGTTGGCCGCCACGGATACAGTTTTACTCGCCTATAGTGGATGACTATATCTGATTCCTACATACTATGTGTTATATATTTTATCACGATGGCCTTACGGAGGACCAGTGCATAATCAAAGTGTTAAGTGTATATATGTATTATATGGTTTGGCTAGCCCTGCTGGGTTGACACGATCTGAGGATTCCTATATTGCATTACTGGGATAACCCAGGCAAATCAAAGAAAGTTGTAGGATTGATTGGCCGCTTGTAAACCGACTTATTTGTGATATGTTTTCTTCTGTTAGCAACTGAGGAACATGAACTATCGTGGTGCATGGTCCAACCCATGTCCTTGTTTGGTTGTTGGGTTGGGCTATTGTGCTGCGGTAGGCTATGGACCGAAGTGGCTATCAGAAGCCCTTCATCTGCCCATGGTTATAGGATATATCTTATCTCGGCATGATATTGGCACCGTTTGTCCTTATTTGGTTGTAAGAGTGTTGTATTGTCTCGATGATATGGTATAAGCCTATAACTCGTGAATCGGGTCTTATCATTATACTTGGATTTTATCTCACTCTTTTGTGCTCCCTTGTGGTACTTGCTATTCGGGGCCTGACCCCGCTGGTTTTGTTTGGCCAGATCTCGTAGCAGCGCCAGAGGATCCAGCCTTCTACCCGAACAATAGTGCACACCAGGAGTATGGGCGCCAGGGACCATGAGTGGGTTTCTTCTTCACCATTCTTATATCTTCTATTTTGTACTTGGCGTTTAGCTACCGGCACCTGTTTAGATGGCAGTTCTGGACATTCAGTTCCTTACATAATTGTAATTAAATCAGACTACAGTTGACTACGGTTATGTACTATTGACTCTCGGTACTAGCTTATCATTTTTTATAGCTAGGCTCATGAATCATTTTGATGAAGCATTGGGGACGTCTTACTGCTTTGTCTTATATGATTATTATTTACTGCTTCTTGTTTTGATTGATTGAGACATAGATGCTCTGTGAGACCATAGGAGACTTGATTGTAGCATGCACCCCCTTGTCTCTTGACAGCCACGATCGCCGTATGACGTTTATATACCTCATATGGAGTAGCTGGCCTAGTCCGTCTCAGTATTCCGGTACTGGGGTATGACAGCTATATTATCATAATATTAGAATTTCTAGTTAGAATAAAATCACAATATTATTATGTCACAATATTTAGACAAACTTTGTTTGTTCTTCTATTTCGTGATGCTATAATTCTTTTGACTCATTAAAACAATTTAGTCACAAGAAAATAGTTAGTGAAATTGTAAATTCCTTTCAATCTAAAGTTTTAAAAGTTGAGATTATTTTGGGTACAAGTCGAAAGGGTCCTTCTGTCAACCGGGCGTAAATAGCCCTAAGCGACACTGTACTTAATTGTTCCCCTGTCGACCTCCGCTAGCTGGGAACCGGCCCCTACAGCTAACCCAAGTTGATCAAAACTTGACAAAGTAAAGATTTGATAAGGTAATTAGCAAAAATCACTTCAACTTTTATTTTAGTACTTTAAACTGTCATTTTTTTGTAAATATGGCTAGTAAAGATAAATCTTTAGAGCCATGATTGAAAGATACTGTGTCTAAGAGGTGATAGAGTCAGATGATTTTTGACTCACTATCTGTCATGCCCCAGAACCAGAATACTGGAGAGCGGGGGACAGACACAGCCAGCTACGTATATAGAAGTGTAATCCACCTCGACATACGGTTACGGTTGTTTAGATGCATGAGGTTTATCTACAAGCCATCAGTCTCCTATGGTCAAGAACAAGCCTAGTGTCTAAATCTCAAGCACGTAAATACATGTTACAAGATAGTAGATCATCAGAATACAAGGTAAGGCATCCCAAACATTACATATTCAGATGATTATGAAGCTAGTCATACGAAATGTGAAGACTAGCAAGAGTTTCAATCATACATGATCAACCCTAGGATTTGTCAATCATGTTACAGCCCGTATGCAGCCAAAAGTATAATTTTCAACATGAGCTAACACTTGCTCAGCGGCTAAATGCCTCAAAAGAATAATTTTTACAATTGAGCGGGAGAGCAAAATAAAACCCACTCGTTGTCAGGTTACGTCTGGTGTTCACCATCTGGCTGGAAGGCTGGGAGATACTCGGGTCCTACTCCAAAATCTGGCCATACAAAACTAGCTGGGTCAGACCCCAGAAAGAGCAAGTGCCACAAGGAAGACTTCACTTAAGAACTAAAACCAGCATATTAGCACATGAGACATAAAGGATAATAAAAGACATAAGTTAGAGAAAAATAAGATGATAAACGATAAGACGACTAAAGGACCAATCCGGTAGCCAAGATACAACCCGTAAACCAAACAAGGACCGGGGTTGTAACCCTTCACCTGAACAGAGCTTAGTCTCCAACAAATTATTGACAAGAGTAAAGCATGAACAAGCATGTGCTGAAATAATCATAGACTGGCATTGCTTAGACAAGACTAGACTGGACTACATCCATCAATCACGGCCAAGCAAAGAGTACAACTTGATACTTTAACTAGCTAGGGTTATCACAAGCCTAGTTACTAGCAAGCTGCAATGAGTTGTTCTAGCAGTCACAGGCCCTACAGCTATCCAAGTTATCCAGGAAAGGTTGATTACCAAAGTTATCCAGAATTATTAGATGGCTTAGAGTGCAACACATAACAGTGTGCCTTATACTTGTTTCATGAGTGTGTCCCACATGACAGTGGACTGGAAATGTGCCCTACTCGACGGCAGGCTACAAGTCCATCAGGTGTGGCCGGGATAACAGGATCGCCTGTAACTGGGGAAATCTCCTTTAGAATGAACTACTTGATCAATCTAGTCATTAACCTTAGTCAGATTTAGTATGAATCCATGACCGTGGTAACCAGGGACTCATGTCCTAGACATGATGCAAGACGAGACTAGACTAGTAGCTTGTACAAATAAGTTTCAAGCAAGCACCCACGGTGTCAAGACGAGAATTTACTTAGCAAGTCGAGATAGCCGTCGCAACGGCGTTCAAGGTTACATGTCATATTTACTTGTCAAGAGTGTACCGCAACGGGCCACTATCATGTACTGGTCTGTCATGTTCTTGTCTGGAGTGCGCCACGACGGGCCACTGTCATGTTATTACCACGTTCATGTTCATATATCATACCGTGTTCACATATCATGTCGTGTACAGATTATCATGTCAATATTTCTTGTCAAGGGTGTGCCACAACGGCCACCATCAAGTGCTATCATTTCAATAATATGTCATGCTAACATCGTGTTCATGTCGAGTTCATATCGAAAGGCGTAATGATATAAAATGGGTACAAAAATCAAGAACGGGGAACCTGGGGACATCATGCGCCCAAGGGGGTGCATGCACCCACACATGGGTCCTAGGGCTATGCGCCCAAAGGGGAAGGGGCAAGTCAGAATGTACTACAAGTCTCATGGCTATATGCGCCCAAGTTAGGGAGCCATGCGCCCACTATTGGCACAACATGGGTCTATGAATGATGCAAGCCCAAGGTGAGCTATGCTCCCAAGAGGGAGAAGTCTATGCGCCCAAACAAGCATGAAAATGCCTTGAAGGATTACAAGTTAGGGGCTCAAGCACCATCCAGTGTAGGTCACGCGCCCAAAGGTTATGCGCCCACAAGAAGGTCTATGCGCCCAAACACAAGGGTGTCTATGCACCCACACATGGACTTAAGCGCCCACATGATCTGGCTATGCGCCCACAGAGTTGCACTTCATAGTGTGCAAACACTGTTCATCATCTTCTCCAAGTCTTGGCCGAGAGCACAAGTCTTTGGAACCCATGATCTTCAAATGATCATAACTCGGTCAAAACACAATGAAATCGGACTTTTCAAAGGTCTAAGTTGTGTAAAATTAAATTCTCTACCACATGGAACTCTTAGTTTTCAAAAACAAGATGGTTTACTAGATCAAAACCCAAAAAAAACCCCAAAATGGTGCAAAGTTAGATCTACACAAATATATACATGAAAATGCAAAATGACAAGAACTAAAGTAGCTTAGAATGTTGCATAGAAGTGATTAGAACAATAAAATGGAGGGTTCCTTTATGAAGTAAGTTGCACTTGCCTAGGGTTTTTCTTTGGTGGGTGGAAGAAGTAAATGAAGAAGAAGAAGAAATAATGGAGGAGAGAGAATGTTGGTGGCTTTTAAATGGGGGTGGTTAACATGTTGAACCAAGGAAAAATAAACCAAGCCAAACCACAATGAACCAAGTCAAACCATGATATGCCATGATGAACCTATGTCACGCCCCAGAACCAGAACACTGGAGAGCGGGGGCAGACATAGCCAGCTACGTATAATGAAATGGGATCCACTCCACTATACGGTCACGGCTGTCTAGATATATGAGGGTTTATCTATAAGCCATCAGTCTCTTATGGTCAATAACAAGGCTAGTGTCTCAATCACAAGCAAGTAAGTAAACGTTACAAGATGTAAGATCACCAAATATACAATAGTAAGGCGTCCCAAACATTACATATTCGGCTGATCATGAAGCTAGTCGTTACAAAATGTGAGGACTAGCAAGAGTTTTAGTCATACATGATCAACCCTAGGTTGCCAATCATGTTACAGCCCGTAGGTAGACAGTAAGTAAAATATACACGAGCTAACACTTGCTCGTCGGCTAAACGCCTCAAAAGAATAATTTTACAATAGAGTGGGAGAGCCAAAATAAACCCACTCGTTGCCAGGATTCTTTCTAGTGGTCACCATCTGGCCGGGAAGTCGGTAGATCCTCTGGAGCTGCTCTGGTATCTGGACATACAAAACCAGCTGGGTCAGACCCCAGAGAGAGTAAGTGCCACAAAGGAGGCTTCACTTAGGAACTAAAACCAGCAATTAGCACAAGAATATAATATATAATAAAAGACAGTAATTAAGAAAAAGCATGACAGGTGATATACGATGAGATAATCATGGGACTATTCAGATAACCAAGTTACAACCCGTAAACGAAACAAGGACCGGGGTTGTAACCCTTCGTCTGAACAGAACTTTGTTTCTCCCACCATTTATCGGCAAGATAAATATAAAAAATCAGGTCAAGTAACAATCTTGTACAGGATCAAGACAAGACTAGACTGATTGAACCCCATCCAACAATTACGGCCAAGTAATAAGTACGGCTTGATACTTTAACTAACTAGGGTTATCACAGGCCTAGTTACTAGCAAGATGCAGTGAGATTATTCCACAGCCACAAGCCCTGTAGACCATCCAGGTTATCCAGGTCGAATATTAGTACAATAAGGGTGCAACACATGACAGTGTGCTGGAAATATGTCCTACTCGTCGGCAGGCTACAGATCCCAAGTGGGGTGCCCAGATAACGGAATTGCATATAGCTGGAGAAATCTCTTCATGACTACTGAATTATTCTAGTTATTAGCCTTAACCATTTTCAGTAGGTACCCCTGACCGTGGTACTCAGGGGTCCCCATCCTAGACATGATGCAAGACAATACGGGTTTATTTGTACAAGCACAATCGTCCACGGTGTCCAGGTCATTCATTCTTGTCATGTCGTGTTGGCCGTCGCAACAGCAATTCGAGAAATATCATGTCAGGTTTATCATGTCAAGAGTGCGCCACGGCGGGCCACTATCAAGAATTATCATGTCAAGTTTTTCATGTCAAGTTATCATGTCAAATTATCATGTCAAGAGTGCGCCACGGCGGGCCACTATCATATCAAGTTTATTGTCAAGAGTGCACCACTACGGGTCACTGTCATGTCAGGGAACAAATTAATGGCACAAGCATACAAGTGATAATTAAATATTAGCAGGTGCAAGGGCCGTGGGGGGGACTCATGCGGCTCAGGAATTAAATTAGGCCATATGCGGCTAAAGGATGTTCCATGGGACCAACTATTTAACACATGCGGCTCATATATAAGCATGCAAGCTGAAAATATGACATGGCATTATACCATGCATGCAAATTAAATCCATGACATTATACCATATGCGCCTCACAAGCTAATTATTTAATGCATGCAAGCAATCCAAGCAAAATTGCATGCTAATATAATTAGCATTCCAAATTCATGCGGCCAAAATATAACCCATGCGGCTACTGCTTTATTGCAAGCAAGCAAAAGCTTGCTAAAGACCAAGCTACTACACGTTGCATTAAAATAATGCTAATCACATGCATTAAATGCATCTAACAATTTCATTAAATAATGCATGCAACAATGCATTATATAATGCATGCAACTACATGCATTTAAGCCACTGTACGTATACTTGCATTAAGTAATGCATGCAATAAATGTATTATTTAATGCATTAAATGCAAGCAATGCATTAAGCTATGGATGCTAAGTAACTAAACAATGCAGGCTAGCAATCATTAATATAATGCATGCAATTCCCTCATGCGGCTGACTTGCTCTTATATGCGGCTCATCTTGGCATTTGCATACGGCCAAGTTTATTTAAGCATGCAAGCTGGCCATTTATTATATTAAATTTTCTTATGCATGCATGAGATTAAATGGCCATGCGGCCAATATATTTAAACATGAAAGCACCCATACGGCCATTAATGCCAATTGCATGCATGCTGCTGCATGTGATTACATAACAGGCCAAGCCAATATAGTTGGCCAACTAAATACATAAGCATGCAAGCATGCAAGCTTGCATGCATGCAAAATATAACATGCATTAAATACTTAACGTGGCATTTGGCCTATGCGGCCATATATAAGCAAATGCTTGCACAGTTGTATCCCATGTGGCCACATATATATATCAACATGTAGATGCTTATATATATAAGCATGCCTTATATATAGCATGCAAGCTAAGTGCTTGCACAGATCATAATATTCCTAGGGCCATTAAATATTTAATAAGGCCATTCAGCCAAGTAGACTTGGCCATGCAGCCATGCTTAAATGCATGCGGCCAATGCATTATTTTATGCGGCTAATTATTGTATATGCATGCGGCCAGCCTATAATTCACGTGGCCATGCTAATAGTTTCATGCAAGCAAACTAATATTTCCATGCATGCAATGCTTGTATATAAGCATGCAAGCTAAAAGTGCAATTAATGCTAAGGCCAAGGCTTAATAATTAATGCTAAAGGCAATATTTAATGCAAGCAGATATTTAATGCATGCATGCCAGCAATTAATGTTGCAAGGCCATGCGGCCAAGAAGCGCTAAGGCCATATGCGGCTAAGCACTATAGTGGGGGGAAGCATATGCGGCTCAGACAATTAACTAGTGGCCCATGCAAATAAACACTTGCACGTGGCCAGCTAACGCATGCAATCAAATATTCAATTAAGTGGCCATGAGGCTGGGAAAAATACTTGCCGCATGAAATAGTCATGCGGTCAAGTACTGTTCTTCTCCTCCAATTTTCGAAAAGAAGAACACCATAATGCCATGCTTCCAAGCTCCATAATTCTATCATCCAGAGTCCAAATCCGAACTCCCATAGGTCAAAATGGGGCAGAATAAAATTCTCTACAACATGGAACCATCAGAACTTGATAATAACCAGATTAAATAGATCAAAACCCAAGAAATCAAAAATATCATAAGCTAGATCTACAAGAAATTAACCATGGAAATAAAAAATGCTAAGTACTAAAGTGGGTTAGAAACACATGAGGAAGACGATAGAACAATAAAAATGGACTTCCTCCATGAAGCAAGATGCACTTGCCTAAGCTCTCCACTCTCTCTCAGGTTGGTGGAGAAGTTAATGGAGGAAGAAGAAGATTAATGAAGAGAAAGAAAAGGAAGTGGGATATTTAATGAAGGGGGTGGTGGTAGGTGGGAGTGGTTTGGTTCACATAAAATCAAGCAAAACTGAACCAAGCCAACAAACCGAACCGAACCAAGATAAACCCATCAATGAAATGCCAAAATAAATCAAGCAGGAAGACATGCATTACGGGTCTAAATACGTACACGTATTCCAAATACGTAATACGAGATATGTGCATTACAACTCTACCCACCTTAAAAGAATTTCGTCCTCGAAATTTAATCAAGAGGCTAGATATTGCAATGACAAGCTATACTAAGCAATCAATCAAACAATCAATCATGCAAGCAAGAAATTTGAAGGTATGAGGAAGAGAGAAGACATCCTGCTAGGAACCTCTCTGTCGGTTCTGAATCTGAGCTTGGACCAGGGCATACTGCTGAGGTCTCTGCTGCTGGAAGACTTGAGCCTGAGGCGGTAATTAATGGCCTCGGAGGCTGGTACTGCTGTTTTTGCTTCACTGGTGCCGGTCCCTTTACCGAGGGACTAGTCTGGGCCGATGATGAACTGGCCCTATTCGGATAGGACCCTATCTTGTGGTCCGGTGCTCCACAAGCCAAGCACAATTCCTGTGCTCTGCGACACTCCGAAACAACGTGTCCTGGCTTCCCACAATGAGTGCAGCCCATTGCGGAAGACTACTTCTGCTTCTGTTGCTGAGGGGACGTGACCGACGTCACTAAGGCCGCCTGTCTCAGAGTTCCAATTGTCAAAGCTCTGACTGCCGGGGCTGGTGCTGTCGACTGGGTCATCTGGCCGTGAGATCGCTTTCGACCTCCGGTCCTGTCCACAATCCTGCGGGAGGTATACTCGTGCCTCATGGCTGCCCTCAGTACCGCATCGAAAGTTTGATGCTCAAACTGCTCCACTGCTAGCAGAATCTCTAAGTGGAGTTCCTGCTGAAACTGCTGGGCTCTATCGAACTCGGTCGCCACCAAGGTGGGAGCAAACCGACTATGCCTGAAAAACTCGGCCGCATACCCATCGACCGTCCTGCCCATCTGCTTCAGATTGGTGAACTTGGTCTGTAGGTCGTACCGAGCCACAGCATCGAAGTACTTGGTCTGGAATCTCTCACGAAATACTGCCCAAGCAATAGGTGTCATTAGTCCAACAGCCTGCGCCACCCATCAGCTGCGGGCAAGATCCAGTAACTGCAGGCGCACCACGGCCACCTTCTCATCTTCCGGAGTCCTGGCTGCCTCTAGAATCACTTCTGTATCCTGAAGCCAAGCATCTGCGACGATCGAATCTTCGCTGCCATCGAAGAATAGAGGGTTCATGTGCTTGAAACTGTTCGCTGTACTGTTTCCATAACGACCGCCTCTGTTCAGAGCATCTTCCACTGCCTGGTGCAAGGCATCTCCTCGCCGATCTTGGGAAGCTAACAGTGTCCTGATGAGTCCTACTAAGGTGCCATCATCAGGCTCTACAGGCTGGACGGGCTGAACTGGTGGCTCGGGATCCCCAGTAGGCATAACTTTGGAAGCCACTCCTGAATGCTGGGCTTGATCCCGAGGTTGCTGCTGGTCCACGGGAGGTGCTTCGCCTTGATGATCGGCAGGTCCAAGAACAATGTCGCTGAAGAAGATGACATAGGAAACAATAAGGAGGGACCAGGACAGATCAACGATACAAGCATGTGATCAGGACAAGAATTTCTGGGATTCAGAGAATACAAACAGAGATCAAGGGCGAGTACTGATTGAGACATCTATTCGGTAAACCCTCACATATCTTGATTTACAAGACCTGCATGGGCCACCACTTAAACCATGTCACGCCCCAGAACCAGAACACTGGAGAGCGGGGGAAGACATAGCCAGCTACGTATAATGAAATAGGATCTACTCCACTATACGGTCACGACTGTCTAGATATATGAGAGTTTATCTACAAGCCATCAGTCTCCTATGGTCAATAACAAGACTAGTGTCTCAATCACAAGCAAGTAAGTAAACGTTACAAGATGTAAGATCATCAAATATACAATAGTAAGGCGTCCCAAACATTACATATTCAGTTGATCACGAAGCTAGTCATTACAAAATGTGAGGACTAGCAAGAGTTTTAGTCATACATGATCAACCCTAGGTTGCCAATCATGTTACAGCCCGTAAGCAGACAGTAAGTAAAATGTACACGAGCTAACACTTGCTCGTCGGCTAAATGCCTCAAAAGAATAATTTTACAATAGAGTGGGAGAGCCAAAATAAACCCACTCATTGCCAGGATTCCTTCTAGTGGTCACCATCTGGCCGGGAAGTCGATAGATCCTCTGGAGCTGCTCTGGTATCTGGCCATACAAAACCAGTTGGGTCAGACCCCAGAAAGAGCAAGTGCCACAAAGGAGGCTTCACTTAGGAACTAAAACCAGCAATTAGCACAAGAATATAATATATAATAAAAGACAGTAATTAAGGAAAAGCATGACAGGTAATATACGATGAGATAACCATGGGACTATTTAGATAACCAGGTTACAACCCGTAAACCAAACAAGGACCGGGGTTGTAACCCTTCGTCTGAACAGAACTTTGTTTCTCCCACCATTTATCGACAAGATAAATATAAGAAATCAGGTCAAGTAACAATCTTGTACAGGATCAAGACAAGACTAGACTGATTGAACCCCATCCAACAATCACGGCCAAGCAATAAGTACGGCTTGATACTTTAACTAACTAGGGTTATCACAGGCCTAGTTACTAGCAAGATGCAGTGAGATTATTCTACAGCCACAAGCCCTGCAGACCATCCAGGTTATCCAGGTCGAATATTAGTACAATAAGGGTGCAACACATGACAGTGTGCTGGAAATGTGCCTACTCGTCGGCAGCCTACAGATCCCAAGTGGGGCGCCCAGATAACGGGATTGCCTGTAGCTGGAGAAATCTCTTCATGACTACTGGATTATTCTAGTTATTAGCCTTAACCATTTTCAGTAGGTACCCATGACCGTGGTACTCAGGGGTCCCCATCATAGACATGATGCAAGACAATACGGGTTCATTTGTACAAGCACAATCGTCCACTGTGTCTAGGTCATTCATTCTTGTCATGTCGTGTTGGCCGTCGCAACAGCAATTCGAGAAATATTATGTCAGATTTATCATGTCAAGAGTGCGCCATGGCGGGCCACTATCAAGAATTATCATGTCAAGTTTTTCATGTCAAGTTAAAATATCAAATTATCATGTCAAGAGTGCGCCACGGCGGGCCACTATCATATCAAGTTTATTGTCAAGAGTGCACCACTACGGGTCACTGTCATGTCAGGGAACAAATTAATGGCACAAGCATACAAGTGGTAATTAAATATTAGCAGGTGCAAGGGCCGTGGGGGGGACTCATGTGGCTCAGGATTTAAATTAGGCCATATGCGGCTAAAGGATGTTCCATGGGGCCAACTATTTAACACATGCAGCTTATATATAAGCATGCAAGCTAAAAATATGACATGGCATTATACCATGCATGCAAATTAAATCCATGATATTATACCATATGCGGCTCACAAGCTAATTATTTAATGCATGCAAGCAATCCAAGCAAAATTGCATGCTAATGTAATTAGCATTCCAAAATCATGCGGCCAAAATATAACCCATGCGGCTACTACTTTATTGCAAGCAAGCAAAAGCTTGCTAAAGACCAAGCTACTACACGTTGCATTAAAATAATGTTAATCACATGCATTAAATGCATCTAACAATTTCATTAAATAATGCATGCAACTACATGCATTTAAGCCACTGTACGTATACTTGCATTAAGTAATGCATGCAACAAATGCATTATTTAATGCATTAAATACAAGCAATGCATTAAGCTATGGATGCTAAGTAACTAAACAATGCAGGCTAGCAATCATTAATATAATGCATGTAATTCCCTCATGCGGCTGACTTGCTCTCATATGCGGCTCATCTTGGCATTTGCATGCGGCCAAGTTTATTTAAGCGTACAAGCTGGCCATTTATTATATTAAATTTTCTTATGCATGCATGAGATTAAATGGCCATGCGGCCAATATATTTAAACATGAAAGCACCCATGCGGCCATTAATGCCAATTGCATGCATGCTACTGCATGTGATTACATAACAGGCCAAGCCAATATAGTTGGCCAACTAAATACATAAGCATGCAAACATGCAAGCTTGCATGCATGCAAAATATAACATGTATTAAATACTTAACGTGGCATTTGGCCTATGCGGCCATATATAAGCAAATGCTTGCACAGTTGTATCCCATGCGGCCACATATATATATCAACATGCAGATGCTTATATATATAAGCATGCCTTATATATAGCATGCAAGCTAAGTGCTTGCACAGATCATAATATTCCTAGGGCCATTAAATATTTAATAAGGCCATTCGGCCAAGTAGACTTGGCCATGCGGCCATGCTTAAATGCATGCGGCCAATACATTGTTTCATGCGGCTAATTATTGTATATGCATGCGGCCAGCCTATAATTCACGTGGCCATGCTAATAGTTTCATGCAAGCAAACTAATATTTCCATGCAAGCAATGCTTGTATATAAGCATGCAAGCTAAAAGTGCAATTAATGCTAAGGCCAAGGCTTAATAATTAATGCTAAAGGTAATATTTAATGCAAGCAGATATTTAATGCATGCATGCCAGCAATTAATGTTGCAAGGCCATGCGGCCAAGAAGCGCTAAGGCCATATACGGCTAAGCACTATAGTGGGGGGGAGCATATGCGGCTCAGACAATTAACTAGTGGCCCATGCAAATAAACACTTGCACGTGGCCAGCTAACGCATGCAATCAAATATTCAATTAAGTGGCCATGCGGCTGGAAAAAATACTTGTCGCATGAAATAGTCATGCGGTCAAGTACTGTTCTTCTCCTCCAATTTTCGAGAAGAAGAACACCATAACGTCATGCTTCCAAGCTCCATAATTCCATCATCCAGAGTCCAAATCCGAACTCCCATAGGTCAAAATGGGGCAGAATGAAATTCTCTACAACATGGAACCATCAGAACTTGATAATAACCAGATTAAATAGATCAAAACCTAAGAAATCAAAAATACCATAAGCTAGATCTACAAGAAATTAACCATGGAAATAAAAATGCTAAGTACTAAAGTGGGTTAGAAACATATGAAGAAGACAATGGAACAATAAAAATGGACTTCCTCCATGAAGCAAGATGCACTTGCCTAAGCTCTCCACTCTCTCTCAGATTGGTGGAGAAGTTAATGGAGGAAGAAGAAGATTAATGAAGAGAGAGAAAGGGGAGTGGGATATTTAATAAAGGGGGTGGTGGTAGGTGGGAGTGGTTTGGTTCACATAAAATCAAGCAAAACCGAACCAAGCCAACAAACCGAACCGAACCAAGATAAGCCCATCAATGAAATGCCAAAATAAATCAAGCAGGAACACATGCATTACGGGTCTAAATACGTACACGTATTCCAAATACGTAATACGAGATATGGACATTACAACCTAAGCAAGATTAAACCAACGCTAGCTAGCAAGGCAAGATAAGTAAAAAATACAGGTCAGGATTCCGTACACGTATACTGGAAATACGTATAACGAAAAATGGGGGTGACACTATCCTAAGGCTTATATCAATAATTAGTGGAATCACACATTTTGTTAAATGGATTATGATGACACAGAGTATGATTTAGGTGTAATCCAAACATCTGGCTTAGTCAAACCAAAAGTCCCTAAGAAATGGACTACAAGTGGTTTCACAAAAAAATTAAGTGTTTTTCTGAGTCATTATGTGACATATTCTTCATATATAAACACTAAATGTTTCACTTTTGGAACAACTTAGATACTCATAAGTTGATAGGTCCATGTAACAACTATCATATCTAGGAGTATCAAAGAATTTGAATTGGTATATTTAAACATGGTTTGTGTTGAAGCTGAATGACTCCGATATCTTACTATGTATATATCAAATATATTCATGCCTAAAATTCATTCACTCTTATTATGACTTTATGATATATCAAAACTGAGTAGATCAAGCATCTTATTATGCATATGCATGATCTACATATTTCTGTTCTTGTTTTTTGTATAAATTATGCTAAAAGACTGCTAAAGCATGATCTTGTGAATTCTAAGATGAACAAGTACATACAACTGTATTTCAAGATATTAAAAAAGGCCTAAAGGAAAAAAATGTTGTTCTTAACTATATAACTCATAAAAGAACTTTACAGATATCTTGACGAAGAGTCTGTTTACTCTTGACGAAGAGTTTATCTAGGAAATTAATCCTATAATCATCGAGGGGGTGGGGTTATGTAGTGTCCCGCTCCTAGCGGTTCACTATGTAAGGCTTGTGGCTTGGCTAACTCGGCCGGAACCGAGTATTGGGGAAACTTACCGTCGGTATCGAATCGATCACGGACAAGTACATAAGAACCTTTCCAACTAATGGATCGGTTTCTCTTGAAATGCGTCCAAGAGTTTTCTCTGGATGTTTTGCTGCTGGTTTTGTTGCTTGGTTTTGATGGATGCTTTTCTGAATAATTTTCGATGATTTGATTCTTGTCCGTTTTTATCGATTTGTATAGCATTCATTTTTGAGAATTCTGAGAGAAGAGAACACTACGAGATGGATTATTAACCAAACTTTTGGTGCCAATACAGACTGACGCGTGACGGAAGGCTAAGCGTGCAAGTGTTCCTCTCTCTCTCGACGATTCTCTAATTTGGTGAGTGTGGATCTCTGTGGTGGTATTGTCCCTCTCGCTATTCCTTCATGCCAACTAAATAATTGTCTTGCAATATCCGTTGATCGATATCAAGATGCTAATGCCACAAGTCAATACCACTAAGATGCTAGAGATAGAACATTGAAATGAATTGATTACACTGCAATGAACTGAAACATTGAAATGATTGAATTGATGCCTAGAATGATGGATATGAAATGCTAAGAATGATCATGTTGCCTATTACTTCAAATATTCTATGCACACTGTGTATATCGAGTCGGACACACATTCGCCTGACCATGGACAACTTGTATACAAGGATTGAGCAATAATTTCCTCGAACGGTACAGGGGCAGCCTGTACCGATTCGGCCTAGGAGGAAATAATGAAGTGCTTTGGGGAACATGAGTAATGCGAGGCATCATAGAGGCTAGCTCCCTACTGTGCTGTCATCTCATTATCTTGAAGTCCCAAATGCAAATGAATGAATGAAAAGAGTCCATATGGTTTAACAACACCAGTGGTCACATCGTGGAAATGTATGCTAATCAATGTCTTATGCAGGGGCGGTAAGTATATTATTATTATCCTGTATCTTATGCAGGAAAGCTGGATTCGGCCTAATGGTAAAGTAAACATGGTTTATGAACTACCATGTCATTTGAATTATGATTTACTCTAAATGTTGCCTGTCCTCTATAAGTTCATATCTTTAAAATGCTTGTCATTAATAAAATGTTGGTTTAGCTGAGTGGGCCAACGGGGCTCACCAGCGCATTGTTATAATGTGCTGACCCCTCATCCACAGGTACTGGAGAAGGCTCGGGCGCACATCGCAACTAAAGCTTTCTGAACTGATGTTTCCTTTCAAGTTGTTTTTTCCTAAAGACGCACAAAGTATTGCGGAGATTTAAAGATAGCTGCTTATATTTAAAGTACTAAAGGGGCATGATGTATGGAACGAGAAGTTATTTCATGGCAGACTATCAGTTGTACTTCTTTTCATGAATCAATGTAGCCGAAAATGGCATTTCAAATATTATCGAGAAAAGTTGTATTCTGACTACAATCATCAATAAAATGAATATTTTCTTCCTATTCCGCTTACTCAATGTTTCCGCAACTGTGGCTTATTTTCAAATGTGACGAAATGATATAAATGTGCATGTTCTAGCCTTGTACAAGTGCAACTCCAGACTTGTACGGCATCACGCCTTAGCGAGGACGATCGATTCGGCGTGAATCGAAGCAAAGCGAGCGATTCTCCGAATCGGGGCGTGACAGGTTAAGCCCATAATTTAGTCACCAGCAGTGGCAACCCAATCGAGTCTGACTGGAGATCTCAAGAAGCCGGTTCAATGGGTAGGAACAAGCTGGACTATGTGACTATTATGGAACACTGAGCCTGAGATTAAATTCTCTTAAAATAAATGTCCAAGAGGCTGTACATGTGTACATGGATACCCCATCCCTATGGTGACAGTGTTCCTGTGTGATAAGGTTAGGGTGAGTTTTAACTCTTAATAACTCCAAGTATAGTATCCATGGTTGATTCCTATCGTCAACCCTTGAGGACTTACCTATATGGGAGGTCGTGAAGGCCACGACTATAGGACAGGACGATCCTAGACAACTCTCATGGATATGTAAAAGTGCGCATGGCCAATCTAACGCGCCACCCGATAGACCAAAGTACCTCTAGCGTACTATGTGTATTATTTTCTGAATCTGGTTCAAGAAGACTGATTCAAAACGTAGTCCATCAAGCTCTTCTTCAGACAAAGGCAATAGTCACTACGTGAGATTCAATGCTGTAGTCCATCTCATTTATGCATAGTATAAACCTGCCCAGATCTTTTATAATCATATTTTTTCTTGTTCGGAACTTGGTTTTTCGGGGGGGGGGGGGGGAGGATTGTTGGTGCTGCTGATGCTCCTTTTCTCATAAATCAATTTTCCTCACCAATTAAACCTTTTGCTTGTCATTAAATTATGAAACGTTTGGACACATTTAATCTTGTCCAGGTTCTTTGAACCACATTTTTTCCATGTATTTTGTATTTGTAACGTCTGGTTTTATTGCCTTTGATTTGTTCATTTGTAACGTCTGGATTAACTCATTTATGCATAGTATAAACCTGCCCAGATCTTTTATAATCATATTTTTTCTTGTTCGGAACTTGGTTTTTTTTTTTTTGGGGGGGGGGGGGGGGGGGGGGGGGGGGGGGAGGAGGATTGTTGGTGCTGCTAATGCTCCTTTTCTCATAAATCAATTTCCCTCACCAATTAAACCTTTTGCTTGTCATTAAATTATGAAACGTTTGGACACATTTAATCTTGACTAGGTTCTTTGAACCACATTTTTTTCCTGTGTTTTGTATTTGTAACGTCTGGTTTTATTGCCTTTGATTTGTTCATTTGTAACGTCTGGATTAATTGGTCATTATTTCTGTCTGTTGGAATTCGCCTATATATTGGATCATCTTCTTCTTCTTTTCAACACAGAAAAAATCTTACGTAAAATATCTATCTAAAATCTTCTTCTCCGAAACTCTCTCTTATTCACATCGTTGCTCTGGGCAGAGCTAAGTCGAGGTCAATCTCTCCGGGTTGTGTGCAACGGGGAGATACCGGTATAGCGGAGGTTTTACCACTAGGAGCATTCTGAACAAGTCTGTACATAGATCCGAATTAACTCTTAGAACAGTGCTTCGTGAGCGACTTCCCCGGAGGCCGGTAACCTTTATTTTTTTTGTTTTGTTTGCAGATTTTTTTAAAAGGAGAAAAGAAAATTATTTAACATTCTAGAGGAACTCATGAGTTCTTATTTTTTTCAAACTCATCAAAAATAAAACGTTGGATTACATGCATCTCATCCCTTGATTAGAAGTTCCTAAAAGGTCAAGGACCTATGTAGAAAAATTTGTCAACGTGTCCTAACCTATTGTAAATTTCTATTTTGAGTTTCTGTAGTTGAACTGTTAATTTTTCTCCCAACGTGAGAGTGGAGATACCATTTGACATTTTTGTCTGAAAGGGAATATTTTTTCTTTTTCAAATAAGAACCATCCAAGCCAAATCTCAAAATATCAAAGCATATCCTGAATATTTGTGCCCAAACAATCAAATTTGTCAGTTCGTTGAACATAAGATCTAATAATATGAAGTATTAGAGCATCCTGACCATAAAATAAGAGACAGAGAGATTAAATTTGGTCCATAATCATTAATCAATCAATAACCATAAGAGCTAATACAATGACTCAACACATCTGCACTTGCTTGGCTGAGGTTGGTATCACCACTGATAACATACGAAGGAAAGTAATAATACAAAATAATAATAATAACAACAACAACGGCTCTTATTTATGGATCGAGGGAGGACCGTACATCACTCTGTGTCGCGTCACTCTGAGATGACATGACGGTTTTTTATTGGATCCAAACAAGAACTCGATATTTGTTGAAGAAAGGATCTAATAGGAAGCCGTCGTGTCAGCTTCGGACGGACACGCGATTCCCCCTCTTGATTCAGCCGTGATTTATGTAATAATAAAGTGAAGTAGAAGAAAATAGTACAAATTAACTAACTACTAGTGACTAGTGTGACAGGATATCATAACACAAGGACCTAGATCTTCACCTGCTTAAAATAACCGTTATATATAAATATATATATTGAGCATATTGAATTTGCTGATGGAATGGATTGATCAACAACGCGAGCCTTTCTTGCACGAGAGCGCCCCCGCCGACACCGTTATAGTGCCGACGCGAGAGGAAGGCCTGGCGCCCAGGCTGGAAGCCCTTGCGTAGCTCGACGAGGCTCCCACGCCGGACGGAGTGAAGAAGGCGCCGTTCAGCATCAGGTCGCCTTCCGACCTCCAGTTCCACTTCTTCCACTGCCTCTCCGCAGTGTCCTCCCGCTTCGTCACCTGCACCCAAAAACTTATTTGTTACAACTTTTATCTAAATTTGCATATAAATAGCATATATCTATACTATATATGCGTTATTAGTATTTTATAGATTATTATTAAAAAAATTAAAAAGTAATTGGTGTAATTATTATAATCTTTAATAACACTATTTAGAAAAACTAAAGATTTCTGTAACAATTCTAAATTTATTACTATGTATATATTATTGGAAAATGATAGCTGGCGTGCTCCCATTCCCCCCCCCCCCCCCCCCCCCCCCCCCCCCCCCCCCCCCACATAGGCATGGGATCCCAGCCGATTGACCTGCCAATAGAGGCCAACAGCCCGCAAGCGGACCAAGCAGCAGCTCCGTATATTATTTTATAGAGTCAATTGTTCAAATTGTGTATAAGGAATGTTGCGGTTGTCGTTTTGATGATTGAAATTTTTTTTTGGTTAATTTGGTACATAAATTTTATATTTTGGTTTAAAGAGTGCCTGAATTAGGTTAGTTCGTATTTTTGGATGAAAACCGTTAAAAATGGACATGTGATGGTCACATGACTTCATTTTCATGGTTGTCATATTTTTTTTTGTTTTTGTTGGACTATCATTTTCAGAAGAATATTGGTGTTAGAAGAAATTATATATACAAAATTGATTTTGTCGAGTTCAAAATGACGGCTCTACAATCAATCATAGCCGACATAGCGGCTAGTCATGATAAAAAAAAAAATCCTAAAAATAAAATACGTGACCATCACAGTCCATTTTAACGAATTTCATCCAAAAGTACTAACGAAATCTAGTTTAGGCACTCTTTAAATCAAAATATAAAACTTAGGTACCAAATTAATCAAAAAAATGTTCAATCATCAAAACGACGACCACGACATTTCTCAAACACCATTTGAACAATTAACTCTATTTTATATATATGTATGTAAAACTATTTAGGAAGATTAAAGAACAACTTCCTCTAAATATTTAACTTTAATGAGTAATTATATTTGGAAAAAAAAAAAGTTTCACAATAAAATTGAATTTTATTATCATATAGTATAGTCCATTGTGTACATCGAAAGGTTCCGTTCAAAATTGGTACCTCTTTGGCAGACCTATCATTAGGAGCCAGGAACCTATTCCCTTGACTGTTTATGGTCGGTGCGGCACTCCCTCCAATTGCATACATCTCCCAATGGGTGTAGTCATTGTTCACCACGTGAAAGTATCCATGCCTACACCTGCAGCAGTGCATATTTATTATTCGAACATGTGACAGCCATTCGCAACCGTTAATAAAATTTTAAATTCTTTTTTGAACTGACCCACCTGGGCATCCTCTGGATGAGCCCCTCCCCGAAATGGTTGAACGCAATGGTGACCTGCATGTTCTTGTCGGACACCAGCGCGTCGCTGTGTCCCAGCAGCATCACCTTGTCGTGGTGCGTCAGGTAGTTGTTCGAAATGGTGATCGCCGTCGAGCCGTGGATGGCGTCGACGAGGCCGTCGTGGCAGCTCGAGAGGCTGCAGTGGTCCACCCACACGTGGCTGCCCCCGAAGATGGACACCCCGTCCCCGTCCGACACGGTCCTCCACCCGTAGTGCCGCGGCGAGTCGCGGACGTAGGCGTTCCCGCCAGGCCTACAGTCGTGGATGTGGAGGCCGTGGATGATGACGTTGGTCGCGTACTGGACCGTGATGCAGGGCCCGTCGGCGATGTGCACGCTCGCGCCGCGGCCGTCCAGCGTCTTGAAGGAGCCCACGAGGAGCTCCTCCCTCAGCCGGATCACCATGTCGCGGGCGAACACGACCCACAGGGGCTCGTCCCGGATGACGGCGTAGCGGAGCGTGCCGGGCCTCGGGTTCACGGGGTCGTCGTCGCCGCTGTCGGTGACCACGTAGACGTCGCCCCCCTTGCCCCCGAGGGCGTTCTTGCCGAAGCCGATGGCGCAGTCGGCGAGGCGCTGGCGGTTGCGCTCCCAGTGCGGGTCGCACCGCCAGCAGTCGTCGATGGGGTTGCCGGTCCCGCACGACAGGTAGCCCAGCCCCCTCCCCCTCCCCCTCTGCGTCGTCGCGTTGATGATGCTCCTGAGATTTAAGAGAAATGTACCTACTATGCTCATGTTGCACAAACTTAATATTGTAAACACGAACACGAACACGAGCACGAACACGACTGTACCTATGTACTTCTTGTACAACAAGTTCCGGGTCGGGAACGACTGGCGATGAGAATGAGATGGGGAGTGCTAGAGCGGACACGAAGAAGAGGCAGAGTAGTTGTTGTGTCGGTGATGGCATTTTGGCGCAATCGATCAATCATGCAATTGTAGTGTGTGTGTTGGGAGGATGGATAATTTGGAGAGGGAAGTGTGAGTTTTATAGTGGTGGAATAGCAAGCACCTCGAGTGCCCCCACTAGGCTGCGTGATTTGCGCTTTTAGAAGATGACACCGCTAGTTTTAGTTTGAGTAATGCTATTCGTATCTTCAAATTGTCTCTGTAATATTTTTTTTTTATGTGACAGTTGATATGATATATTAAATAATATGTGCCATCTGATATGGCCGATGATATGACAAATATTAACCCAAAAAGTTAATTATCTAATTTTGTCCATATTAATTTAATGTTAATGTTAATATTAATATTAATATTAATTAATGTTAATATTAATGTTAATTTAATATTAATGTTAATATTAACTAATGTTAATACTAATGTTAATATTAATGTTAATGTTAATATTAATAGTAATATTGTTGTTAATGTTAATATTAATTTTTAATGTTAATGTTAATGTTAACATTAATTTTTATGTTAATTTGAATTTCAAAATTTGCCACCTCAGCTGCCACGTCAGCTGCCATGTAAGGAGGGATAGTTTGGAAGTACAATTTGGAGGGACAAATAGCATTATTTTTTTACTTTAATAACATGGGATGGGTACCAGCTCTCTCGTTTAGTGGTATTAGAACAGACATCCGAAGGAATCGACAATATTCGAATCTCCTGATTGTGTGTGTGTGTGTGTGCGCGCGCACAGGGGATTTCAAAAAAAAAAAACATAGGAGGGGAGGGGAGGGGAGGGGAGGGGGGGAAATTGAAATTGATCCTTGCTAAAGCATATGGATAAGACTACATTCTAAGTCAAATAGGAGGATGATACTATAATTTATAATACAGAGTACAAATTGCTACATAAGGAAATGTATAAATCTATATATTGATTAAGAAAAGTTATGTTTTTTTTTAATACTGTCTATTTCGTTTGTATATAATTCACTTTAGAGGAACCAAGTAGATGCTTTAACCAAAAGGATCACAATATCAGTACCAGTATCGGATTTTTTATACGAGTATTAGAATCGACACTATTATCAGTATCTGCGGTTTCAAATCAGAGTATCAATTTCTTTGGTACCATAAAACAAATAATTGTTAATAAATTTAGGGGAAAAAAAATTGTTTAGACATTCATACATAATTTTAAGTATTTTCTGTATTGTCTCATAATAATTTTAAAAATGAATGAAATAACGGCCACATTTGATAATTGGTTTATCTAAGATAGATAAGCTTTCATCATTTACATTATAATATTACTGTATTTTTACATTCTTTATTATTAATCTTTTTTGATCAATTATTTGTCGAATTAATTGAAAAAGAGACTACCAATATTGATATTGTAGGTATCGATATCGGTCTGTATCGAATCGGAACAAGTTAAATCGTATCGATATCAATTGTATCGAAATATCGGTATCCATCGATACTGTAAACTACGATTTTAACAAAGAGTGGAAGTCTTGGCATCCCAAAGTTGACGCGTGCACAATAACAAAGCTGTGAGCACTCTCTCTCTCTCTCTCACTTGGACTGTTGGACACTTAACTGATCATACGTACTCACATGCTCAAATGTCAGAGACTAACGTTGAAGCTTCATAACCCGGAAATTAATTGTCAGTAGCATGCATGCAATGCATGCATGCCAAGCTTTCCAATTCCCAATCCACTGCGTTTCTTTTCCCAAAATAGTTACATCTTACCAGTGGATATCATAGTTAATTAAGGCTAGTTATAAAGGCACCTCACATTTTTATCAGAATTATTTTATTTTAAACTTTGTATTATTTACAAATTTGTCATTAAAAAAATTGATTAGAACTATTTTACTCTTTGGTATAAAAGTCACTTTTTTTTCTTTCTATTTTTTTTTCCTCTTCTTCCTCAACCCATCCAAGAAGAAGAAGAAGAAAAAAAAAAAGGAAGAACAACAACAACAACAAAAATGTTAAATCCTAATATTGTGGAAACCCTAATATTGTTATCCCTAATTTTTTCCTCATTTTCAATTTCGATGGCACCCAAAGTCTCCTCATAATATACAAACCCTAATATGGGAGGAAACCCAATATTGTTGTTCAACTAGTGCAAACAAGGACTGCCCAATTTTCTGGCAGTCCAACAAACTGAATGGACTGCCAGAAAACTGGGCAGTCCTAAGTCACAGCATGTGAAACAAAGGACTGCCCATTTTTTTGGCAGTCCTTACTGTATGTAGGACTGTCCAATTTTCTGGCAGTCCTGAATACAGTAAGGACTGCCAGAAAAATGGGCAGTCCTTTGTTTCACATGTTGTGACTTAGGACTGTCCAGTTTTCTGGCAGTCCATTCAGTTTTTAGGACTGCCAGAAAATTGGGCAGTCCTGGTCGACGCAAAGTTTTCTCGTTCGTGCATACTTGTGTTTAATTTAAATGGGTAATTTTCCACTTCGAATGTAGTTTAATTCAAATGGGCTACAGACAATTGAAATAAACAATATAATGGATGTTTGAATTTTTCAATTTAATTTCTAGGGTTTTGGAAACAAATAGAGAAAGAATTTGGGTGCCATCGATCTTCTTGAGAAGGAAATTTGGAAGAGAAGAGGAAGAAGAAGAGAAAATTTCTAGGGTGGAAGAAATGTTTAGGAATTTTCAAATTAACTTCTTGCTTGGGGATGGAGAAATGGTGGAGGAGAAGAGGAAGAAGAAGAAGAGAGGAGTTAGGGTTTAGGAAGAGAGAGAAAAAAAATTGCAAATGAGAGAAAAATTTTGGATTTAGGAGAATTTTACTTTGGGACAGCCCAAAATCAAAAAAATGGGTTGTCCTGAGTAAAACACAAAAAAATCTGGGCTAGCCCCAATCCGGACTAACCCTGATCAAAAAGGACAGTGCCTTTATAATTAGCCTTAATTAAGGGCTGGTTGGATTCGCATGCAACAGTAGCCAATATGCGTATCTGCGACCTTGTTAGCAATTCAGTAAATAGAAAAAATTCGGACGACGAAAAGTACGAATATAAATCGACTCAGTACAAATAAAATATATTCAAAAATTTGGTCAAATATTCGAAAAATAAAAATATTAGATTTAGAAACTTTATATTCTTAAATATGTTGTCAAATTTAGTTAATTAAACAGGTTCCCACCACATTTTTTGGTCAAATTTTTTAATAATTTATACGAAACATATTTAAAATTTTACATACTTAAAATTTACGTACTGATTTAAATCTGTCAAAAGTACGCAAGTATTATACGTTTCTGAAATATACGAAAAAATTCGCGTATAATACGAGTTTTATTCAGGTGATTGCTAACAATGATCTGCGGCCTAAGTGGTTACCAAATTGGTGATCCGAATTCTCGTAGACACGCTATGTGCTTAATTAGAAGTAGAATGAGTTTAAGATATTCCGATAGCGGCTGATTGAGTGCTCGACTTGATAAAACGGTCTATTTCAACCCATCGGTCCGGTTCGAATTTTAAATCACTGGTCTGAACCATGTTGATCCCCTTCAATATTAATTAGACGGTTACCTGGTCGATAATTATTCTCCATATAACAGGATAAGCCTAACCCAAATCCAGTAGAAAATTCGATCGATGGGTCCGGTCCGGCCCCTTAGGTGTAGCGTGAGTTAGTCCGCCCCACAATGATTTCTAAGGGCCCATGAGCAACGAGAAGAAATTAAGCCATGGATAATTATGTCACGCATTTAGGCCTCGTTTGGTTCAAGGAAAGAAAATAAATTTCCTTGTATTTTTTATGGGAATAAGAAAGTAGGATTCCTGTCACATTTTCTTTCCGTTGTTTGGTAAAACAAAAAAAACTACCTAGAAAAGGAAAGGAAAATATAACAATGTTCCAATGATATCCTTACCTTTTAAAATAAAAATAACATTAATGATAAAATAAGCAATTACACATGGTTATTTTTGTCATAACTTTTGTAATAATTGTTGGAAAACGAGGAGAAAAAATCAATCCCATGAATTTTGAGTGGAATCATATTCCCATCAATTTTTTCTCTTGTCAGAAAATTAATTTCAAAATTTGTGGCTACCAAACAATTGAAAAAAATAACTTCTTATTTTTTTAGTTCCTTAAATCCGTGAACCAAACGAGGCATTACTCTTTTTTATATATATAGTTTGGATGATGATCATGCATGTCATATGCCTAAAGTTATGAAGCATGTTCTATACATGTGATTAATGATGATAGGGCGCGAGGAAACATGTTAGGCCAGCTTAACTGTTCAAAACCATCATCAACATAGTGGAGAGGAATAGCATGACATATTGTAGGAATTATTGAATGTATTGTGTACTCACACAATGAATGATAACATAGCAGGTGCAACTTGTTTGACTTGCTTTTCTAAACGCAGTACCAAAGTTCATAAATCATGATGAAGCTATGGAAGAAAGTGATGGAACAAAGATAAAGTTTTTTTTGTTTTTTTTTACTTTCAATTTGTTTGATATTGGGAAAACCTACTGTATTTTTTAGCGGTCAAGAAGATGAATAAAAATACAGACAATTTTATACAGAGCGATGAAATTTGGTATATTTATACAAAAGAGTAGAAATTTTGAATATTTACAAGGAAAGAGATGTGGTGCCATCTTAGATGGCGCAATAAAATTCTTAGACTTGACGCCATCTAATTTTTTGGTTTTTCCTAGGATGTGGCGTCATCTAAGATGGCGTCCAATTTTTAAATTTTTTTTTAATATGTGATGACATAAAAAAGTTAGTTTTTTTGCATCCCTAAATATTATATATATATATATATATATATATATATATATATATATATATATAAAACACGCGCGCGCACAAATTATGTCTAAGCCTTAGGCTCCGGTAGTCAGCAACAAGTGAAACACATAGTAAATTCGGGTTGGGTGAATTCGATTTCACAGAGAAACGAATTATTTCTTCTAATTATGGTAGGAGTATTTAAAAAAAAGGAAATTGTAGTGAAGAAGGATTCTCTTATGATAAGGAAGAAAGATACATAATACGACTTTGCTGGGAGAAGCAAGTGGTGACAATTTGGATGATCAACTCACAATATCTCAGGATAAGGAAGCTACTCCTGACCGGATATTGAATTATGATAGCTCGCTACGTACTGTTCAGATGTATTTTGCTTTGCTTCTTTGGAGGAGAAGATTAGTACTACAAGCTTGGCTTATGACTTAATTTGTGAGTTATTGAATGAACAATAGATATTAAGACACATGATATCATGGTGCATAGGCTTGGTAGGGTACACTACATACCAAAGATTCAAGACTCTCATATCGTTGGACGCATTAGACTATGTAGGTTGTAGATTTTCATCGAAAGGTAGAGTTTGTGGGTAACATGTGGTTGAACCATACTCATGAAATATGAAAAATGCGACAAGGTTTACTCGATGATAGGGGACACCTTGCGAGGACACGCTCCTATGTTTTCTACCGCGATCGGGCTAAAATTTTGGGATGATTCTTTTCCAGGGAGTCAACCTTTCCTGGCTTGATAACGGATAGTCAATTTTTTCATTAACCCAAGTGTGACGACGGATGTTTCAGAAGACTCTGACATGGATGACGTTGTAGAGATGAACTGCGAACTCAAGTCCAACTCAACTAGTCAATGATGTCATAGGAAAGGGGTGATTCGTGAGATCAAAATTAGTGTTTAAAGATATATGGATGAGAACTCCTAGATGCTTGTCGAGTTTGATGGTAAATATGATCCACTGTGATGGTTGTTATGATTTGGCTCCTAATTGGTAATTCTACAGCAAAAATGGCAGACTATTTGGCATTTTCGTAGTAGAAAAATTATTTTGCGAGGTTCTTGTTTTTATCAATTTTTGCATATAATAATTAGTTTTTAATTTAAAATCTACCTTTTACTTATTCAATTTTTATTTTATTTTTCTTTTACAATTTTATCGTTTTATATAAAAAATTATATTTCCAAGAGTAACGTTGAGATGTCTTGAATCATAAATTATTTATTTGACCCTAGTTAGTAATCTAATAAAACAACCACTTGGAAGCATCACACCGAAACCAACCAACATCCCCCCCCCCCCCCCCCCCCCCCCCTCCCCACCCACCCACCCAAAGGTCTATTAATGAGCTCAAGGGAATGCCTGCTTCGGGAGAGTAAAACTTTGATACCGAAGGCGGTATCAAATTAAAGTTTTGATATCCCCTATGTATGACAAGTGGGCTATATATATATATATATATATATATATATATATATATATATATATATATATATATGTTTACACATTTTACGAAGAGGGAGAGGGCCCACATGTCATACATAGGGGGTATCAAAACTTTGATACCCCCTTCGGTATCAAAGTTTTCTCCGCTTCGGGAGGTTGCGAAACCTAATTAGTTTTTCGGATCTGATGTAACTGAGCTTTTTTTCTTAAAGGATCAGTAGTTTCTTTGTATCTCATATTGGATTGAATGTTGACGGTGTGTATTTTGTCCTACTATTAATTTTTTTTTTTATTTGTTAATAGACTTACTTAGCAAATGCCAGTGGGTAAGAGCATCTCCAACCCTATTGTCTTATTTTGTATTGTGATTCTTAGATGGTAAGAGACACAAGACAATGTCTTGTATAGGTGGCAAGATTATATTCACAAAAAGACAATAAGTTTGAAAAGTCATCTCCAATGCAAAAGTATTGAGAAGACAATACAAAATATTTTTCTACAACTTCTACTTTTTTTATAAAATATTTTTATTCACAATTGATGATGTGGACATAAAATTATTGTGAAGTGCATTGTCTAGATCTAGACAACCAACTTCAAATTGTTCTTGTCATGTCATTGTCATGTCACCATACTTTATTTTATATTGAGAAATTTTGAGTTACCCCCCACTTTGATTACCCAAATTAAGGGTGCACCCCACAGTTTTGCATTAATGAAGAAATGCTCCGACTTTGGACGAAAACCGTCTTGGGCTAACGGTTAAAAGCTTTGACCCAAAAAATTTGACGAAAATACCCTTCTTCCCTGTGTGTTGTCTCCCTCCTCCACCCCACCGCCACTGCCCCCTCCTCCCCGTCGTCACCGCCTCTCCCCGCTGCCACCTCCCCCCTCCCCACCGCCGGCGGTGGCAGACAGCGACCGTCGCAGACAAGAGGAGGCGGCGCCTCCACTGCTATGGCGGCGGCGGCCGGGGTGGAAAGCGGCAACTCGGGCTCCAGGACCGGGGGCGGCTCGCTAGGAAGGTCGGCGCTCGGCGCTGGATAGAGGTCGCGCGGAGGCTGAACAGGGCCAGGCGGTTCCTCCCGCGACGACGATGGTGACGGATCTGGCGGCGGAGAGCTCCAGATCTGACCGGAGGAGACCCAGATCTGGCTGCGAGGGGACGGGCGGAGCTCGGGTGGCACTAGCCGGAGGCTTAGGTGCGGTCTCTCTTCCTCTCTCCCTCTCTATAGTGTGATGGTGGTGGGATTGCTTTCTGTGATGGTGGCGGTGGAGATGAAGAATGGTGGTGGTGGTGTTTGAAATGGTGGTGGAGGCGTTACAATGGTGGTGGACTGTCGGCCGGAGTGGGCTGTGCCAGTGGTGGTGGTGTTGGTGATGGGGGGTCGGCTGCAGCATTGGCGCTGGTGGCAGGGTGACATTGTTGGGTGTCGGGCTGCTTGGTGTCGGCGGTAGGGAGGGGGGAGGTGGCAGCGGGGAGAGGCGGTGGGGAGGGGGGAGGTGGCAGCGGGGAGAGGCGGTGACGACGGGGAGGAGGGGGCAGTGGCGGTGGGGTGGAGGAGGGAGACAACACACAGGGAAGAAGGGTATTTTCGTCAAATTTTTTGGGTCAAAGCTTTTGACCGTTAGTCCTAGACGGTTTCCGTCCAAAGTGGGGGCATTTCTTCATTAATGCAAAACTGTGGGGTGCACCCTTAATTTGGGTAATCAAAGTAGGGGGTAACTCAAAATTTTTCTTTTAAATTTGTATTGAAGAGGTACTTTGAAAAAAAAATTGTCATTTCTATCTGACAATTATTTTTTTAAAACTCACAATAGGATTGGAGATGCTCTAATGATTTAGAAAATAGCATCAACACTTGTGCGCTTTTGATATGAACAAAAAGGTCTCCCGGAAGACCAACCGACGCCCTGCCCTGCCGTAGTCCATTCATACGGGACGTACCATCTAACCGTTGATGAATTGACTTTGCTAGCCAGAACCATGTGACCGTCACATTCGAGGGGCCCATAGGAATCACTCCTACGAAGCACCATCTGCCGTCGATTCTTAGGGCTGCAACGATCCGGACGGTTCATTTTGTAGGCCCCTCCTCATGTTGGGACGTAACATCCTAATCCGGTTATGGAGTATGAAAGCGACAAGCAAGCAATAAATCGTTGTGCAGAATTATAGCGTGGGGTCCGATGCAAATGCACTTTTGAGACTGAGACTCACTCGGTGCCGGTGGTGAGTGATGGCTCCTCTTTTCTCCATTAACGTTTGCGTTACACTGTTCATCTTGCTGACTCCTCGTTAGCCGAATCTCGGGGTGTGATTAGGACCGGACGGCCCGGAAACCGGCCGGGGCCCGCCCGAGCCTGCAGCAATTTCAGCCCGACCCGGCCCGGAAGCCAGCTTAGCCCGCACTAGTCCGACCCCCTTGGGTCCGATTCGGGCCCAAGAAACTGGACCCGAGCCCAGCCCGGACCGGCCCGACAATTTTTTTTTTGTGGTAACGGGTGGCCCGGTCAGGCCCGTCCGATCCGGTTGAGCCGGTTTTCATGGTTTTTTTTTTTCAAATTTTTTGACCGTAGGGGGAGGGGAGGGGGGTGGGGTTTGACCAAATTACTCCCACTATATGACCGTTTTATGACCCTTTTTGGGAGTATTTTGGTCATTTTGTCAAAAATGACAAAAAAAAACCATTACAACAACTATATATGGAAGGTATGGGATAATTTGGCTTCAAAAAAATCCTATAAATAGGCTATAAATTTTATTTTTTAAACACAAACCATCCTAACCATACCATCAAAAAAAAAATTTCAAGCTCTCAAGAAGGTTTCAAAAAAAATTTGCAATCAATTCCAGGCTCTACGACTTCACGATCAAGCTCATAACCCCGATCCAGTTCTTTTTATCTTCCCTTCCTCTTTCTAATTGTTTTTCTTTATTTTACATTTACAAAATAATTTTCTTTCCTCCCTCTCTCTCTCTCTCTCTCTCTTTGGAGAAAAAATAATTTTCGGTTTATTTTATTTTCGGTATCCTCTCTCTCTTCTAAATTATTTTTATTTGTCTTTTTAAAATGGTCGGACAAAGTTCAAACCAACCTACTGACGTTGCCGGACATACTTATGAATATTATAATAATCTTTTTGAGAAAAATCATATTCCCGAGAATTTAATTGGTTCACCTGCTGAAGTTGCTAGTTCTACCTCAAATGTTGTAAAGAGAAAGAAAAAAAATCAAAGTATTGAATTATTTTTTTTATACTTAATGAAATTAAACCTGATGGCTCACTTGTTTTATATCAGAAAGGAGAACCAGTTTTGTACGCGACAAAATGCAAGAAATGTTCCAACATATACAAATGGAAGAGGGGAGGTGGCACGTGTACCATATCAAGACACCACGAAACCTGCTATGGCCCGGGCTCAATTTCGGCGACCCAAACTCAGATAAGTTTTGGCGGTGCCGCGGGTTCTTCAATGAGTACGTTTTCCTATTCAGCTGCTCGTCATAAAACTGAATTGACTAAATATATTATTGCTGATGAACTTCCATTCACTTCAGGTGAAAGTGAATCTTTATATGATTATGCCACAAATTCTTTAAATCCATGTTTTAGTAAAGTTACTAGAGGCGCTGCTAGAAAATAGGCTAAGAGAATTTTTACTGAAATGAAAGTTGCTTTAAAAGAAAGTTTGTCGCATGTTAGCAAAATAGCTATTACTTATGATATTTGGACAAGTAAGCAAAAATTATGATTATATTTTACGGCACATTACATAGATTCACAATGGATGTTGCAAAAGCGCTTCATCTGTCTAAATTTTTTAGAATTTTCACACACGGACTCTTTAATTGCAGGCGCTATTTCAAAACACGTGCGTGAGTTTGATATTCATCATAAAATATTATCTGTATCTTTTGATAATGCTAGTAATAATAATTCTGCTATATCTTCATTGTCTTTACTATTTCAGCCCATTTTAGAAGGTAGATTATTGCATGTTAGGTGTACTTGCCACATTATTAACTTAGTTGTAAAAGAATGTCTGAAATTTTTTAGTACACATTTAGAAACTCTTGGACATTGTTTACACAGCTTGAACACGTCTCCAAGTATGGGACATAGAGGCTTTGTTAGATGACTTTGCAGAAAATATGGATGTTGATGTTACTGACTTGAAAGTAGAACTGAGGGTAATGTTGGATAGATTAGTAATGCTTTATGAAGACAAAGTTGTGTCGACCCGACCAACTCAAGTGGATACTAGTAGTAGCTCTAGCTTGGTGTCTAAGTTATCACACGCCAGTCGTATACTACAAAGGAAGAAACAAAAACACTCTTCCCAACCCACTCAAGAGTTGTCTTTATATCTAAGTTCTTATGAAAAAAGAACATGAATCTTCAAATCACTTCACAATTTTAGAATGGTGAAAAAAACACGACAAAAGTTTCTTGTACTTTTACCATAGCACGTATCTACTAATGGTTCCGGTGTCCACGGTAGCATCGGAGTCATGTTTTAGTGCAGGATCAAGAATTTTGAGCATAAAGAGGAGCCGGTTGAAGCCAGATATCTTGGAAGCTTGTGTATGGTTCAAGATTGAATTTTAGCACAGAAAAGAACCCAAAACCAAATAGATGAAGATGCTGACATCAACGAGCTAGACTTTAAATAGCTTACAATTGGTGAAGCTTCTGGAACCGAGAAAGAAGAATGACTCAAAGGTATGAATTAGTAAATTTACAAAACAAAACAAAACTTTTAAAAAAACAAAAAAAAAAAAAAAACTTACAAAAACAAAAACATAAAACAAAAAACAAAAAACAAAACAAAAAACCAAAACCAAAAACTTAAAACTTAAAACAAAAAAACAAAAACAAAAAAATAATTACACAAACTTAAAACTAAAAAAAAAATGAAAAGAAAAAAACTTAGAACGAAAACAAAACCAAAAAAAACAAAAAAAAAACTTTAAAAAAAACTTAAAAAAAAAAAACACAAACTTAAAACAAAACAAAAAAAACCTAAAAAAGAAAACAAATAAACAAAAAATAACAACAAAAAAAAAAACTTGAAACAATTTTTTTAACTCTGCCTATGACAAGCAAAGCTTGCATTGCCGGTCCCAAGCCCGGATAAAGGAGGAGGGAAAAAAAAAAATTAAACATAAAATTAAAACTTAGAAAGAAACAAAGAAACTAAAAAATAACAAAATAAACTTAAAATAAAATAAACAGAAATTTTCATACAGAGTAAAGAATTTTAAGGAAATTGTAAAAAAAGTAATAAGTTTGAAAAAATTGCACTTGGGGTAAAGAAACAACATCATCGATGGCGTGTGCTGATCGATTGGAGAGGAGCAGCCATCACACGCCATGGGAGATGGCCTGTCCCCTGCACACGCCATGGGGGATGGCCAATCCTCACGCGAGTCCACCATCACACGCCATGGGGGATGGCCTATCCCCGTGGCCCCACCACCACACGCCATGGGGGATGGCCTATCCCCGTGGCCCCGAGATGGCGTGTGATGGGACATTACAGCGTGTGAGTGTGGGCCATGAGTCTTGGCGTGTGAGTGTGGCAATAGGCCATGGATCATGGCGTGTGTGAGGGGGGCATGGATCATGGCGTAGGCCATGGATCATGGCATGTGCGGGACAGGCCATGGATCATGGCGTGTGCGGGGGGCTGGCGTGGGGTCCTGGCCATCACATCATGGCGTGTGCGGGATAGGCCATGGATCATGGCGTGTGCGGGGGGCTGGCGTGGGGACCGGGCCATCACATCATGGCGTATGCGGGATAGGCCATGGATCATGGCGTGTGGCACCTGCCTACCACCGCACGCCACCAATGATGTAGTTTCATTACCCCAATTGCAATTCCAGCAAACTTGTTACTTTTAACGCAACTACGTTAAAATTCTTCACTCTATATGAAAATTTCTGTAAAATAAACAAAACAAAACAAAAGAACATAAAATTAAAAACAAAAACAAAAAAACTTTAAATAAAAAAAATAACAAAACAAAAAACCAAAAAAAAAGCTTAAAAAAATAGGTGAACCGGCCCGGGCCCGTAGCCTGGCCCACCCGCTGAACCGGCCCAGCCCAGCCCTACCCAAGTCGGATCATTCGGTCGGACTGGGCTCCAAAAACCCGAACCGGGCCGGACCCCTCCGGTTCGGGTTGGCCCGGACCAAGCCCGGTTCAGTCCAGTTTTCTGGGCCGCGGTCCGGCCCGGACCGGCACTAATCACACCTTGAGCCGAATCCATGGGATTGGGAGATTGTCTGGTCCGGTCGAGTCAGGTGAAGCACACATGTAAATCACATAATTGTAACTTAAATATCTTGAACTATTAATCTATTTTGCAAACGGTGATGCCAAAATAACTTTGTTTCATATTAATTACATTCGTGAAGAAAATTTAGATCGGGGGAAGCTTCATTGGTGAGTGACAGTCTTGTTGTTCGAACTATCAACCTCTTGGAAAGAATATATTTCACATAACCTCTAGGCTAGAAATTATATATATATATATATATATATATATATATATATATATATATATATAAAGAGAGAGATATCAGTATCTCCTCACTTAAGCATCCTCTTCCATCTCCACTATCACAACCGTTGAATCTTGTTTATATCATCTAATCTTAACCGTTGATTTGAATTATTCAAATCACGATTAAAATTAGATGACTTAAACAAAATCCAATAATTGTTATTTCGGGGATAGAGGGGGATGCAAAAGTGAGGAGATGTGGTTCCTGGTGGCTAGAGTATAGATAGACATAAGATATGAGTGAATGGTGTTCGAATCCTAGTGGGAGGGAATATGAACAAAATATAATAATTTTGGTACTTGACCCATGTTTTATATATTTATATATGACAAAATGGTAATGTGTGATATCCATGTGGATGAAACATTTGCAAAGACTTGGGCTGTAGTCTTTTGACAAATCTTTGCACAAACTAAACCAATCACATGGCCATAGGTCAGCCAACAGTTTGTATATAGTCCTTGCTCCTTTTTACATACAAATGAGCCATTTCAACAATTATTACTCGTCTGTATCGTGCCCTTAATTGTTTGACATCCAAACAGAAGAGCATGCGCAGTGATGATTGAGCTCTAAACCAAGATCACAAAGGAAGATGTGTGTATGTGTATGGAGGAGTTTGAAAGGTTATGGCTACAATTCTAGGCTCTGTTTGTATGCCCCTTCAAGAAATTTTTTTCTTCCCTTCTTAAAACCGCATTCAAAGGAGCAGATGCGGGTGAATGTAGTTACTGTTCTTGTTCTTTCTTAGTAATTCAGCAGCAGCTCTTCTGCCTATCATCACCTTAGGCCTCGTTTGGTTCAGGGAAGGCAAATCAAATTCCTTTGTATTTTTCATGGGGACTAAAAGTAGATTTTCTATTAGATTTTATTTTCTATGTTTGGTAAAACAAAAAAATATTTAAGAAAGATCAATTGATTTTCCTTCCAGTGTTTGGTTGGTGTAGGAAAGAAAAGAAAAAGAAAAATGTCGTTGTTCTAAAATCCGATGTCAACATAATTACAATCAACAAAATACGAAGAGTTAATTGGTAAAATAGACAATAAATCAAAACTATTTTTGTCATATTGTTTGGTAATAAATGTCGAAAATGTAGGAGGAAAAATGAATCCCATAGGTACTAAGAGGAACTATTAATGTTGAAAAAGGAGGAGAGAAAATAAATCTCATAAGTCCTGAGAGGAACTATTTTTCTTATATTTTTTTCCCATGTCAGAATTTTTTTTTTTCCAATTTGTGTCTGCCAAACAAAAGAAATAAACAAATTTTCTTTTCGAGTCCTTGAATCTGTGAACCAAATGAGGCCTTAAAACGTGACCCAAAAAGGAAAAAAAAAAATTAGAAAAGACTGTGCCAACATCTGGGTAGAAACGGCAAACAAAAATCAGTTTGGACCATAAAAGATAAATGCACGTACAAGGATCATTTAGGAATTAGTTTGGTATACGAAATACTATATGGCCGAAAGTTTTATACTCCCAAAAATCAAATTTCAAGTAATTAAATTCCCTGAAAATTATATGGTGACTATATAAATATTCCCCCCCAAAAAAATTCAAAAATCAAATTTCAAGTAACTAAAAACGAAAGAATGTCCAAAAACGAAATAAAAAAGATAAAAAAAATAAAAAATGACAAAAAAAGGACAAAAATGAAAAAATAAAATAAAAAACGAAATAAAATAGATTTAAAAAAACGACATAAATGTAAAATAAAATAACCATTTGTTAAATAATATACATACAGTACATCATTCTTGAAAACCATTTAGTAGACGAGCAAAACTGATCGACTAGCAAAACCAAGAAAATCATCAGATAAATCAAGTTATTCCAGCACTGAAAACCCATTCAACCATGACCATCACAATCAGTCTGAAATGTAAACCAGCAATTTGACCAAACTCTCAATAAACCTGCAGATCTGAAAAGTTGGACAACGAATTGAACCCACGTCCATATTCTAGATGAAGTAAATTTGCAGCAATGATCGCGATCTGTATTACACAAGTGCAAGAAATAACACAAATTCATCCGACAATTAGACAGTCTCATGTCATGTTTTCTCAGTTTAACAACTGCTGTCATATTGAGGGCTAATGAAGAGCACGCATGACCGACAAATCCATACTTTACTGTTTGCATTTGCTTTCAGTCCATCCTTCCCTTCAAAATTCTCTCCTGTACTTCAGTCGGTGTCCTGCAGTGTGGCAACAAAAAAGCTAAGTGCAATAACATAACAGTGGAAGGGAGGGGACTATGAGAAATAAGGTGATTTGATTGGTACAACCAATTTAATAAATTGACTAAAACCAAGTCCTACGCTTCATAAGACATTGAAGTTTTGAGAAGATAGTGCCATATGAGTTTTTTTGGGGAAATGCCCGGCATATTATGCACGGGACTTTGTGCATGCTGCATTTTTTTTTAGAAGATAGTGCCATATGACATGGAAATGTAATTTAAGCAGTGATAAATAAAGTGCATACAGAAGAGGTGATAAATAAACTAAATCATTCTGTTGTGATAAGGGTGATATCAAATCAAATACAATTAGGATATAGGTAGTATCATATTCAAATTTGTTCTCAGTCCGTGGATGCGGTGGATGCGGATAAGTACATCGCTTAGATAAGAAAAACCCATATCAATACCTCACAAAGTAGGACAGATACATATTGGATATGAGAGGGAACAGATACAGATCAGACATAAGACTGAATGGAATGGATATAAGTAAATGGGACAAAGCACGAATCAGATATGATAAGAGAAATATGTGAACGCAAACATAATTAGATACAAATTATATAAATATTATTACAAACAGAATGTGTTATTGAAACTTTATTGTGTTAGAGCAAAAAAGTAACAATAGGATATGAATTTTCTTATTTGTTGAAGGTGGCTTCCTGTATACTACAGTTACTTTATTGGGTATTCCTGATACAACAAAGCCTTTTATCCCAAATTTTAAGTGTCAGCTATATGGATCCTTTTCTTTCATTCAACTCTATTAAGGAATGCCCTCTGAAACATTAACAAAATCCATATCCTTCGATACACGATCCAAGTTCGTTTACACCTACCCGTAGTTCTAGCATCTCCTTTCACTAATATTTTAACGGCTCCCAATTGGTGCATCTACTATTGGTCTACGTTGTACATGTCTTTTGCACACGTCTGAACCACATGAGATGATTTTTCTTCTCATCTTATCCTCAACTACGGCACCTCCTAACTTGCCACGAATATACTCATTTCTTATCCAATCTTTCAAGCTATTCTCACTCAAACATATTAGAATTCTCATTTTCGCTACTCATTTTTTGACATGATTTTTAATTGTCCAGCACTCGGATCCATAAAGCATAACTTGTCTTATAATCAATCGCCTTACAAAAAAAAAAATAACTGGTCTTATAACCGCCTTACCAAAAAATTCTTTCAACTTCAACGGTGGTATCATGGAAAGTACTCTTCCATTTCAACCATCATGCTTTAATAATATGAATATCCTTCTCAATCTCCCAATGATCAATGATTGATCCTTGATGCCAAAAACTATCATCAATACGTACTCCCTTTTTTGTTTTTGACTTTTGGTTGAAACTACATATCATTACTTTTGTTTTCGTCCTACCAATTTTAAAACCATTGGGGGCCGTTTGGTACGCGGATTGCAATATTTCCGAAAATTTTATATTCCTTGAAATTTAATTCCTAGACATCAAATCAATGGGTATTGAATTTTACTGCATTTGACATAATACATATTATTCTCTGGGAATATAGAATGTGTTTGGTATCATAAATAAATTTTCAGTAACATAGTACTTTTAGCACATTTTTCCTAAATTACCCACGTCTCACAATATATTATAATCTAATCAAGTCGGGTGGAGTTTGGGTCTAGTTGAGTTGTGTCTAGTCTTTGGCTGGGTCCGATTTTTGGTCGAGTCGGGTTTGGATCTAGTTGAGTTGGGTCAGGGAGTTATATTCACGTTGGGTACAGGAGGGGTCGAGTGTTCTTGGGTCTAGTTGGGTTTGAGCGGGCAGACTAGGTGGGGAGGGGGCGGGGGCTAGTCTAATAGATATATGTATTCAATTGTATACTTACTATTTCATGATAAATTTACAACTAAATGGTAGTTTAGTTTGTAACTGTATATGGATTTAACCAAAGAGATGCCAAAAATCAAGGGTGGACAAAAATACATTAACAAACTCTATTAAATCAAAATAGTTTTAGAAAATTGTGTTTCCTTTCTTAGCCTTTGCTCAATTACTGTCCCAAGGTTTCATGATATAACTCGTTAGCTTGATACCTCGTAAACCAAATTGGTTTTTTTTCGGTAGGAGACCCTTATCTTATCGAGTTAAGTCACCAGATCTTGATATTTGCTCAAAAATCCTCCAAATGGAGTTAACACTCCCCTTATTAACCGAACTCTTTTGAAAGGGGAACGTTCCATCACCTTCAACAAAATTAATCTTTTTACCGTTTGGTCTTTACCTACCTCCTTCCTCATACATAGAATCTTCTAAGTCTCAAGCTCCAAGGTTGGAAAGCTTTACTAGAATGAGGATTGAGAAAAGACATGGAGACACTAAATCCAACACACCAGACAAATGAGTTCGCCAGCTAGAATTTGAACTCTAATATTCCACCATATATGACAACAAAACTTGGAAGCATCAGTATTTCAAAATACAGTTTACAACCAGCCCAGGCAACAGTCCTTTGTTTGGAGGGTTCTAAGCAACTGTATTTCCACAATACTTATAGAGGTATCTTGGTCAAGATATCTGTGTCAACAATCCAACCATGGATGCATTTGGACAAAATAGGAAATGGATTTCCTATATTAAAACATGAAGCTTGTTGCTTTATCTGCTCATATTGACAAGCAAATCAGATAAAATAAATCTACTGTAGCCAACAGATCAGATAAAAAGGTCATACTTTGATCGTAGCTCAAGGACCATACATTGTCCCCAATGAATCAATTATTCGAAGTTCCATAGTTATAAGAGAAAAGATATCTTTAACTGGGTAAGCTTTTAAACGAAGATTACGTACTACGCCTCTGATGATAATTGACAAATAAGACCATCTAGTGTCTGGTTTTGGGTTGAATAACAAAAAGGAAAAGGTAAATTAAATACTACATTGATAATTGAAATCGGCAAATCAGAGTAGGTTTAAATCTTTCATGTAACAATCTCCCATTCAACAAGTAGAAGCAACAGCCATGCCTAATTTCAGACTAAGTGAGAAACAATTCTGCAAACAAAGGTATGGATAAGTTACTTAAAATTCCTATTCAAACCAAATTCATGTTGTGCATACATGTTTTAGTGCACATTGTAAGCATGATGAATTACAAAAAAATTGGAAATAGGGCAATTTTGTGCGCATCACAGTGAAAAAAACAACTTTTAAAAGGCTTCAAGGAGAGAGTTGCACTTACACAAGAAATACGTGGCCTCCCCAACCACTCAAACAATCACGATCAACAGACGACAGTAGTGCTTGCGAGATGGTCTCAAATAATTCATCGGGCTCCTAATAATGAGATAAATTTATTAACACAGAATACAAAGATATCTGCATAATTCAAGTACATCAATCAGCAAATATAAAAAAATACGAATATAGAATGGTACAGTCTCTCAAGCAGTTTGGCAATGATTTAAGAGTCCCATGTAATAGCTTGCGTACAGAAAGCATAACATACTAAATCCTTACATGAGGTTTAAAAGATCAGCAGATACCGATCTATATCAGAAATTGGATAAGGATTGGGCAGGCTCAAGTGTAGGGAAATCTTGCAATAGGCCAAAAATAACAAGGGGATCGACAAAATTAGGAAATTTCTGAGATTTCAGGTCAGTTTTGAGCCTCTAGCTCAAAATTGACAGCACTTCCTAAAGCATACTTTTCCGATGAAGTCCAAAACATCCAGAAACTGGGTATAAGATATTTTATTTGAAAAATATTTTCAAAATAACAGTTCCAGTTCATTTCGACCTGAAAATCGGCAAAATTTGGAAAACAGAAATTTCTGAAACTATTCGCTGCAACTAGACAAAATATATGATTTCTTTGGTTTCAGTTATATTTTGATGCTTGATGAAGATATTTTAAAGCTCAGAGTATCTTATTAGTTATGAAATTACCAATTTACCATCTTATACTTCCATAGAAACAAATAAATGTGCAGTTATTCATGAAACAAACGTAACTGTACAGATAATTTATGAATAATGTTTGAAGTTACATTTAATTTTTCATACATCTTAACATAACTTTAGGTTTCTTCAATATTTTTCCAAAGTGTTGAAAGTCGATACTCCAATCTGAAACCATAAGAAACAACCGATACTGAAGAAGGTCCTGTATCAATCCTGGGTTTACTTAGGTATATGTTCTAGGTTAGGTTATCAACTCAGGGTACTTATCATTTATTGATTTGCTTGTGTATCATATCGTGTATCGTGCATTGTATTATATAGTAACTCTAGGAGTTTAGATCCAGATTTCTTAAGCAATGTTATAAATTTCGCTACGCGGAGACGGTGCGCCAAGGGCCCGCCTAGCGCCTAGGCGCCGCCGCCGAACTGAATTTATATATATATATATATATATATATATATATATATATATATAACAAAAGTCTTAATGGAGAAGTTGGTTAGCATGTTTGGTTTAAGTAATGGATTTGGGTTTGTGAGGTCGACTGTTCGAGCCTCAAGTTTTTTTTCCCTTCTTTTTTCCTTTCCTTTTCCTTTCTTTTTTCCTTTCCTTTTCCTTTTCCTTTCCTGTCTTTTCCTTTCCTCTCTCCTCTCCTCTCCACCACCACCTCCACCTCCACCACCACCACCACCACCACCACAGCACCACCACCGCCTCCACCACCACCACCACCACCACCACCGCCTCCACCACAGCACCACCACCACAGCACCGCCGCCGCCGCCTCCACCACAGCACCACCACCAACAACACCACCGCCGACGTCGCCGTCAGCATCAGCAGCAGCACCACCACCAGAGCCACCGCCACCAGAGCCACCGGTCACTTTTTTTTTGATTTTTTTTTTTTGAAATTTTAAAATAGGCCCCGCCTACGGCCGCCTAGGCCCGCCTAGCGCCTAGGCCGGCCGCCTAGGGCCTTTTCGGTGCGGCCGGCGGCCGCCTAGGGCGATTTTTAGAACACTGTTCTTAAGCATACATTACATGGCTAAATTTTAAAAAAACAATACTACCTATCAGCTTATATTTATCGTATCTGATCAACCGATATGCAACAAAATGGTAATATATTGTACAGATCAACCGATACGCGACGAAATGGTTATATATCGTATCGTAAGATACTGGATACATATCGTGTACCGTAAGATACTAGCAACATATGTTCTAGCATGCAGTCACGTGCTTTATCAGAAACAAATTGCCAAGTCTAAATTGATTGCAGATACCACCAAAAAATGCATGACATTTTTGGCCATGCATAGTCCCTGTACTATGCTATAATGTGTCAACTGGTGCATTAACGTAGTGTTTGTCCACTCTAGAAAGAAGAATACCCTTCTTATAGCAACTCATATCCTTTTCATTTAAATACTTCTCATATGCAACAAGTCCTGAAATTTGCTTTGCTACCCACATCACAATTTTGAACATTGAAAAGTATCGAGGAAATTTTACTTAAATTTCGCTTTCTACTTGGGTGAGATGCCCACTTCTTTACCAAAAAAGATGGTCACCTATACAGCAGCTTTCAGCATAAGACGCAAAATCGTTTTTCCCCGTGAGTAGCTTTCAACCAGATAAGCTACAATTGCTGAAACCTCTAAGGTAAGTTCACTAGGACTACCTCAGTCCCTCCCACCTAATGAGCTTGACCCATTAAAACCTCTAAGGTAAGATTACTTTGGTCGTCTTTTGTCTTTTAGGTAGTGTGGAATGACCCCCTTTTTATCATAAAACCTGGTCAGTCAGACAGTCCGTCGGTAGCTTCTCATATCCAACAATTTGTGAAGTTTGCTCACTCCACAACTCATAAGTTTGACAGTGAAATCTCTAAGAGCAAGTTTACCACCCTTGACCTACTAGGTAGCATGACAAGTCCCTTACTTTACTTTAAGACCTAAATTATTAAAAACCAACTGGGAAGAATTGCAATGAAACCAATTCCAAAGCTTAATGAGAGCTAAACCTTTATAGGCAGACTAATTAACTGGCTGTGGAGATGAGTCAGATATGTCCTAGACTGAATGGACAATGACACACATACGGCAAGGACATGGATGCGGAATACACCACTCTTCAGAAATATATAATACAAGTTCATCATGGATTGGATACAAATTATATAGACAACAAGGATAGAAAACTCAGTAACAGTATCACTCATGTGTCATGTCTTGGGACATTTGAAACATAGAACAGGATGACCATGTCCGACATGTGTTAAGGAAGAATCCTCTGATAAGAGTCAAACATGGGTACTGACATGAAGAATATGCCTCTGGAGGCGTTTTGGTGCAAACCTCGGATGGTTTCAAACCTCGAGGTTGCTATCAATGACAGAAATAGAGGTACAACTCTAGTCCTGAGAATGGCAAAATGGTCGAGTATTTTTATCTTTCAATATACTTTAATTTGCATAAAAAAATTAAAAATTGATACAGTTGAAACAACTTAACAGCAATAAAGAATTGACAAGAAGTTGGCATGACATGTGATATTTGCAGAACTGTTCAAAGTCCACCAACCATGTTAGGCTTGTACATCGATTCACAAGCACCATAAAGTGACTCGTTAGCTGTACCAGAAACAACAAAGTCTTTGGCAAGTTCCCTGCAGATAAGAAAACAACACGATGAGTACAACAACTCTAATAGAATTCTAGTATTACGCTATTTATATATTGCAAGAAGAAAGCTACAAACTACATGACTACCGAGTGATATGGAATATATTGACATGTTGTATTGTTTTACATAAACGTCTTATTCATGGAAGTAGGACTATAATTCTAATATTTCATCTTAGTTGCCAATGAAACGTCTGAATATTCTTTCAGTATCATATTACTTTATTGACGAATATTGATACAAGTTCATATAACAAAATACAGTAACTTTACTGCACCATGTCAAAAAAGTTCTAGAATGCAGCTTGAGTTCTTTTATTCCATTTGCAGAGCAAGAAAATTGCCTTTGTGAGTTTGAGGGGGAAAAACACTATATAGTGATTTCTGTTTCTAGAAGATCTCTCAAATTTCACTACTTATGTTGTAACACCACACAAGCATTGGTTCTGCTTTTAAATTTCTAACTTTTAGGATGATTTTCAACAAAAATGTACACGTTTTGTTACAAACTATTGACGGGAATGAGTTGGATGGAACTCAAACACTCCAGCTCATTCCTTTCCCGATCAACTAATGCTATGCTATTACTGAACCTCTCCCAGTGCAAGCTCAAAACACTCCACGTGACCAACCTGTTCTATTCCAACCTCTACACCAACACGTCCCAGTGCGGCGGCGGCGGCGGGTAAGTATATAATTTTGTTTCAAAAATTTTTTTTTTGATTTTTTAAAAAAATTGGCCGCCTAAGGGCCGCCTAGGGGCCGCCTAGACCGAAACTGCCTAGGACCGCCGCCTAGGGGGGTTTCGGTGCGGCGGACGGCCGCCTAGCGCCTAGGCGGCCGCCTAAACCGATTTTTAGAACACTGGAAAAACTTCCAGCGGAGCTCGCTACTCGTACTGAAAGGGGCACCGTCTAAACCCAAATATAGTCCAGGATGGCTTGTGATGCCAGTGACCTTCACATATACAAACTGCACACACTATGCTAGTAAATGACAACGATTGACAGGGAAGAACATGGTAAGTTTCACATTGCAACGACACTCTGGCGTGGGTAAATTATAGCATATGTTATTATGCCTTTCAAATGTTTGCATGCAATTCAGTAGGATGGCTAGGAAAATCACTGAATATATATAGTATGTTTCACATAATTTCTTGAACCAAATAAGAGCATGGTATATAATTACCCATTCACTAATACACGTCAAATCGTCAATGTACTGATCCTCGCTCTCCATAGGGACCAAGAAGGGCGTGCCACCTTACTCAAGGCGACGCCAATTCATTTTGAAGACTCGTTCATGTGCCCAAGGCTTGTTTCAATCCTTTTGAAGACTCTGCATCCAGTCCAAAGAAAGATGGCTAGACTCCCCATGATAGCATGTGTTTGAATATTTGGTTGTATAGAAGGGAATGCAATATATGGAACGACTATCTCATTAGTGTTCATTTTGTAATCGAGTCAAGTTGTAAGCCCGTGCGACAACTGTTTGTAATGGAGTCTTGCAAATGATGTTCATCATCAATGAAGAAAAATATTCTTCTGTTTCAAATGTGTTGTTCAATTTCTCTGCGTACTTTATTAGATATTGTGTTTCGGATAACCTTATGACTTTGCCTTGTGCAAGTGCAACTTACGTTTGCACGACATCACGTCTGGAGGACGACTATCGATTCTTCGGAATCGGAACGTAACATAATGGTATCAGAGCACGACTTTACGTCCTTGGCCTTCTGTCCTGAGTCTCGAACCTCTTTGAGATGAGTTGTTCAATACAATGAGTCCGTAATATTTTCTAAGACTAATGTGAGTTGCCTTCTATTTTCAGAAGTTAGAGAAGTCGTGGCCGAGAACGAGACGAGCACTTCAAGTGGCTCGAGTAGTTCGAGGGCCGAATCTTCTGCCAACGCTATCGAGAGGATGTTGTGCACGATGGATGCACAGCAAAAACAAACCGAAAACCAGCATCGACAAACAGAGGCACGACAGGCCCAATTCGAAGCTCACTTCGAAGCACAGTCTAAGATGCAACAAAAACAGCTTGATGCTCTGCAACAGATCGTCCAAAAAATTGTGGCGAATGGCAACTCTGCAACCACACATGCTGCCACCGAGCCTACGGCCTGACCCACTCAAGTCGATCCGGAGGAGCCTGAGCGTCAGCCTGCAACACCAAGAAGTTACAACTTTGAGGTGTCGGAGTTCAAGAAAGTGTCGCACTTCCTTCAGCGGTACCGAAGACCCTTCTATTGCGATCGACTGGTTGGAAGAGATGGAAGACCACTTCGAACTCCTCAGCATTGAAGAATCCAAACAAGTCACATGCGCACAACTTCAACTACGTTTGAACGCGCACAACTGGTGGGAGTCGTGCACAAACGAGTGATCCGACACGACATCTCAGCACCGATCTCTTGGACCACGTTCCGCAAAGCCTTCGAAGACGAGTACCTTTACTCAGTCGTTCGTCAAGAAAAAGAATGAATTCATACAGTTGAAGCAAGAGAACATGTCAGTGCAACAGTATGCGGTAGAGTTCAACAAGTTGTCCAAATTTGCTGGTGCAATTCTGCTTGTAGAGGAGATTCGTGTTCGACGATTCGAAGTGGGTCTGCGGTCCTCTATCTATACCCACGTGTCGATGCCGGAATACAAGACCACGGACGAGTGTCTGAATCACGCTCTCCGCCTTGAGTGCCAATATCCTCCGGCCGCTGTCGACGCTGTGCATCCCTCTAATCACAAACGCCCCAGCTATGCGAGAGGTAACAACGCTCCAAAACGTCCAAACAATGGCGGCTATCAAGGACAGAACCCGACCCCATTGTACCAAGTGCAACTATACTGGACACCATGCCAACGAATGTCGTACTTTGAACGTAGATTGCCACTTTTGTGAGAAAAGGGGTCACATCGCTAAAGACTGTTTTGCCCGAAGGCGAAATCAGGATGTCCCGCCGCAACCAAATCATCAGAGCTCCCTAGCCCGCACAACGGAATGGCCAAGAACGTCGTCCCATTGCTTAAGGACGTGTCTATGCCATGACTGGAGACAAGGCGTTCGCCTCAGATACAGTGGTAACAGGTATATTACTTTTCAATAATACGCCTACTCGTGTACTATTAGATTCTGGTACTACCCATAGTTTCATATCGGCGGACTTCGCCGCAGAACATAAATTTTCTATGACACCACTAGGCCTTAACCTTAGTGTTAGCATACCGTCGGACACGCAACTACCTGCACAATTCGGTTGTAGAGACGAAATCATCTGTATCGGAGGTAAAAAGGTGTATCTTGATGCAATAGTTCTAGATCTTAAGGACTACGACATCATACTGGAAATAGATTGGCTTGGCGCTTGCAATGCCACCATTGACTGTGCAGGAAAGCAGGTCACCTTCCGTATACCTGGAGTGACAGAATTCTGCTACTCGTGTAGTGAAGCATCGACGACATGCATGGTGATTTCAGCAATTTCTGCTCGGAGGATGCTGCATTCTGGCTGTGAGGGATACTTGGCATCTGTTCGCGACACAAGACATGATGGTGCAAACGCGGGTCAACGTTGTGGCAGAATTTTCTGACGTATTCCCGGACGAGCTACCCGGTATGCTACCCTATCGAGAAATCGAATTCACCATCTATACCTTTTTCGACACCGACCGATTTCCAAGGCTTCGTACAGAATGGCCACTGCAGAACTGAAGGAACTCAAAGTCCAGTTGCAAGAATTGTTCGACAAGAAATTTATCCGGCCTAGTGTTTCGCCATGGAGAACGCCCGTACTGTTCGTGAAGAGGAAGGATGGGTCGATAGGTTTGTGCATTGACTGTCGAGAACTAAACAAAGCCATCATCTGGAACAAATATCCACTGTCCCGCATAGATAACTTATTTGATCAGCTACATGGCGACTCAGTGTTTTCGTATATTGATCTTCGTTCGGGTTACCATCAACTCAAGATCAAACCAGACGACTTGTCGAGTCAGCCTTCCGCACTCGTTATGGCCACCATGAATTTTTGGTAATGTCGTTCGGCCTGACAAACGCACATGTTGCCTCCATAGATCTAATGAATCAGATGTTTCGACCCTTTCTCGACAAGTTCGTAGTAATTTTCATTGACGAAATTCTCATCTACTCGAAAGACAATGCGTAACACGCGGAACATCTGCGGACCATACTCCAGATCCTTCGAGATAACCAGTTGTATGCAAACCTAAGCAAATGTGAATTATGGCTGAACAGTGTATCAGTTCTTGGGCATATCAGCTCCGCAACAAAGACATTTCAGTCGACTCGAAGAAAGACGAAGTTGTTATTGATTGGAAACGACCAGAGTCAGCTAGTGAGCTTCGAAGCTTCCTCGGCTTGGTGGGATACTATCGACGCTTCGTGAAAAACTTTGCAAAGATCGCATCGCCTTTGACTCGTCTCACTCAAAAGGGAGTCGCGTTCGTGTAGTCGAACGACTGCGAAACTTGTTTCCATGAGCTAAAGCAATGACTCGTTTCGGCCCTGATACTCGTATTTCAGGAAGGACTAAGGGATTTCAAATCTTCAGCGATGCTTCAGCCCAAGGCTTGGAATGTGTGCTCATGCAGTGGGACAAGTTGATCTCCTTCGCCTCCAGACGGTTGAAGTCGCACGAGAAGAATTATCCCACGTAGACTTGGAGTTAGCGGCTATTGCGTTCGCGTTAAAACTGTGACGACACTACCTTTATGGTATGGCGTGCAGAATTTATACGGATCACAAGAGCATCAAGTATCTCTTCACCCAAAAGGAGCTAAACTTACGGCATAGGCAATGGTTGGAGCTAATCAAAGGCTACGACTTGACGACAGACTACATGCCGGACAAGAAAAATGTTGTGACGGACACACCGAGTCGGAAGTACAGTCTTGCTATCCATCAACGGCAAGCTACTGCACGACTTAGAGAAGATGGGCATCGAACTCTGAGTTAGATTCGTGGCAGTGCAACTAGCTCCATTGCACGTGGATCCGAGTCTATTGAAGATCAAATACGCTCAAAAGGATGATCCATACCGGAAGAAATGTGGGAGCTAATCTCAACATGTAAGGCAACCGACTTTGCGGAAGACGAGATCAGAGCGTTGCAGGTGAAAGGTAGACTATGCGTTCCGGATGACTCAGAACTTCGAAAGAAGATATTGTCGGAGGCGCACTACGCAAAATATTCCTTGCATCCAGGCAGCACCAAGATGTACAAGGACCTCGATGGATTTCATTGCCTGCATTCTTCGAACTTTGTATTTCATATCGAACTCAGAAGAAAAGGGTAAAGTGTAGATACATTGTTTGTGCGATTTCAGGTGATCGCGTAGGCGTCGTCTAGCGCAACAAGACCTTCCCTCTCACGTCAAACAATCAAAGTGAGTGGCTGGACCCTTCTTCCCCTTGGCCCTCTTGTTCTCCGATCAATCGATAGATTGTTAGTTGAATATGCAAGGACACGAATGCATAATTTCAATGAACTGTTGCACGATTTCTCACATACACTCGCTATAGAACTGTTATGCCATGAAACTGCTACATGCTTTCTTATGTACATCTGCTATAGAACTGTCATACTATAAACTGCTACTTGCTTCATATGTTATGCCTGTTATAGAACTGTGATAAGCAAAGTTTGAGACATTGAATAATTGTCGCCACAATAAGGCAAAACAACGATGAAAACGGTTAAGGGCCTGTTTGGTTCCCTTTTTTAAACCCATGTTTTGAGTTTAAACATCAGTTCTTCCAAAACTTGTGTTTGGTTATCCCAACTATGAAAACGATTTCAGAAAAAAAAAATTGGAATGGAGAGTTTAAACTCACTTTTGAGAAAACAGCAGAAAGCTGTTTTCCCAAAACTTTTTTCAATGCTTGTGGGCCCCCCATCTCCCCACCCACCCCCAAACCCCCAACTTTCTCTCTCTTCCTCCATTATTTTTTCCTCCACAACATAGCAAAAGCTCGCCTCCCTCGAGCGCAGCCTTCGTGGAGGTGGATCCGGTGGCCGGTGGAGGACGGTGGCGGTGGCCGGACGGTAGCGGTGGCTGGCGGAGCTCGACCCGAGGTTGTTCGCCGCGAACTCCTCCGCCACGAGCTCGTAGAGCTCGACTTCATGGACTCCTCGGGTGCAGTGGCTCCGCCTGTGGAGGTATGCAGCCGTAGGCTGGTGGTAGAGGGTGGTGGAGGAGGGTGGTGGAGGAGGGTGGTGAACAGTGGTGGTGAGGGCAGCCGATGATCGACGGGGACGAGCTCGACGGGGACGAGATCGACGTGGACGAGATCGAAGTCGACGGGGACGAGGACGAGATCGACGGGGACGAGCTCGAAGTCGACGGCCTTCACGAAGTCGACGAGGACGAGCTCGAAGTCGACGGCCTCACGAAGTCGACGGCCTTCACGAAGTCGACGGGGACGAGCTCGAAGTCGACGGCCTTCACGAAGTCGACGGGGGACGAAGTCGACAGGGGACGAGGACGAGATCGGTGCGGTGACCTCACCGTGGTCGGCGGATCTGAGTCCTTCGCCTCGTAGAGCCAGGACACGGAGTGGGAGGGGGTGGACACAAACTGTGGCAAGGACACAACATAAAAAATAATTTCAGAAAAAAATTTACCAAACAAAATTTTAACAATTTTTTTTATAAAAAAAAATTTTCAGATAAAAGTAACCAAACGCAAACTCAGAAACTTATATCCAGAAAACCATTTTATAACATCATTCTCCAAAAACTGTTTTCAGAACAAAATTTTAGAAAAGCTATCCAAACGGACAGTTGCTCACCAATTAAAGATAATGCATGAATAACTAGTCTAGCCTTACACGGTCATGGATAACTTGTGGACAAGGAACGACTTCATCGAACGATAACCCGGGACACGGGATCGATTCAGCCTAGGAGGAAGCAAAAGATAGTTATGCTAAATATTAGCAAAACTGGTTATTTGGAGAACTTTCAGTAGAGCTCGCTACTCGTGCTGAAAGAGGAGCCGTCTAAACCCGGCTATAGTCCATGATGGCTTGTGATGCCAGTGTAGGGCTAAAAATCGAACGAACGAGCTCGAACAAACTGTGTTCGAACTCGGTTCGACTAAACTATCGAACGAGCTTTATTCGAGCCGAGCTCAAGCTCGAGCTCAAAAATGGTGTTTGAACTCGGTTTGATTATAGGCTTGAAACGATCGAGCTCGACTCGATTTAGTTCTCGAGCTCGGACGAGCCCGAGCCGAGCCCGAGCCAAGTCCGAACAAAAGGCACATTAAACTTGTTGTACGGTTACTCTCAAGTCTTTTTTTTGGTTAAATTAATTATGCTTTTTTACATCACAAATTTACCATCATATAATAACAAAAAAAAGTAAATTTTCTAAGACAATTTGTCAACATCGATAAAAATATATATCATATATTAGAAAAAGTCATAATATTAGAAACCGAGCCGAGTTCGAGCCAGTTTGCGAACAAAACCGAGTCGAACAACCTATGGTCGAACTCGGTTCGAACACCGCTTCGAACAAAAAAAAAAATCGACCGAGCTCGGTATCGATCTGCCCACGAACGAGCTTCAAACCGAGCTTGGCCCGAGCTGACCGCGAGCCGAACACGAACTGTTTGAATCGTTTTACAGCCCTATGCCAGTGACCTTCACATATACAAACCGCATATACTATGCTAGTAAATGATAACAATTGACAGAAAAAAACATTATAAGTATTACATTGCAACGGCACACTCTGCCGTGAGTAAATTCTACCGTAGATTTTGTTATTATGCCTATCAAATGTTTGCATGCAATTCACTAGGATGGCTAGAAAGATCACTGAATATATACAACATGTTTCACATAATTTCTTGAACCAAATGAGAGCATGGTATATAATTATCCATTCACCAATAAACGGCAATGTACTGATCCTCACTCTCCACGGGTACCCCGGATCAAGAAGGACGTGCCACCTAACTCAAGGTGACGTCAGTTCATTTTGAAGTCCCATCCTTGTGCCCAAGGCTTGTTTTAATCCTTTTGAAGACTCTGCATTCAATCCAAAGAAAGACGACTCGACTCCCCACGATAGCAGGTGTTTGAATGTTTCGGTTATATAAAAGGGGATATAATGTATGGAACGACTCTCTCATCGGTGTTCATTTTGTAATCTAGTCAAGCTGTAAGCCCGAGCGGCAACTGTTTGTAATGGAGTCTTGTAAATGATGTTTATTATCGATGAAGAAAGATATCCTTCTGTTTCAAATGTGTTGTTCAATTTCTCTGCGTACTATATTAAATGTTGTGATTCGGATAACCTTATGACCTTGTCTTGTATGAGCGCAACTTAGATTCGCACGACATCACGTCCGGAGGACGACTATCGATTCTTCGGGATCGAGACGTGACAGATGCTATCTTCGAGAAACTCAAGAACAAGCAACGCCCTGGCTCTAGGAAACAAGGAGTCCTACTAGAGATTGTTCAATAACGAACAAATATTGCAACCATGCAAAACGATCAAGATTCTCTTGAATTTATCACTAGTGATGAGTTTATTGAACTCTTTAACATGCAGCACAGTTTTTGCATTTGTTTGAAGTAGGGATATGGGCCTCTCCTCCCAAGTATAAAGCTTGTAGGGTAATGTACCACCTTTCTACTTTGATGAAGAAGTCTAAACAAAGAAACAAAGACAAGGAAATCACCAGCTTTGAAACTACTGCTGCAGCCCACAGGAAGGAGGGGATGATGCCGTCATCGAGAAACTCAAGAACAAGCAACGCCCTGGCTCTAGGAAACAAGTCCTACT
>JANAVB010024999.1:212500-440000 GCA_029216955.1 Iris pallida | reverse complement strand
AGCGAAAAAAAGTATCTCTCAACATCAAAAAAAGCAGGGAAAGATCCTACCATCCCACTATTCAAATTTGCATTTTCAACCAAATAATGAACTGTCACAAATTTTATTTTCTTGTAACTAAATTTTTGGTAAAACACTCTTTTCTTTGGAGCTACTGTGTAATAAGAAAGCAGAAGTACATTTAAGAAGTGTTTTTGCTTCAGATAATATATCAAACTTCAGATAATATATCAAACACAGCTTACCTAACACAAGCAACTTTTGAAACAGGTTTCGCAATATCGGTATCTGTATCAAACCCTTCTTAATTGGCAGTTTCAGTGGTTTCGAATTTGTCGGTTTCAGTAGTTTTGGTATCGGAAAGACCTTTGAAGGTAGAGCGTACGGATTAGGAACTATATAAAAACTAAGTTTTTCTCCTCTACTAGGGCAGAGTTCCACTTGGCCGCAATCATTTGACTGGCGGCACTAAACCCATATCCAGAACAGAAACCAACATAACACTGCATCTATATAATAAAGACATCATGCAGTACCCATATGGTCATTGTTGTGGAAAGCGAAAGGCACTGCCAGGTCACAGTGAGTTTTTCAAATTCAAAGATTACTTTTGTTACAAAAGTATGCATTAGAAGAAAAAGAAAAAGAAAATAGTCCAAACCATAAAATAAACCAAACAAATTCTAATTTAAACATTTAAACACACAATTGCATGTCATGAGACGAAATACAAAGCATAAAAAGCGTTGGCTTCAACAATTAAGTCAACTATAAACAAACTAGTCAACAAGCATTGGCTCAAGTCGCAATGACTCGAAGACATATATACCCAGAAAACCACGTCGGAGGAATATAGTCGCGGTATTAGCCGATAATGATATGATACGGCCATATGTATCGGTTTAGGCATGTCCCGATACGACACCAACCAATACCGACTTTGGGGTCTCTTCACCGATCGATTCGGTAAAAGAAAGTTGAACGAAGAAGATAGAAGAATGAAAAGATAGTGTCAAACACAATGATTCAGTTGTGTCAAACATTGACAAATTTACAGTATGTCGATAAGATACTTCGATAAACTATTGTTTATTTGATTCAATTGAAAATAAGAAATAGTCAAAGCCAATCATTAATAAATATGAAACTGAATTAAATTCAATAGCATTACCATTTGTCGAAGCTGTAATCTATAAATTCATCCATATTAATACTGTTCCATTCCACACCATTTATTGTGGCATGTCTAAAGGCAAATAAAAAACCAATAGTATTTATTGCAAGTGGAATATCATTCCATTTAAATTAACAAAATATAACATAAAATATATTAAATTGTCTTACGGTATCAAATTTTTTTTAGTTTTTTAACTATTTTCTATCATTTTTAGTTTCCGAAACAAAGAACCCACCGAAACTATAGAACCGCCAATATCTATACTCATATAGGAAGGGTCTCAAACCAATTCACATGTCGTTATTGCGAACCTTGGTTCGACCAGGGCACGCTATGCGCTTAAATATTAAAGGAATGATGTCGTGATAGTTAGCAGCTAACTCAGAGTCACACCTGGAAGAACGGTCTACCCAAGCAAGAGAATCATGGTACCAATGGTCACACCGAGAGGTGGATTGAGGAGTTGCAACGGACACAAAAATCAAGAATCAGCGTGTAGAGAGCCATGACAACCATGATGATATATGTAATAAAAAGACCCATGTTGAAGCCGGGCAATAGATGTGAACTTCCAGTTTCACGAAAAAGAAAAACAAAACGTAACAAACTAACTAATGCAAAGTGAATAATTGAATGAACTAGTAAAAATTTATTATCACGGGGCACAAGAGCTAATATCAGGACCTCGGCACTCGAAATGAGTAAGCAGCCAAGGACAGGCCAAGTCCTAGGCAGCACTGGCCTGACCTGCAGCTTAAATCAAGGGGTGTTCTTCATCTATTTATTTTAATATAATTCTACTACTGAGTCACCACTCAATTGATATTTTGGCATCATTGGAACAACAATGTGCTTAACTACAACCATCTACTTTCAGGTCAGTCAAAAGACAGCTATTGGTACATATAAGATGATAAAACATAACAATAAAAAGAAAGCAAAATATAAAATGAAGAAGACATAAGATAAACTGTTAGGAGAAGAAACAATGGCAGACAAAACCGACATTAAAGAGACTAGTCACCTTCACGTGCGTAGCACGTACAAAAAGAAAAGGAAATCTCTGATATTAAAATAGTTTCAATATGATTTGAATATATTTTAATTAGGATTTGTTATAGATATGTTTTTAGAAATTTGGATATGCGTTTAGTTAGATAATATCATGTAGTTAGTATAAATATAATTTGAATATTGAATATATTTAAGGATTTGTTATAGATGTTTATGTGAGTTTGGATATATGTTCAGGTAGTTAGAAGGATTTTAGGTTTTTTATTTTTTCCTTAACTATGTGAGAAGATATATACGCGGTAGTTGGAAAAAAAATTATAATTTTTTTTAATTAATTAATGGAGGATATACAAGCAGCTTAGTACGATCACTTCAATTGGAGATAATCCTAGAGAACACTTTCCAGTTTCTCTATGAAGTTAATCACCATATGATACTTCAATTGGAGATAATCCTAGAGAACACTTTCCAGTTTCTCTCTATGAAGAACATGAAGGATTGGATGGTTGGAGGAAGAAAGAGATTACGAAATTCGATGAGACATCAAAAAAAGAAGACTGTAAGATAGAAAGAGTGTTCTCTATAGAGGTAGTTAATCACCATATGATACCATTACTTCAATCAGAGATAAGCCTAGAGAACACTTTCCATTTAGTCTTTTAGGCTCCTTAGACTCCAGAAATTCTTAAGAGTCTAGTACACAAGATTCTTGTGGTATTTATTTTTATGACGAGAGCAGCAAAAAGTTCTGTAAATGAAATAGACTCAAACAGGAATTTGAGACCATGCCAGCCTATCAGGTAGTAAAATAAGGTAAACTTTTTTTCTATATCCAAAACGTAGATCTACCTGCTTGTCAACGGGCCGCCTAGGTTTTATGGCACGACCCTCTCATGATCATTGCTACAGTGGCTAGGAATTTGGCACCAACACACGATTGACATAAGGTCGTCGATTGACGGTTGGTCATGAAAGCTTGTCAAATATTTTATGGAGTTTCTTATGCTCTTTAGCCGATCCCATTACGGTGGGAGAAGGCTAGGACGATGATGATTAACTACTTCCTAAAATCATGTCACGCCAAATCAACAACCAATTAAAACCCTACCCAGCCCTAACCCAAGCCTCACGATTCCTAAAACCCAAATAGTTCAATTCTCAATTGATTCCCTTTGGAATAGAAAGTAAACAATCCAAACAGTCATAATGGTATGTGAGATACTTAGGCCACCGGCAGCAATTCTACAAATGATGAAAGATTGCCATCATGTGTTGCCCAAGATGAATTTATAAAACTGAAATTTATTGCAGGTATTGCTCCATACAACTGAAATTTATTTTTTTGCTAGAGCCTTATCTCAATTCTAGAAGTTAACATAAAAAATTCAAATAGCTCGCACTAACTTCATCTATAAGATTTGAGCTATGTTCAAATAAAAGAACGTAAGTTATCTAGGTATTAGGAAACAAGTTCATGTATGTCAAAAAGAAATGCCTCATTTACAATCTAAGAACCAATATCCATCAGCGGGTGTCAATACACGAATGGAGTCATTTACTGATGAAAGTGGTGAAGGATCATGCCAACTAGCTTATATTCGCATCTCCACTAATATTCATGAAAACAGTCTTTTTTTAAAATTTGACCTAGAGGATTTTCTGATTAGAACCAACACAAATTGAAACATGTCATATTTGTCGTCCAATTGTTTAATGTAGGATATCATAAAAAGTTGGTGCTCATCATTTCTTTCTAAATAATTCTTTAAATATGTACATCTATATTTGTTTCTCTCTATTCACTTCCCTTAAATCAATGAAGATAAAGTTTAAATTCACCACAAACTATCAAATCTCCAGAGAATGCCCAAATGCAAAAGAAAATTATCATCACCCATCACTAGGTTCGAAGGTTGGGCTTGGTACAACTTGTGAAAGGTACAAGTTACGAACGTTAGGTTCGGTACAACTTATGAATTTTTTTTTCATATTATTTTTTTATCTAGAGGCAACACAAATGTTTGGTAAATGTTTTGCTCTTTTCTTTTACACAAGGAGATTGATTTCAAAAGCCCCTTCAGCTTGTCATGTGTTTTTACAAACATACCCATTAGCGTTTCCTAAATTCCATCTTATGCCTTTAAGTTCACATCAATAGATTGCCCAATTTGGTCATTTTATATATTTTCATAATTGGAAGGTACGTTTCTACCACCCAAAAACAACTCGTTGCTTCTGACAACAGCTTTTCAACAATTAACTGATCAGCAGCTTATGACAACAAACTGCTGATAAGCTCTAGCAATAGGAAACCCGTAGTAAAAGTACAAAGTCGGGCTTGTTTGCTGCAAAACTCAAAGGAGAGCAACCCAGCTCTAGACTAGAACCCTATTAAATCCCTGCTCTAGCCATAAACCTCGATCTAGAGTAGCTTCCCAACCTTATGCTACGCCACGTGGTGTGACCCGAACCAGAGTTGGCCCATGATGTGCGATATTGAACTGGGCCCATACGCCTTAAAAGGGAATTCTCATATTGCTCCACTATTCTCTAATTGCTTAGCACTATAGCTAAGTTCGTTCAGAAAGGCTTGCACAGCTAGAAGTGCAAGCAAAGACACGTAAGTCCGTGACAAGTTGTATCAAAGCAGGGAACAAACGAAATTAAGTACCAAGATCCAACCTCTTCTCATAAAGAATGGCCGAGACGACGCTGGCAAAGGTCTCCGGCTTCATATCCCTCTCTTCTCTCAGCTGGTACAACTTGTGCCGGAACACAAGCCGCTGGTACCTACACCGAAACAGAAGAACATAACAAATAGATCAAGAGATGAGAGGCCGTCGACTGCTGCTGCTACAGAGTGATCGGTTCTGTATGGATGTGGATTGCTATTTTTCTTACAGGGTTAGGGCATCGGTGGCGAGGCCGGAGAGGCCGATGTAGAGCTTGTCGTGGATCTTGAATATCCTCTTGAAGTCGGTGGCAATAGTCTGGAGGTTGACGCCGAGGCGGCGGTCGCTGGCGATGGCGAAGCAGTTCTTCCCCACCATGGCCACCACCGCGCTTCCATTGTACTCGAAGATCTGTGTCAGATAGAGAGATCGGAGAAGAAATTAGGGTTAGGGATTTTAGGATTAGGGTTAGGGTTTGACGAGAAGGAGACTTACCGACATCGGAAAAGGAGAAAGGAAGAGGAGAAGAGAGAGAGAGAGAGAGAGAGAGAGAGAGAGAGAACAGATGAGAGAGAGAGAGAGAGCAATATGGGGTTTTGGGAAAACTATACTTTTGGTCACTGAATGTTTGTCTGATCAAAGTTTTAGTCACTCAAAAATATTTTCCAAAAATTTAGTCACTGAATGTTTGGCCTTCCAAAAAAATTGTCACTCTGTTAAATTGTTGTTTGTTTTATTAACGATTTTTGTTGACATGGCATGTTATGTGCCATTTCAGTCGTTAAGTATGACGTGGCACATCTACGTGGGCTATTTTTGGATTTTATTTTGCAAAAAAATTCATTTGGGTATTAAGTTATGTGCCATGTTTCAATGTTTATGACATGATATTTCATTTTTTTTAAAAACTTAATACCCAAACAATTTTTTTGAAAAATAAAACCCAAAAATAGCCCACATAAATGTGCTAGGTCATACTTAATGACTGACATGGCACATAACATGCCATGTCAACAAAAAAATGTTAATAAAACAAATAATAATTTAACAGAGTGATCATTTTTTTGGATGACCAAACATTCAGTGACTAAATTTTTGGAAAATATCTTTGAGTGACTAAAACTTTGGTGAGGCAAACATTCAGTGACCAAAAGTATAGTTTTCCCATGGGGTTTTGTTGCACTTTGCCTTGGGGAAGACTCCTGCTACTCTAGGGGGTCGGGTCGGGTCGGGTCGGGTCGGGTCGGATCGACTAGAGCATCATTATTAAGGTCCATCCCATTTTCTAGATTCTAGATTTAGAATATAGGAGCTCATTTTGTAGAATAATAAGTCTCATCCCTATTCCAATTTCTACAATTTCGATTCCAACCCATCCATGGGTGCTAAGGGTTGGGTCTCCCAATTTCTAGATTCTAGATTGTAGAAACTCGTTTTGCAGAATAATAAGTTCCAATTTGGAGTCCAACTTCAAGATTCTAAACTTTATATTATTTTTTTCCTACATTAATTTTTTACCACACAATTTTTGGGACCGGAGCTAACTTTATCATTTCCTACTATTCTCATACAAACCCAACCCATTCTACATTTACCTTTTTTTGAAATTTTGGACTCCAAATTGCATTGGAGAGTCCCAACTACTAATGATGCTCTTAGAGGAGGAAGTGTTAGTCTCCGTTAGAGTTCTGGGTCAAGTTTTGGAGCTGGCAAGAGACGTAACAAAGAGATTTGCTATGCCTACAACTAAATGGCTACAACCTCCTTACAACTGCCACGTATCGGACTTCGATTGGAGAAGAAGAAAAAGTGATGGGGTCGAATGGAACCCATGTAACAGGGGGTGAGAGGGAAGGTGGGACCCCATGTATAAGGGGTGGAAAAGAGAGGTTGTAAAAAGGTTGTAAAAAATTTGTTGTAGACTTAGCATTTTTCTTAATCTAACCCCGTTTTGTTTCACACAAAACTCATGTAGCTGCAGGTTTAGTGGGGGCCGAATCCAACCACAAATTATATCTTCCACATGAGGCTTCAAAACGGTTCAAAATTTAGCCGTCTAAGCCGTCAGTATATCACGGTACATTTTATTTTAAAATAAACAAATTATGTAAACAAATGTTGAAAAAATTTAAATTTGTCAACATGGAAAATCAAACTCAACTAAACAAGATAAATACCTCGCACTTTAACCACATGAATTAGAAGAAATATTCGACTATAATTGAATAATTATATTATTATACGTGCAAAACATGTGCGTTTACTAGTAATTATATAAGAGTATGTTAAAAATTTATAATTCACATATATTGTATGTCAATTTTGTATTTTGTATCAACACAAAGTTCAATTTTTGTTCAAGGGTGGGAGGGATTCATGCCGATCGTAATCCTACTCATTTTGGAGAACCGGGTCTACTTTGAAGACCCTACTCGTCCAAAATTGAATCAAGATGCAGTTATAAAGTTTTAAAAAAAAACATGAAAAATGCTAAGTTTACTACCAAATTCTTACAACCTTTTTACAACTTCACTCACCAACTCCTTACACATGGGTCCCATCGGATCCCACCACCTCTCACACCCCCCCTGCTACATGGGCTCCATTCGACCCCACCACTTACTCCTCTCCTCCAATCGAAATCCAACACGTGGCGGGAGTAAAGGGGTTGTAAGAATTTGGTTGTAGGCATAGCATTGCTCAAAAAACATATGGGGTCTAAGTCTCAAGTCAAATAGAATATGTCCCTTCTCTTGGTCTTATCATGTTTGATCAGGTTCAAGTAGTGCTACTCATGCATCGGGTCTCGCAAATTATAGGACTCTAAATATTTGATGCAAGAACTACTCATCTAGGATTTGATTAGGATCATGTCTTCTTAAATAGGCTAGCATACGTTTTAACATTTTTTTAATTAACTAATAAAGACTCTTTAGAAAAATCAAAATGTAGTCTTCGTAATTACTAAATTATTCTTATTAAAATTAATGAACTATTTTTTAATTAGTATAGACATGTAAGAATATTTTTGGAATTTAAAAGTTTTACCATCAAATTTTTCTATTATATAGTAGAATAGATACTGTACCGTAAAAAGTTATGATCATGACGAATTATGCCATCTTAGATATGAATATTTCATACAATGTATATAGATTTTGATTACATTTTTTACATTTGGGCTAGATCCTAGGTAAATGTTGATTATGTGGATCTATATCGTTTTCCTTTCACTTCCTAGTTTATATTTGACTGTGTTTGCAATTAATACCATACGGTCCACCTTTTTATTGACTGTGGAACTTAACACCAAAAAATGTCTTCGTAAGCAACATGTTTATTCATTACTTGTTTTTTTTACGTTTTCACGTTGATCAGATGAAACATGTAATCAAATATTGCATGACAATTTTGTTCGCAAATGAACTATGTATGTCAGCAAAAGTCACATCCCATAAGAACCAAGAGCCAATTTGTAGTCTCAACTCAATAGAGTTAGATATAGAAGGAGAAAAAGAAAAAGAAAAAGAAAAAGAAAATGTGTATTGTAGTTAGATGTATATTGTAATTATGTTTCATCTGAAATTATATTTATGTTATACGTAGCACGATAACCGAGTACGTAATATGATAAGTTGATAACGAAACAATTCGCTTTTCATACGATCATTTACTCAAATATATCATTCATCTAAGACCTTAAATGAACATTTGGAAGGAAACATAACTGCTATATCCAAAATATGTGTATCAAATATATATTTTCTCCTATAAAATAGGTCATTTCTAAGGGCACCACCGTATTTGATAGGGAGCAGTCCTTACTTGGGAGCAGCCCAAGCAGGTGAAAAAATTGATAGGGGGCACCCAAAATTTACTTGGGGACAGCCAAACCCCCAAACCCTAATTTCTTCCCTCTTCTCTTTTCTCCTCCTCCTCCTTCCTCCGGCGGCGGCGCCACCACCACTACCAGCAGCAACCGCCACCGACGCCTCCTTCATCCTCCTCCTCCCTTCTCCAAACCCTAATTCCCTCTCCCGCCATGGCTTACAGGACCCTGGAGATGACCTCCTACAGCCACCGCCACCGTCGCGTCGATCGCCGGCGATCCGAGGTCGGCGCAGAGGTCTCCTCCTTCCTCCATGTCGTCGTCCTCCTCCTCCTTCCTCCATGTCGACATCCTCCTCCTCCTTACTCCGGCTATCCGAGGTCTCCTCCTCCTCCTTCCTCCATGTCGCCGTCGCCGGAGCTCCTCGACACGGTCAAGGGGAAGCAGTCGCAGGCTCCTCGGTTCCTTAGCTACTAGGTCAGGATTGGGGATGATTTTCTTCCATCTCCGAGGAGGACTGTCACCTTGTTGGCAGTCCTAACGTATGTTAGGACTGCCAAGTTGCTGGCAGTTCTAGGACTGCCACCTTGTTGGCAGTCCTATGACTGGCTTGGGCTACCCCCAAGTAAAAAAATTGATGGCAAACTTGTAATTTTTTTTGAACATTTTTGGACTGCCCTCAAGTAAAAAGTGTAGTGCCCTTAGAAAAAACCATAAAATATGAATTATGGGTATTATATTTTAAAATTAAAAAAAATTGATACACAAAATTTAAGAACAACATATATACTCTATATTTCGAATAGATATCAATAGGGTAAAGTGCAAAAACCCCTCGTTAAATATACGCCTTTTGCACTAAAAGATCTTTTAGAATTTTTTGGCAGTTTACCCCTCCTTAGATAACAAGTTTGTTCGTTTAGACCCCTCCAGCAAAATTTAAAAATTTTATACCTAAACTACCCCTGTCCCTCTCTAACCCCCCCCCCCCCCCCCCGGCGGCGCCGGCAATCCCCCGGCCCCCCCCCACCCCCCCTCCCTCGCCGGCGCCTGCGATCCCCCAGCCCCCCCGACCCTCCCCCCGACCCCCACCCCCCTCGCCGGCGAGCCCCCAGCCCCACCCTCCTCGTCGGCGAGCGCCCCCCCGACCCACCCCCTCCTCCTCCCTCGCCGGCCCCGACCCCCCCCCCTCTCCTCCTCCTTCGCCGGCCCCGACCGCCCCTGCTCCGTCGCCGGCCCCGACCCCCCCTGCTCCGTCACCGGCCCCGACCCCCCCTGCTCCCTCGCCGGCCCCGACCCCCCTCCTGCTCCCTCGCCGGTCCCGATCCCCCGCTCCTCCTCGCCGGCGAGCGACCCCCCGACCCCGCCTCCCCCCCTCCGCCCGCCCCTCCCCCCCTCCTCTGCCTCCGTCGCCGGCGAACACAGCCGAAGAAGGAGGGGGGGAGGGAGGGGTAAAATTGTCAATTGGGGACAAAATGAGCATATTTTAAACTTTTGAATATTTTAAGAGCATGTGATCTTTTAGTACAAAAGACACATATTTAACGACGATTTTTTTGCACTTTATCCGATATCAATATTCCAAACCAACCCATAAATTTGTTTGAAAACTACCATCGAAGCTTATAACCCTCCCGGATGGTTAAATCCGGGTGGGATAGCGTGGCACGTCCACATGCGTATATATTGGTAGGAGTCCCCTCTTCCTCCCCACCAGTAACTCTTTCTTCCCCGTTCTTTCTTCTTATTATTATTAGAAATTATTAGAAAGAGAGAGAGAGAAGAAAACGAAGGGATTTCCTTAGAAAACCACAAGAGGGAGAAGAAGGAAGAAAAAAAATCTCCACCTTTCCCTTCAATTCTCGCATAAAAAATCCACTTTCCTGTGCTGTTGAAGAATTTCATTCGCTTTGTTTTCGGAGAATTCTTCTCGTTCAAAAGGAATGAACAGAGGAGGAGGAAGAAGAAGCAGAGACAGTGATGTTCGTAGAGGCCGATCATCGAATTCTTCCACTTGACATCGTCCTCCACTTCGATCTGCTCCGATCCATTGCTTAAAACGTGGGTAGATCAAAGTTCATAAAAAAATACAAAGAAATCCCCTTTTTTTTCTTTTTCTTACTCTTTTCTTTCCGAGTTCGTGGGCTTGTTCCGATCTGAGTTTTTTTTTTTCTTTTTTTTCTGTAGTTTTTATGACATGGTTGGCTTAAAGTTTGGATTTTGCCATCTGGGCATGTGTTGGTTTTGTTAATTATGTCATGGGAAGTGAAGGTTTCATCACTCCCTCATGTTTTTTTAATCAATTTCTGGTCTTTACTTTGGCAATTTTGGAGATATGATCTTTTGTTATTGTTGGTTCTAGATTTTTTTTCAATTTTTAGTTATATTTTAGAGGAAATGTTAAGAAGAGTTCGGGAATTCTTTCCTGAATGGTGTGTCTTTAGGTTGGGAAATGATTAAACCCATAGAAATAAATGGAAATGATGTGCTATTGACGATCCATTAATGGACTGGTTTCATTTCCAGAGTGGCATCTTGAAAATTATTGTGGAGTAAAGATTTCGGCAGAGCAAAATGGATGCCACTACAAGCGAAGCAACTGCTGCTGCTACTGCTAGTACTACTCCAGTTCAGTTCCACAACATCATAGACCCGTCCCTCGCTCTCGTCACGGCGCTGCAGCAGAGCCTGCAGCGCATCCAGCGCCACTGCTTCGGCGAATCCCACCCCGGGGAGTTCCCCCTCGCCACCAACCCCTCCGTCGTCCTCCACGTACTCACCGCCTGCAATTTGGACCCCCAGGACCTCGCTAGCCTCGAGGCAAGTCGCTCCCCTTAGTTAGGCCGTTACTACGCAACTTGACTCCGCTTAGAATCGATAATGCCGCCGCTGATTTGTTTCCCCTGGTGGTGTCAGGCAACATGTACATTCTTCAGGCAGCCCGCCAATTTCGCTCCCGACTTCGAGCTCTCCGTATCGGAGCTTGCTGCACTGGACATGTGCCAGAAGAGGGCCATCTTTAAGCCGATGGATGCAGAGGGGAGGGCTGCTCTCAAGCAAAAATGCGGCGGTTCTTGGAAGCTGGTCCTTCGGTACTTACTGGCAGGGGAGGCATGCTGTCGAAGGGAGAAGTCCCAGGCTGTCGCTGGGCCTGGCCACAGCATTGCTGTGACCTCCGCCGGTGCGGTCTACACCTTCGGGTCCAACAGCTCGGGCCAGCTCGGTCACGGCACATTGGAAGAGGAGTGGAGGCCGCGCCTCATCAAGTACTTACAAATATTTTCCCCATTCGATTCATAGTTCACGATGCTCACAAACGTAGATTACTAAGACGATTCAAGAACACGAAACCAACACACATTTCATGGTGCCTTGCAGATCGCTGCAAGGCATTCGGATCATACAAGCTACGGCTGGAGCCGGAAGGACGATGCTGATTAGCGATGCCGGACGGGTGTATGCATTCGGGAAAGACTCTTTCGGGGAGGCAGAGTACGGAGGAGTGCAAGGATCTAACCTTGTCACCACTCCCCAGCCGGTGGAGTCTCTCAAAGGGATATACGTCGTTCAAGCAGCGATAGGGAACTTCTTCACCGCTGTTCTGTCCAGAGAGGGCAGGGTGTATACCTTCTCCTGGGGAAACGACGGGAAGCTAGGCCATTCGACTGACCCGAGCGATTTGGAGCCTCATCCTCTTTTGGGGCCGCTGGAGAACGTACCGGTGGTACAGATTGCGGCCGGATACTGCTACCTCCTTGCACTGGCCTGCCAACCGAACGGAATGTAAGCCTTCTTCACATACCATATTCTTCGTGCTTTTTCACTTCAAAAATCTTGCAGCTCTCCCTTTGGCACCAATGGAGAAGCACTATAAAGGGGCTTTCCCGACTTACATGGATATAACACGGTAGTCGTAGTGACCAGATTGTCATAGCTTAGTTCTTCCGAAGAAGGTTTGCACTTTGCGCATCTGGTTTGGAGGAGAGTTCATTTTCCATCTCATTGATGGATTTCATTCTAAATTTCTAATGTTTCAAAGTTATTGAACTGCTTCCAACTTCCCATGGTTGTATCCTTCATGTTATATTTCAGATTGAAGTAAAATCAATCAGGCATAATAAGAAGTTCATTTACAACTTACAAGAACACGCAACAACTTGTTGGTTGTGTTGTATAAGGCGTTTCAAGCACTAAATCTTGAAACCACGTACATTCACGACATTTCACAATTTCGTCAAATCTTGAAACCACATTCACTGACATTTCACAATTTTCGTCGCTTAAAGACATGTATATAGATCTAGTGCTAGTTTGCCTGCAGCCAGTAATGACTCCCTCGGATAATTTTTCTTGTATGTTACATCCTTGCTCTTTTTCACATCTTCCATAATGGCATTGTAATGCAGGTCTGTTTACTCTGTTGGCTGTGGATTGGGAGGGAAGCTCGGACACGGTTCCAGTACCGATGAAAGGTACCCCAGGTTGATCGAGCAGTTTCGGACTCTAGATTTACAGCCGATGGTGGTTGCGGCAGGTGCCTGGCATGCTGCTGTCGTTGGCCGTGATGGGCGCGTGTGCACCTGGGGCTGGGGCCGCTATGGCTGCCTGGGCCACGGGAACGAGGAGTGCGAATCGGTCCCCAAGGTCGTGGAATCCCTGAGCAGAATCAAGGCCGTCCATGTGGCAACAGGCGATTACACCACCTTCGTGGTCTCAGCAGACGGGGATGTCTACTCGTTTGGGTGCGGAGAGTCCTCTAGTCTGGGGCACTCCACTGCCATTGAAGGACAGGCAAGGAAGCAATGTTACCTCTTACTATGCAATAATATTTCCCTTCCTTTCGCGCATGTTTACTATGTTCTGCTTCGTGTCCGTTCTGGACTCTCTCTGGATCATGATTTAGTTAGGATACAATGGAGAGATGTCCTCCTAAAGTTTTTCTAACATCCGAAACAATGCTTACTATGTGAGGACTTCTCACATATTTATAAGGATCAACATCAAGTGATCAAATAGATCTCTGCCTGTTATAGAGTTCACATTGTCTGGTTATTTTTCGGAGTAATGCTACAGTTACAACCAAATGCTTACAACCCTCTTACAACCTTCACCTATTGCTGACATGTGGGCCATGGTCCACATGTCAGCACATGGGTGAGTGGTTGTAAAAGGATTGTAAGCAATTGGTAGTAGACTTAGCATTATTGTATTTTTCGATCCCCAGATATCCTCTGCCATGGCTAATTTCTGAACTGTCTCCGTGTCCAGGCGAACAGACACGCGAACGTGCTGAGCCCGGAGCTGGTGGCCTCGCTGAAAAGCATCAACGAGAGGGTTGTGCAGATCAGCCTGACAAACTCCATCTACTGGAATGCACATACATTCGCTCTCACAGATTCCGGGAATCTGTACGCGTTCGGTGCTGGGGACAAGGGGCAGCTGGGGACCGAGCTCGTCGCCCAGCACAACGAAAGGGGGAGCCCGGAGCGAGTCGACGTTGATCTCAGCTAGCTAGCTCCTCTAGTGCTTCTTAGGGTTATGTGTTCATATGCTTGTTTATATGTATGTAAATATGTGTTTGTGTCCAGTTGCATAAAAATTGAAAGCTAGAAGCAAGAGCCTGGCTGGCTGTAGCAGCCCATTCATTTCCTACTTTCATTAGGTTGCAAAGTTGGTGCATGTAATCTTAGTCTCATGCCATGAATGCATCATGTTGGTTGATGTTGTGTCCATTAGACATTATACATATAGACGAAGAATTCTAATTCTACGGTCCATCTGTTGTTCTATACATGTACCAATTTGTTTTTCGACGCTCTCTAGGGACCTTCCTTTGCATTGTAAGGGTTGTTACTTGTTAAATGGGTCCAAATTCATGATTTCTGCATGCATTTGTTAGTTGAATGAAATGTATGGAATGGACCATTCTCATTTTCTCAGAGGGGTTTTTTTTTATGGGCATTTGGAAGCTGATGCAATGACCACTGAAAGTGACCTGTTATGTTAAATCTTTTTTATTGTCATAGCTAACTACAAGCTGTAATATGATGGAGAAAGTAGTCATAATATACACATCCTTTCGTCTGCTCATCTTTCACTTTGATATGCAATATGGTTAGGGGTGAGATGTTCGGTTCGGATTATTGGATTTCAACCACCAAAGACAAATAGTCAAAACTGAATAAATTGAATTTCTAAAGTTCGAAAACCAAAATTAAAATTGGCCATAACCGAAACCGAACTGATAGTCGATTCGGTTTGTCCGAATGTGCTAGTTTTATTGTTTGATGGACCCAAAGTTAGAATTATGACTAAATTATATTAATAATATACAATTTTATACATACATTATTATATTTCAGAGTTCGGCTAAAGGATGGACTAGTTATTAAATTACGAAAGTCGGAATTTAAAATACATCTATAAAATTGTTATTTTTAAAATATATACAAATTTTAATTATAAAATACGTATATAATATAATTATAATTGTGTAAGTATTATTCGGTTTTTGATTTTGGATAAACCAAAACCGAATATCTTTTTTGTAGTATTTTTCAAAATCGAAAGTGAATCGAATTTTTTTTTTTTCAAGTCCGAACCACAAATTTCTTATTAGGTTCGATTCTTGGTTCAAAACCGAATAATGCTCCCACCTAAATATGGTTCTCCTCTTGTCCCTCGGCGACTTAACCCTAGAAAACTTGAGGGATCTTCTTGTTGTTGTGTTACTTTGCCTGCGGGTTTTTGCTCAAGGGAACACTGTGGATACATTTTACCAATCATTTATTGGCCTTGTCAATTGAACCTTAGTAGGAAACCGATCAAACTACAGAGAGTTTGACAGGCAGAAAGACGATTGTTTGGTTGATCTTGGATTGATTGGCCATTCGAGCTGCCGGCCTATTGGCAAGACTTGGAAAAGCCTACGGCTCCCTTGCTGAACCGATTTGCACAGGTCCAGACCAGTTGAACTAGCTTATTTTTTTGGAAAACTCTAAATGGACTGCGGGAGGGGGACCGCAGCTATGCCCGCATCGACGTGTCCCCCTCCCATTTGCGCCCCCCCCCCCCCCCCCCCCCCCCCCCCCCCCATCTTGGGATCCACCTCCCAAAAATTCGGAAACCTTCCTCCAATGACGATCCGACACCTGACGTGCGGGGGCATGCGGGGGCAGGACCGCGGTTACAAACCGCGGTCCATGTTGCGTCTCTCTATTCTTTTCTATACGAGATGTCGGCTTCTCTTGTTTGGCACCGGAACCGAGAGTGATGGGACTATTTTCTGAAAGAGGTTTGGTTCTAGTTTCCTCTCCACTTAGGATTTTCCATCTCAATTTCTTGTTTCCTTGCCCCCATGCAAAGTGGTATAGTAGTCATGGCTGCGAAGTCTATAAGATGGATCGAAGACAATGGTAAAGAAGTTCGTTAGAGGGAGGGCCGGCACAAGGAGTTGAGTTGTCCTATCCGAAACTAAATTTGGTTGTCCCTTGACCTTTATCGTGAGTCGAGCTTAGAGGGTCACTCGTAAATCTGATCTCTTGTGGGGTCATGCTGAACTTGAATTGCCCTAAACATGGACGGAGCTACATAGATAGGTTTGGGGTCTGCTGCGCACCCCCTCCCCTAGCCCTGGTTACATGGAAAAAAAAAACTATGACAAACTTTGGATTGTGCATAGGAGGGTTAGAGATAAATGGTGCATGCCCAACATCACAGTCATCAATGGAAATATCCAAGAAGTCACAAAGTCCTCCGGGAAAACTCAACCAGTTAATGGACGGTAGAAAATATAAGTGGAAGAATATGAAAATAGTCCATTAGGTTGTGTTTGCCAATACCGTGGTCCATGGTTCTACCCTTGGTTAATTATGAAGATATCATTACCATATTTTTTTTGTTGAAGAGTTGTTGAAGATGTTGTATCTTGCAACTCTCCAACGATGATTTCTAAAATTGAGTTCTTATCCTACTTGGCATTGTACTTTAAGGAGATTTTTATCCTACTTGGCATTGTACTTTAAGGAGATGAGTTTCTACATAGAAATTGTAGACATACAAAAAAAATCTCCAATGGTTCTCCATTTCTATCATATGTGTCACATAGTAAAAGGACCAATTTAATGGCGTGGGACCCAATAATAATTGTCATGAGAGATAGGAGAATTTCTATGAGAGTTTCTACATGTAGAAATCCTCCTAGAAAGTTTCTATCCTACGTCATTGCCACCTATGATAGAAATTGTGATGGAAATCACCATTGGAATAAGTTTTTTCTAAAATAGATTTATTCCATAGAAATAGGGAAGATAGAAACCCCCATTGGAGATGGTCTAAGGACTCGTTTGGTTCGTGGAAAGTAAAGTAAGAAAATTAATTATTTATTTTTGAAAATTTGTAATATTCGTTAAAATAAATTTTGATGTTCGAAAATGTCTAAGAAATTGAAAAAAAAAGAAGTAAATTCTTAGAATAGACAAATGAATCTTTGAAATGGGAGGGTGGAATCGTCTCTTCTTCTTCTTTTTTATTTGAAAATTATTCTCTTTTTAAAATTCTTTTACTTTGAAATCCAAAAAAAAAAAAAAAAATGGCAAACCAAACTTGAACCAATTGTTATTCGTAAATGATATTTTGCTCGCGGTCTATGACTGCAGACAGAACTGCATGTGGCCATATGATCCCATTGTCCTCTCTTCCTATTTGGTAAGGTCTACTACCGAATATTTTGTGAATAGAATTTGATTACATGGACTCGCGGTTACGTCTGCGGTTACACACTGCGGCAACAAAGCAGGGTACTTTGTTGTTGGAGTGAAGACTGGGTGATATTGATATGTACTTTGATAGGGTGATGCGATTGTGCATCAGGGTTAAAAATTGTGGTGACAGCTAAACCTAGTGAGAAACCCGTGTGATGCACGGAAACAAATTTTTTTGTGATTGAATAAGAAAATGCTTAGTTATGGATAGAGAGTCCTCGTCCATCCGAAGGACGCCTATCCCAAAATTTTGATACTTTTGCTAATAATATAATATTTTTCTATTTACTATTGCATTAGGAATATGGCCTTTCTGTTCCTATACATTTTGGGATTGTTGTCACAATGATATATTATAGAACAGTGACAGCATATCCACATAGCATGGCATTGGATTTGCACTAATAAGAGGGCCCACATTGGTTGTCCCAAAAATTTGCATAGCCTTAGTTACAAAAATAAACATAAGGCAGTTGGATGTTGTGTTGTCTCAACTTATGGAACAATTAGGTTGCTTTAAAAGTTTTTTTTTTTTTTTTAAAGTGTGAAAGAGACTTCTTGAATGGTAAATATGAAGTATGTATACTATTAAGATGGGATATTTAGTAATATGGTCCCACATATATATAAAAATTAAGGTTTGAGTTTTGAAAATGACCAATGCTAGAATTTGAATTTCGAAATCGCTGTTCATTAGCCTACGTGAAAGTGATTTCGAGACTCAAACTCTAACGTTGGTCATTTTCGAGACCAAAAACATAATATCCATATATATATATGTGAGACCATATTACTAAATAACCCTATTAAATTTTATCATAGTTTTTGTATGCTAAAATAATTTTTAATGTTTAGATATGTGATATTTTGTAACTTAGAAGTAACTAAATTTATACTTTCGTATTTGGATGACTACGAAAGTGATGGTAATATAAAAAGTTCATTTAAACAATAATAAAAATAATTAATTAGCTACAAGATTAATAATTATTTATTGAAACTATTATTTAACTTCTAATCCAAAATTTTTTTTATAACTAATTATTTTACTCTTTTACTTATGTATATAACCATTTTTTTATAGCTAAATTAAACCCAAAAAAAATTGCTTTTAAATTTACGTAAATTAGCAGATATTTTATTATCTAATGATAATATACTAAATAATATTAGTATTATGAAAATGCACATTATATTTGGGAGTATCCTTGGAGTGTCCGATACATTTCTGACATGGTCCATATTTTTTGAAGATAAGTAGTTCCTAGCCAATTATTTAACGACATATTCTATATTTAACTAATCCATCCTAATTTAATATTAAATTAATAATTAAAATTTATTACTAATTAGTTCATTTATTAGAAATTAATGTACAAAAAGGCACTTACTATGAATTAATAACCAAAAAAAAAAAAAAAAACACTTCCTCCCACATCTGCGCTGTAATAATTAGTAATCGACATATTCTTACTAGAATTTGATATTACAAAGTTTGCTTTTCCGAAAACCAAACCATGGGCAAGCTTGTAGACGTCACAATAGAATATGCAAGGAAGATCAAATGATTTGAGAAGCTGTTAAATTAAAATGTGTGCGTATGCGCCAAGCCTTCTCGTCACGACTCTTGTCATGAGTAATCTAAACTTATCAATTATCAAAGTCTTAACTTCATCAATAATTGTTCCATAGTCATATATTTGATTCTAAAACAATCACCACACTAGGTGTAGGCATAACACCAACAATGGAAACAAAAATAATAATGTGTAGTTGGAGACGGTTTTGAAGTTGATACACCAGAGCCTAAAAGCATATATACTTTTGAGAAAAGAATCCAGAAACTCTGATGAGAGTGTTATCCTCTATTACAGTGGTAGCAATATGCAACTCTAGTATGCATGGCTGCCAAACAATTGTTCCCCACTACGTGACACTGACCAGTGCAAATTGGCTACAAGATTCCAACAAAGATGACTGGATCATTTTTCTGGTTAACATTCACAGACATAATCATCACTTCCTACCAACAAAGCAGAAAACCTTTGCTTACAATTTTGGGCGCTCTGCAGGCCAGTCCGCCCGCCCGTCACGTGGTGCCACCCCATTGGCAGGTCAACCGACGTGGCATCCATGCATATAGGAGGGCCAATGGACTTCGGCCACGCGGCGGACGGGCCAGCCCGCTTGCGGGCAAACTATCATTTTCCTAAAATTTAATACCAAACCAATCAGTCAGTCAGATGGATGGGTGCTACGTACATCTATCACAGATGCAGCAACACCAGGACAAAGAGGAAATACATCTGAACGTAATTAAAGAGTGCGACAATCTGAACACCAAAGGCTCAGTCTCAGACTCTCAGGGCATGGGCACGAGTACATCCAACAGGCACTTGCCTAAGCACAAGGAGAGCGAATCTACTGTCCCCGTAATTCTGTACCAATGCTGTCCCAGGTGATTATGTGCTTGTCAAGCTCCTTACTTTTGGTATACATAATTATTTAATTTTTTAAATGAAAGATATATTAGTAGTTCAAATCGAACTTTTGGTATCCATGATTATTGCTTAAAAAAAAAAAGATATAGTAGTATTTTAAATAGATAAATACATAATTACGGGGACAACAAATCCGCTCCCAAGCACAAGCACTTGATCCACATTCCACGTGCCCCTTTGCATGCTCGACATACGAAGTGAGCTTATATTGTGCATTGCAAGATGTATTGAAGTGAACAAAGGCAAAAAAGAGAGCATATATCGAGGAAAATAATGAGAATGAATGGACAAACAAAATCTAACATGTTGACCAACAAAATGAGACGTAACAATAAGTAACATCTTAAATGGACAAACTCTTGATGAATTGTTATGAACCTTTCAAATCCGAACAACCAAACTTAAAGAAACCAAACTTCCCACAAATCCGAACCAGCCAGCTATATTTTTATTAATCAATTTAGATAAAGGTGAAAGTAAACTCCAATATAACCAAATTAGGCAATTGTCAACATTAAATGGTAAGACAGCTGTGAAGAATTGTTGAAAGTAAACTCCTATAACCATATTATGTTATAATTTCTCAGGCATCCACTTAATTATATCAGAGAAATAAATCAAGCAGAAAAGTTACTTTCACAACTCAGAAACTAAATTAATATGTTAAGTTGCCAAAAAAAAAAGACTTCTCTTTGCTTGACATGTAATGGTGTTGCTATATTCACTCTGCAAAAATAAACTAATAGTAGTATATCAAGCAAGTTTTCATGCAAAAAGTATAACAATAGATCCTATTTTCATTGTAGCTTAGCTAACCTATTAATTTACATCAGTGTTAACTATCCATACAAGGGCTACAGCTCGTGCAAACCCTTATTCTAACAGTAGAATAAACAAGGTAGGCAAGTCAATATGCTTTCATTACAGTATTACTAATTAAGAGATAATCGCATAAACATCTATGGCCTACCTATAATTTATTATGACAAAGAACTTACTACTTGAACCACATGAGAAACCGTGATCAATGGATATAGCTGACCTAACAAGAAATAAACTCATGATCCATTTGAATCTCATGAATATTTATCTCATAATGTTATGTTCTTTAAACGTATCTTTACATAGTACAATAATTTAGTTCATTAAGAAGGGTCGGGTATGGAGAGCAAAAGAAAGCTCCAAAAAAGAATGAACAAAGTTCTTTATGACCGGCAGTCAATTAACCTCATGTCAGTCCTCTATATTGGTGCCAAATTTCTAGCAATGTAACTATTGAGCGTGGAGGGTCGGGTATGGAGCAAAGAAAGCTCCAAAAAAGAATGAACAAAGTTAATTATGACCGGCAGTCATCCTCATGTCAACCCTCTATATTGGTGTCAAATTTCTAGCAATGTAAATATTAAGCGTGAGAGGGTCATGCTATAAAACCTCGACAGCCAACTGACAGGTAGGCCTACCTTTTGGCTATGCACTTTCAGCTGATAGAAGTAAGGAGCATCTTCCATGTTCCCCTACACTACAGAGTCAAGACAAAGAGGTGAGATGATACAATTAAAGATAAATTCTAACGTCAATATTAAATCTCCATGTAGAAACTTTGGCAAAAATTACGTCTTTATATCTGGGAAGTAAGGGCTCGTCGAACGAGATTGGTGGATAAGGTTTGGAAACTCACTCTTGGCTTCCACTTCCCAGGGTTACATTCCTGGAGCGTGATGATTTTAGTTAGGTGCTGAATTTTCTGGCTTCAACCTAGGTTAGAATTGATCATTTAGTTTTCTTTTGGATCAGCTGTTGGAACTTTTGGTTGTTAGTTCCACTTTATAGATATTTCAAATACATCATAGGCAAAAGGAAGAGACTTTTGTTTAGTCCCACATCGCTTAAAACCCACACTTGAGAGTGGGTATATATATGTTTACACCTTCTACATGGTTGTGATGAGTGGGTAGTAAGAGGGGTGCTCGCGCGCCCGGGAGGCATTGGGCTAGAATGCGCCCGGGTTGGAGGGGAGCTCCAGAAAACCTTAATGCGCATGTGCGGGCACGTCGCACGCGCAGGTTGCATTTTCTCTTGGGAGAGCCCGCAATTTATGCGTAACCGCTACTACTCATTCAACTCGTCTCATAACCGTTCCTGATTCTCCTCCTGAGATTTGGTGCACGATCTAACAGTATTAGAGTTTTGCAACTCTATTTATTCATTCTTTCTTCACAGAGAGAATCACCCCGCTGAGATCCAAAACCACCAAATAGAGAGAGATTAAAAACGCAGTCGTTCCTCTTCTTCCCTGTTCGATTGTAGGTTGCAGATAGGTACTGCTATCTGTAACTCGTTGTTGTATCCTGGAGGAAAGTCGCCGTTCGAGCCTTACAGTTACGATAAGGGGCGAATCTTTTCTTGAGGACAGTGATTCACACGCCTCAACGATTCTGAGTTCTGTTCCACGAAGCCTCTACCCCATCAATCTCAAGAAAAGATGGCTTCTCAGAACAATGATCTCGCTGCTGCTGGATCCGCTCAATCTCGCTCAAGGCTACCTGACGTTTCGAAGATCGAAGTTTTCAACGGTACCCACTTCAAGCGCTGGAGGGAGAGGATCTACGTCTGCCTGGACGTACTGAACTATGCGAAGTACCTGACTGAACCTGAACCTGAAAAGCCGGCGGCTATGGAGTTCGATTCGGCAAACATAGAAGATGCTGCCAACGCTTTCGATGATTTCCAAAAGCTGCACGATGAGTGGCAGCAAGGAAACAAGGTATGCCGATACGCTATTCTAAACACCTTGTCGAATGAGATCTTCGATATATACTATTCATATAAATCAGCTTACGAAATCTGGGAAAATATGAATAAGAAGTATATAATCGAAGATGCTGGTACTCAAAAGTACGCTATTGGAAATTATCTTAAATTCCAGTTTGTTGACTCTAGAGATCTCTTCTCAAATCATTGAATTTCAAGTTCTTTTAAATGATTTGAAAACTGAGGATATTGAACTCCCTGATGCTTTCGTCTCTGGTTGTTTGGTTGAGAAACTACCTGAATCATGGAAAGACTACAAGGACAAGGTGAAGCACAAAAGGAGGCAGATGAGTCTGGAAGACGTGATTATTCATGTCCGGATTGAAGAGAAAAACAGGAAACTTGACGCAAGATTAGCTACGGAGTTTGACTCTAAGGCTAATATTGTGGAAGGGAATCCCAGTTCTGCTTCTAATCGGTTTAGGAGAAATCCTAAGAAAACCGATAAGAAATTTTCTATTCCGAAGACTAACAATTCCCGTCCTTTTAAGAAAAATAAAGGAAATTGTTATGTTTGTGGAAAAACCGAACATCATGCTTTTCAGTGCAGACACAAGAAGGATGGAGACAACAAAAACGTCACTCCGAAAGCTAATATAGTGAAGGATGATGTCTTTGCTGCTGTTGTCTCTGTTGTGAACATGGTGGCTGAAAAAAAAGACTGGGTTATTGATTCTGGAGCAACCCGTCACATCTGTGGTGACTTAAAGTCTTTCTCAGAGTACACCCAAGTAAAAGATGGAGAAGAACGAGTCTATATGGGTGACTCTAGGCCTGTACCCGTCCTGGGAAAAGGCACAGTTCTTCTCAACTTGACTTCTGGGAAAACCCTTTCACTGGGTAATGTACTGCATGTTCCTGACATTCGCTGCAATCTGATCTCTGTGTCACTTTTGGTTCAAGCTGGAATCAAAGTGAACATGGAATGCAACAAGGTAGTGCTTTCCAAGAATGAGACATTCATAGGAAAAGGGTATTGTAACCAGGGTTTATTTATTCTGAATGTACTCAAAACTATTATTAATGAAAATTCTGCTTCTTCTGCTTACATGGTTGACTCTTTTGATTTGTGGCATGGTAGACTAGGACATGTTTCTGCACCTTATATTAAGGAAATGAGAAAAACTGGTTTATTGCCTAACATCACTAAACCAACGAATGATAAGTGCGAAATATGTGCTGAAGTTAAAGCCATCAAAAAGGGTTGTTTACCTGTTGTTTCTAGAGATAATACTGATTTGCTTTCTTTAGTTCACACCGATATTGCTGAATTTAGAAGCTTAATGTCTAGAGGAGGGAAATATTATTATATTACCTTTATAGATGATTACTCTAGATACACGCAGGTATATCTCCTTAGAAACAAGCATGAAGCAGGTGAGATGTTTCTGAAATATAAAGCTGAAGTTGAGAATCAACTAGATAGGAAAATTAAAAGGCTTAGGTCAGATAGGGGAGGTGAATATGAGTCTAATCCCTTTGCTGACCATTGTGAACAACTTGGCATAATTCATGAGACTACCCCTCCATATTCACCAGAATCGAATGGGGTAGCTGAAAGAAAGAATAGAACCTTGAAAGAGATGATGAATGCTATGCTGGTTAGTTCAGGTGCACCCCTGAACTTGTGGGGGGAAGCCATCCTATCTGCTTGTTTTGTTCAGAATAGAATACCCTATAAAGCAACTGGCAAGACACCCTATGAGTTATGGAAAGGCTATACGCCTAACCTAAAATATCTCAAAATGTGGGGGTGCCACGCCAAAGTTCTGTTAGTAGGACCTAAAAAGACAAAATTAGGTTCTAGAACTGTTGATTGTGCGTTCATTGGTTATGCTAATAACAGTGCTGCGTATAGATTTTTGGTGGTTAAGAGTGACTCTGACCAGGTTGCTGTCAATACTACTCTGGAAACCAAAAATGCTGATTTCTTCGAAACTATTTTTCCTTGGAAATCCGGTCTCGAAAGAACTGTTAACCATACCGAACGTATCTCTGAGACTCCTGAAAATTCAGAATTTGAATTGAGAAGGAGTAAAAGAGCGAAGATATCCACCAATTTTGGTGATGATTTTCACATGTTTCTTGTGGATGATGATCCGATAACCTATGATAATACTATGCATTCTAGAGACGCACCTTTCTGGATAGAAGCAATCAACAGTGAGTTAACCTCAATTATGTCTAATCATACTTAGGAAGTTGTTGATTTACCTTCTGGTGCTAGAGCTATAGGTTGCAAATGGATCTTTAAGAAGAAACTAAGAGCAGATGGCTCTATTGAGAAATACAAGGCTAGGTTGGTTGCGAAGGGATTCTCCCAGAAGAAAGACATAGACTATTTTGACACTTTCGCCCCTGTGACACGAATCTCTTCTATTAGGATTTTAATTGCATTGGCAGCAGTTCATAAGTTAATTATCCATCAAATGGATGTGAAAATTGCTTTCTTAAATGGTAATTTAGAGGAGGAGATTTATGTCACAGCCAGAAGGTACTATTGTACCGGGTAGTGAGAAGAAAGTATGCAAACTAGTTAAGTCTTTATATGGGTTGAAACAGGCACCTAAACAATGGCATGAGAAATTTGATTCTGTGATGGTGTCTAATGGATACCTGATCAATGATGCAGACAAATGCGTATACTATAAGTCTTTTAATAACTCTTATATTATGCTTTGTCTCTATGTGGATGACATGCTTATTTTGGGACCTAACCTTGATATTATAAATGAGACCAAAAGATTTTTAGCTTCAAATTTTGATATGAAAGACCTTGGTGAAGCTGATGTAATCTTAGGTATTAAAGTTGTAAAGACAAAAGATGGTCTTACATTGTGTCAAGAACACTATGTCGAGAAGTTTCTGAAAAGATTTGGATATTATGACTGTAAGAGGGTGTCGACGCCATATGATGCTAATATCCATCTTAAGAAAAATAAAGGACATAGTGTATCTCAGAAAGTATATGCCCAAATTATTGGTAGCTTAATGTACTTGATGAACTGTACAAGGCCTGACATAGCTTATGCTGTTGGCAGACTGAGCAGATATACTCAGAGTCCTAGTAAGGAACACTGGGTTGCCATTGAGAGATTAGCCAAGTACTTAAAAGGTACCATTAATCATGGGATATCTTTCAAAGGGTCCCCACCTGTGTTAGAGGGTTATTGTGATGCTAACTGGATCTCAGATTCAGATGAGATCAAATCCACTAGTGGTTATGTGTTTACCCTTGGTGGGGGTGCAGTGTCTTGGAAATCTACCAAGCAAATATGTATAGCTCGTTCAACCATGGAGTCCGAGCTGATCGCCTTAGAGAAGGCATGTTCTGAGGCTGAGTGGCTTAGAAACCTCTTAGCGGATCTTCCTATTAGTGTAAATGCTCCTCCTCCTGTGCCTATGTATTGTGATTGTCAAGCTGCTATCGCAAAGGCAAAGAGCAAGATTTATAATGGAAAAAGTAGACATATACGTCTAAGACATACAGTGGTAAAACAGCTGTTAAAATCCGGAGTTATATCCTTAGATTATGTGAGGTCAGAGTTGAATTTGGCCGATCCTCTGACCAAACCACTTAATAGGAGGCAAGTGGAAGATACGTCGAGGGGAATGGGACTTATGCCTAAAACAGAAAACAAGAGTGATGGTAACCCCACCTATTTGATTGGTGATCCCATGACTTAGGTTCATAGGGGTAAGAACAAGTCACTGATTGTTTTTGTGTACTATCGACTATTGTATTTGAGATGTTCCATTCCTATGACGAGATAGTACTGTATTTATGAATACAACTACTGCAGTGAGAAGGTTGAGCTTTGCTCTTAATAGAATCCATATCCCAAATCTTGAGGTGGTGTGTCTAAACTGCAGTACACACTTGATGGAAATCTACCTATACGAGTGAGGAACTGGGTCGGTTCCTATGAAAGCCTTTGGCAGACTTTCTAGAGCACTCATGAAAAACCAGGAATCAGCGCAGGGCCAAAAAGCGCAAAACCGCAGAACAGTGAAGTACTAAGAATTACAATGTGGATACGAATCCTCTGTTCACATTTAAGGTTGTTGGTTCATAGAAACTTATTTCACCAACCTCCTGTGAACAAGATTTTCTATCCTAATGGCTGGTTCATAGCTGAAAGGCACCAGTACTTAGGCATTGTATTCGTGCTACGGCTAGCAGATGAGACAACCACATATTTCAAAATATGTGGGGGAGGTGTAGTCGGTATAGACATAGCATGTGTGGTGTATTTTGAAATAGTGGGGGATTGTTGGAACTTTTGGTTGTTAGTTCCACTTTATAGATATTTCAAATACACCATAGGCAAAAGGGAAGAGACTTTTGTTTAGTCCCACATCGCTTAAAACCCACACTTGAGAGTGGGTATATATATGTTTACACCTTCTACATGGTTGTGATGAGTGGGTAGTAAGAGGGGTGCTCGCGCGCCCGGGAGGCATTGGGCTAGAAAGCACCCGGGTTGGAGGGGAGCTCCAGAAAACCTTAATGCGCATGTGCGGGCACGTCGCACGCGCAGGGGGGGTGCAAATCCGGGCCATTTAGCCTCGCGCGTAGGCGGGACACGACCCTATTTTTTGCATTTTCTCTTGGGAGTGAGCCCGCAATTTATGCGTAACCGCTACTACTCATTCAACTCGTCTCATAACCGTTCCTGATTCTCCTCCTGAGATTTGGTGCACGATCTAACAGTATTAGAGTTTTGCAACTCTATTTATTCATTCTTTCTTCACAGAGAGAATCACCCCGCTGAGATCCAAAACCACCAAATAGAGAGAGATTAGAAACGCAGTCGTTCCTCTTCTTCCCTGTTCGATTGTAGGTTGCAGATAGGTACTGCTATCTGTAACTCGTTGTTGTATCCTGGAGGAAAGTCGCCGTTCGAGCCTTACAGTTACGATAAGGGGCGAATCTTTTCTTGAGGACAGTGATTCACACGCCTCAACGATTCTGAGTTCTGTTCCACGAAGCCTCTACCCCATCAATAGCTCAGATCAGAACTACAATGGATAACTGACATATAAGTTTCCACATTACAGCTGGGATCATGGTGTCAACATATGTCAATAATTGGCAAGGAATCAGTTGACAAATCCAAAGAAGTAAGCAGAGTAACGTGCACACGTGCCATAAATCGACAAAGAAACCATCATCATCATCCAAGCTTTCTCCCACCATAATAGGTTGGGTATGGAGCATAAGGGAGCTCCATAACAGAATTGAGGAAGTTTTTATGGCATTGTGTTAAACCTTTATATTGGTGGCAAATTTCTAGCCTATGACATACAACCTAAACCTGTGTTTAAGCTCATGCAACCAAGGGAGAACGCCCTAAGTTACCCTAGACCATAAAAAATTAAAAATCTAGGCGAGGTAAGAAGATACAATTTGCTACAAGGAATTCTGTAAATAATAAATGATTAAAAATGAATGATTTCCCATAAATGAACCCAAAAAAAGATACGGGAAGAAATGGGAGACGGAAAGAGAGACATGCACCAAGATTGTTGTGTAGTAGTGTATTTTGGAGAGTCCATGTTGTCTCGTGTTTGGCACGTCCGCACGGGTTCAACATGGACAAAATGCAACACAGCCCTAGTATGTAAGTGCTTTCTAGATTTCACATATTCACATATTATAGTAGCATGTAAGCAAAGCATATTTACGTGTCCAAAGAGAATAAGAAAATATCATTTTACAAAAAGAATTCTTAACAATGAAAAATAAGACAGGCTTAGTCCTGAGCAGAATTTAATGACTAAAAACAAGTGAACTACAAAAGGAAACAGAGGTCCAGTTATAAGATAAAATCCTATGAAACTGACACTGGAAAACCATTGAATAGAGACAAGTAACAATTTCCAATTTATTATTTCCTTACTTCTTTGTGGCATTATTTGCAGCAATAAATCTCAATCTTTCCTCATCAACATTATCCCCTTTAAGAGCAAGTGAACATCTGTATCTACCGCCATCACTTGAAGTACAAATTTTGGGTGCCTGACAGGCACCAAATTTCAACTTCAATCAATGCAACTTGACACTAGTGTTATAAATAAGTTTGTCAAAAATAAAAAAACCTCTAATTATAAATTGTTGGTGTTTTTGTCTTTGGACTAGAAAAGATAGTCCCACATCGGCTACACCAAATGGTGAGTATCTCAATATAATGCATTGCTTGTGTTGAGGTGTGAACATGAGGTGTAGTGGGGCACAAATTTGTGCCATGTGGAAGTATTTTCCTAGAAGGAAAAATGATTAAATCCAACAAAGATGCAAGTTAATTTTTGTTGTGCGGACTCGGACTCGGACACGGACTCCAGGATGTCTCGTGCGGGGTAGGCGTGGACTGGCACACTTCTATGCTGATTGTGGGATGATCTAAAATATCAAACTCTATTTTTGAGTATTGGTATTTTAGTCCCACATCGGATAGGAGAAGAGGTGAAGTCTCAACTCCACTCTATAAATAGAGCCCCTTGGCCTCCTTTGAAAGATGCACTAAGAAGAGAGTTGAGGGAGTCTGTTAAGTCCAGGAAGCCCGTTCAAGTCTCAAATATTGACTTACGAGCGTTCCAGAAGTTCTTCGTGAACTTGCTGGTTCCTGGAAGCTGTTCGTGCTCGTGTGGGGCGAATAAAGCTTTGAGCAACGGTAGTTCATTCACCCCAGCATCTCATTCTCGCCTGTCATCGCTACTGTTGCCTTTTACAGTAACTTCTTTTTAGAAGCTCTACTGCCGATAGTCGCTTGCACAAAGTCTCTTTAGATTTTTTGTGTATTACGCAGAATCTTTTTAGATCCTCGTAATTCAGAATCCTCCAGGATCTCTGTTGCACATCTTCTTTAAGGTGTTACATTTGAAACGTTGTCTGTACAATTGTTTCAGTTTCAGAATTTTCCATCAAAAATTGTGCCTCGGCACTAACAATCTCAAAGCTTTATTGAGAAGATGGATAACTCTCGAGCTTCGCTCATCGATACCGGCTTTAACAAGTTGGAGAAATCCGATGGCGAACACTTCCAGATATGGAAACGAAAGGTCACTTTAATCTTCAACTCGTGAATGTTGATCACGTGCTGTCAGAAGAAGAACCGATCGTTCCAACCACTGGATCTGCTGCGGCTGTGGCCGCTGCTACGACCAAGCAAACGAAGTGGAAGAGAGAAAACAGTATATGTAAACTAATGATACTCAATTCCATGGAAGACTCTCTGGCAGAGTCCTACTCCAAGAAGACATCTGCCAAAGAGATATGGGACTCCTTGGGAAAGCTCTATGAAGATGACGAGAACCGGTCCAAGATCTTCATGGTAGAAAAATACCACAAGTGGACCTTCGAAGACGAGAAGGGGATGCTGCCCCAAGTGAAGGAGTTTCTGAAGTTGCGTCAGAAACTAGAAGACGAGAACATGCCCCTTGTCGACAAGTTTGTCATTGGAGGTATCGTCGCGAAACTTCCTACAGAATGGAGCAACTTCTATGCAAGGATGCATCGAAAGAAGATGGAAATTAGCTTGGAAGATTTCTTGCAAGAGATCCATATTGAGGACGAGATGCGCTCTCAACAGAAGATGGATACTCTGTCCAAGCAACTGGCGAAGGTAAATCTGGTCCAAACCAGAGAATACCAGGGGAAGCAGGCTGCTTCTCATCGCAAAAAGAAGGACTTCACGAATCTGAAAGTGAAAGGTCCTGCTTTCAAGCAGCAGAAGTCCAAGTCCCATGTGACTTGCTTCAATTGTGGCAAGAAGAGCCACTACAAATCCGAATGCAAGTCCAAGCCCAAAGAACAAGGTGAGCCTAGTAAGGTTTCTATGATTACTAATCTAGTTGCCATGATAGCACATGTTGCAACTGTGGGGGCTGACTTGGACTGGTGGATAGACATTGGTGCGACCTGCCATGTCTGTTCAGACAAAGACTGGTTCGTCTCTTATGAGCCAACTTCAGAGAAGGTCATAATGGCAAACCAGGCACAAGCTGAAGTACTGGAGATCGGGACGGTGGAGCTGAAACTCACATCGGGGAACACTCTGACGCTTCAAGGTGTGAAGCATGTTCCAGTAATTGCTAAGAACCTGATCTCTGGAAGTCTGCTCTGCAACGCGGGCTTGAGGATGGACATCAATGCTGGCCAGTTGGTGATGTCCAAGAAGGGTACATTCTTCGGGAAAGCTTTCCAAACTGAAAGAATGTACAAGATTCAGCTTGTTGTAACCCAGCATGATAATATAAATGCAATCACTTTTTCTGATTATTCTCTTGAGTTGTGGCATAATAGGCTAGGACATGTTCATTGTAAAAGGATTAACAGAATATCTAGTCTAGGACTTATCTCCAAGTGTGGGGGTAAGGTAGAGAAATGCGAAGTATGTGCTCAGACGAAGATCACAAGGAAACCCTTTCATAGGGTCCATAGAAGCACAGATCTTCTGGAGTTGGTTCACTCAGATATCTGTGACTTCAAACAATTCTCTACAAAGGCCGGAATGAAGTATTTTATTACTTTCATCGATGACTTCTCAAAGTATGCTTTCGTCTACTTGCTCAAGTCTAAAGACGAAGCATTCGAGAAGTTCAAGGAGTTCAGGGCCGAGGCTGAGCGGTAAACTGGACAACAACTCAAGAGGTTAAGGAGTGATCGAGGCGGGGAGTATCGGTCTCATGAATTCTTATCATTCTGTAAAGAACATGGAATCATCAATGAGATAACGGCTCCGTACGGTCTCCTCAATCCAACGGAGTAGCAGAAAGGAAGAACAGAACGTTGACAGAGATGATAAACTCCATGTTGTTGACTGCGGGTCTTCTAAAGTGCTACTGGGGAGAAGCTGCACTAACGGCAACGTTCATTCTGAACAGAGTGTAGTGCCTCGTCCCGCAAAGTCAAACGGTGGAATCGAAACGCCGACGGCGTTGGAACTTAGCCTTGCAACGGCTGCTCGAAGGCTCGCTCATCAAAGGCGACTCCTCGCACAGGTGGGGGAGTTTCGGTGAACTTGCTTCATCTTAGCCTTCACTTAATAACTCGTTTGTTTTCAACTTGCACTGGTAGGCTAATCTAAAAGCTACGCACCAACATAGCTAAGGGAATAATCCCGTCGGGTCGGAATGTCCTAGAACATGGAAAATGGTCCCACGGTATACATAGAAGTCGGCTCAGCGTGCTTTCAAATGACACTCGGTCCTTCGATCCCGTGGCTTGGGAGAAGGAAGTTGGCCTAAGTTTCTAAATTGTCCCGACACTTGAAATAGCCTAAGTCTTAGGCGTCGCCTACGTAATTGCTTGCTAAAGCAGGCACGGTCCCGTTGTGCAAGGCTTGGCGTAGCCTTCGCATGTCCCGTTGGTCCCGTCGATTCGTCCCGACACTCGAATTTGCCTAAGTCATAGGCGTCGCCCACATGAATGCTTAACCAAGCATGCACTGTCCCATCGACTTGTCACGATACTTGAAAAAGCCTAAGTCCTAGGCGTCGCCCGCACGAATGCTTAACAAAGCATGCACGGTCTTGTCCCGCAAGGCTTGGCATAGCCTTCGCACGTCCGGCAAGTTAAGTCATCTTTGTACGGCTTGTTGGCTTAAGTCTAGGCACCCGAGAACTTGGTTGTTAAGTCGACCCCGTGCCTAGCACGTTCCCTCGATGCGTAGCTCGGCGTAGCCTTCGCTCGTCAGTTCATTGCCCGTACAAGTCAACAAGAGTTACTCTAGGCTAACGAAGCCATTCCTAGCGCTGTCCCGCTCTAGCTGCGGTTGTCAAGTCAAGTAGTCCCTTGAGAATAAGGCTCGTCGTATAAAGTATATGACTTGAGCGTTAGCGTCGCCTAGAGAATCATGTCTGTCTAAGGCACGAGCCACGACCGAATACTTTTTAAGCATGCCGGTCCCGTCCGGTCATGTCCTACTTGAATACTTGAATAAGCATGCCGGTCCTGCCGGGTCATGTCCTGCCTGAATACTTGATAAGTCCCGCACACGAGATCGATCCCGCGGCTTGGGAGTCTCGATAGGATAAAGGAATGCATGGTCATGTTAAGGAAAGACTGGATAGATTGGATAGATCGAGTCTTGCATGGTCATGGACAACTTGTCGACAAGGTGTAGTCTTTTCGAGTGATTACCGGGGCGCCGGAATCACTCGGCCCGGGGGAAGCAAGTGTGGCTCAACGTAGGATGCTGGATGACCGCATGGGAGAGTTCCACCCCACCGGGCTAGCTCCCCGTGTTGGTACAGGTGGATATCCCACGAGCCATGTCCAAGATAGCTTGAAATTGCTAGTGACCTCCTCATGTAGATGAGTCGACAAATAGCGGCGACTCCGCGTGTATGCCTTTGGATTGAGTCTAGAACTTGAATGCTTGTCTAGTCGGTGAACGAATGTCTGGGCCTAAGACTGGGCTGCAGCATAGGCACCGTGCTTAGCACGATAGATGGCATCGGGATATTCATGAAGTCGAGATTGTATTTGACAAGTCTTGTCTAAGTTAGCAAACGACTCTAACAGGATGGCCGCAAGGCGGTAGCATGGATAAGTCTGGATAGCGAGGCACGGCCTCAGTCTTGAATGTGCAAACTAGTCTAAGTAAAGTCTAAGGCACGACCTGCACGAGTCGTCCCGTTGCCGTCCCTTGGCACTTGAATCGTTAGCACAAGAATTGGTCTAGTGGCGCTTGAGTTTAATCAAAGGGTCCTGGCACGGCCGAGTTCACGTGAATTGCCCTCGACAAAGCACAGTCTTGAACAAGTCTAAGTTTACAATAGAATGTGGCACGACCCTGCCGTCCCACCTTGAAGTCTGGTCAAGTACCTAAGCGATGAGGCACTGCCTCGATCGAAACACACGCTGGTATTGAAGCACGACCATGTCGTTGCACGTCGAGACGTCAAGTCTTAAAATGCATCCTAAGGCAAGACTAGGAAGACAATCGAAAGGCACTTAAGCTGCACAAAAGTAAATGAACGTGTCGGTTATGTATGGATGGGCGAGAAGCTCACTCCACCAGTACAGTGGTACTGACACCCACACAGTGTTTCATGTGCAGGCACAGGTAGAAGCTCGTGGCGCGGAGCTCGCTTGGATGCGTCGAGGCACGGAGTTCCTTGGCAAGTCGAAGCGTGCGGTCGCGTGATCTGAAGACTTATACAGGGCATAATGTATGGACATCGCCTTTCGAAGCTTCCGCTGGATTCAAGCATTGTATCGAGAGATGAGAGAGAGCAGAGTGACTTGTAAATGAGTGAAAAGTGAGCCTGAGAGACTTGTAATTGGCCTTGCGCCCATAAATGTAATCCTGTATTCAATATCAATAAAGAGATTCTTTTGAGTTACTTGTGTTCACATATGTTCTTCTTTAAATTTCTGCTGCAATGATTCAATGTTTCTGCTTGGGACTTCTGTGCGACGACCCCGTCGCCGCCGATGTAATCGGCCGTTATGGAACCGCCTTGCACGAGCGCAATCTAGGCTCGTGCGGCATCACGCCTTAGCGAGGACGATCGCTCCTACGGGAGTGGAGCGTGACACAGAGTGCCATATGCAACTTCCGACATAACTCCTCAGGAACTCTGGTTCAAGGTCAGACCTAACTTGAATGTCATTCGAGTGTGGGGGTGTCTGGCTTATGTGAAGCTTCCGGATCTGAAGATTCAGAAGCTGGGGACAAGGACTACGAAGGCGATCTTCTTGGGGTATGCTAAGAAGAGTGATGCTCGAAGATTCCTTGATATCGAGTCAAACCATATCATCGAATCTCGCGATGCTGAATACTTTGAAGACAAGTTTGCAAAACACAAGAATATTGTTCTCGCGAATCTTTCGAAGAATGATGAGGGTACAAAGCAGACAAAAGTCTTTAATGAACCAGTAGTCCAAGATGAAGCTGTCGTCAAGGAGACACCAGCTGAACCAGAACTCGCTGAGCCGTCAACTAAGCGAACGAGGAGGCCGAAAGACTTCGGAGATGACTTCGTCACCTATCATGTGGAAGCAGATCCGCTTACCTATGATGAGACGATGAAGACCAGAGATGCTGTATTCTGGAAGGAGGCGATAGACAACGAGATTGACTCAATCACCTCCAACAATACATGGGTATTGGTTGACCTGCCAGAAGAAGCAAGACCCATCGGATGCAAATGGATCTTCAAGAAGAAGATGAAAGCAGATAGAACCATTGACAAGTTCAAGGCCAGGCTAGTGGCCAAGGGGTTTGCTCAGAAGCAGGGGATCGACTACTTTGACACTTATGCTCCAGTAGCTCGGATGACAACCATCAGATTGTTAATTGCTCTAGCAGCAATACACAAGCTGGTGATACATCAGATGGATGTGAAAACGGCATTCCTTAATGGCGAGCTGACCGAAGAGATCTACATGCAACAACCAGAAGGTTTTGTCGTCAGAGGTCTGGAAGACAAAGTCTGCAAGTTGATGAAGTCTCTGTATGGTTTGAAACAAGCTCCCAAAATGTGGCATGAGAAGTTTGACAAGGTGATAAGGTCAAATGGCTACAGGGTCAGTGAAACAGACAAGTGTGTCTATACGAAGTTTGCTGACGGAAGAGGAGTAATCGTATGTCTTTACGTGGACGACATGCTAATCCTAGGTACGGATTTAAGCTGCGTCACAGAGACAAAGAAATTCCTCTCGACCAAGTTCAGTATGAAGGACTTGGGGGATGCCGACGTAATCTTGGGGCTCAAGATCATCCAGACAGGTACTGGAATAGCGCTGTCATAATCTTATTATATTGAGAAGATGCTCACTCGCTACGGGTATCAAGATCTTCCTATAATCGATACACCGTACCGGAGTGATCAGAAGCTGGAGCCAAACTCGAGGGAAAGCGTCAGGCAGTTGGAGTACGCTAGCGTCATCGGAAGCTTGATGTACGCTACTACTGCCACAAGGCCTGACATAGCTTTTGCCGTAGGAATGCTGAGTCGGTTCACTAGCAATCCAGGCGTTGAGCACTGGAAAGCTGTGAAGCGTGTTATGAGATATCTCAAGAAAACTCAGACATATGCACTTTTCTACAGCGGAGATCCGTCAGTAGTGGAAGGCTTCAGTGATGCTAGCTGGTATTCAGATATGGAGAGCGAGTATTCCACAGGTGGATTCGTATTCGCCATGGGCAGAGCTGCTATATCGTGGAAGTCGAAGAAGCAGACCATGTTATCTCGCTCCTCCATGGAATCTGAATTCTTTGCATTGGATGCTGCTGCAGATGAAGAAGAGTGGCTTCGAGAGCTCATGTATGATCTTTCGGTGGTTGGGGCTCAGATACCGGCAATACCGATATACTGTGACAACCAGGCGGCAGCAGCAGTGGCATCAAATGAACTCTTCAACGGGAAGAAGAGGACGGTGCGGTTGAAGCACAGAGCAGTACACGATCTTATCAAGAGAGGTGTTATTGCAGTGATTGATGTTCGGAGTCAGGAGAACCTGGCGGATCCGTTCACCAAGGGCCTCAAGCGCCAGCTGGTCGATGATACAACTTGTAAAATGGGCTTGAAGGCATTCTGATATTGTATTATTGTATTCCTACCATAAAGTTTTATGCTATTAGTTCAAAGATTTATCTACTAGGCATCTAGCTTTTGGTTTAAGGGAGGACCACTAATCGGAAGAATATCAGGAACGGTGGGTACATGTTTTATTGGACATGGAGAGGTTACGGACCTATAACCACTGTTGTCTACTATTATTTTCTGCAGAAAATAGTTTCTGTGGGAAGGTTGGCTTAAATGCCTTAATGAGTTCTCAGGCAGAGTGAATGCCTGGAGTGCTTTACAGGAAGCACGGTAGCGCAGCACTACAAGGAGTGTAACTCCATGCTACAGTGGGGTGACTCCACCATGAGGTTCCCAGGTAGGGGTAATGCCTCGGCTTTACAAGCCAAGTCACAGCGGAGTAGCACCGCAAATAGGCAGGTAGCCTAATGCTGTATGATAATCGTAATAAAGAGAAGTAGACAGCACTACAAAGAGGACGATGTCCTCATGTTACAGTGGCATGACACCACGAAGAGGTACCAGGTAGGGTAAAGCCTCGGCTTTGCGAGCCATGTCATAGCGGCGTAACACCGCACGGAAGCGCAAGGCTTCATGCTGGGTAGTTTGGCACTACAAAGAGGCCTGTGACCTCATGCTACAGTAGTATGACACTACGATGAGGTACCCAGGTGGGGGTAAAGCCTCGGCTTTAAGCCATGTCATAGCGGCGTAGCATCGCAAAGAAGCGTAATGCTTCATGCCATGACTCTTTATAAAGAACTCACCTATAGTGTATGGACAGAGATATCAGGCCGTCTCTTGAGGGTAAACTTGTAGACGCCCAAAAATTATACACTGAAACCAGGCTGGCACAAGGCCTTCAATGTGCAGCCAGAAGCACAGTTGATGTCATTATGTGTGTAGGAAGAATTGCAGTTATGGTGCAGAATTCAAGGCTTAGTCCATTCTTGTATCATGCTGTTATTTAACCTATGCGGGAAGATTCAAGTCGTAGCGACATCTCTCCTAATGCATGATGGACAGTCACTGTAGGGAACGCTCAATCCATATATTGAGATATGTGGGGGATTGTTGGTGTTTTTGCCTTTGGACTAGAAAAGATAGTCCCACATCGGCTACACCAAATGGTGAGTATCTCAATATAATGTATTACTTGTGTTGAGGTGTGCACATGAGGTGTAGTGGGGCACAAGTTTGTGCCATGTGGAAGTATTTTTCTAGAAGAAAAAAGGTTAAATCCAACAAGGATGCAAGTTAATTTTTGTTGTGCGGACTCGGACTCGGACACGGACTCCAGGATGTCTCGTGCATGCACGGGAGTGTTCGGGGGGTAGGCGTGGACCGGCACACTTCTATGCTGATTGTGGGATGGTCTAAAATATCAAACTCTATTTTTGAGTATTGGTATTTTAGTCCCACATCGAATAGGAGAAGAGGTGAAGTCTCAACTCCACTCTATAAATAGAGCCCCTTGGCCTCCTTTGAAAGATGCACTAAAAAGAGAGTTGAGGGAGTCTGTTAAGTCCAGGAAGCCCGTTCAAGTCTCAAATATTGACTTATGAGCGTTCCAGAAGTTCTTCGTGAACTTGCTGGTTCGTGGAAGCTGTTCGTGCTCGTGTGGGGCGAATAAAGCTTTGAGCAACGATGGTTTATTCACCCCAGCATCTCATTCTCGCCTGTCATCGCTGCTGTTGCCTTTTACAGTAACTTCTTTTTAGAAGCTCTACTGTCGATAGTCGCTTGCACAAAGTCTCTTTAGATTTTTTGTGTATTACGTAGAATCTTTTTAGATCCTCGTAATTCAGAATCCTCCAGGATCTCTGTTGCACATCTTCTTTAAGGTGTTGCATTTGAAACGTTGTCTGTACAATTGTTTCAGTTTCAGAATTTTCCATCGAAAATTGTGCCTCGGCACTAACATAAATTGCTTCAGAAAATACAGCCAACTTATTGTGTGCTAATCAAAGAGAAAACAAGTTTTGTTCAATGTTAAGATCACATGTGAAATATTTACACTTTACAGGCATCATGTAACCTAAATTTGCTTAGAGTTCAAGTCACACAAAAAAAAAAAATCGAGATTGCAGTTGATGGGAGTTGCAGCGAATACATATCAAATTCAAGGACCCAAATCTGATGTATCCAAAAGAATGACATAAATTTGATAGGTGGCAATAACACAAGATTTTGGAAGAGTGTGGTCTCGCAATCGATATTCATTGATGCATGCCATGGAGAGAGTTTTGGCTTGCACTGAAGGAGTAAAGAATCTAGGCTATTTTCTAATTAATAACATTGAAGAATTATATAAATGCAAGAAAAATCAAGAAACTAGCGAGTACTGTTGAATATTTTGTTATGATTTCATTAATAATCTCATGACTATATATAGCCTTACAATCCTCCTCATTACATTAAACCCTCTGTGGAATATCCTGTAGCATATTCTGACATACCAAATATACCAACAGGATATTCCAATATTCTTATTCTAATATACCAACACTTTCCCTCAAGATGGGCGAAAGATATTCACTAAGCCCATCTTGTCACATCCTCTAATCATGCTCACAGAGCTGTCCCTTGGTCAGTCCGTCCGCTACCTGATCCTTGGTTGGAACGTGACCTAGCTCCAGTAGTCCACTATCCAACTTCTCCTTGATGAAGAACCATCGATCTCGATGTATTTTGTTCTGTCATGCTATACTGGATTCTTGGCGATACTAATAGCTGACTACTTGTCACACTACAGCTTCATCTTGGCTCCTTGATCCAGCTTCAACTCCACCAGCATATTCTTCGACCAAAGCAGCTCTGCAACTCCCAAGGCCATAGCTCTGTACTCCGCTTCAGCTGTCGATTTGGCCACCACTGACTGCTTCTTACTCCTCCAAGAGACCAAGTTGTCTCCTACAAATATACAGTATTCCGAGGTTGATCTCTTGTCATCAGCACAACTAGTCCAGTCAGAATCACAGTAGCCCTCGATGCTCACGTGATTATTCTTCTTGAATATCAGTTCCTTCCTGGGAACACCCTTCAAGTATCTCAAAATCTGGTACAATATGTCCATATGATCCTTCCGTGGGTCATGTATGTAGTGGCTCACCACACACTACAAGAAAAAGCATATTTTACGGCAACGTCTTATGGCAACATAAGATGTTGCCATATAACATAGTCATAATACGGCAACATTATTATTGCCTTAATACACAAGTTTGTTTATGGCAACAAATAATGTTGCCTATAATTGTCACACTTTATATGGCAATAAGGACGCATGCCATGTTTAATGGAAACGTTTATGGCAACAATAACGCGTGCCATATTTGATCGCAATATATTATGGCCAGCTGGATTTGTGACATAATATATTACAATCAAATGTGGCAATATTTTACATTGCCATAAAATAATTAGTTTATGGAAAAAATATTGCCCCAAAATATGTAATATATTTTTCCTCCATGAACAAAATAAATATGGCAATATTTTATTTGTTTACTTATGGAAACTTTTTTGTGGTTTAATGAGAATAAAAAAAATCGTGTCTATACATAAGACCGGCGGGAACATAAAAAAGTTGAAATTTTTTCCCTCCTTTATTATTTTTCCAAATCCTAATTCATATTCATCTCAATCTAGGTCTCTCTTTAAACTTTGGTCTCTTTACCCCTTCAACCTAGATCTCTCTTCCCCTTCTTCAACTTAGATATTTCTTTAACCTCTATTTCTATTTTGTTATTTTTTTTGTTTCTTTCATTTGTGGATTTCTTTTAGGAACGAGAAGTTTTGGATTTAGGGTTCTAAGTGCCTCTAGCAGAAGGTCTCTGCTGCCATCGAGTCCGAATGATCGACGACTAATCGGTATGGATAATTATTTAAAATGTTGCTTTATTTTGTGTTCTAATTTTTGGTTAGTAAATGCGTTTGATTAAATTATGAAATTTTTCTCCAACTAAATTACTCCGGAACACACGATGAAAATTTTCTCCTTAGTTTTCTACATTACTCATGGACCCTGAACCTTCAAATCTTCTATTATCACTTCTTCTAAAAAGATTTAGAGGAAATAAGATTTGATAAATTTTTTGATAATGAGTTTGTAAATTTTTTTCTATATATTAATTAGGTTTGTTTTTGAATTGATTATCATCCTAATAGTTCTACAATACAGTATTGAATATTTTACCATATATTCATGAAGATAAAATAAATCTTTTCTTTGTTTAGGATTCAATTTACTAGAATCAGAATATTCTTTTAATTGTCTATGGATGGTTAAGATTTATTTTTACAGCCATATATGAAAGGTTGAGAACCATATATGCATATAATATTCTTTTAATTATCTATGGAAGATTTTTTTTAAAGACATCTTTGGAAGGTTGAGAACCATATATCCACAGAATATTATTTTAATTATCCATGGAAGATTTTTTTTACAGCCACCTGTAGAAGGTTGAGAACCATATATGCATGTAATATTATTTTAATTATCTATGGAAGATTGTTTTAGAACCATCTATGGAAGGTTGAGAAGCATATATGCACATAATATTCTTTTAATTAATCTATGGAAGATTTTTTTCACAACCATCTATGGAAGGTTGAGACCATATATGCATGCATGAGAATAAACTTGAAAAATATTTATAATGATGAAATTGTATATATTTCACAAAAATATTTTTATAAATGTGAGGTTGTCATTGCAAATAGAACAGTTTTAGGCCAATGAATGAGTTTGGTTGTAAATAGATTATTTCCATTAGTTTTTATCCTTAAAATAAAATATTTATACAAGTTTCATCTGTTGTAACCATTCATATAAAACAAATTAAACATAGAAATTTGTACTACCTTAAAATATAATTTTTTTATTAACATTTTTTTGTCTATAGGCTAATTTTATTGTTTATCCATACCAGGGTATATAAAGATTGTATAGCTGTAAATTGGCGCACCACAACTGTCAAAGAAATCTTTGCAGACATGTTATATATATGGAGGGAACAAGGAGGCCACAAATTTAAGTTTAAGTTGGGGGTGTCAAGTAACTATTTGAATTTTGAACCTCATATAAAAGAGGAATTGTGCCTCATAATGTTGGATATGAAAAGTATGGATTCCTGGCGTAGTTGGTTTTATGTAATATTAATGATGTAGTACAGAATCTACCATATTTAATTAGAAGTTTTTTTTTATTTGAAGTGTACAAATTGAAGTATTATCTATATTTAATATTTGGTTAATGATCTACTTAAATTTTGGCAATTGAATATAGTTGATATTTCAAATATTGGCATCTATTAATTGTCACATTTTGTCAATCATGGCAATAAATAGTAAAAAATATTTTTTCAAATATGGAATCCGGCAGTTGCCTTACGTTCTCAAACATGACAATAAAGACATGCCTAATGAAGAATTGCCATATGGGATTGCAATATATGGTAATATATAATGCCATATAATACTAGTAGTTTACGACAACAAAATATTGTCATTAAAATAAATACAATATTTTGTAACATAATCTTGCCATTTATGGACTGATAATATATGACAATAATATATTGCCAAATATTGTTCGAAATTAGGGCAACTAAATATTGCCATTAATAATAATCTTTAAAGGCAACAAAATGATTTCTTATAAGGCAACAATTAATTGCCGTAAATTAGTTCCCTTATACGGCAATAATTGGAAGATGCCGTAAATAAGCAATACTGACACAACCTTTTACGGCATGCTATGGCAACTTCAAATTGTTGCCATATTTGTGTTTTTGTGGCAATAATTTCATTATTAACGGCATTTTAAGATTGCCGTATAATAGATTATTTCTAGTAGTGACACTTACTGCAAAGCAGATATCAGGACGAGTGTGGCTCAAATAGATCAACTTGTCCACCAGTCTGTGGTATCTATCCCGGTCAACTGGTTCCCCAGACCCAGCAGCCAGCTTGAACATCTGATCTATCGGCGTCGCTGCAGGTTTGCATCCCAACATCCGTGTCTTTGAAAGAAAGTCCAGTGCATACTTCCTCTGGGAAAGAACAATCCCCTCTGCTTCTCGAGCAATCTCAATCCCAAGGAAGTACCGAAGAAGGCCAATGTCCTTCACCTCGAATTCCTTGTCAAGCTTCCCCTTAAGTCGGGCGATCTCCTGCTCATTATCTCTTATGATAATCATATCGTCCACATATACCGCAAGCACGGTGAAATGGCCTCCACTCCGACGAAAAAACACAATATGATCAACATTGATCTGCCGATATCCCATTCCTATCATCGACCTCATAAATCTGTCAAACTACGCTCGAGGAGACTGCTTCAGTCCATAGAGGGACTTCTTCAACCTCCAGACCTTGTCAACTGTTTGATTGGTGCCGAATCCTGGTGGTATCTCCATGTACACCTCCTCCACTATATCTCCATGAAGAAACATATTCTTCACATCCAGTTGGTGTAGCTTCCATCCGCCATTTGCTGTCAGAAAAATCAGGGTCCTGACAGTGCTCATCTTTACCACTGGTGCAAAGGTCTCATCATAGTCAATGCCGTACGTCTAACTGTATCCTTTTACCACCAGTCGAGCTTTGTAGCGCTCAACCTGTCCATCTGGATTCTGCTTCACAGTAAAGACCCACTTGCATCCGACTGCTCTCTTCCCTTCTGACAGTTTTACTAGCTCCCAAGTGTGGTTCTTCTCAAGAGCCCCAAACTCCTCGTGCATCGTCGCTTTCTACTTTGGATCGTTCTTGGCAACCTGCCAATTGTTAGGTACAATAATACTATCCAAAGACGCAATGAATGCTCCATGAGAATAGGAGATATGATCATATAAAACCATATCTAATAGAAGGATTTTTTGTATTGCTGCGAGTGGTCCTCCGTACTGATAATGGTGTGGGAGGAGTAGGTGTGGGAGGAGTAGAAAGAATGATATCACATGAAGGGGACTCTGGTGGTATTGTAGGTGTCTCAGGAGTCGAGACGGACGCAGACAAGGGACTTGGCACTGATACTGTAGGTACTGGTCTTGCAGTTTGCTTTCCTCTCCTGCTGTAGGTAAGTATCTCTTCCTGAACCGTGGGCCTAACACCTCTCATATCCTCCCACTGTTCCTCTTCACCTTTCTGCTCCTCAACCGTGCCTCCATTCCATACTCCTAAATCGGTCACAAGGCTTTTACCAATCTCTCCATCTCGTCTCATTCTTGCAGTATCAGGTGAGTTGTTTGATGTTCCCTCCTGACGGTAGTATGGCTCATGCTCCTTGAAGTGGACATCCATGCTCACAAACTTTTTCTTCTCTACTGGGCTCCATCATACATACCCCTTATGAGTCGTCGAGTAGCCCACGAAGATGCACTTGACTGCTCTAGGATCAAGTTTTCCAACTGACGGTCTGTTGTCCTTCATAAAACACATGCAACCAAACACCTTCAGTGGGAGTATCCCACTATTATTTTCTTGCAATATTTCACATGGAGACTTCCATCCCAGTACCTTCGAGGACATCCTATTGATTAGTTGAGTTGCTGTCAACATTACATGTTCCCACAGACTCTGTGGGACATTCATATCAATCATCATGCTTCTTGCCACCTCCAGAAGGTGTCTGTTCTTCCTTTCTGCTACTCCGTTTTGTGCTGGTGTATATGCACAAGTGGTCTGATGCTGTATCCTTTGGGCTGACAAGTATTTCGCAAGTGCTCTGTTGGTATACTCTGTCCCATTGTCAGACCTTAGTACCTTCACCACTGCCCTGTACTGAGTCTGGACATATTTATGAAAGTCCCAAAAACAGGTAGATACATCACTCTTATTCTTCATCAAATACAACCAACTGACACGAGAAGAGCAATCAATGAAGGAAACAAAATACTTGTAACCATTCATAGTAGTAATGGCGTATGACCTCCAAACATCATAATGTATTACATCAAAAATAGACGAGCTCCTATGACCCGTACTAGCATATGAGCTCCTAGTAAGTTTGCATAAATCACATGCATCACATACTAGTTTCTTCTTATTTGTTTTCTCATAAATAGCTGGATACAATTTACCTAAAGTAGCAAAAGAGGAGTGTCCTAACCTCTTATGATGGAGTATTAATATATGCTCGACACTCATCTTCAGTCCTTCCATTCATGCCTTCTCTGCCATAGACATCAATGTTGAATCTAGCCCTTCTCGATCTGGGTACCACAATCCCTCATGCCAAATATCAGTCCCAAGTCTTCGTCCCGTCTCTTTCTCCTGGAAGATCACCTTAGGAATATCAAAAGAGATAATGCATTTTAGTTGGAGGATTATAGAACTGATGGACAAAAGACTGATTAGAAAAATGGAGCATGCAAAACATTTGATAATTTTACTGAACATGTACAATTTACAGTACCCTTACCGACCACTGGCCGGAAAGTACCATCAACTGTTTGAATGCTGTCTGTCGATGCTAGGTGAGTGTAGGAGGAAAACTCACTAACATTTTCCTTCACATGTCGAGATGTCTCCGAGTCGATAATTCAGTCTGACGATTTAAGGGAAGACATAAATGCGAGGGCAAGTGAGTCGTCAGTACCTTCTGATGGATGGGCATACATGGCGACGTTGCCTCCAGCGAAGAATGAGCTGGACGCCTCCTCGGTTCCACTCCTCTTATCTCCATCGTTTGACGCTCTATGCTTCCTCCTGAGTGCCTCCAGCATGCCCATCAGTGCCTGATCCTCCTCAGTAAAGGTACCACCAGCTCCTTCATCCCCTTCTGCTACCAGCAGATTCGCTCGATAACCTCCTCGACCACCCCGTCGACCTCCACGACGACTGCCACGTCCTCCAAAATGTTCACGTCCACCGAACTGTCCACGTTCACCACCTGGATCTCCCATCTTAGGTGGTTTGTGCAAGCATACCGATGATGTCCTATCTCTCCGCAGTTGTAGCACTGCCGGTTGTGCTGCCAGGGCTCTCCCTTAGGCCCTGTGTCGCTTGAACTTGTAGCTGTCGGTGCTGATTTTATTTCAGAAGGGCCACATGTCCCTGCCTGCAGCTTGATGCAAGTCTCCTCCTGGATCATAGCCGAGATAGCCTCCTCAAGGATGGGGATCTTCGATTGGGTTATAAGTAGTGCTGTCCTTTGAGTAAATACTGTAGCCAACCCTTTAAGAAACTTTATCGTCCTCTCATGCAGACATACCTGTCTCTCCTTACACTTCGGGTCCATACAGCTCGTCCGATCTTAGGAGTGATCGTAATCCAACTACAGACGCTCCAACTCTGTGGCATACTCCTGCACCGTCTTCTCACCCTGTACGGTGTCGTCGATCTCCCCCTTGATCTGAAAAATTTGCAAGTTGTTCCCTACACCATCGTAGGTCCTCCTCAATTTCTTCCACACATCCTTCACCATCTAGATGTCATCCACTGTGGCGGCGATCGACTGAACTAAAGAATTGAGAAGCCTAATGTAGATCACCATTTGAATGGACTTTCATTCGTTGCGTCCTGCCGAACCCTCGTCCGACTCTATCGTCTCTCCTGACAGGAAACCCTCTAGATTCTTTTCTGCGAGGGTTCTCCTCACCCGTCGTGACCAACTCAGGTAGGTTGCTGGTCCATCAAGCTTCAGATCGATGGAGGAAAGCTCCAACTTCGTTGATGTTCGTGTCGCGCTCTCACCAGCCGACAGTTTCATCAGCTTCATCAACGTTGCAACCTCCGCAAGGGTCCAGCTTCTTGATGATCTCCTCCATCGATCATCCTCTTCTCCGATCACCTCACACCCGTTCTATAATTCACGCTCGTCCTCTTCGTCCTCTCCTAGATCCGATCATGTTTCTTTCATATCGGATCTAGGCCTTCAACGTCCGAAATGAACCTGCGGGAGACTTCGGAAATTACGGCTTCGCGGTGGTGGAGGCGATGGGTCGACTGACAGGTGAGTGGGCGCCATCGGACGGGTGTCTCCGAGCAGTGGCCGTCACGAGCAGCAGCAGCGGCAACAGCCGCGCGCGTACGGCGGAGGTGCCCGCGGAGCAGCGACCGATTCACACGCGAGGTGGTCGACGTGCGGCCGTGCAGCGGCTGGTGGCGACGAGGTCGTTGTGTGGCGGGGACGGCATGCAGCGGCTGGTGGCGGCGGTGGCTGTGGTTGTGCGGATGGTGATGGCGGTGACGACTGGTTTAGGGTTTTGAAAAGGTGGTGGCGGCTAGGATTTTGGTGGCTCTGATACCATGTTGAATATTTTGTTATGATTTCATTGATAAACTCATGGCTATATATAGCCTTACAATCCTCCTCATTACATTAAACCCTCTGTGGAATATCCTGTGGCATATTCTGACATACCAAATATACCAAAAGGATATTCGAATATTCTTATTCTAATATACCAATACCAAATATACCAACAAGTACTAATGAGGTTATTAGAGGAAGCTTACCAAACAGAGTCTACACCCCAAGGCCAAACCCTACAACTCACAAGATCGGGTCTAGTTACTTGAGTTCATCAAGCCAACATTAGGGTATATATTGCAGTGAGCTCAAGGCTGTGTTTGGTTGCTAAGAAAGTAAGGGAAAGGAAAATAAAACTTGATCGTATGTAAATTAATGCAATCAAGTTTCTACATGAAACACTCTCTCTCTTTTCCTTTCCCTAATTTTCTACCAAATCAAACAGTCTAAGATCATTTTGGATTAAACAGGAAAATCTCTAACATATAAATTTCCTAAGAATGTTGTTTGTTAATGATTGCAGCTGTACTACTACATCTAAAAATATCCAGTAATATAACCGCTCTCTTTAAAGCATTCAAAAAAAAGGAAGTTGGTAGAGTAGTGCCTATAAATGCATCAAATAGCACAATGGACAAAATTCATTGGCCTTTTTTTTTTTTTTTTTTTCATTGGCCTTCTGATACACATAAAACAAACTAGAAAAAACAAAAGTTTTAACGAAACCAATATACTAAGTATACTCCATAAAGGATTCACAAGTTTGGTGCTTAAAATGAGTTATAAATGGAATCTAGTACACTACCATATGCATAATGAGGAAGTCCTTTATCTAGCCTTTATACTTAAATGGCTACTACATTTATACTGATACAAATAGTACAAAAGTAAGTATGTCAAAAATACTTGGATGAACATACCTTGTTTCCAAACATAACTGGAAGGGTTTGGATATACCCTAAAATTTATCTTGTCTGGGTCAAAGTCATGTAATCCTAAAGTATTTTTTGGACAATAAGGTAGTCCTAAATTATTGGATTCTAATACCAACAGAGCAGGAATCAACCTGTTGCCAGCCCTAGCCTATAAAAATATAGGGACACCATATGTTTGCAAACTTAAATTCATATATGCAAAGAGTCCCTAGTAGTAAAAGGGATAGTCCCAATTTCGAAGTATGGGAGGGAGAGACTTCCATCAAAATGTCAACGCCACGTAATCTAAACTCCCTAAAACTCCCTAAAACAAGAAAGCAAGACTAAAGCAAGAAAGCAAGAAACCTAATGTTACATTATAGCATACAACATTTTATGCTGCAATAAGAAACCTAATGTTACATTATATATTGTACAATGTGAGATGTCCAAGACAGTATGCTACCGACATTATACATCGACACTATATAAGTATGGACGAACAATTTTTTCTATTCCTTACACAATTCATCCACACAGCGCCGGTCCGAGGGTTGGATTGTCCTACCTGGAGCTAATTTTGGTTGACCCTTATTGGAAAAATAATAACAATAAAAGCATATAGATAAATTTTTTTTTGGGTAAAATCAAGAACACATTGTGCTTTTAGCTTGAACTATACCATAAAATCTTAATTACAATAAAAACAAAAAAAAGTAAGCCCGGTCATGGTAATTTATAGACTATCACAATCTGGTTCAAAGAAAAATGCTTCTATTTACATTTTTAAGTAAAATTTTCAATTAAGTGATCGTACTTAAACTTCTCTAGTAGCTCAATTTCAATTGAGATCATAGCTAATTCATTTAATCTTTTTTGTGAGATGGTGGTCCAAAGGTAATCTTTTATCAACTTCAACTTAAAAAAACTCATTTATGTATAGTCAACAAAATTCGATAAATAACCCATGCATTCCGAAAATCACCATCTTTCCAATAAGATCTTATGAAGTCAAGGATGTCAATTGATTTTGTTACTTCTTTAGCCAATATTGCTTTCAATTCTCTAAGGTCTCCAAATAACTCTTTCGAATTTATATCACAATATTGGACGTGTTTCAAAAAAACTTTCTAGTTTATTGCAATGCTACTTCAAGTTTTCATTACTAACCCTTCTCATCTTTTGTATTAAATAAGAATCCAAAGATTATTCATAAAGCCCAAATTGTTCAAATCGATCATTAAGTGATGTAAGAGCTTGATCTATAATATGGATAAAGTAGGTAATTATAAAATTATCCTCCGGTGTTTGGCTTCCTTCTGTTGGGAAAGAAGCGCGGAAACCTTTCCCCAAACCGGAGAGTACCTGCGAGAGGACCGAGCAAACAACGTACGAACCCAAAAACAAGCACACACAACAATCACGCAGACACAGAGAATTTTTGACGTGGAAACCCTTGCGGGAAAAACCACGGGACGATCGGAGTCCAACCCTGAGAAGCCTCCACTAATGGAATAGAAGAATTACACCCTCTACAAACTCCTCCCGATCCAAATCGGATCCCCACAACACTCAGAGACAAGAACAATGATCACAAGGCTACGAAGAACGAGAACGACGAGTAGAGATTACCCGAAACACGATCTCCTTCGAAAACGACCTTCGATCCTCCGTCTTCTTCTCCGAAGTTGTAATGGCACTCTTGCCTCCTTCTCTCTCAAACTTGTATTGTCCAATGCGGTAATGCAATGATGAATTAGGGTTGAGAAAACTCAATATATCTCCCTAATCCCGCAACCAACCTGGACCGTTGGATTAAATCCAATGATGAAAACTCATCCTGAAATCCGCTTCAGCCCCCCGACACACAGAGTTCGGCCAGAACTCTGTGTGGGGCAGCCAGCACCTACTGGCCAAATCCTGGAACGGCCAGACCGAGTTCGGCCCGAACTCGCCAGGGGACCGAGTTCGGCCCGAACTCGGATCCCCTGCTTCCAGCAGCTCCAGCAGCAACAGCAGCAGCTCCACGTCTACTTCCCGAGCTTCTTCGACACACGAACGGCGCTCGTCGCACTCCGGGGCTTTCTCCACATAGGTTGGGAACCCCACCCACTCCAACAAATCTCCCCCTTCACAACTATGGGGAGGACGTCGTCATCCCGACGATCTGCCTGCAGTACTCAAACTTTCCCCTTGGTAGAATTTTCGTGAACATATCAGCTCCGTTGTCATCTGTATGCACCTTCTCAAGCTCCGCGTCCTTCTTCTCAACCACATCCCGTATCCAATGATACCGAGTCTCGATGTGCTTGGACCGGCTATGAAACGTCTGATTCTTCACAAGATGGATAGCACTCTGACTGTCGCAAAGCAAAGTATACTGCTCTTGCTTCAGTCTCATTTCCTGTAACAGCTTCTTCATCCACAACAGCTCCTTGCAAGCCTCCGTCGCCGCAATGTATTCTGCCTCCGTCGTCGACAAGGCAACACACTTCTGCAACCGCGACTGCCATGACACCGCTCCTCCCGCAAACATCATCACGTAGCCCGAAGTCGACCGCCTCGTGTCTACATCTCCAGCCATATCAGCGTCAGTATACCCGACCAGCTTCGGCTCGTCACCACCAAAGGAAAGTCTCCAACCAGCAGTGCCCTGAAGATATCGTAGAATCCACTTGACCGCACTCCAATGTACCCTTCCAGGATTCGAAAGATACCTGCTAACCGTACCAACTGCATGAGCAATATCTGGCCTCGTACACACCATGGCATACATAAGGCTTCCCACAGCTGAAGCATATGGAACCCGCTCCATATCTTTCTTTTCGTCCTCGGTAGATGGACACTGCTCCTCAGTGAACTTAAAGTGAGCCGCGAGGGGGGAACTCACTTTCTTCGACCCGTCCATCCCGAAACGCTGAAGTACCCGGTGAATGTACTTCTTTTGGGACAAGTGTAGCAGCTTGGACTCTCTCTCTCGGCTGATCTCCGTCCCAAGAATAGTCTTCGCTGCGCCCAAATCCTTCATAGAGAAGGCCGCGCCCAGTTTGCGCTTCAACTCCGCTATCCTAGTGGCAATCCGACCCACTAATAGCATATCATCAACATAGAGCAATAAGATGATAAAATCATCATCGGCAAAATACCTCACAAATGCACAATGGTCCGACGTCGTCCGTGCATAACCATGCTCCCCCATAAACGACTCGAACTTTCTATACCACTGCCTCGGAGCCTGCTTCAGACCATACAAGCTCTTCCTCAACCGGCAGACCAAATGTGACTTGCCCTTCTCACAGAATCCCTCCGGCTGCTCCATGTACAACTCCTCCTCAAGATCACCGTGGAGGAACGCCGTCTTCACGTCCATCTGCTCGACCTCCAAGTCGAAACTGGCTGCTAATGCTAGCACCACCCGAATAGACGAATGCTTGACGACAGGCGAAAAGATTTCATCATAATCCACGCCTTTCCGCTGACCGTAGCCCTTGACTACCAGCCTCGCTTTGTATCGAGGGCGAGTAGCATCATCCGTCTGCTTCACTCTGAACACCCATCGATTCTTCAAAGCCTTCTTGCCCTTTGGCAACCGCACCAGATCATAAGTAGAATTGGTGTGCAAGGAACTCATCTCCTCCTGCATAGCCACCATCCACTCCTGCCTGTGTTCGTCTTCCATAGCCTCTGCGAAACTTTCGGGCTCTCCCCCGTCAGTCAGTAGCACATACTCATCCGGCGAGTATCTCGTAGATGGTCGACGATCCCTGTTGCTCCTTCTCAGTGGAGCCACTGGTGCTGGCTGTATACCGACAGCCTCCTCCCCTTCAGGAACTACCTCTCCGGCATGCTCATCCTCCTGAGGGACACCCTGACCACCATCAGCAGGCTGATGATCAAGGTTGGGAGCAACTCCATGTACCGGCTCCCCCATAACTGGATCCTCCGCGATGTCCTCTAGAAACTGCTCGAAGCGAAATGACTCTAACTCAGGCAATTCCTCAGCCTCAGAAGGCGTCTCGGAGTCCTGAGTATTGGTCATGGTCTGATCCTCGACGAACACCACGTCCCTGCTTCTGTAGAGCTTTTCTTCCACTGGGTCGTAGAGTCTATAGCCAAACTCATCCCGACCGTAGCCGACAAAGACGCATCGCCTCGTCTTCGGCTCAAGTTTGGTCCTCTCGTCCTTCGGTACATGCACGAAGGCTTTACAACCAAACGCCCGCAGGTGATTGTATGACGGCTCTTTGCCGTACCATACTTTGTCAGGCACATCACCCTGCAAAGGAGCAATAGGAGACAAATTAATAATATAAGCAGCTGTGAGAAGAGCCTCACCCCAATAACTGTCCGGCAAGTTTGCTTCTGACAGCAAACACCGCACCCTCTCCATCAGTGTCCTGTTTATGCGCTCCGCTACACCATTGAGCTGAGGTGTCTTTGGCGGAGTCTTCTGGTGTCGTATCCCTTGCTCTCTGCAATATGCATCAAAGGGACCGATGTATTCGCCGCCATTGTCGGACCGAACACACAACAACTTCTTGCCCGTCTCCCTTTCAACGGAGGCCTGAAACTCCTTGAAAGTAGGCAGCACCTGATCCTTGGTCTTTAAGGCATAGACCCAAACCTTCCTGGAACAGTCATCAATGAAAGTCACAAAGTAAGAAGCACCACCAAGAGATTTTACCTTCATAGGACCGCAGACATCCGAGTGAATCAACTCGAGCAACGCCGGCTTCCTCGAACTTGGGTGACTCTGGAAAGACACCCTACTTTGCTTCCCAGCCAAACAGTGCGTGCATTTCTCCAACTTTGTAGACTTGAGCCCCGGAATCACTTTCCTGTTCACTAAGTAGCTCATCCCCTTCTCGCTGATATGGCCGAGCCGCCTGTGCCACAACTCGGTAGACGCGTCACTGACTGCGTTCACCTCCTGTGCCCCCTCTGCGCTCCCCTCCATATAGTAGAGACCGGACTTCTTGCTTCCTCTGGCAATCACCATCGAACCTCTGGAAAGCTTCCACTGACTATTCCCGAAGAGACTGAAGAATCCCTCGTCATCCAACCTTCCAACCGACACCAGGTTGAAACGGATATCAGGGACATGACGAACATCCTTGAGAACAAGAACCACACCCGTCTTCGTTCTCAAATGCACATCTCCAATGGCAACCGCCTTCGACACATCTCCGTTGCCCATCTTCAACACGCCACAGTCGCCTGTCGTGTAAGTGGCAAACAGTGCCCTATTGTGAGATACATGTGCTGAAGCCCCTGAGTCCACCAGCCAAGAATTGTCATCGCAGGCGAGGTTAGTAATGACCTCATCACCTACGACGATCACATCGCCTCCATGTACCGAGGCCGCCGCTGTAGTGTTCTCTTCTTGCTTCCCCTTGTCGCCCTTCTTCTCCTTCTTCCAAGCGAAACAATTCCGCTTGATATGGCCCTTCTTACCGCAATGATAACACTCTGAGTCCTCGTACCGACCCTTGGACTTCCTCCTGCTCTTGTCTCTGCCACCACCTGGACCCCTGCTTTTGCCCCTTCCGCGGCTCTCTGAAACAAGTGCCTCTGAGTGGTGGGATGTGGATGAAGTGCCCTGAGAACGTCTCCGCATCTCTTCATTCAACACCCCGCTCTTGGCAAACTCCAGACTGACCACGCCCTCTGGAGCAGAAGCGATCATAGATACTCGTACGGTCTCCCACGAGTCTGGCAAGGTACACAGCAGCCACAGTCCCTGAACTTCGTCGTCGAACTTGACTCCCATAGAAGATAGCTGGTCAACCACGTCCTGGAAATCACTCAAGTGATCCGTAATAGACGCCCCATCCTTGTACCGCAGACCCATCATCGTTCGGATCAGGAACAACTTGTTTACCCCGGTCTTCTTCGCATACAAGGATTCCAGCTTATCCCACAACGTCTTCGCGTGCTCAATATTGGCAACGTGGTTGTACACGTTCTCATCAACAAACTGCCGTATGTACCCACACACCTGTATGTGCTCGAACTTCCAGTCCTCCTCGGATTTATCACTGGGCCTCTCGGATGCAAACACAGGTAGATGCAGCTTCTTGACAAATAGCAAATCCTTCATCTTGCTCCGCCAATAATGATAGTTTGTGCCATTAAGGTTCACCATGCGCACCGGCTTCGCGTCCATCTCTCCTCTCTGGTTCCTCTGTCAACTCCTGACACCCTTTGAACCCAAAGCTCTGATACCACTCTGTTGGAAAAGAAGCGCGGAAACCTTTCCCCAAACCGGAGAGTACCTGCGAGAGGACCGAGCAAACAACGTACGAACCCAAAAACAAGCACACACAACAATCACGCAGACACAGAGAATTTTTGACGTGGAAACCCTTGCGGGAAAAACCACGGGACGATCGGAGTCCAACCCTGAGAAGCCTCCACTAATGGAATAGAAGAATTACACCCTCTACAAACTCCTCCCGATCCAAATCGGATCCCCACAACACTCAGAGACAAGAACAATGATCACAAGGCTACGAAGAACGAGAACGACGAGTAGAGATTACCCGAAACACGATCTCCTTCGAAAACGACCACTACAAGAAAATACACTTTTTGCGACAAAATTTTTCCAACAAAAAATATTTGTTGCAAATAAGTAATTATTTGGAACACAAATTATAAATTCGTTGCAAATTTAGGTTGCACAAATTTAAAGCAACAAAAATTTAATCGTTCTAAAAATTTTGTTGCAAAACAGTTGACGGGTTCCATTTTCGCACTTGCAAATTGGTGGTAAAAATTTTTGCAACCAAACAATAGTTTTTATAACAAAATTTAGGTGTTCCAAAATATCCTAGATCATTAAAAACAAAATTTATTTGTTGCACATCAAATATTTTTATTGCAACAATTAATTTATATGGCAAAAAGAGAAACAAATGGTAGAGGATTTATTGCAGCCATTACAACTCTCTTTTCCCTCAAAAAATTTCCATTTTTCCTCAAATTATTTTCATTCCCGGCCCGATTTCCCTTTTCCCTCAATTTTTTTTCCTTTCCCGCTCACGATCTCCCTTTATTACTTGGATTTCCATCGTCATTCCCCTTCTCTCTACAAGGATCGACTTCTCCCTCTCCCCTTCTTCTGCTGCGGCGCACAACGACGGCAGAAGGACATCGACCGGTCTGACGACGGCTAGGCGAGCTTTATGACGGAGTGACGTCGCTGAAAACGGCACAACAAGGACGACATGAGACGGCGGCGATATCAAGGTTCTCTTTTCTCAAACCCTAGAACCCTAAAATTCATGTTTTTGAATTCTCAAACCCTAGAACCCTAAAATTCATGCATTTGGGTGTTAGATGCAATATAGGTGAAATCTCGATGAGCATGTGGGACGAACATCCCTGTGCAGTTGTTCATTTCTTGTTCATGCAAGAACAACTAGCACTTTCAAACAATCAAGATTGATGAAAGATGAGTTATTTGGTGGTTTCTTTGAACGAACATATGCTGGAGAAAATTTTGCATTTATCTATGGAGGAGGAGAAAATGTAAGTAAGAGGAGTTTGGGGTTCGTAATTTAGTCTTTGTTAGGACATTAGGTCTCCAGCTAAATTGCATCATAACACAATAGTTCAATAACTATTACCATATCAAGTAAGAAGAGCAGAACTTTTGAGCAACATCAGAATATTTAAAGTATCAGCATAGGCCATAGATGCTTCAACATGTCACACCAATTTTTCAGATGTATTCGGTCAATATGTATCTACAGGATGGGTAGTCTCTAGATTAATATCTTTTGTAATAGGTAATAGATTTTGCCTTGCGCTTTAGTCACTGTTGGGATTGACCCATTTTATAGTTGTAAGTTTGTTATTTCCTCCTGATCTCTACCATTTTGTTTCTCCTGAAAGTAGTTGAGATGGTGCCACTATAAAATGATTCTACCAGTAAACACAACAAATTGACCCCTTGCGTTTTAAATAGAAAGTCGAAACACAAGAAATATTGTTATATACATTTGTCTTTTCTGTTTCTTACTATATTCTATGATTGTTTGCAGAAAAGCAACAAATGAGATGATGTGTATGCACTGTCTAAAGGTTCAAGCTATAGGCCAAACTTGCAAGACCCCTTCTTGTAATGAATTTTCAATGGCAAAATATTATTGCAGTATTTGCAAATTGTTTGATGATGGAAGGTAACATTTGGGACAAAGTTCTCTTGTTAAGATTGACATTTTGCGGTTTTAATCCTGAAGTGACTTCTGGTTCACGATGATAATATAGTAGGTTTATGCTCAGTAAAGTTGTTTTCCTTGCCTTGAAAGTTGAAATATGGTTGAAGATAATTAACATGTCTAATTTTCAGTCCGCACATAAGTACCTTATGCTAATATGTAATGTATATTTCTTTCTTTATTTATTAATATGATAAACAGTTGATTATAGTATTTTTTCCAGTTGGGTATATGTTGTCTAGTTTCTGAATAAGTAGTTTGGCCGTGTTTGACATTCCTAATTGAGAATTTTAATTTTTGTCCGAACAGTCAACATATCTGGCCTTAACTTATGATAGGTAGATCAAGTTTTGATGATGTGGTGACTGAGTTAATTAATTACCTCCACTCTCAGATTATGTTAGAGGCCACTGGATGGTTATAGATGCTAAGTGCTAACCAAATATAACTCGATTAATAAATATACTATGTAGTAAATGTAATCTTAACCTTGCATCCTTCACAGAATCTTTATATCAGTATTTTCTAATATGAAACTTACTTGTAAGTTTTTTCAGAGGTGATTCCTTCTACACCTGAAAGCTCAAAAATAGATGTTAGGTCTTATTTCAGGACTTTATATTTTCAAGAACAGATTTCAATACTTTAAGGATTGGTTGGAGATGTCTACTATAACACATGGTTAATTTTATCCTAGCATGAATTTTTCACCCCCAAAATGACTTAATTAATTATGAACAGCTTGTTCCTGAAATGAGTGCTTCACTGTCCTATTGAGAAAAACATGGTTTGCAGTTGGGTCAGTTGCACATTGATTAGTTTAGGAATACATGTAGACTAGAAGTTTAAACCTATGAACATTATGCAATACCTGGCCTTGCCCAAGGCTAGCAGTTATACCTGTCTGTGACTTCAATTCAGTTTCAGAGTTTTGATGCTCGCGAATCTTTTGAAGGATAGAAGAAATATTTTGTAAATGGACAGAGAAACTTCTTGTTTTATCAATTCATTTTTTTTACTTATCTGTCTTAGGTGCTTGATTAGTTATCAATGTTGTTCTATTGCAATGCATTAATGTATTGTGAAATTGAAGCAAGTGCTAATATCTTCTATGTATGTTACAGAACGGATTCTTTTCCGCTCTATTTTCATCAAGGTGCCAACTGAAGATGTTAGTGTAGGATTGTTCCTTTGCTGTGATCTGTTTGGAAACAAGCTCATTTATCTCGGAATTCAATCTGCAATAAGGTCGGCTTGAGTTGTCAAGCTTCACTTGTTCAGTAAGCTCTTTTGAAATCTGAAATGCTTCTTAGAAAGTTAAAAGTCGCATATTATTGCATGTGTTTATGATAGATTGAATATTCTAATTTATCATATTTGTAGTATTGTTGGAATAGTTTTGTATATTGGGCCTATTGGCATTATGATTATGCTTATGTATTGGAATATTCTAAATCCAAATATGCTACCTGTATCAAAAGAATTGTGTGATGCTTAATTCAGGCTATAGCACTTTGCTTTTAGTAAGATACTTGCTGGTTTACTTCTGTTACATTCCACTTAGCATGTTTCTCTATGGTTGATAATTCCTGCTTAGCTCAGATGATTTGTTAGTACATTCTAGTTATGGTGAATTCATGAATGGTTGATTCCATAGTTTAAAGTATCGGCCGATACCGATCCGATACGGCCGATACCGATACAGTTTGACATGTCCCGATCCGATACCGACTGATACCCGATATCGACCGATACCGACATTGGGGTTCTCTTTGATTCTTATTACATGATGGTATACCACTGCCCCTTTTGCAATTTATGCCGCATAGGGAAAGGACTTGGCATTGACTTCTTTAATTGCATGAAATGCAATTGTTGTCTGGGAATGAAGTTAATTGATCATAAATGCCATGAAAAAAGTCTAGAGACAAACTGCCCAATTTGTTGTGATGGATATTCTACTTTGAAAGTTTATATCTTATTGCGAAGGAAACAGGTATAGCAAGTGAAAGCTGCAACATGAAATCGACAGTTGTTTAACATTTGAACAGTTGAAGACTTCTGTCCGGGTTGAATATTTTCTGAAGTTGCACCTTGTCTTGGTCAGTTCCTTCATCCTTGGCAGTCAGTCAATCATTTCTATTTACTGCACACTTGTATTCTTGTCTATAAGTCATCTAACAGATGATAGTTGAGAATAGAAGAGTAAATTCTCGGAAAAGTTTTTATGCTATTGTAGCAAAATCAGATACAAGTGCAACAAACTGAATGTTGGAGGTTATGTTATTTTCAAAGCAGATGGTGTTCTTGTGCAGCAGACACCAAGCAGACTCTATACTGTATTGTGTCAACTGTCAAGCACTGGAAAAATCAGTGTAATTCAATGATACCTGTTCACAAACATTGTGTTCAGCTCAAAAAGTTGATGTTTGTCTATGTTTATGTTCATAACAGGGGCAAGCATCTCAAACACCACGGGCCTCTGGTCAGCCAACAGATCAACAGAGAACTTCATCATTTTCCCTTCAGCTAGTTCAACGCACCCTTGAGGAAACATTGGGATCTGCTCAGAAATCTATTCATGAAGATGTGAAAAACCTTCATATCGAGCTGCTGCGACAATTCCATATGCAAGAGGTAAATCTCTAACTCAGAAAACTACTTATAGTCTTGGTACATAGGGAATCATTTTACGTTTGGCATTTCAACTTAATTAACACAATAATGGAGCCCTCATCCCACATAGTTACTGTTGAAAGTATCTGCCCCTTTTAGTTAAGCTCCGTTAGGATCCATCTCTGCAACATTATCAATTGTCCTTTTTCATTGCCCAAGTTCATCTATATTTTGATCTACCGCTACTTCTAGAATTTGAACAGAATGCTTTAGTGAGCAACAATCTTTGTCTCATACTGATGAAAGCTTTTGCTGAAAGAAGCCATACCATTCAAGCAACTCAAATAATTTGTGTGAAGGCCTAGGAGCGTCATTGGTCCATCTGTATGCCAATTGTTGCAGAAGAGGCATAATACCAATTCAAAAGTTTTTGTTCAACTTATTTCCCTCAACTGCTTCATAGTGATACCAATAAATTTTTAAAGACGATTCTGATATGTTTAAAGTCGATGGTACAAATAAATGAATTAAGCAGTAATACATAGGAACAAGTTTGGTGTTTAAAGACGATTCTGATATGTTTAAAGTCGATGGTACAAATAAATGAATTAAGCAGTAGTGCATAGGAACAAGTTTGTTTGATCCTCACCAGTTTCTTTCCATTTCATCCCTGTACTGCTCTTTAGTGCCAGGATTATGCTGGTCCGTCTTCCAGTACAAGTGAAGGACGGCCATGATCTTTTGAAACCTTGCTTCAGACTTAGTTTTGCATGATTACTCTGCATCCAGATTTTCTCATGATTCTTCACACGTTATCTTATTTTTTTGGATGTTAGAGGCCTGTGTCGGAGACTGTTTGCAGGAATGTCTTCCTTGAATTATTTACTTTTAGTCTGTTAGCTAGCCCACCCTACTCCAAAATCCTGGCTCTGTCCCTGGGCACGAAGATAGAAGGTGGGGTATTTTAGGATTTTGCCAGATTGATTAAGGTGGGGTATTTTAGGATTTTGCCAGATTGATTTAATTATGTCTTCCAAAGTTTAAAAAGGAGCATACAATAACGCAAGTACACACAAAGAGACCTGCTGCAAGCTTCCCAAGGGTAAGGGAGAGAAGTAACATTGGCATGAAGCACTTGCTGCACCAATTTCTTTATATCCTTCTCGACCTTTTGTTCACCCTCTACTTGTCCACCACCCATGTACCAGAATCTAAAGTCATACCACCTTGAGACTTATCAGAAGGTCTGGTCGGATATGACGCCATGAGACCATATATAGGAATAGGTTGCACTTGTATCTACTGTATAGTTGAGAAGTGGGTTCCCAATCTATGTTTCATGCAATTATCTCCTATTAGATGACAAAATCAAGGTGTTTGCATAAATTCAGCAAAAGTTTGCTAAATTTTTATCACAATTTCAGTAACTTGCCCACATATTTTTTTTGATGAGTTCCTTCATTACTTGTTTTAAGTGCACCATGATTTAGAAACAGTGGATTAATTTTAACTTGTTTCAATTTTTAATGTTTTGTCATATAATTTATTGCAGGTTGGCTTGCTGTTCGAGTAAAGACTTTCACAGCAATAAAGCTTACAAGATACCTTAGGTGGTTGGGACATGAAACCAAATATTTCAATGTTGCTATAGAGGCTACTAAACTTTTGGAATCACAATGGAAGCTGAGCAGTCAATTTTTTGTTGGACATAAAATTTCAATGTTGCTATAGGTCTTAGAATGTGTACCTTTATGCAATGTATCAGCTATTGTATTCTCAATGTGACCGGATCTTAACTATTTTAAATGAAATGAATTATTCCAAATAATAAGGTGTTTTATTGATTGTTACAGCAACATTTACATACTCTTATGTTATATTTAATATTATTTGCTAATGATGAAAATGTAATTAGGATCACTATATTTTTTTGTTGCAACAAAAATTATCTACTTTTTGCAACGAATTTTTATTAAAAATATTCATTTTTCTTGAATTTTATCAGACTTTTGCAACAATGAGAAAAGTATTTGTGATTAAAAATTTGTTGCCAATAAAAGTATGCAGGAACAAAAAAAAATTGTTGCAAATAAAAATATATGCAACAAAACCATTTTGTTACAATAAAATACTATAGACAACAAACTATTTGTTGCAAATAAATTTATTTATAACAAAATTATTTGTTTCAAAAGAACATTATTTACAACGAGAACTATTTTGTTGCTAAGTTTGCAACGAACCAAAAAAAAGTTGCAAAAGACCTTTTGGTACGCACTTATGGCGACGAATTGGATGACGAAAAGATTTCGTTGCAAATACCCTTTTGTTACAAATTTTTAATTTTTTGCAACAATTTTTTTTGCTGCAAAAAGTGTATTTTCTTGTAGTGGACCTTCGATCCTCCGTCTTCTTCTCCGAAGTTGTAATGGCACTCTTGCCTCCTTCTCTCTCAAACTTGTATTGTCCAATGCGGTAATGCAATGATGAATTAGGGTTGAGAAAACTCAATATATCTCCCTAATCCCGCAACCAACCTGGACCGTTGGATTAAATCCAATGATGAAAACTCATCCTGAAATCCGCTTCAGCCCCCCGACACACAGAGTTCGGCCAGAACTCTGTGTGGGGCAGCCAGCACCTACTGGCCAAACCCTGGAACGGCCAGACCGAGTTCGGCCCGAACTCGCCAGGGGACCGAGTTCGGCCCGAACTCGGATCCCCTGCTTCCAGCAGCTCCAGCAGCAACAGCAGCAGCTCCACGTCTACTTCCCGAGCTTCTTCGACACACGAACGGCGCTCGTCGCACTCCGGGGCTTTCTCCACATAGGTTGGGAACCCCACCCACTCCAACACCTTCAACACCCGCCACTATATCCTCATCAAAATGTTTGTTTCTACGAACAACGTTTTTTGAAGGACCGGATCAATACCAACTTCATTAACACCTGGTGTCCGTCTAATGCCCGTCTAATGCCTGCCTAGTGCCCCAGACGTCCAACTATGCTGTTTTGGGGTTTTATGTACAATTGTTGTATTTTTTAGTAGGGTTTTCGTTTTTTTTCTAAACCACCTAGAACTAGGCGGACGCCTAGGCGGGTTAAGCGTCCGGTGCTTGATCGACTAGCGTCTAGCGACTTTTACAATCTTGCAAAGTCTTCAAAACCATCATTTCTAAACTTTTGAAAGAATATGATGAGCTCATTTATTTCTTGTAATTGCATCCTCCAAATTCATCTAGTCTTGTTGAAGTACATTGCTAACCCGAATAATTTTATCCGAAATTTTGTACCAAACATATAAGTTAATCAACAACTCAAAATCCTCTAAAGCACTATTGCACGAACCCTTTAGCTTCTGCCACCACAATATCCTCTTTAGAGCTATTTGCAATTTCAATCAAAGTAACTCTTAATTTCGGTGCTCGATTTCTTATTGTTCTAACGCTCTCAATATGACTTTTCCAACGAGGTACCGGCAACAGCATTGGTGTCAACCCATTCACATATCTTCTAAGAACATTCCACTGTTGCATTGAACCAAAAAAAGTATAAAGCCTTTATACATATGCAAAAAGATTCCTAGCTTTCACACAAGATTTAGTCATATCATATAGTGGAAGGTTTACGCTACGACATCCACATGGTACATAAAGTGCTCTAGGATTTATGTCAAGTAGCCTCTTTTGTACACCTTGATTTTTTTTTCCTTTCATATTTGACCCTTTATCATAACGTTGACCTCTTATATCATCAATGTTGAGCTTAAGATCAATCAAAGTATCAAGTCACTTGAAAAGTTCAAGACCCGAAGTGTCATCAACTTTGCACCGATGCTAACTTTTTATTTTATACAATTATATGCTTCTATTTGCATGCTCTTGATAAAACATTTACATTCTTGTACAGTATTACTTATACTACTGTAATACTTGTCGCCTTTTCGGTTTTATTATTTTTAGTTTCAAACTGATACCCTTATGTAGGAATAATAAGAGGAGTGGCATGTGCAGTTACTTTTATTTTTAGGAAATTTGAGTATTTATTATGTAAAACGTATATGGTATCTTTCTAAACTGTTTGTTGGCATGCATGTCCATTTAAAAGTTCAGAGGTTTGGCCATACAACGCTTCTACCCAGACCGCTTCGAAAAACCGACATGTGAACCGACGTCCTGTGACGGTTTCCTATTGGCCGAAGTTAGCGGGGGGAGAGTGTTTTTTTTTCCTTTCCATCCAATCATGTGTTGACACGTGGCATGCGTTTTTTTTTTTTTCGGTTCAATTTTTCGTGCTGTCGGGACTTTTCCTTGGTCATATGCCATAATTACTTCAAAGTCATCCATCACCTTCAGTTTAATAGTGAATTTGGGAGTCTAGCTTATCTTAACTTCTAGATTTGTATAACTTCCTAATCTCATCATGGAGGTATCATTATGACACCCAAGCAGAGTAAAGGGTTCTAGTCATGAGGAAAACAAGTATACTATTGAATCATATAGATCCTAACATGTATATAGTTGTTTTGACTTAAGAAGTTCATAGAGATGGTCAAGGAAAAACAAAAGCAAATCTTAGTTGAACTACAAATATTACACACATATATGTTAATCAAAAGTATGATACGAGTTCCATTAATTTGCTATGTGGATGTCTTAAGTTTCGGGAATAAACTAGTTGAATTATTGTTATTTTCTCAAGTTGCTATTTTAATTTCATATTGCATTAATCGGAAGAAAGCATGACTAGGATGGTAGCCTATGCTACCCAGATAAGATACATGCACAACATGTACAAGTCACCAATTTTGTTGTTCCCTAGTGTATGTTTGAGTGTCCTTGTCGTGTCCAATATGTGTCCTTACTTCATAGATTGATTGTAGTTATGGATTTAGGAGTACCATTTGTTTGTTTGTTTCGCGAGAACTTACTACTTAACTTAGTAATTGTGGTTTGAAATAGAATTGTGATATATTTTTATAGGTACTATGACAAAGAATGAAGATGATAAGGATCGCGTGAGATTACGACAATAAAATTATGAAACTTATAATAGAAGGGTCAAGCAACGCAAAGATGCAATAGCACAATCACTAGTGGGCTCGATTTTCATGTTGTTTAATACAAGAGCTAAAAAATCTCAACCTTTGAGTTTAAGTTGAAGAAGCAAAAGTGCGGATGAGGTCCTTGAAGAACCTACCAATGAAGGTGATGATGTAGCAGATAATCAATCTACGGGGGAGCATAATAAAGAACATTATAATCCTGTGAACGATAATCTTGTGATGAAGATGCTAATGGAGAAGCTTGTGGTGAAGGTCATGTGGAACCTATGAATGAAAGTGTTCATGTAACATATGAAGAATCTAGGGAGATGCATAATGAAGATCATATTCTAGTGAATGACAATCTTGGGATGAAAGTGATAATGAAGAGAAAAAAAAAGTATACTCGACCTTGAGAAAGATTTTGATGTGAATTACAATCCAAGTTTGTGGCAAAAGATTAACGATGGCAAGAGGATAATGTTAGTTCCACAAGATCCTATTAATGTTTTGAAAGAAAATGATGAGCTCCTAAGAGAAACAATTGAAGATGCTTTTCTTCTAAACTCTACATTAGTCATCAACAAACAAAGAGAAGCAAGAAAGAAAGTGGCTTGTTTATTCAGTTGAATAAAGTCTTTTATTTTTGTTGCAAGCTATTCAAGCATAGACCGATGACATCTAATTTGGCCGAGAATGTAATTGATGGTTGGCTCAACTTTCCTACAAAGTTTTGAAACCATGAAGATAATCCGGGTTACAATACAAATGTTGTGGATTGACTTGCAAAAGGGAATAAAATGCAACAATTGACAAAGAAATGCAAGCACAAATTTACAAGGAGAAAGTTCGTTGGAAGATGATACTACTTCAAATCATTGAGGTTGTAAGGACAATTTCGCGAAATGGTTTGACATTTCGTAGAACTAATGGGAAGAAATATGAGAAGAACAATGGAATTTTTTGCCAACTAACAAAATTTGTTGCCGAATTTAATCCAATTATGCAAAAGCATCTTTGTCGCGTGATCAATAATGAAATTCAACACCATTATTTTAGCAACAAAATTCATATGAGTTTATAATCTTGTTAGCAAACGAGATCAAAGAAAAATCCTTCAAAAGATTTTGAAGGCAAAGTATTTCTCGATTATTCTTGATTGCACGCCTTAACTTATTGACTTTTCTAAAGTAGCGGATGCTACACCAGATCTAAGTTATGAAAAACGAATGTCAATTGTCATAAGATGTTTGGATGTTGAAGATGGAAGTAAAGTCAAGGTAAAAGAGTTCTTTCTTGGATTTATAAAGGTTGATGACACTTCGAATCTTGAGGCTTTTCAAATGACCTGAAGATACTTTTATTGTCTTAAGCTCAAGATTGATGATATAAGAGGTCAAAGTTATGATAATGGGTCAAATATGAAAGAAAAAATTGAGATGTACAAAAGAGGCCACTTGACATAAATCCTAGAACATTTTATTTACCATGTAGATGTTGTAGCCTAAAACTGCATTATGTGATATGGCAACATCTTGTGTGAAAGCTAGATACTTTTTTGCATATGTACAAAAGATTTATACTTCATTTTCGGGTTTAACGCAACGGTGGAATGTTCTTAGAAGATATGTGAAGCGGTTGACACCAAAGCCGTTGTAGGTAACTCGTTGGAAAAGTCATATTAAGAGCGTTAGAGCAATAATAAATCAAACACGAATTTAAGAGATGTCTTAATTGAAATTGCAAATAGCTCTAAAGAGAATATTGCGGTGACGAAAGCTAAAGGTTTGTGCAAAAATATTTTAGAGGATTTTGAGTTCTTGATTATCTTGTGTGTTTGGTACAAAATTTTGGATAAAATTAATCGGTTAGCAGAGTACTCCAACAAGAATAGATGAATTTGGAGGATGCAATTATAAGAATAAAGGAGCTCATCGTATTATTTTAAAAGTTTAGATATGATGGTTTTGAAGATTTGATGAAACAAGACAAAGAACTTGCTAATGAAATTGGTATCGAAGTAGTAATTCTAGAGGGTTTATATAAAATTGTGGATATGGCAACCAAAATGCCGGCTGACTGAAAAAGAAGTAGTAATTATCACTGTGGACCAGTGGTAAATATCATGTCCATATGATGCTAAAAAGGCCCATATTTATAACCTACTTTTGTCCGAATCTGATGAGACATATTAGAAGAGGGTTGTGGTAACTGACTAACTTGTTTTTTATGGGTTTTAATTGTTTTAGTGAGAGACTTTGTTTGTGGCCCTCGATTAATTCTTTTTAGAAGCCAAGAATCAATTAATTCCTCCCTTTCCACATGTATGACTTGATTATATACATATATATATATATATATATATATATATATATATATATATATATATGAGAAAAATGTACTTAAGGTCGACCTTAGGTAAGTTACCTAAGGTCGATCTCATTTTTCTCACTTTACAACATTTTTTTCTTGAATTTTTTTTTATGGGATTCATCTACACCTTATTGATTGGCAACATACCAAATTTCAAGAAAAAATAATATTGTTTAGCCTCCTATCTATCCCTTGCAAAATCGACGGTCTAAAACTTTGCTGCTACACGTCGATTTTGTACCTTATTGATAGGGGGCTAAACAATATTATTTTTTCTTGAAATTTGGTATGTTGCCAATCAATAAGGTGTAGATGAATCCCATAAAAAAAAATTCAAGAAAAAAATGTTGTAAAGTGAGGAAAATGAGGTCGACCTTAGGTACATTTTCCTCTATATATATATATATATATATATATATATATATATATATATATATATATATATATATATATATATATTATGTTTAATTTTTAGTTTGCTTGCTACACTCATATTTTTGTTCTATTTCTTAACATAAATTATTGTTAATTTTTGTTGCTACACTCGTTGTTGTTAATTTTTAGTTTGCTTGTTTAGGAAGTCCGGTTTTGAGCTAACAGTACAAAGATGAACAGGAAACACGGTATACATAGATCATGTTTATGCTAATCCTTGTCTTGTACAGGGATGGACCATCGACTATGCGTAAGAATCACTAAATAAGTGATGTCCGCTGATGCTTATGTTTCCATAATAAAATGCTTCTATGAATAATCTATTGAAATGAAATATTGTTATTCCAAGAGTTGTTAATGATGTTTTGATGCCTAGAATGCTGCTAATGTCTCTACAAAGTTGCTTGAACAAGAAGAATGATTATGGCTCATGAAACATGTTGTCACGACCCGCACCCTGTTTAGGGGCACGACCACGTAGGTACGTCCAGCCTACGCCGCAGTATCGACGGTAGAACGCTGTAAATGTCATCTAGAATATATAGAATCTAAGATACAATAATATAACCTGTCATCTCCGCACGGAGGAATATAACCACAACTCAATCACATAATCTAAGGGAGATAAGTACGATGATAAAGATAAAGATAAGATGAAGTAAATAGTCTGAAATAGTGCCGAACCACAATCACAAGTTCAGAATCCAAGACATAAAATAATATCCCAAAATAAATACTATAATTCTCAAAGTATCAAACTGGAATGTAGTCTAGACAAAATCTACCTAAACTAAGTCACTACAGGCTGTGCGTCCTCTATGAGCACCGGGTCCACAGGCTGGTCCTGGTCGTAGGCTCCATCTATGCCAAACCCGTAGTAGGTCGGACAATCTGCATCTAAATTCTCTGAAAAACAGCGGGGGTTATCCTGTCAGGATATGAGCAAGTACAAATACCAACAACAGTTTCATATGAATTGACAAATACTATAAGAGACAATTATAATGAAATATAAGATAAAATATCAAGACTGAAAGTAAAACGGTACAAGAGAACTAGATATCATGTCATGTGTGAGATATAAGATAAAACTGGAGTATAAACTATGGAAAGTAATCTGAGGTAAGATGTAAACATAAAAATAAAGTGCCATGAGATATTAGAGCGTTATGTGATCGGCTTGGGTCAAGATTAAGCTGTTCCATTTGACCGGCTATGCACGGGTAGTATAATAGTATAGGGATCAGGCCGGCCAAAATGGAAAGCTATGCACAAGTAGTATAAGGTCAGGCTACACCCTACGTGTGGTGAGGGTGGAGCTATGCACAAGTAATAAACAAGTAGGGGTATGATCACATAACCTCTAATAACTTCCCATCCCCGAGTAGTATAATGAATCCAGACATGACATGTCATGACACGGAATTCGAAAAGCAGGGGGCCAGCCACTTCCAAATCGGTGTCTATACAAGTACAAGAAACAATATCGAACAATGTACTCATATACCAGGTAAATCGGAAATGACATCTCATGACGAGATTCAATGTATACTAGTCCGTGTATCCTCGTGTCGATAATCAAGTATAATACTATAATTGAATCAGGTATAATTGTTATATAAAAACATTGTTCCACTTCCATACAAAATATTAAATATTGTAAAAAAAAAAAAAAGCATTTAGACGTGGAGAACACACAATGTTACAACCTTGTAGTACATTGAACATAAATATTTGCAAAAGTAGTACGCAAAAAAGGGTGCCACTAGTCAACCGCCCCTGATATATTGACTCGACAAAATTGTTTAACATTAAGGTCAGTTCAAACTTATAAGAACTTTTGACAACATGTACATCATGTTGTAAGTTTGATGTGCTAATTTGGGCCAAGCCGATCGAATTGATCCGGTCCAAACCAAATCGATTGAATTTTAACTGAATCGATGGAGAAATTATTATGTGGTCTGAGCTCACCACGTAGCAATGATGAATGGTGAGTCCGACCACTAATTTCTTGACACTTGACATAATATTTGACATAAAATTTTCAAAAAATTATAAAATATACATTTAATATATAGAAATTCACTTGGCATATAATTAGAAAAAAAAATATTTTTTTTCTATCAAAAATATTTAAAAAAATTGACCTAGAAAATAAAAAAATTGTAGTGATATAATGGATTATGTCAAGTGTCATTAAATTAGTGGTCGGGCTCACCATTCACCATTGCCACGTGGTGAGGCCGGACCATCCAATAATTTCTCGAATTGATGGATTGCTTAGATAGGTTCAGACGGGTGCTTTTAATAATCGATAAATTTGGTTCGGTCAATAGATTGATATGCTTCAAAACCGAATTGATCGAACTATTACAAATAAGTATATAAATTATACATTTAACTCCAATCTCTAGTTGGTAACAATAGTTGTTTTATATTATCATTAATGACTTAGACTCCGTTTGGTTCATTGTAATGTAATGTAATAGTAACTGTAATATAATCAAATGAATTTTCTTTCATTTGATTACATTACGATTACGGTTTCGATTATATTACAATGTACCAAACGAGGTGTTATTGTTTTCACTCTCGATAACCTTAGAAGTTACAACAACAAGAAATTATCAATGATGACCGTTTCTATTATTTTAGAAATATTATGGCCTTTTGTGCAGTTATGAGTTCCATCTCATTAGGCTTAACATTTTTTTTTACCTTGCATACAAGCTTGACAAGTGGTAAAGAATAAAGATGGAATCATTTGTGAGAAGTGTGGACGCGTTATTTTTTCTTCAACACTGCTATTTTGACCATCCGGAGGACTGGTCCGTCCCCACGTGACAGGTACCCATTGGCTTCCCCATCTGGATGGGCCCAAGTTAGCAGTGGGCCAATGGTTGTCCGTCACGTGGGCACGGATCAGCTTCACGGGTGGACAAAATAGCGTTTTTCTTTCTTCTTTGTTGTTGTTGAACAAATGATATGGTATCGATTTTATGAACTATTTTTTTGTTTGTTTTAGTTGGAGTAATGTAAACTTAGCAAACTGATATGGATCTGATGTATTTTAATTATTTTGTTTTGTTGTTTGTTATTTTTAGACTGGTTCTTTTTGTTTATTGGAGATAGAACGATGAAAATGAATTATTGTGTTTAATGGAGATGGAATGAAGGAATGATGAAAATAAGTTATTACCAAACATGTGCCAAAGGATTGCTAATTTTTTTTTAAAATTTTTGTCGATTTAAAATATGTTTTATTCTAATACAAAATCGATCAGCCGAATCGATCCGAAACAAATCAAACCGACCAATTGTTTGTTGGATTTTGCTACCACTATTTAACAATCGATTTAGTTTGATTTAGTTACGATTTTGACCATATACATGGTCGGCCTGCTCTAGGACAACCATGACGACGGTCCCAGACCCACGGAGGGTCCAAAAAAAGTACTTGTATATATATATATATAACCTTTTGTAATATGTTAAATATTAGTGTGCGTATAAAACAGTATAATAACCTACCTAGTATAATTGGTTTTTACTTAAACGTCCTATGAAAGAATGCATAGGTTCAAGGCCTATTGGTCCTTGTGTTTTTTTGAATAAACCTTTTTCTTATATAGTTTTATTTTAAAAATGGACACCATTTAAATTTTTGTCATGGTTATCCAAAACAATAATGCTAAGTCTACTACCAAATGCTTACAACCACTCACCCATGTGCTGACATATGGACCATGATCTACATGTCAGCAATGGATGAAGGTTGTAAGAAAATTGTAAGCATTTAATTGTAACTGTAGCATTACTCTATCCAAAAACTCTGGACTCGTCTTGACCATATAGGTCGGCCACCGACAAAACCTAGCCCAAAAAACAGCTGCTAAAAATATCTTATAGAGAGATATTCAATATTATTATGTATTTCCGTTGTAATTATTTAACATTACGAACCGTTGCTAAATGCCAAAATACATACCCCTTTGACAGCACTGATCAAAAGACATGTGGTTCAAACTATTTTCCCCATCAATGATTAAAAATGTACGTATAGAGATCGTGGCAGTGCTTTCTTTATTGCGCTTGAAAGCAAGCATTTGTCCCCCTTCCACTCCTCCTCCAATTCCAAGCGGTCACTCTCTCTCTCTCTCTCTCACCACCACCACCAGTGGACCAGTGGTGGCAGTGGTTGGAGTCTTGGAGAAATTACATCACCACTTCAACACTTCTTGCTGTGGGGAAGGGAGGGACTGAGTTGGAAAAAGAAAAAGAAAAATCCATCTTCTAGGGATTATTGAAATTGAAGTTGGATGTTGGAAGTTGGAAGTCGAAGTTGGTTTCCAATTCATTTTTGATTTGTGGAGTGGAGGGGGGATTGCAATGGAACCTTCGAGAGGCTTTTGGGCTTCCCTCTGGAACTTCCTCTGCTTCTTGCCATTCTTCCTCGGCTTGCTAATCCTGGGCATCATTAAAGGTCACTTCTCCTACTATTGTTTCATTATGTTTTTCTTTTTCTTTTTAGGTATGTAGGAATTTTGCTGATAATTGTCATGGTTCTCTTGTTTGGGGGGGGGGGGGGGGGGGGGGGGGGGGGGTGTGGGGGGGGATTGGTATGTGGTTCACTTTCCCTTTTGACTGGAACATGTACATAGAAGGAAAGATGCGCATGACTCTAAATCTGCCTCACACTTGCCAGCCTGGTTTAGCTTTTGATAGATTTTTGGGAACGAATGGTGCGAGAATTACTGAAATAGAACTAAGAACAGATCTATAAGTCTATACCTATTTCTGGAGGATAAGAGGTACCCAACTGTCGGTGTTTACGTTGATGTCATGCTTTACTTTTTTTTATTACTGAAAATTTGGGGTAGTTCACTTTGAACCTTACATTTATTTGGAGAAGACAAAGCTGCCGGAATGAATTGCAATTTCATTGTGTTAAATCAGTCCCCTGAAGTTGCACCGAAACTCTAGGGTCTGCTTGGCAATTGTAGGGGTAACGATTATGAGGTATTTTTAGAGTGCTGGTTATGAGCGGTTATGCTTAAGTAGCGGTTTTTAAACCAATCCAATCCATGCTTGGTAATTCATTAACGAGCGGTTCTGAAAGTTTTTTACACGAATAAAATTACATATATCTGCATATATAAACAAAAGGGTCCCGAGCGCGGGAACTGTCACCAAGTAAATAATATAAACACGTGAAATAATAGAAACGCCTAGTTGAAAGTAGGAGAAAAATATTTTAAAAGTTTACGGTGTAGGGTATTAGTAGTTATAATTATATATTTTTGATGAGGATATAAATGGAATAAAATAATAGAACCCCTTTAAACCCACTGATTTGGGGTGTTTATAAAGCCACCCAAAACTACATTACACCGGCTTTGAGGGGTTTTTGAGCCGATCAAAACCAGTGGTTAAAAAAAAAACAAGCAGGACTTTTCATAATCGGTCGGTTCAAGAACACCCCAAAATCGGTGAAAACACCGTTACCAAGCAGACAAAACACCCAAAAACCGATAAAAACACCGTTACCAAGCAAACCTCTAGAGATGCGATGAGGGTTTGAGCCGCTATACTTTTTCTATTAATCATGTTGGGAAGGAGTGCGGAACGTAGCTCAGGATATTCTCCGTTCCCGACTGGCAAGTACTCCGTGAGGAGCGAACCGAGAACCGAAAGTATCGACTACAAACACATAAATTTTTTTTACGTGGAAATCCAAGTAAGGAGAAAGCAAAGATGTTCTTGAGTCCAACCCTCAAAGCCTCCACTAATAGAAATAGATGATACACCGTCCCCCACCAAACTTCTCATGCGATTCAAACACGAATCACCAAAAGTATTCAAAGATCAAGAATAAAAAAATACAGTCACCTATACGAGATCTCGTAAAACACCGTGACCGATCTCATCAGACTCCTTAAATCTTTCTCACAAGCCTCTTTCGATCTATTCCTCTCAAACTCTATTGTATACATCTCCAATTAGGTTAGGAAAACCTAATATAGGCTTCTCTTAGTGATCCCCATGTCTGGAGCTATTCCTCTCTTGGTTGCTTTAGCTCAAAAAATGAGCCTCGTCGTCTTCGACTTTCCCACGCTTCTCCAAACCTTGGGCAATGCTCTTCGCACTTTCTAGCTTTCTCCATATAGGAAGGAAACCCCACATGAACATATCTCCTCCTTCCTCACTGGTGGAGGAGCTCTTCATTCCATCTGTAGAATTCAATTTTTCTACCCGATAGAATCTTCGTGAGCATATTCGTCCATTGTCATCAATATAAAACTTCTTAAGCTTAACATCCTTCGCTTCCAACATGTATTATATCCAGTGGTACCAAGTTACGATATGCTTGGACCTGCTATGAAATGCAGGATTCTTACCATGGTGTATAACATTTTGATTATCAAAAAACAATACCTATTATTCCTGTTTCCAACTCTTTCATGAACTTTTTCAACCATAGTAACTCTTTGCATGCCTCTGTTTGTTGCAATGAACTATGTCTTTGTCGTAGTCAAGGCTACACACTTCTGAAACCGCGAGTGCTACACCATTGCACCCCCTTTAAAGAGTATCACATAACTCAATCTCAATCTCCTGGTGTCGGCGTTCCTAGCCATATTAACATCAGTATATACGACCAATGCTCAACCTTGGCTGGTCATTTCTAAATGAAAGTCTCAAACTGGAAGTGTTCTGGAGATACCTCAATATTCGTTTGACCGCTCCTATAGTCTCTTCCTGGATTTGAGAGATACCGGCTCACCGTTCTGACTGCATAAGTTATGTCTGGCCTCATATACATAATAACATACATAAGAGTGCATTTTACTGAAGCATATGGCGCCCTCTTATACTAGCTTTTTCCTGGGTCGATAGACGCTGATCGATGATTAACTTAAAGTGACCTGCAAGTAGAATGCTCATTTTCTTGGAACCGTTCGTATCGAATCTTTGAAGTACTCTCCTCATTTACTTCTCTAGGGACAACTACAACATCTTTGACCTCCTCTCCCGACCAATCTCCATCTCGAAAATCGTCTTCGCTGAACCTAAATCCTTCGTTTAGAAAGCTTTGGTCAACCGGTGCTTCAACTTTGCTATTATTGAAGTATTGTTACCCACGAGTAGCATATCATACACAGAACAATAAAATGATAAAATCATCCTTGGCAAAATACTTTACAAACATACAATGATCTAATGCTGTACCATGCTCTCCTATAAATGACTCAAACTTCTTATACTACTATTGAGGGCCTCGCTTCAACTCATACAAGCTTTTCTTTAATCGGCAAGATGACATCTTGACGACATGCGGGAAGATCTCATTGAATTCACTCCCTTTTGACTGTTTCCCTTGACGACTAGTCGTACCTTGTATTGTGGACGAGTAATATCATCTCCATGCATTACTTTGAAGATCTACCGATTCTTCAAGGCACCCTTGCCCTTAGGCAGCCACACCAGCTCGTAAGTGTCATTGGCATGTGAGAAACTCATCTTCTCATGCTTTTCCTTTATCTACTAATCTATGTTCTCCTCTTCTATGCCTTTGTGAAGCTTTCGGGTTTTTCTCTGTTAGTCGAGAACATGTACTTATTAGCTTAGTACCTGTTCGCTGATTGACATTCCCGGTGGTTCTCCTTAATTAAATCTTTGGTGTTGGTTGTTGACCGATCTCATCTTCAGAAACTGAATCTGCATGTTCATCTACCTCAAAATCTCCTTGATCAACATTGACATACTAATAATCAAGGTTAGACATATCCTCACGTACTGGCTCCTGTTGGTCTAGCTCATCCGCGATGATAGGGGGAACTGACTCGATCTCGGGAAGCCCTCAGCCTTAGAAATCATCTTTTACGTGGAAAATGTCAGCTATCATATGGTCCTCGAAGAATACAACATTAGTGCTTTTCAAGAGCTTCTTTCCCGTCGGATTGTAGAGCATGTAGCTGAACTCGTCGTGACCATTTTCGACAAAGATGCAGTGCCTCGTCTTCCCTTTAACTTGGACCTCTTAACCATCGATACATGCACGAACGTTTTGCATCCAACTACCCGCATGTGATTGTATGACGGCTCCTAGCCATACCATACTTTATCATGTACCTCACCCTACAATGGAGCACCAAAAGGAATATTAATAACAAATGTATAGTCTTATCCCTACTGACAAGTACTTCTTGAGGGCGAAGAACGAATGGAACCTACAACACAAAAATGTACAACCAGCATAATCAAAAACACAAATATTTAGGTGGAAACCCAAATTGAAAGAAAACCACTGAAGGATATAGAGTCCAACCCTGAAAACATCCACTAATGAAAATAGAAGATATATCGACTCCTACAAAATTTCTCACATAGATTCGAACATGAATCATGATAACTACCCAAAGATGAAGAATAAAGAAGACATGAAATTGAAACAAGTTATACGAGATCCCATAGAACACCATGACTAATCTCATCAGACTCCTCAAATCTTTCTCACGAGCCTCTTTCGATTCTCTCTCTTGAAAGTTGCAAAGTCTCTTGTATATATCTCCAATTAGGTTAGAAAATCATAATATAGGCTTCTCCTTGTAATTTTCAAGTGTGGAATCATCCAGACCATTGAATACAAGCACACAAATATGACCCGTATCCAATTTCTGCCAAGAACCGAAATTTCGGACTGGCAACCGAAATTTTGGTTTTCCACTAGTAGTGCACACTTGTTTGAAAAAAAACGGTATTCCAGTATGGCAAACATGAATTCCTGTTTGTTCCATTTGATTGCTTTAGCTCCGAAATAAGTTTCGTCATCTTCGACTTTCCTCGAGCTTTTCTAAACCTTGGATGACGTTCGTCGCACTCCCATGCTTTCTGTTGGTATATTTAGTATAGGAATATGTTATATTTAGTATGAGAATATGTTATGTTTAGTATGAGAATATCCTGAGGATATATTTGGGATGCTAGAATATGCCACAGGATATTCCATTGGATATTCCATGATGTAAAGGCTATATAAAGCCTGTGATACTATCAATAAAATCATCTTATCAATCAATTACAACATGGTATCAGAGTCACCTTTCCACAAACCCTAGCCGCCACCAAACTCTAACCTTTCCCCTCCTCCCTCTCTCTCTCCGCCACCAAAACCCTAACCCGAAGCAGCCCTCCCTTTCCCCCGCGGTCGCAGCAGTTCCCCCTTTCCGCGTGGCTGCTGCTGCGACTGCTGCTGCCGCGGCTGCTACAGTTGCGACTGCGGCTGCCGCTGCTGCCACGGTGGCACGAGCGCCGGCCCCTCCATGTGCGCGCTGCCCCACCCCCTTGCCGCATACAACGGCACCTTTATTGTCATTGGTCGGATCATTCCGAAAGAGGACACCGATGTCTAGATCTGATGAAAACATACATGTTCGGATGTAGGAACGGACCACGAGGACGAACGTGAGTCGTGGAGCGGGCTTGACGTGATCAGAGAGGAGGAGCATCGATGGAGGAGATTATCAAGAAGCTGGATTCTGCAGAGGTCGCGACGTTGATAAAGTTGATGAAGATGTCGGCTGGTGAGAGCACGACATGAACGTCGTCGAAGTTGGAGTTTCCCTCCATCGATCTGAAGCTGGATGGACCAGCCACCTATTTGAGTTGGTCACGACGGGTGAGAAGAACCCTCGCAGGAAAGAACCTGGAGGGGTTCCTGACGGGCGAGAAGACAGCCGGACGAGGGCTCGGCAGGACGCGGCGAGTGGAAGTCCACTCATATGGTAATCTATATCTGGCTTCTCAACCCCTTAGTCCAGTCTATTGTCATCACAGTAGATGGCATTGAGATGGTGAAGGATGTGTGGAAAAAGTTGAGGAGGGCCTATGATGGTGTGGGGAACAACTTACAGATCTTTCAGATAAAGGGAGAGATCGACGACATCGTACATGGAGAAAAGACGTTGCAGGAGTATGCCACGGAGTTGGAGCGTCTGTAGTTGGATTGTGATCACTCCTCAAAACGAACGAGCTGCGGGGACCCGAAGTGTAAAGAAAGACGTGTGTCTACAGGAGAGGACGATAAAATTCCTCAAAGGGCTGACTGCAGCATTCGCACAGAGGACGGCCTTACTTCTCGTCCAACCAGAGATCCCTAGCCTTGAAGAGGCTATCTCGGCCATGATCCAGGAGGAGACGCATCAGACTGCAGGCGGGGACAGGTGGTCCCTCCGAAGCAAAATCAGCACTAGCGGTTACCAGCTCGGACGACACAGGGTCCAAGGGAGAACCCTGGCAGCACAATCGGCAGTGCTACAACTACCGGGAGATGGGCCATCATCGGTATGCTTGTACCAAACCACCTAGGGAGGGAGATTCAGGTGGTGGACGTGGACAGTTCGATGGTCGAGGATATATTGGAGGACGTGGTCGTGGTCGAGGGGGTCGACGAGGCGGCCGAGGAGGTTAACAGGCAAATCTGCTGGTAGCAGAAGGGAATGGAGGAGCTATTGGCACTTTTACTGAGGAGGATCAGGCACTGCTGGACCTGCTGGAGAGGAAGTAGAGAGCGTCAATCGAGGGAGACAGGAGGAGTGGAACAGAGGAGGCATCCATCTCGTTCTTCGTTGGGGGCAATGCCGCTATGTATGCCCAAACATCAGAAGGTACTGACGAGTCACTTGCTCTTGCATCTATGTCTTCCCTTAAAATGTCAGACTGGATTATTGACTCGGAAGCATCTCGACATGTGACGAAAAATGCTAGTGAGTTTTATTCTTATACTCACCTAGCATCAGCAGACATCATTCAGACAACAGATGGCACTTTCCAGCCAGTGGTCGGTAAGGGTACTGTTAATTGTACAAGTTCAATAAGATTATCCAATGTTTTACTTGTTCCATCCTTTCCAGTCAGTCTCTTGTCTACTAGTTCTATAATTCTCCAACTTAAATGCATTATTTTTTTTGATATTCCTAAGGTGATCTCTCAGGAGTTTGGACGAACGCAGGTAATGGACTTGGCACTGGCACTGTAGGTATTGGTCCTGCAGTTTGCTTCTCTCTCATGTTGTAGGTAAGTAACTCTCCCTGAGCCGTAGGCCTAACACTTCTCATCTCCTTCCCTTGTTTTGCTTTACCTTCATGTTCCTCCTCAACCGTGCCTCCATGCCAAACTTCCAAATCAGTCACCACCAGGTTCTCCATCTCCCCCTCTCATCTTATACTGGTAGTATTAAGCGTGTTGTGTGAAGTTCCCTTCTTGCGGTAGTATGGCTCATGCTCTTGGAAGTGGACATCCATACTGACAAATTTCTTCTCTACTGGACTTCAGCACAAAATGGAGTACCATAAAGGAAGAACCGACACCTTCTGGAGGCCGCAAGAAGTATGATGATCGACATGAATGTCCCACAAAGTCTGTGGGGACATGCAGTGTTAACAGCAGCTCAACTCATCAACATGATGTCTTTGAAAGTCCTGGGATGGAAGTCCCCATGTGAAGTATTACAAGGCAGTAATAGTTGGATACTTCCACTGAAGGTGTTCGGGTGTGTGTGTTTTGTGAAGGACAACAGACCATCAGTTGGAAAACTTGACCCCAGAGCGGTCAAGTGCATCTTCGTGGGCTACTCAGCAACTCAGAAGGGGTATGTGTGCTGGAGTCCAGTAGAGAAGAAAAAAGTTTGTCAGTATGGATGTCCACTTCCGGGAGCATGAGCCATACTACAGCAAAGAGGGAACTTCACACAACACGTTTAATACTACCAGTATAAGGCGAGAGGGGGAGATAGAGAACCTGGTGGTGACTGATTTGGAAGTTTGGCATGGAGGCACGGTTGAGGAGGAACATAAAGGTAAAGCAAAACAGGGGGTAGAGATGAGAAGTGTTAGGCCTACGGCTCAAGGAGAGTTACTTACCTACAGCAGGAGGGAGAAGCAAACTGCATGACCAGTACCTACAGTGCCAGTGCCAAGTCCCTTGCTTGTGTTCGTCCCAACTCTTGAGACACCTACACCACCATTTCCTTCAGGTGATATCATTCCTCCTACTCCTCCCACACCACTATCTGTACGAAGGACCACTCGCAGCAATGCGGAAAATCCTCCGGACATATATGGTTGGGATCTTGCTCAGTTTGTTTATTATGACCATATCTCTTCTTCTCATGAAGCATTTATAGCATCTTTGGATAGTATTACTGTACCTAACAATTGACAGGTTGCCAAAAACGATCCACAGTGAAAAGCGGCAATGCATGAGGAGTTAGGAGCTCTTGAGAAGAATCACACTTGGCAGCTGGTGAGACTGTCGGAGGAGAAGAGAGCAGTCGGATGCAAGTGGGTCTTTACCGTGAAGCAGAACCCAGATGGACAGGTTGAGCGCTACAAAGCTCGACTAGTGACGAAAGGATACAGTCAGACATGCGGCATCGACTATGACGAGACCTTTGCACCAGTTGCAAAGATGAGCACTGTCAGGACCCTGATCTCTTTGACAGCGAATGGTGGATGGAAGCTACACCAACTGGACGTGAAGAATGCATTTCTTCACGAAGATCTAGTGGAGGAGGTTTTGTCACGACCCGCACCCTAAAGAGGGGCACGAGCACGTGGTTACGTCCAGCCTACGCCGCAGAATCGGCGGTAGAATGCTGTATATAGGGTCTGTAAATACTACGACTAAAACAGATAAATGTACCTGTACAGTATATACACTCCGAATGGAGGTGACATAGCAATACAGTCTCAATCACAATATAAAACTAAGGTAGATAGCATGGAAGAGAAAATGATAGATAAAACAGGAAATGAGTCAAAGATCCACAAGTCAGAGCTATACACAAACATCCAGAGTCTCAGAAAATATATATAATAGATACTACAAACTGAAATGTACTAGCTGGCTCGCAGGCCAGGCAAACCTAACTAAACTATGCTACTCAGGGTGAGCAAAGTCTAGTGGCTCTACCAACAAGCCACGGTCTAAGTCTAATCCATCAGACTCAACCCCATAGTAGGTCGGGCAATCAGCCTCTGAATCATCTGTAAAATTTGTCAACGGTATCCTGTCAGGAAAATGAGCAAGTACAAACACCAACAGCAGTTCCATATGAATTGAGAAATACTATAAGAGACAGTATAATAAAATACAAGACAAAGATATAGGCGACTTGGGAACCATTTGAAAGCCGAGTTACAACCCTTGAACCAAACAAGGACCGGAGTTGTAATCATTCTTTCAAACAGGACTTAGTCTCAAATCATGGTACAGTATAAAGGCAGGTAGAGCATGTGGGTAAGGGAATCATAGCATGGTGAGAAGTACAGAAAGTAAAGCTGAATTGGAATATAAGATACGCTAATAAATGTAAAAGGTGATTTGAACTATTAGAGCGATATGTGATCGGCTAGGGAGTCAAGAGAGAGTTATCCACTTGGCCCGACAATCCGCGGTGTCCTCAACGGAGAGTCATGCCGTCCAACCTGGATAACTGGTAATGGGGTATCTGCTACACCCTACGTGAGGTGAGGGTGGCGCTAGCAAAATAGTTACAGGAAGGCTTTGATCACATAACCCCTAATAATTCCCCCATCTCCGAATAGTATCACGGATCCGGACATGGCACGTCATGACACAGGGTTCGAGAGTAGGGGGCCAGCCCACTCCCAAATCAATGTCTATATAAGTACAGGAAACACAGAAATATCATATACCCATATACCAAGAAAGTCTAGGAATAACATCTCATGACAGGATCCGACGTATACTAGTCCGTGAACCGTCGTGTCGGGAATCATGTAAAACACTACAACTGAATCAGATATAGTAGATATCAAGACAATGAAAACTATCAGTGAATGTACTCGCCTGTGGTCCTGAGCTGATAAGGTGAACAGACGCTCAGAGTGATCACAGACCTAAAATAAGATACTATGAGTCAAACATGGCTTAATACTGAAAAAGGAAACTAATTTAAGTCATGAATGCAAGTCTAAGTCAAAACTAGGTCAATCTAGGTCAAACTGGGTCATACTAGGTCATACTGGTTCATACTAGGCCATACTAGGTTAGTGGGAGTCAATCCAAGTCAAACTAGGTCAAACGGGGTCAAAGGTTGACTTACAGTTGACTTTTGGTTAAAAAACTCTGGTCAACTCTGGTCAACTCTAGGTCAACCCTAGGTCAAACTAGTCTAATGTTGACCAACTGTTGACTTTCAGTCAACTGGTCAACTCTGGTTTGGTTTCGGTCAAATCTAGTCGCTTAAAGACTAAGTTTGACTCTCAGTTGACTTTTGTTGACTTTTGGTCAAAATGGTCAACCGACGTCAAAACTAGTCTATGAGCACTATATTTAATCATTACCAACCAAGGGAATCAAGTTCTAGCCCTATCTTAGACTCTAGACTCCAATACCCTATTTCTAGGCAAAACCTATATTGCCCTACCAATACCTTACCATGTATCATATACCACTCCTCACATCACTCTAGCACTCACATATATCACACTCACTCACACACAACACTCTCACATAATATCACACTCTAATAGGCTTTCCTATAGGTTTCCTATTAGTTGCACATAGGCTAAACTATGGTTTACTAGCTACACTCATTTAGGCTCTCACACACACACACAACCTCATAACACACACTCACACGCATAGGCTATATTGGACTGATATGGGGTTATGGTGGGGCTGATATGTGGTGTTTTGATGGCTGGAACATGGAACAAATGTGGACTGAAATATGGGCAGTAGATAGGATGTACAAGGCTGGTTTGAAGGGGCAAGTTTAGGGCTGTTATGAAGTGATTTTGGTGGTGGTGTTAAGGTTGAAGGTTGGGGCAAACAAGGGCTGATTTGTGAAGCAATTGGACTGATATTTGGACAGCACATTAGGGACTGAATGCAGTAAGGGGACAGCCCATATATGGGTTAACAAGTGGACTGAATATGGGGTTAAATGACAGCCATCAATGGGTCTATGTATGGACTGCTAACATGGGATTTAAGGGGACTGAAATTAGGACTAAGGGGACAGCCAAGTGGGGGGAAAAAACTGGACTGAATTGAAGTAAAGGGACAGCACCTATAGGCTATGTTAGGGACTGTTATTGACTGTCATGGACAGCCAACAATGGGGAAAATCTGGGCTGTTTTGGGGGGGGGGGGGGGGGGGGGGGTTCAAATGTGACAGCCAAGGGGGTGAAAATCTGGACAGCCATGGGTGGTTGTATGGACTGTCAAGTGGCCAAATAGGACAGCAATTTGGGACAGCAAATGAGGGGTTTAGGGAGGCTGTTATTGGACAGTAAGGACAGCAGGAAATTGGGTTCATGGGTGCCCCCCCCCCTTCCCTCCAAACACTCACTAACACTCCTCCACATTTCCTCCATCACTCACACTCAAACATTTAATCAAACACAACACAAACACCTCTCTACAAAACACAAACACACACCAACCATACCATCCTTGGCCGAACCCTCTCCATACCCCATCCAAACACAAAAACCCACAAACACAAACCATAGTGTATATATATACATATATATATAAACCAATATATATATATACATATATATATATTACATAGAGATTAATATATATCACCATATATATACACATATTGATATTAGAAATATGATACATTCAGATACATAGGAAAACTCATTCTAAACACATAGTAAATCTGGAATACATATTAGAATAACATCAAATCAATACACAAATGATTCTACAAGTGTCCAAATAGACACGAAATGGACACCAATGGGCACAAAACCATAGGGGTCATTCCTATAGGTCAATACCATTCTAATGCATGAGAGAAATGAGGAAAGGAAGGGATTTATACCTCTCGGTGACTCGAATCGATCCCGATACGCCACCGACACGTAGGAATCCCAAACGGACACGGACAAGCTCCAAATCCTCTCAAACTTGAGTAGCTCCCTCCTTGTCTTGAATGGAGAAGGAAGGAAGAAGATTGGGTGAGAAAATGGAAGGATTTGGTGGAGAAATTTCTAGGGTTTGCTCTCTAGAAAAATTGGGGAAGAACAAGAGAGAGAATGGAAAAGGAAATAATGAAGTGGCTATGCCTATCCACTCCAAAAGGTGGCCGGCCATGGGGTCTTTTTTTGTCCTATTGGGAAAAGTCCAAAAAGCCCCTTTTCTAATCTATGGGTTAGTACATGGAAGGGTTTCTAAGTCGGGGCTAGTTTGGTCATTCCTAAAACCACTAATCCAAATTAAACCTAACCAAAATAATTTAGCCTAGTCACTAACTAAAATAACTAACATGTGGGCCATGGCTAACTAGTGTGTGGGCCCGCTAGAGTCAAAACTACCCCGGGTCCCCGATACAAGTTGGAATGAGTTGAAATTCGAACCCGACTCAAACAACCCCAAAATAATATAATAAATAAATAAATAATTCCAAAATAATTTTAAAGTGGAAAATTATCAAAATACTCCTGTTCATGAAAACTGGGGGTGACAGGTTTACATGGAGATACCACCAGGATTTGGCACAAATCAGACAACAAGCAAGGTCTGCAGACTGAAGAAGTCCCTCTATGGACTGAAGCAGTCTCGAGCGTGGTTTGAGAGCGATGATAGGGATGAATATCAGCAGATCAATGCTGATCACACTGTATTCTTCAGAAGGAGTGGAGGCCACATCATCATACTTGTGGTGTATGTTGACGACATGATTATCACGGGAGATGCTGAGTAGGAAATCGCCCGACTCAAAGGGAAGCTTGGCAAGGAATTTGAGGTGAAGGACCTTGGTCTTCTTCGCTACTTCCTTGGGATTGAGATCACTCGAGATGCAGAGGGGATTGTTCTCTCTCAGAGGAAGTATGCACTGGACCTTTTCACAGAGACATGGATGTTGGGATGTAAACCTGCAGCGACGCCAATCGATCAGAGGTTCAAGCTGAACGCTGAGGCTGGAGAACCAGTTGACCGGGACAGATACCAGAGACTGGTGGACAAGCTGATCTATTTGAGCCACACACGTCCAGATATATGCTTTGCAGTTAGTGTGGTGAGCCGCTACATGCATGACCCACGGAAGGGTCATATGGACGCAGTATACCAGATTCTCAGATACTTCAAGGGTGCCCCCGGGAAGGGACTGATGTTCAGGAAGAATAATCACTTGGACATCGAGGGCTACTGTGATTCTGACTGGACTAGTTGTGCTGATGACAGGAGATCTACCTTGGAATACTGCATATTTTTAGGAGGCAACTTGGTCTCTTGGAGGAGTAAGAAACAGTCAGTGGTAGCCAAATCGACAGCTGAAGCGGAGTATAGAGCTATGGCCTTAGGAGTTGCAGAGCTGCTTTGGTTGAAGAATATGCTGGTGGAGCTGAAGCTGGATCAAGGAGCCAAAATGAAGCTATAGTGTGACAACCAGTCAGCTATTAGTATTGCCAACAATCCAGTACAACATGACAGGACCAAACACATCGAGATCGATAGGTTCTTCATCAAGGAGAAGTTGGTTAGTGGACTACTGGAGCTAGGCCACGTTACAACCAAGCATCAGGTAGCAGACGGACTGACCAAGGGACTTAGCTCTGTGAGCATGATTAGAAGATGTGACAAGATGGGCTTGGTGATTATCTTTCGCCCTTGTTGAGGGGGAGTGTTGGTATATTTAGTATAGGAATATGTTATATTTAGTATGAGAATATGTTATGTTTAGTATGGAAATATCCTGAGGACATATTTGGGATGCCAGAATATGTCACAAGATATTCCATTGGATATTCCATGATGTAAATGCTATATAAAGCCTATGAGACTATCAATGAAATCATCTCATCAAACAATTACAACACTTTCTCCACATAGGAAGGGAACCCACCCCAACGAATATAACACCCCATTTATAGGTTCAGAGCTAAATTTTCATAGGCATCCGTATAGCTTAAAGTTCACGCTAATCATGATGTAAACCTTGGCTACTTTCATACCATGTTAATGTTTGTGTCGCCTCACCGTAACCCTAGAATTATGATAATTGTGGAGGATTATATGTTTATATTATTCTGATGCTATGCTTTGCAATTATTGTTTTCTATGGGCATTTACAGATATATGAAAGAAAGGAAGCTAAGGCTTTTATCGATATGGAAATAAAGGAAATACGTTGAATATATATACAACTCACAATAATCAACTTGAATTGAATGTACTTCTAGTCTTGCCCAATAAGGTTAGCAATCTTCCTTTCACTGTCTGGGCGGACTTCTCCAGTATCAAAGACCAAAGTTAGGCCAGAATTCCAATCCATGATCACTGGAGTTTCGTCAGACAATATTCTACAGATTTCTTTCCTTTTTTGGCTTTCTCTCTCTCTCTCTCTCTCTCTCTCTCTTCTACACTCCTCCACAAACTTGGCTTAGATGTTTTCCTTGACAAGTTTGACAAGAAGAATATGAAACTTTGCTCCAGTTAGTCCTTTTATAAGCACATCTGCTAATTGTTGATAGGAAGATATCTAGATTAGACAGCTCCTGTGAATCTAATTTATCTTGAATAGATTGTCAATCTATTTCTATAGGTTTGGTTAGGTCACGATGATCTGGGTCACTGGCAATGAAGATCTCAGCTCAATTATCACTGTAGAGATTAATAGAAAGTTCTGATGCTACCTCAGTTCTTGAAGAAGTCGTATCGACCACATAATCATAATCTCTGCAACGTCTGGGGCAGGTGTGTTGTATTCCTCCTCTGCACTCGATCTCATCAACTGTTTGCTCCATGTTGATGTGATTAACTCCAACATAGATACAATAACTCCTTTTCTCTTTGGCTTAATGTGCCATATAGACAAATACATTTCTTTGTAACAGATTGTACCGCCTTACCTATTAGTCTAGAGGCTCTAGACTCTATAATCTGAGGGAACTTAGAAGTGTTATCCTTGGTTGTATGAGCTTAAACTACATAGCCAAGAGGTAGGTCTACCTACTTGCCAACCGGTCGACTATATTTTATGGCATGACTTGTCATGCTCATAGCCCCTTCGGCTACGAAATTTGACAACATAGAGGGTTGATGTCAGATCCATAGCCGGTCATAAAAATGTCAATTCTTTTGTGGTGCATTGTTGTAATTGATTGATAATTTTATTGATAGTCCTCTTGGCTTTATATAGCCTTACAGTCAATATTACAATGATGGAATATCCTGTGGCATATTCTGGCGTACCAAATATGTTCGTAGGATATTCCAATATCCTTTATGCTAATACAATATACTAAATATGACATACTAAATATTCCAACACTCCCCCTCAAGATGGACGAAAGATATTCACTAAGCCCATCTTGTCACATCCTCTAATCGTGCTCACAGAGGTAAGTCCTTCGGTTAGTCCGTCTGCTACCTGATCCCTGGTCGGAACGTGGCTAAGCTCCAGCAATCCGCTATCCAGCTTTTCTTTGATGAAGAACCTATCAATTTCGATGTGTTTGGTCCTGTCATGCTGTACTGGATTGTTGGCGATACTAATAGCCGATTGGTTCTCTCACCACAACTTCATCTTGGCTCCTTGATCCAGCTTCAGTTCTACCAGCATGTTCTTCAACTATAGCGGTTCTGCAACTCCCAGGGCCATATCTCTGTACTCTGCTTTCGCTGTCGATTTGGCAACCACAGACTGTTTCTTACTCCTTCATGAGACTAGGTTGCCTCCTACGAATATGTAATATCCTGAGGTAGACTTTTTGTCATCGGCACAGCTAGTCCAGTCAGAATCACAGTAGCCTCAGAATCTGGTACACGTGATTGTTCTTCTTGAATATAAGTCCCTTTCCGGGGGCACCCTTCAAGTACCTCAGAATCTGGTACACTGCATCCATATGACCCTTCCGTGGGTCGTGAATGTAGCGGCTTACCATACTCACTGCAAAGCAGATATCAGGTCGTGTGTGACTCAGATAGATCAATTTGTCCACCAGTCTCTGGTATCTGTCTCGATCAACTGGGTCTCCAGCCTCGACCTCCAACTTGAACCTCTGGTCTATTAGCGTTGTTGCAGGTTTGTACCCCAATATCCCTGTCTTTGTAAGAAGGTCCAGTGCATACTTCCTCTGAGAAAAAGCAATTCCCTCTGTGTCTCGAGCGATTTCTATCCCAAGGAAGTAGCGAAGAAGACCAAGGTCCTTCACCTCAAATTTCCTGCCAAGCTTCTCCTTGAGTCAGGCGATCTCCTGCTCATCATCTCTTGTGATAATCATGTCGTCCACGTACACCGCAAACATGGTGATGTAGCCTCCACTCCGTCTGAAGAATACAATATGATCAGCATTGATATGCTGATATTCCATCCCTATCATCGCCTTCCTGAATCTGTCAAACCACGTCCGAGGAGACTGCTTTAGTCCATAGAGGGACTTCTTCAACCTGCAGACCTTGTCCACTGTCTGGTTGATGCTGAATCCTGGTGGTATCTCCATGTATACCTCTTCCACTAGATCTCCATGAAGAAATGCATTCTTCACATCCAGTTGGTATAGCTTCCATCCACCATTCGCTGTCAAAGAAATCAGGGTCCCGACAGTACTCATCTTTGTGACTGGTACAAAGGTCAAGTCATAGTCGATGCCGTACGCCTGACTGTATCATTTTGCCACCAGTCGAGCTTTGTAGTGCTCAACCTGTCCATCTGGATTATGCTTCACAGTAAAGACTCACTTGCATCCGACTGTGCTCTTCCCCTCTAGCAGTCTCACCAGCTCCCAAGTGTGGTTCTTCTCAAGAGCTCCTAACTCCTCGAACATTACCGCTTTTCACTTTAGATCGTTCTTGGCAACATGTCAATTGTTAGTTACAGTAATACTATCCAAAGATACAATAAATGCTCCATGAGAAGAGATATGGTCATAAGAAACAAACTGAGCAAGGTCTCAACCATATCTGTCCGAAGGATTTTTTGCATTGCTGCGAGTGGACCTCCGTGCTGATAATGGTGTGGGAGGAGTAAGGAGAATGATATCACTTGAAGGGGATAGTGGTGGTGGTGGTAGTGTAGGTGTTTCAGGAGTCGAGACAGACGTAGGCAAGGGACTTGGCATTGGCACTGTAGATACTGGTCCTGCAGTTTGCTTTCCTCTTCTGCTGTAGGTAAGTGTTCTGTTTGTATATTCCGTTCCATTGTCAGACCTCAGTACCTTCACAATTGTCCCATACTTAGTCTTGACATGTTTGTGAAAATTTCGAAAACAAGTAGGTACATCACTTTTATTTTTTATCAAGTACAACCAGGTGACACGAGAAGCACAATCAATGAAAAAACAAAGTACTTATAACCATTCATAGTATTAGTGGCACATGGACCCCAAACATCAGAGTGTACTACCTCAAAAACAGAAGAGATCCTATGACCCGTACCAATATATGAACTCCTAGTAAGTTTGTCTAACTCGCATGCATCACATATTAGTTTCTCTTTATTTGATTTTCATAAATATCTGGATACAATTTACTTAAAGTGTCAAAGGAGGAATGTCCCAACCTCCTATGATGGAGTATCAAAGTATTCTCGGCCCTCATCTGCAGTCCTTCCATACCAGCCTTCTCTGTCATAGACATTAGTGCTGAGTCCAATCCTTCTCGATCCAGGTACCACAGTCCCTTATGCCAAGTACCAGTCCCAAGTCTTCATCCCGTCTCTTTCTCCTGGAAGATCACCTTAGGGATATCAAAAGAAACAATGCATTTAAGTTAAAGGATTATAGAACTAATGGACAAGAGACTGACTGAAAAAGATAGAACATGTAAAATATTGGATAATTTTACTGAACCTGTATAATTAATAATACCCTTACCAACCACTGGCTGGAAAGTGCCATCAGCTGTCTGAATGCTGTCTGCTGATGCTATGTGAGGGTAGGAGGAGAACTCACTAGCATTCTCCGTCACATGCCGAGATGCTCCTGAGTCGATAATCCAGTCTGACGATTTAAGGAAAGTAATAGATGCAAGAGCAAGTGAGTCGTCAGTACCTTCTGATGGATGGACATACATGACGGCGTTGCCTCCAGCAAAGAATAAGGTGGACGTCTCCTCAGTTCCACTCCTCCTGTCTCTATCATTTGACGTTCGCTGCTTTCTCCTGAGCATGTCCAGCATGTCCACCAGTTACTGATCCTCCTCGGTAAAGTTGCCGCCAGCTCCTCCATCTCCTTCTGCTACCAGCAGGTTCGTCCGATAACCTCCTCGACCGCCTCGTCGACCCTCACAACTACGTCCTCCAAAATGTTCTCGTCCACCGAATTGTCCCCGTCCACCACCTGAATCTCCCTCCTTAGGTGGTTTGGTGCAAGCATACCAATGGTGGTCCATCTTCCCGCAGTTGTAGCACTGCCGGTTGTGCTGCCATGTCTCTCCCTTAGGCCCTGTGTCGCCCGAGCTGGTGGCCGTCAGTGCTGACTTTGCTTCAGGAGGACCACCTGTTCCCGCCTGTAGTCTGATGCGTGTCTCCTCCTGGATCATGGCTGAGATAGCCTTCTCAAGAGTGGGAATCTTCAGTTGGACGAGAAGTAGGGCCGTCCTCTGAGCGAATGCTGCAGTCAGCCCTTTGAAGAATTTCATCATCCTCTCCTGTAGACATACGTGTCTCTCTTTACACTTCGGGTCCCCGCAGCTTGCCCGATCTAAGGTGTAATCGTAATCCAGCCACAGACGCTCCAACTCCGTGGCATACTCCTGTACCATTAGAGCTGTCAAGACGGGCCGGCGGGGCGGGCCGGCCCGTAACCCACCATAACCCACCATTTGGCGGGGCGGGGCGGGCCGACCCACCATTTTGACGGGCTGAAAAAATTCCAACCCAGCCCAACCCACCGGCGGGCCGCGGGCTAGACGGACTGGCCCGCTTAATTTTTTTAAATTTTTTAATTATTGTTTAGTTTCTTAAAAGGAAAAAAAATCATATATATAATATTTTTTACTCACTCTCATATGCATCAAATTACAAGTAAAATATAAGAAACATTATAATACTAGATATTTCTTTAAAACACCTTCATTCATGTAAATAAATGACCAAATTTAATATTTTATACGTCATTAGTTGCATTAAATGAGAATTTTTATCATTTATAATACATATCTCATATATGTGCTAAATAAAAAAATTAAAATTTTTATTAAAAAAATAGATGGCGGGCCAACCCACTTGGCCCGCGGGCTAGCCCATCGCGGGGCGGGCTACTAGCGGGCCAGCCCACCTAGGCCCGCCTGTTTGGCGGGCTCCTAAATGCTCGGCCCAACCCACCTTTTTGGCGGGCGGGGCAGGCCGGTCCAATTAGCTTAGCCCATTTTGACAGCTCTATGCACATCTTCTCTCCCTGTACGGTGTCGTCGGTCTCCCCTTTGATCTGCAAGACCTGTAAGTTGTTTTCCATACCATCATAGATCCGTCTCAACTTCTCCCACACATCCTTCACCATCTCAATGCCGTCTACTGTGGCTGCAATAGACTGGACTAAGGAGTTGAGAAGCTAGATGTATATCACCATATGAGTAGACTTTCACTCGTCGTGTCCTGTCGAGCCCTCGTCCGGCTCTGTCTTCTCGCCCGACAGGAACCCCTACAGGTTCTTTCCTGCGAGGGTTCGCCTCACCCGTCGTGATCAACTCAGATAGGTAGCTGGTCCATCCAGCTTCAGATCGATGGAGGGAAGCTCCAACCTCGTCGACGTTCGTGTCGTGCTCTCACCAACCGACATCTTCATCAGCTTCATCAACGTCGCAACCTCCGTAGGATCCAGCTTCTTGATGATCTCCTCTATCGATCCTCCTCTTCGATGATCACGTCACACCCGTCACACGACTCATGCTCGTCCTCGTCGTCCGCTTCTAGATTCGAACATATTTTTCATCAGATCTAGGCCTTCGGTGTCAACTTTCGGAACGATCCGAACAACGGTGACACGAGTGCCGTCGTGTGCGTTAGCGTCAGCTACAGCTGCAGGAGCCGTGCGCGCTGTGGGGAAGGGGGGGCGCCTGGCGCACGTGCAACAGCACCGCAACAGCAGCAGCAGTAGCCGCGGGGCATGTGGGGGCCGCGGGGGCTTTGGCCGCCGCATGTGGGCTCTGGCCGTGTGTGGGAAAGGGGAGGTAGCGACTAGGGTTAGGGTTTGGTAGTAATAGCGGAGGGGTGGGTCGGTTGGTGGCAGCTAGGGTTAGGGTTTGTGGAAACTTGGCTCTGATATCATGTTGTAAATGATTGATAATTTTATTGATAGTCCTCTTGGCTTTATATAGCCTTACAGTCAACATTACAATGATGGAATATCCTGTGGCATATTCTGGCATACTAAATATGTCCGCAGGATATTCCAGTATCCTTTATGCTAATACAATCTACTAAATATGACATACTAAATATTCCAACATGCATTCTTATGCCCTATAACCAATGCCATTCCAACAGGAAAAAACTTGGATAATGTTGATGATGAACAACTTACAGGGATCTATGATCATCAATAGAACCTAAGAATATTAGGATGTGTCATTGATAAAGAGAGAACTTTACCCACTATTCTTTAGTATTGACCACATCCCCAACGACTTTTCTCAGAGATACTCAGATGATGAATCGGGTCGCTTTTCAATCGATTGGTCAGAACCCAAAATTTCCAATCTCATTGAGCAGTATTTACCCCTTGATGATGAATCGGGTCAATCAGTTGGTCTGAATCTGAATTCTCCATTCTCATTAAGCAATATTTACTCGAACCCTTAAATTGATCTACTTAGATCCAAGAAAGTACCTCAACACAGCAAGATTCTTGCTCACTCTGAAGCAAGGTTCGCTGCATCGGCCAATACCAATACGTATCAACTATATTGTTTCATTTTAGCCCCTCAGAATCTAATATTGACGCCCATTGATACTGGCTGGCACCAAAATTGGGGCACTTTCGCAGTCAATTCCTCGAAAAGAAAAAATTGAAAGAAAACAAGAGTACAAAAAAAGACGGTGCCGACAAATGATTTGGTCTTGCTGAAGATCACCAATGCCATAGTGTCCATAAGATTTCTTATCCACACTCTTACAGCCAGTACCAATTTCAAAGTTGTACATTGATAAATTCCCAACATTCATCCATCTTAATATTATTCCAATCAGAAGTATCTATTATAGAGATGCATTGTCGAAAATCAAGTGAAATAAACCAAAGTATATATTGCTGGGAAGCGATTCAACAATATTGAGTATTATTCCATTCAAGACTAACTGGAAACAACAGTCAATAAGATTGGCCTAAATGTGCCAGACAATTTAATTTTCCTTTTTTCTAATATATATTGTTAATTTTGTGACTTTCTGAAACCAAGCATTCCAATCCAAAATTGCAGAAACTGTTGAAACTGTCAATGCTACCAGTACTTATCAGAAGGTTCAAAAACGACTCTGATACCGATTATACGAACCTTTCTCTGAAGCCCTAACTGTTGTGTCTCCACCTTTCTTTTCATCTTCAACCTTCTCTTATTATTTCCATTATAAAAATACCAAATTCATTTCAAGGCTCAACAATACCCATTTGTTTAAGGGGTTGCTATTTGTCTGAGTCATGGATATGCTAGAAATAAGAGTAGCCAATTAGATAGCATGTGTAAATTAGTTGAATATGCATAACACATGCTATTTACTGATTACTACGTATCTGTCTCAGTGAAATACTTCAGGTCATGACCGAAGATACCATCTTCATGTTATTTCTATTTTCAGGTGCTTTACTTTGCCCAGTGGTTTGCCTTATCTTGACAATTGGAAACTCTGCTATCATTTTGGGTCTCTGGCCAGTCCATGCATTCTGGACATATTACAGTATAGTAAGGTAACATGATTATGTTTTTAAATGGTGGATTGTTTATGCATATATTCTTTGTCCCATAACAATTTAATAATGTGCTCACCATTATGTATGTTTTTCTGACGGCAGAACCAAACAGTTTGGGCCTTGTCTAAAGCTTCTCATTTGTGTTGCTTTACCTGTGCTTTTGATTCTGTGGCCGCTGATAGGCATTTTGGGGAGTGTAGTAGCCGGTGTTGGTTATGGTTTCTTTGCACCAATGTTAGCTACTTTTGAGGCTGTTGGAGAAGGAAAAACTGATGACTTCATCCATTGCTTTGTGGTACTTTTTATTTGTCAATTGATGATGACGATCTTGGTATTCTTTATCGTGTTACTAGAATTTCTTATTAATTCGTTTGATCTTACATGTGCAGGATGGAACCTGGAGTACAATCAAGGGAAGCTTCACAGTGGTCAGGGACCTGAAAGATTTATGCTTTCATTCCTATTTCTCGATTATGGATGACCTTCGTCTTCTTAAGCCTCTAAATGGAGAACCGTACGAGATCAGGTCTGTCATTTGGTGTTTGTTTTCAAAACTTGACTTGTTTGTTTCTCATAATGTAACTATGTGTACTATTTTCTTTGGTAACATATTCCACTCAAGGTTCGCAGTATCGGTATCGGACCCTTCCTATGAGTATCGGGATCGGCAATATTGACGGTTTCAGATCGGAATATTGGATTTTTTTGGGTATCGAAAACCAAATAATTATTAAAAAATTATTAAAATTTTAGAAAAATATTTTATGTATTAATAGAATTTAGTAGAATATTTGACTTGTTTATTATTGAGGTGGAGCTATACTTATATAGGAGAGGCTAACCCCTCTCTCTATTATTCTACCCGATGTGGGACTAAAAGCCAATTAATACTCTCAACACTCCCCTTCAAGATGGACGATAGATATCAATCATTCCCATCTTGTTACATAGTTTAACGAGACTTAATGAATTAAGCTCCTTAGTAATACAATCTGCAATTTGTTCTTCTGAGCGAACATGATCGAGCTTTAGTATTCCTTTCTCCAGCTTTTTCTTGATGAAAAACCGATCGATCTCGATGTGCTTCGTTCTGTCATGCTGAACTGGATTGTTAGCTATACTCGGTGCTGCTTGGCTATCACTCAGAAGACGCAATGGTGTTCCATAGTCCAGCTTCAACTCTGTCAGCAATGCTTTTACCCACAACAATTCTGACACTCCAAGAGCCATAGCTCTATATTCTGCTTCAGTGGTTGATCGAGCTACCACAGACTGTTTCTTGCTTCTCTATGAGACTAGGTTACCCCCCACAAATACACAATACCTTGAGATAAACATTCTGTCATCCATGCAACTTGTCCAATCTGTATCACAGTATCTCTCAACACTAAGGTGTCCATTGTTCTTGAACCATATCCCTCTTCCAGGAGTCCCCTTTAGATATCTCAAAATATGAAAAACTGTATCCATGTGGCCCTTCCTTGGATCGTGCATGTAACGACTCACTACACTCACAGCAAATGAGATATCAGGGCGAGTGTGACCTAGATAAATCAATCTGTCTACAAGTCTCTAATATCTTTCACGATCAACCGGCTCTCATGCCTCTGCCCCCAATTTATCTTTCTGGTCAATCGGAGTGACTGTCGGACGATATTCCAGCATACCAGTTTCTGTGAGCAAGTCTAGTACATACTTCCTCTGAGAGAGGACGATTCCATCTTTTCCTCGAGCTATTTCGATCCCAAGAAAATATCTCATCATTCCCAAGTCCTTTACTTCAAATTCTTTGGCAAGTTTCTTCTTCAGCTGGGTAATCTCCTCTTCCTCATCACCTATGATCACTGTACCATCCACGTATATCGCAAGTATGGTAACGTGGCCTCTCGCATGTGGAAGAAGATTGTGTGGTTTGCATTAGTCTGGCTGTACCCCATGCCTGTGACAGCTTTTCTGAATGTTTCAAACCATGTCCGAGGAGGTTGCTTGAGTCCATACAGTAATTTCTTCAGCTTGCACACTTTTCCTGCTGACTGCCTCGTGCAAAATCCAGGAGGAGTCTCCATGTATACTTCTTCCTGTAGATCTCCATGAAGAAGGGCATTCTTCACATCTAATTGATGAAGTTGCCACCTATGGTTGGCTGCATGAGAGACCAGGGTTCTTACAGTGCTCATCTTCGCTACAGGAGCAAACGTCTCATCATAGTCGATGCCATAGGACTGAGTAAATTCTTTTGCAACCAATCTTGTCTTGTATCGCTCCACCTTTCCTTCTGGCGTCTCCTTCACCGTGAAGACCCATTTGAACCCTACTGTCCTTTTTCCTTCAGGTAATGGAACAAGTTCCCCATGTCCTATTTCTTTTCAATGTCCCAAGTTCCTCTAACATTGCAGCTTTCCACCTTGGATCTTCCTTCGCTTCCTGCCAACACTTAGGCAAAGAGGTGGTGTCTAACGATACAATGAATGCTCCATAATTAGGCGATAGATTAGAATATTGTAGAAAATGAGCAATATCATGTTTATAACCATAACGAATAGGAGATTTTCCTGCATTACTACGAGAAAATCTTCTTAAGGGAATATGAGATAGTGGAGGAGAGATCATACCATCCGAATCAGAGGAATCCGATGCGGAAGGCGCATCTTCAGGAGTTGGGGCAGGGTTAAGCGAGGGACATGGCACAGTTGGCACAGTAGGGACAATAGGCACAATAGTGGTCTGCTGATTCCTTCTTATGTAGATTTGGAGCTCTGTAGTTCGTTCCTCCCCCTGTTTTGTAGTCTCTCCCTGCACTGGAGCATCACTTCCTTCCTCATGATTGTATGCATCATCATCACTTTCCTCACTCTCTCTATCTCCTCCTGCTTTTCTTGGACTAACTTCCATCATTGGTCATGGAACTGACCCAACAACCATGCTTGAGACTATCTCTCCCTCACTCCTAACACCTCTTGTGTTAGGAGTGTCACCAAATGTGGAGCCTTCACCTGAACCATTGTGATAGTATGGTTCCATCTCTCTGAATGTAACATCCATGCTCACAAAGAGTCTTCGCTCCACTGGACTCCAGCAATAATATCCCTTCCGAGTCCCTGAGTAGCCAACGAAGACACACTTCACTGTCCGAGGGTCCAAATTTTCTACTATAGGTCTATTATCCTTCACAAAGCATACACAACCAAATACTTTTGGGGGAACAATGTACTTGTTCTCATCTGTAAGCATCTCAAACGGCGTCTTCCATCCTAACATATGAGAGGGCATCTTGTTGATAAGGTATGCAGCAGTAAACACGGCATGTCCCCACAAGTGTTTCGAAACATTCATAGCAAACATCATCGACCTTGCCACTTCCAACAGGTGCCCGTTCTTCCGTTCCGTCACGCCATTTTGTGCTGGTGTATAGGCACATGAAGTCTAATGATGTATTCCATTGGCTGATAAGTACTCCTCAATGGCTTTGTTGGTATATTCTGTTCCATTGTCAGACCTTAAAATCTTCACTTTGGCACCGTACTGTGTTGAAATCCTACGATGGAAGTCTTGAAAGCATGCAAAGACATCACTCTTACTCTTCATTAGGTATACCCAGGTGACACGAGTATGACAGTCAATAAAGATGACAGACTACTTAAAACCATTAACAGCAGTTGTAGGACAAGGTTCCCATACATCATAGTGTATCATATCAAAAGCAGCTAAACTTCTATTTCCAGAACTCACATAAGAGCTTCTGGTGTATTTTTCAAGTTCATAAGCAACACAAACCAACTTTTGCTTATTAGCTTTTTGATACATAGATGGAAACATTCGACTAAGTAGACTAAATGAAGATGGTCCCATGCGCTGATGTTGGAGTAATAATTCTTCTTCTACGGTACTTCGCGGCTCCTCCGGTTATGCTTCATCCACCAGTGCTGTATCCAGCCCACCCCTGTCCAAGTACTATAGCCTTTTATGCCAAGTGTCAGTTCCCAACTGTCTCCCCGTTTCCTTCTCCTAAAAAATAACCTTCGGAATGTCAAAGAAAACAACACAATTAAGTTGAAGAACAATGACATTTATGGACAATAGATTAACAGGAAAGGATGGAGCATGCAAGACATCAGTAAGACACATCGAAGGGGTGCATTCAACTGTCCCTTTACCCACAATAGGTTTAGCAGTACCATCAGCAGTTTGAATGCTTTCAGGTGTCATCAGATGAGTGTAATCTTGGAACTCATCACGGGCACCCGTAACATGGCAGGATGCCCATAGTCAATTATCCAATTTATATTTCCTGGTTTGTGGGTAGATGCAAGGGCATGAGTAGGTATACCTGTGCTTGTACTGGCATATTATGTAATGTTACCCCAGGAGGTGGTTGGAATCGACGTCCCAGCAGTGTTGGCGCGACTATCGCTGGTTCCAAGCTTCATGTTCCTCCATATTTCTAGCATCTCCCTCTCACTAGGGGTCATATCGGATGACTGATTTTCACCTCCCCTTCTGTCAGGTTTGCCTTGTACCCTCCAGAATATTGTCCTCTGTCACCGACATAGCCTTCTCTGCCACCTCGACGTCCTCCACGGCCGCGTCCACGACCGCTGGACTGTCCTCTCATAGGCTTCGTACAGAATCTGATGAAGTACCCTGGGTCTCAACAGTTGTAGCACCCTCTCCCTCCTGAAGGGTTTGGGTTAAAAACTACTAGAGCTAATTTCTCTTCCGGAGTGCTAGTGGTGCTGGGCATCAGCTTCAACGGTGCTTCTTCTTGTGCCATAGCAGCAATGGCCTCATCTAGTGATGGCAGTCCGGGTTGTGCAAGTAGCACATTCCTCCTTTGCTCGAATGCTGGGTTGAGCCCCTTCAGGAACTTTATTATCCTCTGTCGCGAGATATACTCCATGAACTTCTGGTAATGCTTCGCAAATGCTAGTTTTACTTGCTCATCTTCCACACCAATGGGATCATAGTGGTCGAGATCTGACCAATACTTCTTCAGCACAGCCGCATACTCGGAGATGGTGTGATCTTCTTGGACCACCTTATCAAGTTCATCCTGCAGTTGGAAGACTCTCATAGGGTTGCCCGTCTCCGAGTACATGTCCTTCAGCGTCATCCAAATATCACCGGTTTCCTCTATTGCCTCCACGTTGTCCGACACTTGGTCGGTCAAGGAGGATGTCAACCATTCTGCTACAACATTGTTGACGATCTCCCACACAGCAAACTCCTGTGAGGAGTGATCTTCATGTGCCTTGGTTTGGCCATTTACATAGCCCACCAAGCCTCTTGTCTTCAGAGTCCGTATCGTCTGACGCGACCACTTCAAATAATTGGAAGTACCCTCCAACTTTACTTTCAATTTCTCCAACTTCGCTATTTTGTATGGTGAATGATCCACATATGTGTGTGTGCAGGACGGAAACTAGTCTCGGTCAGCCTCATGGGAAAGAGATCGTCCACCAAAGTATTCATCTCTTTGGCCGTCCGCTTGCCGTAGATCGTCTCCATCATCTTCATCTTCTCCTCTTCTATCAACAAGATAGATCGAGACCGTCTGCATCTTTGGTCACCGTCCTCTCCGCGTCTATTATTCCTCTTTCAATGGTAGCGGCGTCTCTGAGAGCCGCTCCTCTTTAAAATAACGTGTAGACAACTCTAGAGGGGGGTGAATAGAGTTTGTGTCGATAATCACCAAATAAAAAGTTAACTCTATATCACCTCCACAAACAACTATCAAGATAGTAAATAAATCAGAGAGAAATGCGGAAGTAAATAAAGATCAAGAAGAGCATACGCAAACACAGCAGTTTTAACCTGGTTTTCCCCGTGGAGGACTAGTCCAGGCCTGAGAACTCTAGCTCAGGATTGAAATCCACTATTTGTGAAATAGTGTACAACCACGTGCCTTTACTCAGAAGAGCACGCCAACTTCTTACATATTCGCAGGTGGCAAAACTTGGAATTGTCCAAGTGACTTTTCTTTCACTCTTGCACACAACTTCTAGCTGATATCGCACTAAGCACCTTGGGCTAAGGAGAGTTGTGGCTTAGGAGATATGGAAGAATGAGGCTTGGAGTAGTAGAGCTTAGAGAGCTTGAATATTTGAAGGTAAGCGATGATTTGAAATGAAAGAATTCAAGCTCTATTTATACTACTTTGGGAGGCAGAATTCGGCCCGAATTCTGTCCCAAGAATTCAAATTTTTGAACGTTGGACAGCTTGTAGCAAGCATGCCCTAAAAATCAGGGTGCTGGAAATCAGGGGACAGAGTTCGGCCCGAACTCTGTGTGGGGGCAGAGTTCGGCCCGAACTATGCCTCCTAGGTGGCAGAATGGCCTTTGGGCTTTTGGGCTTTGTGGAGCTTGGGCTTGGTTCAGGAATTGGTCTGTTTGTAAGGTAGAGCTTGGAGAGATATGTCTAGGGGTTGAGATGACTCAGTGCGACTCAACGTACACATTCTTCTAGACTCAATAAATTGAAGATTACAGACTTGGAACAATAGGAAAACCAAGAGTCCTTTGATGACGCATTTCTTCTGATATTTGAGCAGTCCTGAAGACGTCTTTTTCCTTGACAGCAGTCGTCCAAAGATAAACAGATTTTGGAATCTGAATACCTTTCGGGAGCTTCGCCCCCGAACCCCCGACGGGAAGCGCTGCCCCCTCGAACCCTGTCCGCTGACCGGGCAGCAGAACCCCCGATGCGAGGCCCCGGATAGGTCGCTAGGCGGTTCGGAGAAATCTCTTTGTATGACGCCGTCTTTGGTCCATCATTAATTCTTCATTGTCTATGTCCTGGTTTGATCATGTTTGATCATGCTTACTGCATGTCTACAAATACATGTTAGGCCATCAAAATATGTTGCAGTACGATACAAGCATAGCAATATAATATAGGACAATTAGGACAATACTAAGTTTAAGTAGCAACATGATAGTGAGTATATAAATATTAGTGACATCATTATGTTAAAACTTAACTGATTAGCCATATTCAAAAACACGATGTAATCATTGGGCCAACACTCTTGTCCCATGCCGGATTGTGACTGGATGTCGCATGACCGGACGAGAAGGAGGAGAAGGGCCGGTGGGAGGGTGGAGGCCGATGTTAAAGGAGAGGGGGTGGGACGACGACGAAGATAGAGGGGGAGGGGCGGCGGTACTGGCGGCGAAGGAGGGGAGGCAGGCGGAGGCCGGACGGTGCTGAGGGGGGAGGGGAGGCGGGCGGAGGCGGGGCGGTGGGGGCGGAGAAGGTAGGAAGGGGGTGGCGGTTAGGGTTTTGTGGAGTAGGATTAGGGTTTTGTGGAGAGGGATGACGGCTAGGGTTTGGTGGAGAGAGAGATGGTGGCTCTGATACCAAATAGAATTTAGTAGAATATTTGACTTGTTTATTATTGAGGTGGATCTACACTTATATAGGAGAGGCTAATCCCTCTCCCTATTATTCTACCCGATGTGGGACTAAAAGTCCATTAATACTCTCAACAGTATTTAGCCATAATTTTAAGTATTTTCTATGTTGTTTCTTAGTAGTTTTGAAATTGGATAAAATAGTAGTCACCCTGATTGGTTACTTGCGATAAATAAGTTTTCTTTTACATGCTTATACACCGTTGCTGATTGGTCTCTTTTGTTCAATTTTCTTGCCGAATTGACCGGAAAAGAGACAACAAATGTCGATATCGGTCAATATCGACATCGGATTGGGACATGCCAAACCGTATCGGTATCAGCTGTATCAGATCGGTATCGGCCGATACTGCAAACTATGATTCCACAATGCTAACCATCAAACTATTTCCTATTGAGATATATATTAACCTCATTAGTAGAACTCTAGGTCATCTGTATAAGTATTTACCTAATGGGTAGAGTAGATACGTTTGATGGAGCCAACAATCCTAGCCCATGATGGCTGCCAACTGGAGTCGAAGGTTTTCTGGACAGTTCCTCTCTTTTTCATAGATTCCACCAATAGGAGTTTGGTTATAACATGAAGGGCTGATGTTAGGTAGCCAACTATAGGGCTTTTTTTTGGTTTTAGTGAAGCTGTTAACTTTCTCTGTCTCACCCAATCAATTTGGATTTAACACATCAAAATATATAGAATATATGAATTTAGCTAGGAGTGGGATATAAGAGTATATATATGAAAATATCTAGAATAGGATCATAAGAGAGTATCTAGTATGATCATATTATAATTATGTAGGGATTATTGTAGCATTCACACATTCAAACAGAAATCCAATCACTTAAGAGGAAGATTGAGGAGTTCACCTTACATGGTATCAACCTGGATTCTAAACACTAGCTGCCTCCTTCCTCTACTATCTTCAGGACACATAGTAGTCAACTGGGCATGACTAGGCCAGCAATCAGAGGAGGCCTTCGATGCCTCAACTATTGGCGACACAATTTTTTTGATTATATTTTAAAATCTAATTAGTGACATATTATGAATCTTAATTGTACTGCAACTTTGGCTCCCCAAAGAATAACCAAACCCTTATAACTTTACACAATGTCAGCTAATTGTCTGAGTCCTTCTAGGATATTTACGGCGACTGGAGCTGCTTTGAGTATTCTTCTAGAGCTCAGGGTGCAGTCTCTAGTGGCTTGCATCTTGATCCATTTTCCATGCATTTTGCTAGTCCTGTTTTATGGTCATAGGGATCTTTTTGTGCTTTGGCTCTTTTTGGGCTCCAAGGTCTTCAAACTTCAATGATCAGTGGAAGTCTTGGATCCCCCACTTTTAGGAGAGTTCTGCTCCATATGTTAAATTTGTTTGAATAGTTGGCATTTCTGCTGTACTGCAAGCATAAAATTTAATTTTACTCTATGTTGTCAGACACTGATAAGTCAGTGACACAGACACAACACTTATTTTGGTGCGTCCTAGTGTATTATGGAGTGTCCAGATTGTGTCCAATACATGTCCGGCACCAGACGGACCACATCTTTGGACTGTCCGAGCATCCTAGTTTTTACCCCCATAGAGCTCCCAATTCAGATCTTATTGATCATCAACAATCATAGTTTGTGAATTCAGTGACTCATCTATGATGTTGGCCCATTTTATAGTAAGTTGGGTTGCTAAACCTGCGTTTGCCAGGAACACAATTTGTAAGTAGTCAACTTATTATAGGAATCCTGATCCATTTGGCTCTTTGTTGTACTGCTTGAGATGTAATTGGTTCCTAGAGGGAACAGTTTGTTCTTACCTGCTTTGTCTAGGCTCTAGACACTTACAGGTCTAGGAGGAGGAATTTTCTATTTCTTGCAGGACCTTAAACTGCCTGACCAGGAAAAGTCAGGCCAACTTATCCATCGCCTATGTTGTATGGGGTGGGGCGGTGGGGTCTAATATTAGAGGGGATTGGTGGTGGTGGTTGGGGAGGGGGGTCGGGGGGTCTCAAGGCGCTCTAAGGCCTCGTTTGGTTCGCGGAAAGGAATGGAAAGTAAATCAATTCCTTGACATTTTCTTTCCTTTAGGAAATTACAATTCTCATTTATTTTCCTTTCCGATGTTTGGAAATGTCGAGGAATTTGTAAAGGAAAGTGAATACTTCAATGTGGGAAAGTGATTCCTAGCTTGGATGGATGAAATCATTCCCCCCCCCCCCCCCCCCCCCCCCCCCCCCCCCCTAATTTTCCTTCCATTAGGAATCACTTTCCTTTCCTCCTCAATTTCTTTGGCACCCAAACATAGGAAAGTAATCACTTTCCTTTCCCAACCCCATGATTCTACGAAACAAACGACGCCTAAGAGTACCCTCCCTTGTATACATTATGTAAGTTGTCTCTCTCATGTCAAAAACTTAAATTAATTAATAAAACTAAACCTTCACATTTCATAGTCTCAATATTCATTGTATGTTACTAAATGCTAGAAGTAAAACTAAATTAGTAAGCATGAGAAATTATGGCAGTGCCAAAAATGCTACAATATAAAACTAATGAGTCTCCTTAGCTACTAGTATAAAACTAAATTAACTAAACCTTAGCTAGGAGACATTTTGAGAAACCAACTGTCTCCTTCCATGAATTCAATGGAAAAATAATGACACTGTCAAAATGCCTACTAGTATAAAAATAAATATACCCAACTGTCTTTTTGAGAAACCACCAGTCCAAGAGACTTTTTGAGAAACCAACAGTCTTCTTTCTTCTAAAGTATTGTATATCTACCATTTATTTTTCTCTGAACATGGTTTTGATGGAGGGGGTTCAGAACAAGACTCGCCTTGATGAAGTAAGTTATAAATTATTTCTCTTTAATTTCTTTCAATTTATTTTATTGTAATTAAGGTTCTTTAATCATGATCTTCACTCTTATTCTTACCGAGTACTCTTAATCATTCTGTAACCTTAGTTGTAAATATGATATGTAGCAAGCGTATTAAATAATTATACTTAAGTTCCTGATTTGAAAAAAAATCGACCAACCCAGTCACCGTCTGGGTCGGGGGTGGGCGAATCTTCCAGTCACCAAAGACGTTTTGGGGCGCCAAAACAAAGGGGCGGGATCCCTATATAAAAAACCCGTCGTTTTAGCGCCCTGGCGGCGCCCTGAACAACATAGCCCATCACCAACCCTTCTTGTTCTTGTGGCATGAGCCTCTCTTCCTCGAAAGTTGCTTTGATAGCAGGGGCGGAGCCATAAATAAGATCGTGTCGGTGGGTGGGTTGTGGGTGGGGAGCAGCAGAGGTATTGTGTCGGTATTGCTTCATGTCAGACACATAATAGACATGTCATAGTCACTCTAAAATACACTAGGATACGTCTAAAATAGGTGTTCTTTCCATGTCTCTGTTCCATTTCGTATCATATTCGTGTATGTGCATCAAATAGTTCCAGTTATCTAAAACAATTTCGATTTAAGACCTATTAATTTCTAAATAATTATGTGTATGTAGGAGACGGAAATAGAAAAAGAAACATTATATTCGTTGTTGCCAAATGTAAAACAAAAGTTAGGACTTGAACCAGAAGTTTAGATGGCATTAGAAGCAAAATATGGCTCACATGAAAAGTTCAAGAAATCCATCTTAGATTGAAAGCAAAATTATGAAATTGGAGAAAGTTTTTGTTTTCTTCTACCTGATTTTTTCTCTTCTCAAATTCTCTGATGAATCATAATCATTCCCGTTCTCTCATTAGTTTGTAAAATAATTATTTTCTTAAGAAATGCAATATGCTTTGCATCAGTTTCTATCTATTAGAAGATTTTTGTCCATAGGAGCATGTAAATATCTTTATGTGTGTGCGTGTGTGACTTTTCTATATTGTTTCACTTCTCTCTCTTAATTTATCCCCGAATTATCTCTCTACTTATTTTTCTCCCTTCTCTTCTAATTTCTCTCTTATAAATGGTGAATATGACGCCAACTGTTGGACAATTTACATTTTAGGTCTATTCGTGATGATTATAATGAAGTTTGGATTTAGGTCACCTCTATGAGACCATAGATATCATTTGGTAGTATGAACTTGTTCATTAAAAAAGGGTGCCCCATGGTTGCAAGGCTCCCGCGTACACAGGGTCCGGGAAGTGTCAAGATGTATGCAACCTTACCCCCAATTTGTAGTATGAACTTGTTCATGGCTCAACAGAAAACAATTATTCTTGCCCTTGTTAACTTAACTCTAAAAGAGACCTTAAAGAGGTGAATAGAGGAAGAGGATCCCCCCACCTTTTTTTGGAGGGAAAAAAGGATTCTTGTTGTCAACCTGAAGTGGGTTAGTGTCCTTCCCTTGGATGCAAAAAAGTAAAGAAAAATAAACCCTTTTTGCTAAAAAGAATATTTTCTTCAAATCAACTACTGGAAGAGTTTTGACTTGAACCAAAGTCATATACATCTTTGGGAAGAGTCTTAACTTGCACCAAAGTCATATTCATCATTTGGAAAGGGTTGAATCCCCATCCAAAACATATTTTCACTATGCACTCAATAAATAATAGACTTCGACTTAAGAACTCTTTTGATTGTCAATGCTTTAGCTCTTGTTGAAAGGAACTCCTATAAAGATATGGCTGATCCATGTAGAGTTCTTGTGCCAAAGGTCTCTTTCTTCAGTATTGTACCATCTCTCATTCTTTGGCTTTTGTGCTCCATTGCCTTTTGAATCAATTGGATTAATTTGCCAGTTTTCTATAGCCTGTTTCCCTTTTTCCTTTATCTTATAACATTCTCATTTGGTTTCTGAATGAACCGACTGCCAATCTCTACTTAATTACTTTCCAGGTTGTTTTGGCTACCTGCTGCCCTCTTGGTAGGTGTGCTTGGCATCATGATTGACATGCTAATGATCACACTTGTAGCCCTATTCAAGAGCCCATACATGCTTTTTAAGGGATGGAACCGATTGTTTCATGATCTTGTAGGCCGAGAAGGGCCATTCTTGGAAACTGCATGTGTGCCTTTTGCAGGTCTCGCTATTCTCCTCTGGCCAGCAGCGGTAGCAGGTGCAGTTGCAGCCTCCATCCTATCAAGTTGTCTTCTGGGAGGATATGCAGCTATAGTTACATATCAGGTTTTTTCCATTTCCTTGTCATTGTATTTGCTTACCTCAGAGATTGGTATTTCATTGAGGTTTACCTTTGATGTGGCAGGAGTCATCAGTCAAAATGGGCATGACCTATATCATCTCTTCTTTGGCTATTTATGATGAATACAGTAATGACATACTTGACATGCAAGAAGGTTCTTGCTTTCCTAGGTGCTTTGCCAGCTAATGTTTCATGGATAACTTCTGCAAAATTTGTTCGACTATAAAACTGAAGTGATGGTTTTTCCTTTTAGGCGTCCTTACCGGAAGAAAGAGATGTCTTCTGGTTCTTTCTCAAGGCATTCTTCATTCCGGCCAGGGAACCAAGATGCAAAGAACCCTCCTTCACGCTCAGGGTCAAAGAAGCCTCTTACACGCTCATCGTCAGTCGTGAATGTATCTGAGCTGAAACCATTTAAGGTAAAATGCCTATATGCAATTACAAGATGCAACACAAAGCAGTCAGTTCACTGCTTAGGAACATAGTAGCTAGGTGGAAACTTGGGCTTCATATTTTGATAATAGTTTGTACATTGATTTAGTATTTAGTGAACAAGAAAGAAGGCATGTCAAAGCTGAAATTTCTATAGCTAGAAGCATTTAGTGCAAATGAATGATTTACAGAATATTTGATGGTTACATTGTTGCTTATATAAATGACTTGATTGCCAAATGTGGTAAAGTATCTTCTGAAAATTTTGACACAGTGGCACACCGTACATTAGAGAATGTATATCTTGATGTTTGTTGGTCTATGTTAATGTATCAAAATATTTGTCGCTTACTTAACCGATCACCTTTTACAATTGGCATTAAAAGGAAATATCTCGCAATTTTAGGGTCGAGTAACTAAATCCATTTCCTCCATTTCACTGTAGCAAGAACTAGTTCTTTACTAATTTCATACAATTTATCCTTGAAATTTGATTCTTTGTATAATAGAAGTGATATAGGTTGTAGAGTTTTAGATTCATGAAAACTTAGGGTTTTTGTATAAAAGTGGGGGATAAGTTTTTGCTTCTTTGCTAAAAGAAATATTAAGTGCAGTAAAGAGGTCGTTGGGTTTCATGTTCATGCAGAATCAATGATATATATAGATCAGAAGGATGGCAGTCAAAACTACTCTCTTCTGCAGGAAGGATAGAATTTATTAGATCTGGCATTCAGCAATTAGTAACTACTGGCTGCAGGTGTTCAAGCTCCCAAGTGCGACTATGAGAGAGAGAGAGAAATGGCTTGTGCAGACTTCTCGTGGCAGAACTCTGAACATACTATCAGCTGGACAGAGTTCACCAAATTTAAAGTGGAAGGAGGAATATGAATTGAGAAGATTGGAGGATATAGCAGAAGCTTAGAACTACAAAATAATGTGGCACTTCAACAAATGAACATTCACTATGAGCTAAGTGGATGTAGGAGAGAGATCAAGGCAAAAGAAGCTTTTGGGACCAAGCTACAGATAATAATGCATTTGCCACTTGGACATATATGTTAAGGGGAAGAGAGGAGATATGACCAGAACTAACAAGGAAAATAGTGAATGCGAAAACTAGTTCATTATGTTTCGACCCCTGGATGCACCAAAGAAGACTTGTGATGTAGAAAGTGGAACTCCTAAAATATACAATGAGGACTTTACAGTGGACAGAATTGTAAAGGAATGGAAGTGGGTTGACCAGCTAAAGTCAGATTGACGAACTTATGTCCTGATCACTAGTATCAAGATTTACAAAGAGAGGGGGATTACTAGCAACATAATCTCACTAAAACAGGAATTTCCACATTGAAATCACCATGGTATATAAGCCAATGGCTAATATCTTGAGGTGGAGTGGTGGTCCATGATATGGGTTTGCAGGGGACTGTTTGAAAATGAGCTGCTTGTCACGGACTTGGTGTTTAAACCTTGGGCGTGACATGCTGCTCATACTAGTCTTTACTTGGCAGATTATTCAATGGGACAGATAGCAAAGGTTTGGGATTGACACCAGGACAATTGTTGAGCTGTGTCATCACAACGAGGGGACTGTAGAACATATTCTCAGACTGTACGTATTCAGGTGGGATAAGGAGTAGTGAGACGAGTAGAAAATTGCAGACACGGGTTAAAACTGAATTTAAACTTTGTTTCTTTTTCAAGGGAGGCCTAATTTGCTTTCTAACAATACCTTCGTGTAGGGAATGGATGACGAACCATTTGAAGCCTCCAAAATGGTGATCAATACGATGCTACCAAACCTATTCTTTCCTCTATCAAGACAAAACCCATGTCCTTTGTAAAATTAGTATTCACATTACCCCTTCTACAGTTTACTATGATTTTGTTGCCGTTTATAACAATTTGAGCTTTTGACTTTAAAAATAGAATCGCTGATGCTTTCTCTGGTTGGATCTAAACTTGGGTCCTGTCCAATATCCAATTTGAATTCATTCAGTAGTCTTCTCTGAACTTTGGTGTTTTGACTATTTTTTATCTTCATCACTTGAAAGGTGTGCATCTGTTTTTTCATAGATTCTATCTGAAAAGAATTAGTATATTTTCTTTTTTGCATTATAACAAATAAGAGGTTGATGTTTAGGTGATCCGGCCTTGAGCTTTATTGTACAAGAATGATCTTACACTGAAGGGAACTATTTTTAGAGCAGACTGACCATTTGTTTTGTGCATATATGTAGTTACTTGAAGAGCTATTTGCAGAGTGTAGGCGCCGTGGTGAGAATCTTATCGCTGAAGGTGTTATAACAGATAAAGATGTTGAAGAATCACGGAAATCTAGCAAGAGTACAACCACAATAATAAGCATAGGTCTGCCTGCATACTGTATTCTTCAGGCACTTCTGCGTTCCGCTAAGGCCGACATTGATGGTTTTCTGTTGAGTAAGTTAAAGTTACATTCCCTTGATCGCACAGAATTAACTCAATAAACTTATGTGTATTCTCTTCCCAATATATTTGTTCTTTCCAGGTAACAACACAGAGATAACATCTCAAAACCGGCCCAAAGACAAATTCTTCGATTATTTTCTTGACCCGTTATTGATTATGAAGGAACAAATCAGAGTCGAGAACTTCTCGGAAGAGGAGGAGGGTTATCTATCCAAATTGGTACTGTTTTTCAGTGATGCCGACAGAATGAAGATCCTTCATGCTGGATCTGCGCTGAAGAACGAGAGGAGAGAAGCTGAGATCAATGCGATAGCTAGGAGGTGAATGAAGGCTTATTTCAAAATCATATATATTTTCTTGGGGTTCCCCCTTGTTGCAATTTCTAACACTTTGCTTGCCTTGAAAGGTTGCAAGGCATTACAAGGTCTATATCGCTCTTTCCAACGATGAAGCGCAGGTTTGATGATCTGGTTAAATTTTTCGCCGACGACCTAGAAAGGAGAACGGGAGGGAGTCAGTCCGCCGGTGGATCTCAATCGACTCAAAGGATGAGGAGTGGCATTTCCAGAATGTTTAGCCAAAAATCCTCTGGAAGCAGAAAACCTAGTACGCAAGATGCTGATCAGCAGGGGTCAAGCATGGCCGATAATGTCTCAGTAGTTTAGATATCTGATGATTGATTTTCTTTTTTCATCTTTTGTTTGTTTGTTTGTTTGTTTTTATTAGCCCTGAGAAGAACTAATCTCAAAGAGTGTACATTGGTCCCTTCAAAAATGTTTGTACATATAGGAAGCACCGACACTCCAATTATTCGTGTTGTATCTGTGTCATATCCTTGTTGTATCATGTCAGGCATGCATTGGGCTTGACATTATCACTCGAAAATATGTTACGACAAACCAAAATAGATGTCAAATCCTTGTCGCGTGTAAGAACCGTGTTCTGTTGTTTTTGTGTTCCTGCACCATAGTTGTACAACTGATGCAATCGATTTGGTAGCATGTTTATCATCATTACATGGTGTGATGAAAACAGTTATTTTTCCTAGAGATCATCTAATATGTTATTTTTCCTAGAGATCATCTAATTTGTTTGAATAACCAGCCCAACTATGGCTAAATTCTTCAATGATAACGTAACATTAAGTCCTCGAGTACTTTGCTCTACAACAATCTCTTTTGCTATTAACATTTCTTCACTACAGGGTTGTTGGTTTTTTTTTTTATGCTTGTTTGATCTCGTAAAAAAAAAAAATCCATAAATATGCCCATAATTAGGAGAATTTATTCGGTAGTGGGAGGTGAAGAGTGAGTCCGTCCAATAGTATAACGGTATATGGTAATGTCAGAAGTCAATTTATAGTACTTTTATCTTAATGATATTAGTATATATGCACGTACGTTGCACGTATTTTAAAAATTATTATTTAAAAGCTGTTATAATTAATTAATTGTTCTAATCTTTATTAAGACTACTTAGGAAGACTAAAAGACAACTATCTTAATTATTCTAAATCTATTATTATGTACTAATATTATCTTATTATTAAATATATTATTAAATACATACATGCAAGATTATTTAGTAAGACCAAATGACACCTCTCATAATTAACTAGATGTCTCTATTAACTTTAGTGAATAATTTTAAGAAAGTTGATTTTTGGATATAATCCATCCGGATAGAACCATTAAATACAAGCATTAACATTATAGATAAGTTGTTTAATTACTTAGTTACCGTTAATTATTTTGGCTCTAATTTTCTTTTTCTCTCTCCCAAATACTCAGCACAATTAAACAATAATAAATGTGCAATTTTCTAAGGTATGCAGACTTGTTTCTTCTTCCTAAATGCCAAACAATAGAGAGCAACAGATAGGGAGAGAAGCATTCGAATAAAAAGATAATCGGTGATACATGTGGTGTCGTAGGATCATCGGTGATACATGTGCTGGTGGCGTAGGATTATCTGATTCTTGTGGTGGAGTAGGTTCTATTATATGCAAAATAAAAAACTAAAATTAAAAAATTAAAAAATTAAAAAATTAAAAAATTAAAAAATTAAAAAATTAAAAATTATTTAAAAACTATTTAAAAACTGAAAATTAAAAAACTGAAAATTAAAAATTGAAATTAAAAAGTGAAAATTAAAACTAAAAAATTAAAAACTAAAAATTAAAAACTAAAAACTAATTAAAAGACTAAAATAAAAATTAAAAATTAAAAATTAAAAATTTAAATTAAAAATTAAAAATTAAAAATTAAAAAATAAAAAATAAAAAATAAAAAATAAAATATAAAACTAAAAATTAAAATTTAAAAACTAAAAATTAAAAACTTTACGTATCAAATATTAATATTTTTCTACAATTTAAATAATTTCTTATTATTTTCTAGCTTTTCGTATTCAAGTCTATCCCGCTTACACCAAACTCTAGAGTGTTAGTGAGGGTTAAGGGTTAATATTAATATAATTCAATATGTTGGTCAAAGGATAATTTCGTGGGCTGAGAGCTGGATTTACGCAGCGGTATTTTTTTTGTTTAATCCGTTTGAAATTAATGCATGCAAGATGATTCAAACTTGGTCGCTCTGATACCATATTAAAGTCCATGCCACTTACACCAAACTCCATAGTTTTGCCAGAAGTTGAGGATTGAGGGTTAATATTAATATAACTCAATATGTAGGTCGAAGGATGATTTTGTGGGCTGAGAGCTGGATTTATGGAGCAGTATTTTTTGAATCCGATTGAAATTAATACATGCTAGAATTTCAAACATGGGTTGCTCTGATATCATGTTAAAGTCCATGTCACTTGCACCAAACTCTACAATGTTGAGGAGGGTTGAGGATTAAGGGTTAATATTAATATAATTCAATATGTAGGTAGAAGGATAAATTTGTGAGCTGAGAGCTGGATTTAAGTAACAATATTTTTTTTTAATTCATTTGAAATTAATACATGCCAGATGATTCAAACTTGGTCGCTATAATACCATATTAAAGTCCATGTCACTTGCACCAAACTATACCGTGTTGACGAGGGTTCATGGTTAATATTAATATTAATATAATTTAATATGTAGGTCGAAGGATGATTTTGTGGGCTGAGCTCGATTTACGCAACGGTATTTTTTTAATCCGCTTGAAAAAATGCATGCCAGTTGATTCAAACTTGGATCGCTCTAATACCATATTAAAGTTCCTACCACTTGGACCAAACCCTACCTTGTCGAAGAGGTTGAGGATTGAGGCAAGGGCGGAGCCATGATTAAAATGTTGGGGTGGCCATGGTACTATATATATTAGAAAAGTTGACATGTTAATTGAACTTCATAACAAAAATAAAGAGGAAGCAAAAATAAAACTTTTAACAAAGGTAAGGTTCGAACCCATGTTCTTTCATTAAAAGACCAAAAGTGCTACCACCAGACAAACTTATTCTTTATGCAATAGAGGCTCAAGCTAGGGATCGGCATTGGGCCGGGCCGTCCAAGCCAATAAAGTACAGACTCGGGCCGGATGTTTTTGGCCCTAAAGAAATTTTGGGCCGGGTCGGACCGGGCTTAATTATTATTTATGAAGCCCAAGCCCGTCCATAAGAGTCGGACTTTTCGGACCAAGTCGGATCAGGCCGGGCTATCTCTATAAAAATTGATAATTTGTATGTTTACTCTTTCAAAATACAAAAAAAAAAAAAAAAAAAAAACTTTACAAGTGAGATTTAGTAAACAGATAAAACGGGGTTATGTACAGTGTCCAAATGTTTCTCCATTTATCCAGCTTAAAGATTAGTTTTTTTTTTTTGAAAAGGAAATATTTTATTGAAAAGACAAAGGAAGCTAGGAAGTTCCAACAGGCCAAGCGGCCAAAAAAGGGAGAGTGTGGGATCATACACGCACCCACCCTAAACAAAACAGCAACTTGTTCGAAGAGGAGCACAAAATTTCTATGGTAGCAAGACACAGCTACCAAATAAAAAAAAAGTGGGGCCACACATGTACCCACCCAAGCTAAACAACAACTAACTCCAAGTGGAGCACAAAATAACCATGGTAGCTAGCTAAAGCTACCAAGCAAAATGAAGTGGGGCCACCCTCACCCCAGGGGCGGAGCCAGGATCAAAATTTTGGAGGGGCCGTACTACTACATGCAAAAATTCTTAAAGTTATCATGTTAGTTGAACTTCAATAACAAAAGAAAAAAAATACTATAACTCAATAAGAATGAATAAAAAAGCAAAGTTAATTTGTCAAATTGTGACGAAAAAGAAAGCAAAAAAAAATATACATAAAATGTTTTCAAAATGCTTGAGAAAATATTTACAAAGTTAGGGATTTGAACTCCACCTCCAAGCTAAGAGCACAAATCATTACCACTAGACTAACTTTGTTCTCTGCATACTTGAGGACGAAACAAGTATATATATTAACAATACAAAAAAGTTTCTATATAATAATCAATATTTTTTTTTAAAATAATTGGGGGGGGGGGGCCGTGGCCCACTTTGGACCCTATATGTAGATCCGCCCCTGCCTCACCCACCCCCCAAAACAAAGCTACCAAAATGCAACAGCAAGTGACGTTGGGGCCAACCCAACCGTCCAGTAGATGGAAATGTACAAGAAGCAGCCGCCGCGAAGATAGCGGACCAGATCGTCGCCGGGAGCTCGGAGGCGTGGGAGAAGATCTGACCTTCCTTCGTGGCGATAGCCAAGGAAGCTAGAGCTTTTGCCACCCCCATTAGCTCTGGAGGAGACCGACCGGAACACCGGGATAGGAGTGAGACAAGCCCGAATTTTTCGGAGTTTGTAGACGAGTGCCCAGGGAGGAGCTTCTTTGGCCAACACGATGTTGATTAGGCGTTGAGAGGACGTTTCAACCTCGTTGATCACCCACTTCTTCTCCCTGCAACAAGTGGCCGCATAAAGAAGAGCTTCCAATTCCGAGATGACGATATATCAATCTCGTCCAAGTAGAAATAGAGAGCGCCAATGAAGTTGCCGTTCGCATCGCGAATAATTCCGCCACCGGCCGTGCATGGGGGATCACCGATGCGACCGGCGATGTTAAGCTTCAGGCCGGACATCGGGGCCATCCAAGGATCGCTGATGTGAGCCGGAATCCGGCTGATTTGGGCCGCCCGGGAGACGCGCTGCTGGACGGCGGCAGCAGTTCCCTCTTGACGATGATAGGCGCTGTGTTGGGCAGCAACAGCAGCACCCACACGTTGCTGAAAGACGCTGGTATGGGCAGCTGAATCAGCGCCCACCTGCTGATAACCGCTGCTCTGGGCTACAGCAGCAGCGTCCAGGTGACGATTCATTTGATGCAAAAGTCCATTACACCATTCAAACTTTACAAGTGAGATTTAGTAAACAGAACATGCCAGTAGCTACATAAAGACTAATACCACATCTAATTTATTTAATTTATTTAAATTCCTTTGAAATTTATGCATGCCAGATCATTCAAACTTGGTCTCTCTGATACCATATTAAAGTAGATGTCATGACTTGCACCAAACTCTACAATGTTGATGAGAGCTTAGGGTTAATATTCACTACAAAAATTTGTCAGATTAGTGATGTTTAAAAACGTCGCCAACCTCGGTGAAAACGTCGCTAAATCAATTTAGCGACGTTTAGGACGACGTTTCGGGAACGACGAAAAAAAATGTGTCGCTAAACGAGAAAACGTCGCAAAACGTCGCTAGGGTGACGTTATTTGGCGATGTTATTAACGTCGCTAATTAACGACGTTATTTGCGACGTTAGTTTGTTGACGCTAATTAGCGACGTAAAAGGCGACGTTATCGTGTGGTCGCCGTTTAGCGACACTATTACGACATTTTTGGCGACCACGTGCTGACAAAAGATTTGGTGCCACGTGTTGCCACGTCAGCTTTCAGCGACGAATCCTAACGTCGCTAAGATAAAAAAATATAAAAAAAATAGGTTCCAGAATGCAAATGGTGCTGGAGCTGGAGCCTGAGCCAAAATATAGAATACAAAATACAAAATACAGAATCCAATCCCTGGGTTCGCCGACCCCCTCGGTGGAACACTCAACACCGGCACGCACAATACATTCCAGAATATACAAAAAATATAAAGAAAAAAATACTATCCGCAACGAACAATGTCAATATATAATATCCTCAACAAACCAAATCAATATCCGCAAATACGTACAAACTCAGTATCCTCAACGAAAAAACTGAATATCCCCAAATACGTACAAAGTCAAAATACAAAATACAGAATCTAATCCATGGGTTCGCCGAAAATACAAAAACAAAGATTGACACACAGTACTAATTCATGTGTGTTTTAAGTGTGAGAACGGATGGCTCAGAACACAACCCAAAATTCATTCTAGCATACATTAGTGTGAATCATCTATGTTCTGTACATATGGTGTAGTATACGTTCTTATCGAATCTAGTATCTAGTATCTGAAGAATGTAACAGAATCAAGATGAACTCACATAATGTAATACTAAAATATCATCTATTACTATATAAGATATAGTGATAGGTTGTCGTATCATCATTGCCGAGGGATGAGGGTCGGAGGACAGTCAACTTTATCTACGGCTACATAGTTTCTGCCTCACCAGTCGAATGGCTGCAGGGACTATGTCCTGATCACCATGTCGTACCATAGTTTCTGCCTCGCCAGTCAAATGGCTGCAGGGACTATATGTTCCGATCACCATGTTACCAATTAACTAACCAACAAAATTACTTGTTACAAATATCGGCACTATATGTCGCGAAACGTCGCTAATAGCGACTAATTTAGCGACGTTAGTATGAACGTCGCTAAATTCTAATTATATTTCCCCACCAATTCATTTTCCCCTATTTTACTCTCTCACTCTCTCTCCTCCCCCCCTCCGGCGCTCTCACTCTCTCCGGCGCTCTCATAGTACTTAAGTGTGAGAACGAATGGCTCAAAACACAATCCAAAATTTATTCTAGCATACATTAGTGTGGATCATTATGTTCTGTACATATGGTGTAGTATATGTTCTTATCGTATCTAGTATTTGAAGAATGTAACAGAATCAAGATGAACTCACATAATGTAATACTAAGACATCATCTACTACTATATAAGATATAGTGATAGGTTGTCGTATCATCATTGCCGAGGGATGAGGGTCGGAGGACAGTCAACTTTATCTACGGCTACATAGTTTCTGTCTCGCCAGTCGAATAGCTGCAGGGACTATGTCCTGATCACCATGTCGTACCGTAGATTAATACAAATGGAGCTGGAGCCTGAGCCAAAATACAGAATACAAAATACAAAATCCAATCCCTGGGTTCGCCAATGTAATGACCCGCTCCGCCCTAGCGGAACGCCGATTCCAACGGCAAGTGCAACGACTCGAACGAGCCGTCGACCCAAAGAGTTGGCATCGACCTGATAAAGAATCGATACAAGGCTTACATTAGCCCGTCAAGATGAATCCAGACTTAGACTTTCAAAGGCGCGCTCGGAGTATCGTTCGGTCGATAAGAACATCGCTAAGGTGGGTGGCTCCGATGAACCCGTCTTTGCTTAGCCTAGACACATAACAATACGGACACTATCACTGGAATCGCTAGGCGATAACACCGCGCATGCTAATAAATGACCCAACGCACCTAGCTAAAGGATTAATCCCATCTTGTATGCTTGCATAGAATATGGAAAGGAACATGGAAAATACGAGAACTCTCGCACCGCGCTCCACGCTCGTGCTAAGGCACAAGCTTACGTTCAAGTCCCTTATGCGTTCAACAATGAAACAATGAATGGGTTACAACAATAAAATGGGAAGACTATCAATATAGTCGTTCCGAGTAGAGTATAGCAACATTGAAAGGCTATGGGACCGATGGATCGCCAAGGCGACTCCCGCACAAGGAGTTGCGTAATGTATGAATGAAAGAGTAAACGAATAAGTCAATGAATGAATCAACGAATGAATGAACAAGTGAAAGAAAGAATGAATAAAAGATAAGAAGGATGGAAATGGTTAGCGACAGGTATGACGGGCACGTACAACGGGGCTCGATACCCGCGCTGCACGGACGCCAACCTGGTCGATAACGCATTAAGGCTAAGGGTTAGCCTACGGCTCAGAGACAGCCGTTAAGTTAAAAAGACAAGTTAATACGAAATGGTCGTGGACAAACGGCACGGACGAGGGGTGGTGATGCCGTGGCCGTGAAGAAAAAGGGATTCCACGGCATGATCAAAGTGTGAAGGACTTGCCGGTCCGGACAGAATCAAAGGAAATGGCTTACGTACAGGCCTGAGTACGGGCTTGGCCACCAGGGGACGTAAGGCCGGGTATTTCAAAAGACTATCAGGGTGTACCAAGCCGCACGCCATGATAGGTGAAAAATTACCACAGGGGAAGACATGTCTAAATTGGCTTGTGATGCCAGCGACCGATGCATGTAGATTAAGTGGGCTTTGCTGGTGGCGATCCACGTGCAAGTCCTTGCATTGAAATCAAAGTAGTCTAAGTTAATCTGAACAAAGCACCTTCTGAAAATGGCTTGAAATGTATCATACCAAATGATAATGAATTAGATAACACACCTACGACGCGCTAGAACCCGAGGCAGGGACACGTCCTTGATATTGAAAGTTTACAGGAGGCACGTTATGTTATTACATATGAATTGTTGACTAACTTGATTTGCTTTGGACAGGGAAGGCCGGACGGTAAGTATGGATAAGTAGTACATGTATTTCTATGTGACACTTGAATTTGGCAACACGGGATATGTTATGACATATGCCATGAAATTGATCCTAAGGCAAGATTAGAAAGACAATGAATGATAGAGATGCACAAAAGTAAATGGAACATGTTCGGTAATGATAGTATTGTGGGCGAGCTAGCCTCCCCACCAGTGCATAACAATGTACTGATAACCCCACAGTCTGCATGCAGGATGCAGGAGACGTCGGCGGGTGCGGAGCTTTCATCGAACGTGCTAAGGCGCGGAGCCAACTCTGGGGCCTTGGAACGTTGCAAGAAACTGAAGCACCCTATACAGGACATAATGTATCGGAACATCGCCATGAATTATTCCATGTTGTAAGCCACTTGGCACGCCTTTTATGTTTTAGAGAGAGAGAGAGAGCTTGAGCGATTTGTAATATCGGCCTAGCGCCGCTTGTAAACTTCTTGAATATCAATAAAGAGATTGAATTCGCTTCAAATTTGTGTTCCTTTACTTTCCGCTGCAAATGAGGACACTCTGTGCGACTCTGTGGCCTAGCTCAAATCGGCCGTTTCTGGACATAGCCTTGCACGGGCGCAACCTAGGCCCGTGCGGCATCACGCCTTAGCGAGGAAGATCGCTCCTGCGGGAGCGGAGCGTGACAGATTGGTATCAGAGCACGGCTTCACGTCCTTGGACTTCATTTCAATTTTCTCAGTTTTGAAAGCTCGGTTGGAAACAAAAGAAGTGTACGCTCTCTCTCGTTGTGCCTTGGGATGTTTCATACAATAAGTCTAATATTTTCAAAAGCTCGTACAAGTACTCGGTTGAATGGGATCGATAGGCGAAGGCCTTTGTGCCGAACGATGTTAAACATGACTCGATAGAAAACACATGCTAAGTTAGCAAGTCGCGTGCATGCCCAAATAGTCCTACGTCGACATTAGCAAGTGAGCGTGCAAACTTGAATATAGTCCGCATGGGATGGTTATGCGGCACAACTTAGTCCGCGTGTCGCGCACCTCAACTTCTGGTACAATCGAGTTACGAACGATATCAAGTACCGCTCGGTCAGGAACAGAGATACACTTAGAGTGTATATCGATAGGAACGCTATCAAACTAACGCTTAGGCGTGCACGGAAGATTTATTGGATTTTGAGGATTAGTGCGAACGACTTAGTACGTCGAGGCGACGTGAGCGATTACGTTAGAGATTCGTCGAACGAATCTGAAGGATGTCTTAGCGCGTGATGCGAATGTGATTGAGGATTTATAGAATGACTTGAACCCGAATGGTGTATGTGATAGCTTCGAGGAAGAATAAGAATAAGTGTCGACGACTAGTCGAGTGGCTCGAACCCTGAGTGGTGTATGGACGTCTTAGAAGTTATTCGAGCGAGACTAAAGGATATACGGATAGAAAGAGTATGTCAGAGAAAACGATGCAATCGCACAAAGCCTTAGTATGCGTCACGCTTAGTTGATCGTGACTTCGTGTGTCCCGAACGAGATGTCGTTCAGACAACTTGTGAATGGGCAACGCAAGTTAGAAAACAACTCGGAACGATGAATAAAAAGGAATGGTCTTGATCGAGGAAACTTAAAGGATCGCGCGTACGATTTCGGATTGATTCAAGTAAATTGTGACTTAAGTTTGGACAACGATCTTGAAAACTAGCTTGAGGAATAGCGATCAAACTTGATCTTGAATATCGAAGAAATTATGGAATATCCAACTCGGACAACAGCATCAACGCACGACTCGAAATCAGTTGCAAAGGAAGATCGTCAGGTTACGCATATCATTGATGGTATTGAGGCATATCAAAGATCGATATGCGATAACTCGGGGGTACTCTGACTCGGCGAATGACGGTCGTGCAAATTTCATTGTTCCGTTGGATGCTATACTTGGGATGTTAAAAATGTGTCGAGGAAAAGATAGACTTGGCTCGAGAATTTTTTAGTTGAACGTATGACGGTCAGACTATCGAATTGATATGGTTTGGATGAAAATAAGAATGCTTGGATTTGCTTCGTTGACAACCACAACGTTGACGTTCTTGTCTTATGCGAGCGCAACTCCAGCCTCGCACATGCGTCACGCTGGATTAGGACGATCACTCCGCGTGAGCGCTGATATGGTGATTCATACGGCGGGAGTGATTGAACTTGGATGGCGTGGCAATCTGATTGCTTCGACTTATGGTTTGACGCGAAGGTGGACTCGAGAATGACTTAGCGTGCGTGACGGTTGAATTTGAGGATTGCGTAGATCCAATCCACGTATCGAGAACAAATTAGTCTAGACGCAAGCAAGAGTTATGCCCCGATGAGAATAATTATTCCGCGGGAGTGTTACATGGTGATTTATGAACCACCATGGATAATCGGACTAGCGTGAGATTGGGACACAACATATTATCAAAGCTAGACGACCTCATGATCGAATACACGAATTGGTTAGAGTTGGTGATTTGAATGGATTCGAATACGCACAACGAATGCATTAATGCGAATAGGTGATCGTGCTCGATGTTTAGAAATCTGAGTGACGCGAGCTTGGGTAGAAACTCCCGTACAAACGAACAAATGGTTTGACCATAGGATTTGGGGCGAGCGCCGTGCAACGACCTTGCACGATGAGCCGTGGACATGACTTGTAACTATGACCTGGTGAGCTGACCTAGCGGATAGGCGGACGACCCTATGCCAAGTGATTGAACCTGTATGGTTTACAGTATCGTCCGGACGGACGATAGACTTGGGGCAGCAAGACTTAGAGTAGGACGAGGAACAGGGAGTGTGCGTGAACGACGATGAGAATGGCCCCAAACAAAGCGAATGATAGGAATGAATGATGCGCAGTAAAGTTGGGATAACGAATTGAATCATTGATTTGAAGACGTACTCGATGATAGTGCAATACTTGGTCTCGAATCGGACGGGAATTACTTAGACTTGGCCGACTCGGCTAAGAAGAAATCGTATTGATTTCGTTGACAAGAGTGCTTGAGAAGCGAACCGGATCATCTCGAGGACCGAGATAAACGATGGTGAGATGCACGCGAACTCGGTTTTAAATCGAAGTTAGCAAAAAAGATCGAAAAATCAAAACTATCACGAGTAGCTTGTCCGACTTCGCTAATCGCTAAGCTTGGTTGAAATATATGTACTCGGGGGACGCCTTGAATATGTGCACGATCCAAACTCAGCGATGTGATGAACTCGAATGCAGCTGCAAGTGGGTGTTGAGATGCGCATAAAGAAATGAGTGAGTTTGCCTCAGCCTACGACTCTCGAGTTTGATAAAAATACAACGCACCTCGTGCGACTGTTTCAGTCCCATGATACGTCGAAATAGCAAACAAGTCGAAGAAATGCGACAATTGAATAAGTACCATCAACTCTAAAATGAATGAAAAGTGATTTAATAAAAATCGACCAAATGTATGCGATACGGAACTTGGAGGGTATCGAGCATGGTTCGATGCCATCGAGCGATAAAGCCAGTCGATAAGAAATTGTCTACGATGCGCACACGATATGAGTTAGGGAACGGTAGGATGACCTGCACTCAAGAAGCCTCGAGGACGAGACTTGTTTTGAGTGGTGTATTATGTAATGACCCGGTCCGCCCTAGCGGAACGCCGATTCCAACGGCAAGTGCAACGACTCGAACGAGCCGTCGACCCAAAGAGTTGGCATCGACCTGATGAAGAATCGATGCAAGGCTTACATTGGCCCGTCAAGATGAATCCAGACTTAGACTTTCAAAGGCGCGCTCGGAGTATCGCTCGGCCGATGCGAACATCGCTAAGGTGGGTGGCTCCGATGAACCCGTCTTTGCTTAGCCTAGACACATAACAATACGGACACTATCACTGGAATCGCTAGGCGATAACACCGCGCATGCTAATAAATGACCCAACGCACCTAGATAAAGGATTAATCCCATCTTGTATGCTCGCATAGAATATGGAAAGGAACATGAAAAATACAAAAACTCTCGCACCGTGCTCCACGCTCGTGCTAAGGCACAAGCTTACGTTCAAGTCCCTTATCCGTTCAACAATGAAACAATGAATGGGTTACAACAATGAAATAGGAAGACTATCAATATAGTCGTTCCGAGTAGAGTATAGCAACATTGAAAGGCTATAGGACCGATGGGTCGCCAAGGCGACTCCCGCACAAGGAGTTACGTAATGTATGAATGAAAGAGTAAACGAATAAGTGAATGAATGAATCAACGAATGAATGAACAAGTGAAAGAAAGAATGAATAAGAGATAAGAAGGATGGAAATGGTTAGCGACATGTATGACGGACACGTGCAACGGGGCTCGCTACCCGTGCTGTACGGACGCCAACCTGGTCGATAACGCATTAAGGCTAAGGATTAGCCTACGGCTCAGAGACAGCCGTTAAGTTAAAAAGACAAGTTAATACGAAATGGTCGTGGACAAATGGCACGGGCGAGGGGTGGCAATGCCGTAGCCGTGAAGAAAAAGGAATTCTGTGGCATGATTGTCACGACCCGCACCCACTGTGAGGGTACGAGAACGTAACAACGCCCAGCCTACACCGCAGTGTCGGCGGTAGAACGCTGTCCTAGGTCAATCATCTAACAATATAAAGGTACCTGTACAGTATATACACTCCTAATGGAGGTGACATAACAGAACAGTCTCAATCACATCTAAGGCAGATACATAATAGTAAAGGTAGATAGAGAGATCAAAAGCACAATGTAATACAAATAAGAGGAAGAAAATCTAAGTGTCTAAGATAACAACTCAATAATATCCAGCTCAATACAAGTCTCTAAATATAACATCTCAGAAGAACAACTGAAAATCAAATAACAAAGCTGAAGAAAAACTAAAGCCTAGCTATCTAGCCTAGACTCTGGGAGTAGCATCCTGAACTGCAGCTGGGTCCTCCAGAGGAACCAGGTCGCAGGTGTCGTCTAAGCCTGCTCCGTAATAGGTGGTACATAGGGCCGCCTCCTCATCCTCTGTAATATTTTCAACAGGTCCAGTCAGGACAGGAGCGAGTACAGTACATCTCAACAGATCATAGCAGGTTAGAAAATATAATCATGCAGTAAAGTAAGATACATGAACTGAAGAAATACAGTATGTAAACAGAGAGAGAACTGTAATAGAAATATCTACTATACATAGAGAGCTAATAGTGACTAGTGAGTCAGAGTAAAATATAAACATGTGAATGGCATAGGAGATTCATGACTACAGCTAAAAGAGTGATTCATGACTACAGCTACTGGAATAATATTCACATGTCTATTTTCACTCTCCCATCCCCAATCGATACACAAAGATCTGTTCAAGTTATGTTAAGGTTCGTGAAACTTCACATGGCTCATAAAATGAGTGATACGTGAAGGTGATTCATGATGGCTCTGTGAACATGAGAGTACATGTGTCACAAGCGATTCGTGAATCAGAGGAAGCATAGAGATACGTAATGATTCGTGAAACGCACAAAACATGCAGTATCCGATGCTTCCGAGGGGGATAACATCTCATGAAAAGATCGATATAGTACCAATCCGTGTGACCAACGTGACAGTATCAAGTAAAGTAATTTAAAGTAGGAAAATAATTCTAAGCAGGATATGAAATGATCAGAGAATGTACTCGCCTGGTATCTGAGTGTCCAACTGAAAAGTACTGTCCGAGGAGTGGTGTCTGGCTCCTATTCAGAACAGCACAAGTCACAACAAGTCCAGAATGGTAAAATGAAGCACTACTATGCATTCTACATGAATCTAGGTCAATCTGGACCAAAGTCAACTCTTGGTCAACCTTAGAAGTCAAACTAGGTCAACCAAGTCAAACCTAAGTCAAACTAGTCTAACTAGGTCTAACAAGCCATTTCTAAGTCTAGCTAGACTATACAAGTCAATTCTAGGCCCACCAGTCTAATAGATACACCATAGGCCAATAGCACATATGTACCTATACCATTATCACATATGAAAGTATATGAATATCCCTATATACATATAGGCTAGTATATCCATATGCCTACATATATAATATATATTTATAATCACACATCTACAAGAGAAAATATATATATACATATATATGTATATATATGATACACACATATGTGTAATAAAGAATAACTTAGAAAACAACCCATAGGCTAATGAGTATAACATACAACCTATATGTCCACATACATACATATACACATGTGTATAGAGAGGGGACACTAGAGCAAGTGTCCAAGTGTATGTGTGTGTGTGTTCTAGAGGATAGGGTGATCTGTGATTAGTATCTAAGTGAGTGTGAAACAGTGAAAGAATATCTAGGTGTGTGTGTGTGTGACCATTGTGTCAAAACTTAGGTTCAACCCAAGCTAGGTGACAGCCTATACATAGCATACAATCAAATTCAGGTTTCATTCAGTTTTCACAAAACAGTCCACTTATCATTCAAAACATTCCAAACAAATTAAACTCAGTTCTTGTGTGTATAGAGGTCTTGTGTATGGGTTAACAGGAAGTAAAGGGAAATTTCAATCCATACAACTCACAACCCTATAGGACAGTCCAACCACTAATAGTAATAGTTGCTAAATCAGTTAAAAAGGGAAAGAAAACATCTCAGGTATTGTGTACACAGTATTGGGTTCAATACACTCTGAAATCAGAGTTCAAACAACCTATAATATCACATTTAAAATCATTCATCAGTCCCAAATGTAAATTCTCAGATTTTGAACCAAATCCTCATCCAAACCATCCAAATTTCAACATACATTTAGCAATCAACTAGGTGAACAAGTTAGAAGCTAGAAACCATGAAATTAACAGTTTATAATAGGTAAAAATTGATGACAAAATCCATTTAAAAAAACTGGAAATCTGAGTTGAAGGCTTGTATCAGGAAAAAATAGGAAAGAGGGGATTTCATCACAAATTCTAATTAAAACACCAATCTAATGGTTGGTACAGTATAACCACATTACCCACGTGTCACACAAGTGGTTTGTGTCCACTAAAGTGGACACAAACGTGTCCAGTATAATAAAACCCAAAATCGGGTAAACTGGATACAGCAGACTTGGGCAGTCTCGTGCGGGTGTGCACGCGTGTCGTGCACCCGACACAGGCCTTCCCAAGCCTCGTGCTCGTGTCCCCACCTAGTCTAGGTATAGGTGCTCGTGTTCATGTGTCTGCATCATGTCAATGCGTGTCGTGTCCAGAGTTATAGGGCTATGTCAGTACGTGTTTACACAGTGCGCACAGTTCAGTGTTTTCCCCGTGCACGACCAATATCTCCCAAACCCGACCATGAAATGTCGTGAAATTTGGGGAGAGGGATGACAGATGATGCCCCTAAGTCTCCACAAAATTTCGTGTCCAAAGAGTCAGTGTCGTGTCCTGTAGGGACCCCGAGATGCAGGGGATCCCCCAGGCCGCGCGCGAGCGTGTCCGAGTGCGTGTGCACGGTGTCCTAACGACACGACACAAGCACAAAACCAACTCAGAGGTACAAAAATGGACAAGCGACACAACAATGCAAATTTCCATTCCAATACAATTCGAAATTAACACAAAAAGTTTCACTGAGGCATTTTCACAAACACAAGAGCAGGACACTGATACGTGTCCTGTTAGGACACGAAACGACACAAAAACCTGGGGATTCCTATTCCTATAGTTAGGTTAGGTCTAGGGCTCCCTATTCATGCAATTAAACCAGAATTCTATGGTGAAAGTAGAGAGTTACCTCTATGTATCACAAACCCTAAAAAAAACTCAATGAGTGATGTTCTCTTGATGGTGAAACTCCTCCAAAGCTCTTCAAATCTGAGAACACTCATAACCAACAGAAAGTAGGAAGAATTTAGAACCCAATGCAATTTGTTTGGGTTAAAAAGGAATTAAAATGAATTAAATAGGAATTTCTAAGGTTGGGGATTTACCTCCTCTTAAACTTGAGATCTATTTCCAAGAGAGGCTAACCCTAAATGAAGGAGGTATTAAATAGGGGTGGAAAACCCTAAGTTGGCTGCCATGGGTAGGCTAGGATTGGTCTTGGGCTTAATTCATGGGCCTATGGCTTAAACACTAGGCTTTAAATTGCTAAGTCATAAGTCATTGACTTAAACCATAAGTCATGAACTAACTTCTCTTAAGTAATACTTCCTACCTTAAAACTAATTCCCAATGACTAAAAGTAGGTTAACTAGAGTTAGGCTAGGGTCACCAACTAGGGTTAGTTCTAGGTTAGTCTACAAGTCTCAACTAGTCATGACTAACACAACACATAGCAATATTTAATTAATATTAAAATCACAAAAATTCCCATAAATCATAATAAATTGAAATAAATCCTAAAATGCCCAAAATACCTTCTAGGCTATAATGTACTAGTCAAACATCCTAATCACATGGCTAGGATCTAAGGTTACACTAGTCAAACACCAAAATCAAAAGTCATGATCTAAAATAGTTTTAAAATAATTAAAAATTACCAAAAATTATATTATAATTTAAATATCATAATTAAATAAATTAAAATATAAAATTTCAAAATTACCCTTATTTTAGAAACTGGGTGTTACAAGTCTACCCTCCTTAGAAAAATTTCATCCTTGAAATTAAAATGGTAGTAGTCTCCTAGGTTAAACACCCCACAATCAAAGTCTCAAACACACCGTCAGATAATCATATGCGTCTGTCCAAAATCATGATACTCAGAATCTTCGTCATGCTAGTGAGCAATGTTACAATAATCACAGAGTCCTCGACTAAGGTACATACCTCTAGAATTATGGTATTTAAAATTTTCGCATTGCCGCATGCTTGGCAGCAAAAACCTTAAATTCCCACACTCGAGAAATACATCCAAAATCTGACTATATGTCCTCACAATGCCAGCTATCATGACCATAGAAGACTCTAGATTCCATAACTTAGGCGACCTAGCCCATACGACTCATCTCGGAAGAAAATCAAATCGAAAAGAAATGCCAGATCAAAACTTATCAACAGATAAGGAAGCAGATAAGAACAGATGGAATTGAATTTCAAGATAGATATAATGAGGCAAGGTGGAAATGGAATCGAAAGAACAGAACCTGCAAGCACCTCTCCCACTGCCTGAGCATCCTCGACTGTCATGGCGTAAGCTCGCCCCTGCTGGCCTCCTCCAGCCTGATGCTGATACTGCACAAACCTCTGCTGCTGCGTCGGTAACGGTCCCCGCTGCAGACCTACCGGAGCCTTGGCTCCTCCTCCTGGTGCTGTGCCTATGTACTGGGTACACTCCCTCAGCTGGTGGTCCGCTGCTCCACATAGTAGGCACCTGCCCAGCCTCCTCCTGCACTCACCCTATCTATGCCCCGGCTTCTTGCAGTAGGGGCAACTGACTGCCTGCTGTCTGGGTGCCTGATGCTGTCTGGGCTGCTGCTGTCCCTGCTGATGGCCGTGACCCTGGAACTGCTGTTGAAACTGATGCTGAACGTGCGGCCTCTTGGCCGGTCCTCCGCTACTGCTGCCTCCCTGGGAGTCTCGTCCCCTCTTGAGCCTAAGTTCAAGATCATCCTCTGCAGCTAAAGCGTCCACCAGGATCTCCTCAAATGTAGTGCTGCGAGCATTCTTGGTGTAGGACTTGACCTCCTTTACCAAGCCCTTCCGGAACCGCCGGGCCTTCGTCGTCTCCGACAAGTCCTCCATAAATCTGCTTAGGCGACAGAACTCTCCTGCGTACTCCTCCACGGACTGGTTTCCCTGGACTAGGGCCTCGAACTGGGTCTCGAGGGCTCCCAGCGCTGCGTCTGGAAAGAATTTCTTCTTGAACAGCTTCTTGAATGCTGCCCAAGTCTGTCCTGCTGTACCGACCCTCGGGTCGGTCTGGTACCATGTACGGGCCAGATCCTGTATCATGCTGGCCGCTGCCTCAATCTGGAGCCTCGTCGGGATCTCAGCCAACCTGAAAATCTCCTCCATATGCTTGATCCACTCATCGACATACAAGATCCCTTCTGTCCCTCGGAAGTCTCTCGGGTGCATCTTCTGGAAATCTTGGATGCCCTTCTCCCGTGGCTGGTATGGCTGCGGGGCTGCCGCTGGCTGAGCTACGACTCCCTCTACCGCAGTCATTGCCAGCTCAATGCCTCGTGTGAGCTCTGCTGTGTGCCTATGTTGCTGGGTCTGCTGACCCTCCATGTACTGCCGGAAGAAGGCTAACATCTGAACGGCGTCAATTGTCCCTGCAGGTGGCTGCTACTGCTGAAGAAGTACATCCGGAATCACCGGACTCGGCTCATGCCTCACTGCTGGTGGGGCTCCTCCAATATCTGCCGAAACGCCTACTCCAGCTGGCATGACTGGGGCTACGGTACCAGGGGCTGGCTGCTGAGTATGAGAGGTGGCAGACCTCTCATCGACGGCCCCCTGGCCCTAGCGATGCGATCACGTCTCAACCATCCTGGAGATACAGACCAAAAGGAATCAATTGCTGAGAATGAGTCGAAATATCAAAGGAGGACAGTTTAAATTCAAGGAAGACAATAAGCGACAAAATATAGATATACGGAATCTGAATAAGAGTTTTTCCTATTTGTGATTGAGTACCTTCAAAAATTACCTAATCCTACTGCAGGCTGTAGTGATACTCTAGTTCGAATACTACTACATAAACTCGACCTGCATGGGCCACCACTAAAAACGTGTCACGATCCGCACCCACTGTGAGGGTACGAGAACGTAACAACGCCCAGCCTACGCCGCAGTGTCGGCGGTAGAACGCTGTCCGAGGTTAATCATCTAACAATATAAAGGTACCTGTACAGTATATACACTCCTAATGGAGGTGACATAACAGAACAGTCTCAATCACATCTAAGGCAGATACAGAATAGTAAAGGTAGATAGAGAGATCAAAAGCACAATGTAATACAAATAAGAGGAGGAAAATCTAAGTGCCTAAGATAACAACTCAAGAATATCCAGCTCAATACAAGTCTCTAAATATAACAATATCTCCGAAGAACAACTGAAAATCAAATAACAAAGCTGAAGAAAAACTAAAGCCTAGCTATCTAGTCTAGACTCTGGGAGTAGCATCCTGAACTGCAGCTGGGTCCTCCAGAGGAACCAGGTCGCAGGTGTCGTCTAAGCATGCTCCGTAATAGGAGGTACATAGGGCCTCCTCCTCATCCTCTGTAATATTTTCAACAGGTCCAGTCAGGACAGGAGCGAGTACAGTACATCTCAACAGATCATAGCAGGTTAGAAAATATAATCATACAGTAAAGTAAGATACATGAACTGAAAAAATATAGTATGTAAACAGAGAGAGAACTGTAATAGAAATATCTACTATACATAGAGAGCTAATAGTGACTAGTGAGTCAGAGTAAAATATAAACATGTGAATGGCATAGGAGATTCATGACTACAGCTAAGAGAGTGATTCATGACTACAGCTACTGGAATAATATTCACATGTCTATTTCCACTCCCCCATCCCCAATCGATACACAAAGATCTGTTCAAGTTATGTTAAGGTTCGTAAAACTTCACATGGCTCATAAAATAAGTGATACGTGAAGGTGATTCATGATGGCTCTGTGAACATGAGAGTACATGTGTCACAAGCGATTCGTGAATCAGAGGAAGCATAGAAATACGTGATGATTCGTGAAACGCACAAAACATGCAGTATTCGATGCTCCCGAGGGGGATAACATCTCATGAAAAGATCCATATAGTACCAATCCGTGTTACCAACGTGACAGTATCAAGTAAAGTAATTTAAAGCAGGAAAATAATTCTAAGCAGGATATGAAATGATCAGAGAATGTACTCGCCTGGTATCTGAGTGTCCAACTGAAAAGTACTGTCCGAGGAGTGGTGTCTGGCTCCTATTCAGAACAGCACAAGTCACAACAAGTCCAGAATGGTAAAATGAAGCACTACTATGCATTCTACATGAATCTAGGTCAATCTGGACCAAAGTCAACTCTTGGTCAACTCTGGTCAACTCTGGTCAACCTTAGAAGTCAAACTAGGTCAACCAAGTCAAACCTAAGTCAAACTAGTCTAACTAGGTCTAACAAGCCATTTCTAAGTCTAACTAGACTACACAAGTCAATTCTAGGCCCACCAGTCTAATAGATACACCATAGGCCAATAGCACATATGTACCTATACCATTATCACATATGAAAGTATATGAATATCCCTATATACATATAGGCTAGTATATCCATATGCCTACATATATAATATATATATATAATCACACATCTACAAGAGAAAATATATATATACATATATATGTATATATGATACACACATATGTGTAATAAAGAATAACTTAGAAAACAACCCATAGGCTAATGAGTATAACATACAACCTATGTGTCCACATACATACATATACACATGTGTATAGAGAGGGGACACTAGTGCAAGTGTCCAAGTGTATGTGTGTGTGTGTTCTAGAGGATAGGGTGATCTGTGATTAGTGTCCAAGTGAGTGTGAAACAGAGAAAGAATATCTAGGTGTGTGTGTGTGTGTGACCATTGTGTCAAAACTTAGGTTCAACCCAAGCTAGGTGACAGCCTATACATAGCATACAATCAAATTCAGGTTTCATTCAGTTTTTACAAAACAGTCCACTTATCATTCAAAACAGTCCAAACAAATTAAACTCAGTTCTTGCGTGTATAGAGGTCTTGTGTATGGGTTAACAGGAAGTAAAGGGAAATTTCAGTCCATACAACTCACAACCCTATAGGACAGTCCAACCACTAATAGTAATAGCTGCTAAATCAGTTAAAAAGGGAAAGAAAACATCTCAGGTATTGTGTACACAGTATTTGGTTCAATACACTCTGAAATCAGAGTTCAAACAACCTATAATATCACATTTAAAATCACTCATCAGTCCCAAATGTAAATTCTCAGATTTTGAACCAAATCCTCATCCAAACCATCCAAATTTCAACATACATTTAGCAATCAACTAGGTGAACAAGTTAGAAGCTAGAAACCATGAAATTAACAGTTTATAATAGGTAAAAATCGATGACAAAATCCATTTAAAAAAACTGGAAATCTGAGTTGAAGGCTTGTATCAGGAAAAAAATAGGAAAAAGGGGATTTCATCACAAATTCCAATTAAAACACCAATCTAATGGTTGGTACAGTATAACCACATTACCCACGTGTCACACAAGTGGTTTGTGTCCACTAAAGTGGACACAAACGTGTCCAGTACAATAAAACCCAAAATCGGGTAAACTGGATACAGCAGACTTGGGCAGTCTCGTGCGGGTGTGCACGCGTGTCGTGCACCCGACACAGGCCTTCCCAAGCCTCGTGCTCGTGTCCCCACCTAGTCTAGGTATAGGTGCTCGTGTTCATGTGTCTGCATCATGTCAATGCGTGTCGTGTCCAGAGTTATAGGGCTATGTCAGTACGTGTTTACACAGTGCGCACAGTTCAGTGTTTTCCCCGTGCACGACCAATATCTCCCAAACCCGACCATGAAATGTCGTGAAATTTGGGGAGAGGGATGACAGATGATGCCCCTAAGTCTCCACAAAATTTTGTGTCCAAAGAGTCAGTGTCGTGTCCTGTAGGGACCCCGAGATGCAGGGGATCCCCCAGGCCGCGCGCGAGCGTGTCCGAGTGCGTGTGCACGGTGTCCTAACGACACGACACAAGCACGAAACCAACTCAGAGCTACAGAAATGGACAAGCGACACAACAATGCAAATTTCCATTCCAATACAATTCGAAATTAACACAAAAAGTTTCACTGAGGCATTTTCACAAACACAAGAGCAGGACACTGATACGTGTCCTGTTAGGACACGAAACGACACAAAAACCTGGGGATTCCTATTCCTATAGTTAGGTTAGGTCTAGGGCTCCCTATTCATGCAATTAAACCAGAATTCTATGGTGAAAGTAGAGAGTTACCTCTATGTATCACAAACCCTAAAAAAACTCAATGAGTGATGTTCTCTTGATGGTGAAACTCCTCCAAAGCTCTTCAAATCTGAGAACACTCATAACCAACAGAAAGTAGGAAGAATTTAGAACCCAATGCAATTTGTTTGGGTTAAAAAAGAATTAAAATGAATTAAATAGGAATTTCTAAGGTTGGAGATTTACCTCCTCTTAAACTTGAGATCTATTTCCAAGAGAGGCTAACCCTAAATGAAGGAGGCATTAAATAGGGGTGGAAAACCCTAAGTTGGCTGCCATGGAGGGCTAGGATTGGTCTTGGGCTTAATTCATGGGCCTATGGCTTAAACACTAGGCTTTAAATTGCTAAGTCATAAGTCATTGACTTAAACCATAAGTCATGAACTAACTTCTCTTAAGTAATACTTCCTACCTTAAAACTAATTCCCAATGACTAAAAGTAGGTTAACTAGAGTTAGGCTAGGGTCACCAACTAGGGTTAGTTCTAGGTTAGTCTACAAGTCTCAACTAGTCATGACTAACACAACACATAGCAATATTTAATTAATATTAAAATCACACAAATTCCCATAAATCATAATAAATTCAAATAAATCCTAAAATGCCCAAAATACCTTCTAGGCTATAATGTACTAGTCAAACATCCTAATCACATGGCTAGGATCTAAGGTTACACTAGTCAAACACCAAAATCATAAGTCATGATCTAAAATAGTTTTAAAATAATTAAAAATTACCAAAAATTATATTATCATTTTAATATAATAATTAAATAAATTAAAATATAAAATTTCAAAATTAACCTTATTTTAGAAACTGGGTGTTACAATGATCAAAGTGTGAAGGACTTGCCGGTCCGGACAGAATCAAAGGAAATGGCTTACGTACAGGCCTGAGTGCGGGCTTGGCCACCAGGGGACGTAAGGTCGGGTATTTCAAAAGACTATCAGGGTGTACCAAGCCGTACGCCATGATAGGTGAGAAATTACCACTTGGGAAGACATGTCCAAATTGGCTTGTGATGCCAGCGACCGATGCATGTAGATTAAGTGGGCTTTGCTGGTGGCGATCCATGTGCAAGTCCTTACATTGAAATCAAAGTAGTCTAAGTTAATCTGAACAAAGCACCTTCTGAAAATGGCTTGAAATGTATCATACCAAATGATAATGAATTAGATAACATACCTACGACGCGCTAGAACCCGAGGTAGGGACACGCCCTTGATATTGAAAGTTTACAGGAGGCACGTTATGTTATTACATATGAATTGTTGACTAACTTGATTTGCTTTAGACAGGAAAGGTCGGACGGTAAGTATGGGTAAGTCGTACATGTATTTTCATGCGACACTTGAATTTGGCAACACGGGATAGGTTATGACATATGCCATGAAATTGATCCTAAGGCAAGATTAGAAAGACAATAAATGATAGAGATGCACAAAAGTAAATAGAACGTGTTCGGTAATGATAGCATTATGGGCGAGCTAGCCTCCCCACCAGTGCATAACAATGTACTGATAACCCCACAGTCTGCATGCAGGATGCAGGAGACGTTGGCGGGTGTGGAGCTTCCATCGAACGTGCTAAGGCGCGGAGCCAACTCTGGGGCCTTGGAACGTTGCAAGAAACTGAAGCACCATATACAGGACATAATGTATCGGAACATCGCCATGAATCATTCCATGTTGTAAGCCACTTGACACGCCTTTTATGTTTCAGAGAGAGAGAGCTTGAGCGATTTGTAATATCGGCCTAGCGCCGCTTGTAAACTTCTTGAATATCAATAAAGAGATTGAATTCGCTTCAAATTTGTGTTCATTTACTTTCCGCTGCAAATGGGGACACTCTGTGCGACTCTGTGGCCTAGCTCAAATCGGCCATTTCTGGACATAGCCTTGTACGGGCGCAACCTAGGCCCATGCGGCATCACGCCTTAGCGAGGACGATCGCTCCTGCGGGAGCGGGGCGTGACAGCCGACCCCCTCGGTGGAACACTCAACACCGGCACGCACAATATATTCCAGAATATACAAAAAATATAAAGAAAAAATACTATCCGCAACGAACAATGTCAATATATAATATCCTCAACAAACCAAATCAATATCCGTAAATACGTACAAACTCAGTATCCTCAACAAAAAAACTGAATATCCCCAAATACGTACAAAGTCAAAAATATAGTACAGTCTAAAAATACAAAAATGAAACTACTGATCGCCTGGAGCTGGAGCTGGACACGGTGCTGGAGCCGGAGCTGGAGGAGCGCCACCAGATGACGCACAAATACCGCTCGAGTGAGCCAAAGGCATGCAGCCACTTCCCTCCCTCTATTCCCCCTCTCCCTCTCTCATGCTATCAACGTCACAACTTTTTCAGTGTTGCTCCCTATAATGATGATGAACGCAAAAATCAAAGACCCCCCTCTCCTTTCTCACTCTTCACAGTTCTCACAACAGGAAGGATCAGTATTTTCTAGTTCTCTTCCATCCATCCATTCCTCCGTTCTGATCAAGCCGCTTCCTTCTCCTCTCCTCCACCATGGCTCTGGACCCATCTGCTCCTCCTTACTTTTCTTCTTCTTATTTGACTCTCTCAGCCACATATGATATCCAGCTCAAGTGTAGAGACGGGGGAGAAGAAGTGGGCAGGAAGAGGAGGGGGAAGCAGCACAGCCGGCGGCATGACCTGGAGGAAGTACAGAGGTTTTCTTCAACATCCGTAGGAGAACTATAAGGATATATTTTTTTACAACATGTCACCATGTCAAAGACCCTTAATGTGACAACCATGTTACCACGGTGTCGGAAGACTAACATGTCATAATTTTCTAAGCCGTGTGTTTTGACATAATCCTCCAACTCTTTCCTCCTATGTAGTAATCTTGCATTTCTTTATAAAGTGCAAGATTACTACATAGGAGGAAAGAGTTGGGAGGATTATGTCAAAGCACACGGCTTAGAAAATTATGACATATTAGTCTTCCGATACCGCGGTAACATGATATTCACATTAAGGGTCTTTGACAAGGTGACATATTGTGAAAAGATATATCCTTATAGTTCTCCTACGGATGTTGAAGAAAACCTATGTACTTCCAGGTCTTGCCGCCGGCTGTGCTGCTTCTCCCTCCTCTTCCTGCCCACTTCTTCTCTTCCGACTCTACACTTGAGCTGGATATCATATGTGGCTGAGAGAGTCAAATAAGAAGAAGGGAAGTATGAAGGAGCAGATGGGTCCAGAGCCATGGTGGAGGAGAGGAGAAGGAAGAGGCTTGATCAGAACGGAGGAATGGATGGATGGAAGAGAACTAGAAGTACTGATCCTTCTTGTTGTGAGAACTGTTAAGAGTGAGAAAGGAGAGGAGGTCTTTGATTTTTGCGTCCATCATCATTAGAGGGAGCAACACTAGAAAAGTTGTGACGTTGATAGCATGAGAGAGGGAGAGGGGGAATGGAGGGAGGGAAGTGGCTGCATGCCTTTGGCTCACTCGAGCGGTATTTGTACGTCAGATAAAATACAAAAAATTTAATTTTTCTCCAAGTGTGAGAACGTATGGCTCAGAACACAACCCAAAATTCATTCTAGCATACATTAGTATGAATCATCTATGTTCTGTACATATGGTGTAGTATACGTTCTTATCGAATCTAGTATCTAGTATCTGAAGAATGTAACAGAATCAAGATGAGCTCACATAATGTAATACTAAAACATCATCTACTACTATATAAGATATAGTGATAGGTTGTCGTATCATCATTGCCGAGGGATGAGGGTCGAAGGACAGTCAACTTTATCTGCGGCTACATAGTTTCTGTCTCGCTAGTCGAATGGCTGCAGGGACTATGTCCTAATCACCATGTCGTACCGTAGATTTATGCAAATGGAGCTAGATCTGGAGCCAAAATACAGAATTCAAAATACAAAATACAGAATCCAATCCCTGGATTCGCCGAAAATACAAAAGCAAAGATTGACACACAGTACTAATTCATGTGTATTTTAAGTGTGAGAACGGATGGCTCAGAATACAACCCAAAATTCATTCTAGCATACATTAGTGTGAATCATCTATGTTCTGTACATATGGTGTAGTATATGTTTTTATCGAATCTAGTATCTAAAGAATGTAACAGAATCAAGATGAACTCACATAATGTAATACTAAAATATCATCTACTACTATATAAGATATAGTGATAGGTTGTCGTATCATCATTGTCGAGGGATGAGGGTCGAAGGACAATCAACTTCATCTACGGCTACATAGTTTCTGCCTCGCTAGTCGAATGGCTGTAGGGACTATATCCCGATCACCATATCGTAGTCCAATACAATCCAGAGATTGACACAGTACTAATTCATATATGTAGTCCAATACAAATAGTCTAATACAAAAACAACCCATAATATAAATAGTCCAATACAAATAAGTACTAATAGCTAATGAGAACCACGCAGCTCACGCAAACGCTCAGTGATACGATCACGCAACCACCTCGAATAAATGGGATAGACGGTGGCAGGAGAGATGTAGTCCCTTGCAAGTGCTGCATGAATAGAACTCCCGGTCTCACTAGCTACCGGTGTTGGATGAATAGAACTCTCGGTCTCACTAGCTACCGGTGCCACTTCCTCCTTAACAGTAGGAGGAGCCACCTCAGCATTTACTGTTTCCCTCAAACGACGTACCGCTCCTCGGGTCATGGATGCCATCTGGTAAAATCAATATTCACAGGGAGGAGCGGTTGAAAATGAATAAGAGAACTATCAGAGAATCACATAAAACTAACTAGAACTGAAATACAGTAATTGACAAATAAATGAAAGAACTATCAGATATGATACTCGAGTATCAATGCGATACTCGAGTATCGGTATTGTGATTGCGATACCGATACACATAGGAATGGTCTGATACTCAGAGTATCGGTATCAGACCATTCTGTATTGCGAGGGGAACAACACTATAGCGTTGATAGCGAGATAGATAGAGAGAGACACAACTAAGTAGCACTTGAACTTTAACTAAGTAGCACTTGTAACTAATGTATAAAATCACCTATTGATACGATGCAATGATCAATTTTAATCATAGTAATATAAAATGACAAAAATATAATACGTATAAAGAATTAGAAAACTTACATAAGCTTTGGCAGCCATCTTTTTCGTCATCTCTGTCCAGAAATCTGCTCTGAGTCAATCCTTTGCCCCGGAGCTCGAGTGGACATCCTTGAGTAGAGCTCGAGCGAGAGATTCCTGACAGCATGGTGGTCTCCTTTGTCAAAGGATTCTTGCTCGTCCCACAACCAATCAAAAATTTCTTCATTTCTAATATCTTGAATATGAAACTCTGTTTCACATTTGGTTCTTATATACCAGAAGGTAGAGCCAAATGTGAAGCAGAGCTTCATATTCAAGAGATTAGAAATGAAAAAAAAATTTGATTGGTTGTGGGACGAGAACAGATACTTTAACAAAGGAAACCACCATGCTGTTAGAAACCTCTCACTCGAGCTCTACACGAAGGATGTCCACTTGAGTTTCGGGGCAAAGTTTTGGCTCAGAGCAAGAATCTGTTGATGGACCACATCTACCATGCTGTCAGAGAGACCCATCTGAGTTGGACGTATACTCTGATAATATCTCCTCCAACACTCAATCCCACTACTGATATCATTCTTGTAAATGTGATATCTCAGAGTATACGTCCTACTCAGATGGATCTCTCAGAGTATCCTCTCCGGTTGGTTGTCGAGCCATAGGGTACAGAATCCAAAATACAGAATCTAAAATACAAAATCCAATCCCTGGGTTCGTCGAAAATACAAAAACGAAGATTGACACACAGTTCTAATTCATATGTGTTTTAAGTGTGAGAACGGATGGCTCAGAACACAAACCAAATTTAATTCTAGCATACATTAGTGTGAATCATCTATGTTCGATACATATGGTGTAGTATACGTTCTTATCGAATCTAGTATCTAGTATCTGAAGAATGTAACAGAATCAAGATGAACTCACATAATGTAATACTAAAATATCATCTACTACTATATAAGATATAGTAATAGGTGGTCGTATCATCATTGCCGAGGGATGAGGGTCGGAGGACAGTCAACTTTATCTACGGCTACATAGTTTCTGTCTCGCCAGTCGAATGGCTGCAGGGACTATGTCCTGATCACCATGTCGTACCATAGTTTCTGTCTCGCCAGTCGAATGGCTGCAGGGACTATATGTCCCGATCACCATGTTACCAATTAACCAACCAACAAAACTACTTGTTACAAATATTGGCACTATCGGTGCGTTCGAATCGGAGTATCACATTTTTTGGTGTCGAAAAACAAATAATTATACTAAATTATCAGATTTTTTGACACTATCGGTGCCCCTGACCAAGCCCCCCTTACACCACCCCTAACCCGGACCCTAACCCTCCCCTCCCCCTGCTCCCCTTCCCCAGCCGCCCCCATGCCCCCTGCTCCCCTCCTCCAGCCGCCCACAAATACCCACCCCTAACCCGAACCCTACTTACTAGTTTCCTTAGGGTCTCATGCTATATCCTTTACAGGAAGGGTATCGAGTATTACTAATCCCTAGGTTAATTTCTTGTATTGACAGAGATATTTGAAAGTAGGAGGAATACCTGGTATTACGAAAATCGAGATTAGAAGACTCCTCGGATCTCTTCCTCTGGATTTATGTGACAGGGCAGAGACAACTTGCTAGGGTTTGTATGCTAAAAGGAGAATCGACTGCCTTGTTATTTATATACATATTCAGTTGGTGATGGAAAATGATAGGGAGGTTGGATTTAAACTAGGATTTGGATTTAATCCCCAAGGATTTGTACCACTCTGTACGTGGAACAGGGTCCAGAGTAGAAGGGGTCGGCTAATGCTAAAGTTAGACAACAACTGAACATTTGAAATTCAACTCTTCCATTTAAACCCTTGCTAATTACATATTTCAGTCCTATTGATTTCATGGCTGTTTGTGTGACTAAACACTGAAAAAAATAACTATTTAAGGCAAAAAAATTTAAAAGAGCAAGAGTTCTAAGTAAGGATGTTAGGTTTAGGGATTTACACTCCCCCCCCCCCGTCCCTCCCCCGCCCCCTCCCCCCCCCCCCCACACCCCCACCCCTAACCCGAACCCTAACCCTAGCTCCCCTCCCCCCAGCCCCCCTCCTCACCTCCAGCCGCCCTCACCCCCCTGCCACACCCCCCAGCCACCCCCCACTTACCCCCCAACCACCCGTATCCCCCCTGCCCCTCCCTCCGAGCCACCCGCACCCCCCAACCACCAACAACCAAAATAGAGAGAGAGAGAGAGAGGGAGGGGGAGAGTCACGTACCGGAGAGGGAGGAGAGTCGCCGAAGAGAGTGAGAGTCGCCGGAGAGAGTGAGAGCGCCGGAGGAAGGGATGAGAGAGAGTGAGAGAGTAAAATGGGGAAAAATGAATCGGTGGGGGGAATATAATTAGAATTTAGCGACGTTCATACTAACGTCGCTAAATTAGTCGCTATTAGCGATGTCATAGCGACGTTTCGCGACGACTAGCTAGCTCATGTAACTAATATACGTTGTTGTCACGTCGCTATTTTCGTCGCTAGTAGCGACTGTTAGCGATGTTTCAATTATACGTCGCTAATGTCAACAATTTAGCGATGTTTTATGAACGTCGCTAAATTTACGTCGCCAATTGAGCAGATTTTAGTAGTGATTAATATAATTCAATATACAGGTGGAAGGATAATTTTGTGGGTTAAGAGCTGGGTTTACACGACATTTTTTTTTCTAAATCCGATTGAAATAATGCATGCCAAATGATTCAAACCTACCACGTGGACCAAACTCTACACTGTTGACGAGGGTCGAGGGTTAAAATTTATGTTTTTAATATTTTGTAACTCGAAAAGTCAAATTTGAAACCGCTAAAATTATCTTAGAAGGGTTCGGAACAGATTTGGATATAGATTCTGTGAACCTTAATACATCTAAAGAAACAACATGATCCATGACAATTTGGTACCAGGGAATTTTTTTTATAAAGTTAGAATGGGAAACCTATCCCCATGTAAAGTTTAGGTCATAAAAATTATTTTCGGGAATTGAGAAACCAAAATAAACAATTTACCCATAAAACATGAAATCTTATCCCTTAAAAATTATGTGGGTATATTTTTTTTTGTCCCGACAAAAAGAACTTTTTTTCTACTCTTCTTAATTTTTTCTTCCTTTTTCTTATTTGTAGTTTTTTAGAACTTTTTATTTTTTTAAGTTTGTTTTGTTTTTGTTTTTCAGTTTAATGTTCTTTTTGTATTTTTTTGAGAATTTTTTTTGGTTTTTTTTAATCTTTTTTTATTATATTTTTTCAGTTTTTAGTTTTTATTTATTAAGGATGTATTTTGGATTTTTTTTTTATGTTTTAAAGATTTTTTAGGGGTCGTGAGTGCTCAGTTTTTTTTAGTTTTTTTATCATTTACAATTTTCTACCGACAATATTTATTTAGATAGGAAACCAAACGTTAGAATATAATTTTCCAAACTAATTTATTACCGAAAATTTGATTCGCAAACATATAAAATCTCCCAAAATACCTTACCAATCAATACCAACAAATAGAGAAAGCAGTTGGAGTTGGTAGGAAATAATAATGGAGATGGAGAGAGATTGTCCAGACCTTGGGGTAGATGGAACTGGCAGGGACGAGGAGGTCATGGAGGAAGCCATGGCAGTGGAAGAGCAGTTTGGTCTGCCCGTGATGGAGTGGTGCTAATTAATAGGGACGAAATGGTTGACGACACGTCTATGGAAGTTTATTTTTGGATATAATCTATTCAGATAGAACCATAAAAAACAAGCATTAACATTTAAGATAAGTTGTTTAATTATTTAGTTACCCTTAATCATTTTGGCTCCAATTTTCTTGTTTCTCTCTCGTTGGAAGGAAACTAATGCCTGTTGATTGAACAAACAACAAATAGCAACCAAATAAAGGAAGAGAAGTATTCGAAAAGGAAAAAGATAATCAGTGATACATGTGGTGCCGTAGGATCATCGGTGATACATGTAGTGGCGTAGGTTTATCGGAATCTTGTGGTGAAGTAGGTTCTATTACATATTTGCAAATATAAAAAAATAAAAAATAAAAAATAAAAAATAAAAAATAAAAAGTAAAAATAAAAAATAAAAAATAAAAAATAAAAAATAAAAAATAAAAAATAAAAAATAAAAAATAAAAAATAAAAAATAAAATAAAAAAAGAAAAGAAAAAGAAAAAAGAAAAAAGAAAAAAAGAAAAAAGAAAAAAGAAAAAAAAAAAGAAAAAAGAATAAAAAATTTAAAAATTTAAAAAAATAACAAAAACAAAAATAAAGAATAAAAAATAAAAAATAAAACAAAAAAATAAAAAATAAAAAATAAAAAATAAAAAAAGGAAAAAATAAAAATAAAAATAAAAATAAAAATAAAAATAAAAATAAAAATAAAAATAAAAATAAAAATAAAAATAAAAATAAAAATAAAAATAATAAAAATAAAAATAAAAAGTATAACATCAGGGGGAGAGTTAAAATATTTAACAAAAATTAGAATTAATTATTTGTGTTGGAAGTCTTCTGTTTATAAGTAATTAGTTGTGTTGGAACTCTAACACATTACCGATAACGACAAACAAGTGAAAATTCAAAATTTAAAGCAACTTTAATTTGAAATTGGTAGAAGGGTAATCTCGGAATGAAAAAAGTATTAACATGTCACGCCCTAAAACCAGAATACTGGCAAGTAGGGATGGACCAGGCTAGCTACGTATTCCAAAGTACTCAAGTACTCTGAAATAACGTATAAGCTGTCAAAACATGGGGGTTACTACTACAAGCCAACAGTCAATCCTAGGTCAAACAATCCTAGGTATCTCAATCACAGGCAAATATGCATAGTACCAGAAGTATGATCATCGGACATAAAATAGTAAAGCGTCCCAAACTATATATACATGGATGATCATGAAGCTAGTAATACAAAGTGAAGAACTAGCAAGAGTAATAATCATACATGATAAGCTCTAGCTATAGTCTATAATACGCAAATCATGTTTAGGCCCGTAAGCTAATCATATACACTAGTTTAAAATAGTTACGTCACAAAAGAATAATGTACATAACTAGTGGGAGAATGATATAGGAAAATCCACTAAGGTACTCTGGTGCTCCGGGTAGTCACCGTCGAGTAGATGGTACGAAAGATCCTCTTGGCTCCTCTATCAGATCTGGCCAAACAAAATCGGTGAGGTCAGACCCCCAATAGCAAGTACCACAAAGGAAGCCAAACTATGAACTAAAACCAGCAATAACTAACATAGCAATGGATATAGACATAAATAAGTAAATACGGATCGAGACTCGTACACTACCAATACACTTATCCCGAGAATAGAAAAGACAATAAGCAAAACAACATGGAGCATAAAGTAATTAACGTGTGACATAATGTAAATGTGGATATGTAAAATAAATAGAAGCATGTGAATACGTAAGACAAACTGGACATGTGAGCATGTGAGATATATGAACATGTGATCATGTGAGATAACTGGACATGTGAGCATGGGCGGCAACTGGGACATGTGAGCATCTAAGGTAACCGGGCTATGTAAACATGTAGGGTAACTGAGACATGTGGGCATGTTAGATAACTAGGGCATGAGAGCATATGAGAACTATATAGAACGACAAATGATAAGATAACTTAGAAACTATTCCGGAACCCAAGTTACAACCCGTAAACCAAACAAGGACCGGAGTTGTAACCCTTCTCCTGAATAGAACTTCGTCTCTAATCAATGTACAACATAGGAATCATGTATAGCGTGTGAGACTAAATAGGACGACAAATGACAAGATGACTAAGAAACTATTCCGGAACCCAAGTTAAAACCGATAAACCAAATAAGGACCGGGGTTGTAACCCTTCTCCTGAACAGAACTTAGTTTCTAATCATTTATCGACAAAAGTAAAGCATAAACAATAATGTACTGAAATAAAAAATACGGACACTGCCTAGACAAAACTAGACTGGACTGGACTCCATACAACAATCACGGCCAAGCAATGAGTACTGCTTTATACATTAGCTAACTAGGGTTATCACAATCCTAATTACTAACATATGCACTTGTGAGAAATCCAATCTAGTTACCTGTCCTGCAGACTACCCGACGTATCCAGGCCAAAAGAAAAAGAAAGTAATGGTGGATACATCGTCCGGAAGACAAATGTATCATAAGATCTAATAGTGGGTACATCGTCCATGAGACAAATGTACCCTAAAACATATAAAAGGTGCAACACTCGACGATGCGCTGGAAGTGTGCTCATCATGACAGATAGCTCCAAATCCATTCATGTTGGGGCCGGGACAAAGGGCTTGCAGGCAACCAAAACATTCTCCCCTCCCAATGCATCTAGGTAATCAAGCTAGTTGTTTAGTCCTTAACGTTTTCTTGTTGGATTCTGGGTGTGGCATTCCGCAGAATCCATCCTAAACATGATATGCAAGACTGGACAAAAGCAAGAATTTACACTACAACAAGCCACAACAAGAAAACGTATAATAAGCTGGAAGCTAGGAGTGCGCTACGACGAGCCACTATAGAGAAAATAGGGAGTGCACCATGACAGGCCACTATCATGTAAGCAAGGAAAAGATATGTACAAGAGTGCACCACGACGGGTCACTATCTAGTAAGCAAGGAAAAGACATGTAACATGAGTGCGCCACGATGGGCTACTATCTAGTAAGCAAAGAAGACATGCATGAGTGCGCTACGACGGGCCACTATCTAGTAAGCAAAGAAGGCATGTAACAAGGGTGCGCCACAACAGGCTACTATCATGTAAGCAAACAAGATATATAACATGGGTGCGCCACGACGGGCCACTACAAAGAAATTCTAGACATGGCATAGACTGCAAGGTACAATAATTCCGGGAAGGCATGGCAATACATATCATAGCAAATAAGAAAGAATCGAAAGGAAAGACATATCATGGCATGTGAAAAGGAATAAATAAAAGCAAGTACATGACATAGAATAATAATTGAACATATGCTGGTGTCAAGTGTATATAGAGTGTACAATTATTATCTAACTATACAAGATCATCAAGATGAGATCATGTTGTCAGGTTTAAGTTAAGTTCAATATTTACAAGTTATCAAGTTGGATCATCGCATTTTAGGTCAAATATAGAAAACAAGCAAAGAAGATAAAAAACTGTGATTGAAACTATCTATCGCATATGAACTCCAATTAAAGTAAAACAAGAAGATTCTTGAAGCCAAGACAAAGATCTACAAGTTTGATGTTTTGAGTTTTTCAAGATTCTAACAACAAAACAGCTTAAACAAGCAAAAACAGCCATTGAAGACAATCTACGCATGGGTGCACTATGCGCACGAGCAAAACTGCCCATGGCGTGCGGTGTACGCATGTACGGCGCGCGATATGCGCACTGCACGCGTAGGCAAAACTTTCCACGGTGCCAGGTGCGCGCAAGCATGGCGCGCTGGCGCGCGAGATGCGCTGCGCGCAAGGGCAAAAATGCCTACGGTGCAAGGTGCACACAAGCACGGCGCGCGGGCGTGCGACAGAAAATCGTGCGGGAGCGCGGCGCCCGAGATGCGCTACGCGCGCGGGCAAAAATGCCCATGGCGCAAGCACGATGTGCGGCGAAAATGCTACACGCGGTACTGTTCATCGTCCCGAGAGTACTTACCAAAAGGTGTGGGGAACCCATGAACGCGAAAAATGGCATAACTAACTCAAAATAAATCGAAATCAAGTGGTTCAAAAGGCAAAATTGGGTAGAATGAAATTTCCTACAACGTGGAACCCTTAAATTTTTAAAATAACAATGTTTAAGTGATCAAAACCAAGAAAAATCAAGAAAACTACAAACTTCGATCTACAAAAATATAAACTTCAAAACCAAAAATTCCAAGTTCTAAAGAAGCTTAAACTCATGCAAGGTAGAGAATAGAACGAACAAAATGGCAAAATAATAATGTTCAAGATTTGGCAAGATGTACTTGCCTAGGCTTGGGGGAGGAGTAAATGAAGAAGAAGATGAAGAAATAAATGAGAAGTAATGAAGTGAGAGAGAGATAGAAATTGGTTTATATACCAACCCTCTCATCGAAAACCAACCCAAACCAAGCCATGCCAAGTTGAATCAAACCAAATTAAACCAGGTTAAGATTAAACCAAGACAAGGCTAAGAAAGATAAGTCAAAATACGGATCACCTGACAAATATCAGAATTTCATACACGTATACTGAAAATACGTATAACGAAAAAATGGGAGTGACGGGTATGCCGTCGGTATACACTGGTATACTGGCGGTATGTCGGTCAGAAAGAAAATCTATAAGTTGAAAAAAAATTAAAATATTTTGAAAACCAAGAAAATACGAAATACAGTACATAAATATGTATCCGTATATAAATATCGATACTGTGAGACGAGTCTCACAACTCTCCCATCCTTAGAAAAATTTTGTCCTCGGAATTTCCTAAAGCTAGTCGAGCATGATAACCAAAGCAAAAGCTCAAGAAAATAAAACTATCTCAATAAAACAAAGCATGGCATATAAGTAAATGAAGGCAACAATAATATAAATAAATGCGTAAGCAATAACACAACCACAATCAAGAAGGGCTGGAGGCATTTGAATAAATATGTCTCCTGAGTCAGTTGAGTAGGGACCCGCCCTCGCTGGCTTACGCTAACTCCCAAAATAGATAGGGGTCAAGTCTCGAAGAAAGTCGATACTAATGACTTAGTCTAAGACATGAATCTACCTAGGAAGTATCTTTGTAGTCGAGACATGTGATAGATGTCATGTATCTTAAGATACGAAGACAGAAGAGTGATACGAGAAACTCTCATTCACTCACCGAATAAGTCTAGCAGACCGTTGTACTCCTGATATCGGTGGAATATAAGGCCGCCGACAAGAACCCAAGATATACTTCCACTACCTGGCCTGCTACTGCAGGATAAATTAAAAGGGCATAACTGAAAGAAGACCATAAAGATGGTACCTGAGACTCCCTAGATACTACCCTCATGCCGATAGTAGAGCTTCCACTGAGACTGCACATACAACTGTGCTCTGTGCTGCCTGATCCTCTGAGCTCGTGATGGCGGAGGATACTGTGCCAATGGCTGAACATATAGTATTGGCCCTAACAGCTCATCCACTGCTGGAGGTGATGACCGATGCGACTGAAAGGACTGAGGTGGTACATCTGGTGTAGCTGGTCGTCCTCAAGATGTCGGATAGGGGCAAGTGCTAACTGAATGGTCCTCCGCTCCACAGCGGAAGCATCACCTATTGTCACGACCTGCACCTGCTTTTTGGACGCGAGCTCGTGAACAAGCCAGCTACATATCGAGCGGACTCCAGCCCAACCCGAATACGTAAACGTTGTCTGGACTATGTAATGGGTCTAATCATGGCAAGGCATCACTATATCTCAATCCACAATAAGAATATAAAACATGAATGAATAATTATGGGTTATGGTCTGCAGCCCACTAGCAAATTGTCCGATTAGACTCCAAGAATAACATAAGTCTATGAAACTAGGCTAACAAGCAGGATATATCGTAAGTGCACGAGAAGATAATAAAGCAATATCACTAGCAAAATACCTGAATCATGCAGATGTAAATGACTACACATGCTCAACTAACTAACTGTGGCTCCCCTTCCCAAAAATTTTTGAAATATTTTTTTATTAATTATTTTTTTTGAATGGCGATTTTTAGATTTTGTAAATAATTATTTGGTTAATTATTACGGTAGATGACTTTAGCCATGGTGGAGTTTTGGAGTACAAGGTGACTAGAAATCGTGTTACGGATAGTACAAGGGGTGCTTTGACTAGTGTATTAGCCCTGGTAAGGAAGTCTGAGCCATAGTGATGTCCTAACTAGGAAAACCAGGCCAAGTTACGACTTAACCTTTACCAAATATTTTATTTATTTATTAATTATATTATTGAGTTTTAGGGAACCTGGTTGTACCGAACCTGTCCAGATTGGGCCCAAATCAAACCCAAGCCCATGTAGGCATGTAATGGGACCAAATACGGCCTTGTAGACATGTTTAGTAAATGCAAATATTTTTGTATATATTTTTATGAAATTGGCAATTATTTTCTAAATATTTGTTAATTATATGTACATTATAGGTATTATTATTATTAAATAATGTTTTACAAAGTTTTGTATGATCTTCTGGAGCCAGATACACTACAACAAAAAACCCTTTTAATGACGGCTAAAAAACGTCATTAATGACGAACCATGACGCTTTTTTTTCCACAGCAACCGTCATGAAAATGGGTATTATAAATATTTTTTAAAAGCGTCATAAAATAACCGTCATGAATAGTTTCTATAAAAGCGTTATGAATAGTTAATATATAGTGCACAATTCAGAACAATTTTAAAACGTCATGAATAGATAACATGTATAGGCTCAATGAAGCACATTTATAACACTTTATACTATTCAAATTAGCACATCCAAATCAGTCCATATAATTGTCAGGCCTAAAAATCAAATTAACATTATATATCACCATCTTTATTACATTTCTCAAAATAGAGTACATATCAACATCTTCATTACATTCTCAAAATAGAATATCCAAATACATATATACATTTACAAATACATATATACATTTACAACTACCAAAAAACCTGCACCCAGAGCTCTGTTGGACTACCAGGGACTAAAGGTCCTCCAACTGCTAAAATCTTTATGGAAAAATGTAGTATCCTCGTTTGTTTGAATTTAATGTCTCTTGCAATTGATTGGTCCACATATGAAAGAAGGAAAGCTGAAAAAAAAACCAAAAAAAAGATTACATTGGAAGCATGAATAAACTTGACAGTACATTCTCTTAAATCAACATGAATAAGCTTAAAAAAGATTACATTGGAAGCTGAGCAGCCAGCATCAAACTTCTCAAGCAGCACCAACATGTAACTTATAGTTAGGGATAACAGTACCTAGGAAACTCCCCAACCAATGAGCCATCCAGACCGGTCAAGAAAACATTATGAACCAATAAGCAAGTAAGTCCTTGAAACACAAGCAATAAAACATAGAGGGAAAAAATTATGTAGTCCCAACATAGAGGGAAAGGAATTATTTTTTTTCAACCAATTTAAAATATGCCATTCATGATTTGAACCTTCTAAATAAATAAAACTGTAATTGGTAAACCAATTTAAAATAATACCATGTTAAAATCTATGCCACCAATACTCTAATTTCTACAACCAAGGATTCACCACAAACACATAGTTGTTACCATGTAATGTATTTGCTTTTTCTGGCATATGTAAAATAGCTCATTCTTTCATTCAAGTTATATTATAGTTCATAGTAACTCAGGTCAATTTGCAAGTACAGAAGTATGACATAGATGAAAGTAAAAGGTAAATCAACTAAATGAGGATAAAACTGGTCTTATCCAAGACTAATATATACTTTGTTAACACAAGTAAAAGCTCACAGAGCAGAAACTAAGGCAGCTAACTGAACTTAAATAAATCCATGTTAAGTTGTGTGGAAGACTTGTTACCCAAACTTTAGGGGAGGAAAGACCGAGTCACAGTCATGTATAGAATTGATTCCCAAAGGGGAAACAATGCAATAAGTATAGAATTAATTCCCAAATTATAAAATCTAAAGAAGGTTTCCACAGGTCGAGCATAAATGCTTTTATCGCTACCAATTGGGTTATAGATCTCCTTCATGTATCTTGTCATAAAACGAAACCAAATTCTACACTCTTCCTACTTTCCTGAAAAAGACTGATGAACAAGAAGCAGAAGGGGAACTTCAATTGCAGTAAGCTACACGCACCTCGCTTGAAAGCTATCGGTGTGGCTATCATAGCTTAGTTCAGCATCATAACATGACAGCATAAATCCTACATGCCCATGCTGCCAAAAAAAGAAAAAAAAAGAACATTTGACACTGATTAGTTGCTTGTTCAGATGGTTAACCACAGCTGCTATACTAAAATTATGCAATGTTTGTAACTTCAAATTTGGCAAGCTATTGTATAAAGTAAAGTATGACTTCTAATTGTTTCCAAATCGAATAAATCGTTCATAATTATAACTATCAAGACTTGTACCAGAACTTGAAGTTGCTATAGTATGCAATGTTTCATATAACCTGTAACTTCAAATTTGACAACGTAATCTCGGATAAAGTAAGATATGAATAATTGTTTCCATATTGAATAATTCGTTCATAATTATAACCATCAGGACTTGTACCAGAACTTGAAGTTGCTATATTATGCAATGTTTCATATAACCTGTTAACTTCAAACTTGACAAGCTAATCTTGTATAAAGTGAAGTATGAATAATTGTTTCCATATCGAATAAGTATGTCCATAATTATAACCATCCAGACTGGTACCAGAACTTGAAGTTTCCATTTCAAACAGAGCAAGAGCATGTCAGAAAGATGAAACCGATAACATCCAAGAAACTGATGATCAAATCGATATACCTCGCGATTGTAGACTTGAGCAGGGAACCAAAATCTGCAGCTCTCGAGAGACAGGTACCAAGACATGACGGAGTCCCGAGGCAGAGGACACCTCTGCTTGTCCCCGCCACCGAGCCTAGACCTGCTTAACCTAACTCAAAATGGGAATGGTGAGTATGAACCCTAGATAAATAAGAAAAAGTATTAAAAAAACTATAGAATGGCATCAGATCCAAAAATTCCCCTCAAAGAATAATAGAAAATTGAGACAATATTCTATCAGAGAAAGTAATTGAGACAATATTCCCCTCGAACCTCCCGCGCAGCGTCACGACCGCGCCCGCGGCGGCGGGCTGGCGGAGGCTGACGTCGGACACGGCGCCGCTCCCGCTCAGAACGCAGACGCCGCGCTGGCGGCGGCGGGCGTAGGCGACCACGGAGCCGAAGACGTCGCACCCGTCGCCGATCTCCAGCATGTGCGCGTAGGGCGTTGGTGCTCTCGCGGGTGATGATCACCGGGGGCTTCGGCTTGTTCTTGGACCCGAGGGGACGACCGCTCTTGAGGAAATTGGGGGAGAAAAGGTTTGGAGAGATCGCACCTCGGCTAAGATCCATTGATCAGAAATCCTAACCTAACTCTTGAGGAAATTGGGGGAGAAGAGGTTTGGAGAGATGCTGCTCCTTAGAAAATGGATGAGAAATGAATTTTCTCTCTCCCACTTAGCTTTTATAGAATGAAAAAATTACAAGTTTGCCACCGCTCTAAAGTATTAATGACGTTTTGTTTTATAAACGTTATAAAAAGCCCAAAATTAGTCCAAACCGTCATAGAAAAAAGGTATTTTTCAACTTTATAACGCTTATGTATCAGCCGTCATTAAAACTCCCTGTCGAGAGTCATTAAAAGGGTTTTTTGTTGTAGTGATAAGTAGTGTGCATGATTATATTATTAATTGTTATTAGGATTATTATTTACTATTATTGGTTATTTTATTATTTTATTGTTAAATAAAATTACCTCTCTCTCTCTCTCTCTCTCTCTATATATATATATATATATATATATATATATATATATATATATATATATATATATTCTTTATATATATATATTTTATATATATATATATATAAGAATATATATATATATATATATATATATATATATATATATATATATATATATATATATATATATACATACATAAAAAAAAAAAAAAAAAAAAAAAATATATATATATATATATATATATATATATACATACATACTCCTAGGAATGGGCCATACCCTAGGAATAGATAATAATGAGTTTTTATTTAGAATTTTGGAGATTATTATAAATATATAATTGTGCATTTGGGATGTGTTTGAGACTATATATTTCCATAAATAAGTATAGGATAATTATAAATATTTTCTCTTGAAAAACTATAGTGTATATTATTTTATATACATGAATATTTAGTAGGTTGTATTGAATATGTACATCTATATACTAATTATCGTATACATGCATTATATAAATATATAAATATAACATGGATATTTTTACATACATAAATATACATGTACTCATCCCTTAGATACATATACTTATATAAAAGAAAAAGAAAAGAAAACAAAATCCTATACAAACCAATTCCTCCAACCGTATGTGTAGCAGCCTGAGCCCACACCCGAAGCCCAACCCATGCTCAGCCCCGCACAGGAAATTCCCCCTGCCCGAGCGCAAGTCCCCGACCCTGTTCATATATATACGACGACAACAGCAAACCTAACCCTAAACCTATCGCTCGAGCAGCACAACCCTACCACCCCCGACCTCGAGGGCGACCACGGCGCCGCAGGCCACTATTGGCCGGCAGACACACGCGCGCGCGCGCGGGTGGCGACAGCAGCCGCGATACCAATATCAGCAGCAACCCCACGAAGCTTCTGGAGACAGTTGTGAGACTTGGACTTTCTGACTTGTTGATTGGCGATATATCGTTGGTTCTCCGTACAACTCTCAGGCAAGTATACCTTGCCGAACATATGCAATATTTATATTGTTTTTTTTCTATTGTACTTCTTTTATATGGTTACCTGTTTTCCATATTGTGATTGGTTTGTCATCGACTGTTTTACTTGTTTCTAGATTTACGTGCACGTATAGAATATTCGATATTGCTTGATTATTGGTCTTTTCATGTTACCTTGTCTCGTGATTGAGTTGTCAGTTTCTATATCTTGTTCTTGACTTAACTATTCTTGACTGGGAGTATCTTATATTGTACTACAGTTAAGATATACTATAGATTGGGAGTATCTTACATTGTACTACGACCTATAGTCGATTCTTTTATCTTGATATTGCTTGATTGATCAGACTTGAGACATACTATAGATTGGGATTATCTTACATTGTACTACGACCTATAGTATATATTAATTGATTGATTGACTTGATTTACGACACTAAGAATTGGGAGTATCTTGCATTGTGCTACGATTTATAGGAGTCTGCTTGACCTTGTATTCTTTAGAAGAGGAGATCGATACTAGAATTGGCTAACCTCAACCGAGAGTATCCTGCTTTTTACGTCAATTAAAACACTATAGATTGGAAGTATCTTGCATTACAAGCTATAGGAGTTCTGATTGATAGTTAGCCAAGTCTAGTATTACATTTCCATACGACTCGTCGTCCTTAGATGTTCTCCTTGCAGTGTTCTTATCCTCCTTACATATTATTTACTGTCATATTAGTAGGCATGTTTTATGTATCTTGCTAGTCCTCTGAGGACATGATGATCTCTTCAGGTAGCTGATTGCACAGAGTTAGTTAGCTAAGCATGTGGTAGTTGACTTCATCTGCATGATTCAGGTATTTTGTTAGTGTTATTGATTTACTATCTTTCTCGTGCTTTTGTTATATATTCTGCTTATCAGCTTAGCTTTATAGACTCATATTATTCTTGGGATCTAATCGGACATATATGCTAGTGGGCTGCAGACCACGACCTATAGTGTCCATTCATGTTTTATACTCTTATTGTGGATTGGGATATAGATTGGTTTTGCCATGATTTGGCAATTTACCATAGCCGTGACAGCGTTTACGTATTCGAGTCGGACTGGAGTCCGCTTGATGCGTAGATGGCTTGCTCACGAGCTCGCATCCGAAAAGCGGGTACGGGTTGTGATACTAACTCCGTGTAACCAGCTACCTGAAGAGATCATCAGGTCCTCAGAGGACTAGCAAGATACATAAAATATGCCTATCTAACAGTTTATCATGCATAAAAAAATAACCAGAAACGAGACAGAAACTGACAAGTGCTATGAACATGGACACGAGAACAAGTGCTCATAAATGTTCTGCTAGCAAAAAAACATGAACAATCTACGTGTGTTGAAATATCATTTTTGACATGTGAACGGCTAAGGGATAAATACGGCACCCTGTACGTGTCGTATGCAGCTGCTATCAGTCAAGATCAGATATTTTAGGGATATTTTTGGGTAATCCACATGTCTACTAAGATATTTCTCCGCCCAGCGAGTACTCATGGAATCAGGTCACAAGCATGGTAAATCACATGAATGACAGTCAAAAAATATAAACAAAATCTATGATACTAATCTCCGTGTGGCAAGCGTGTCAACAAGCAGAAGAGGCATTGTCACGACCCGCACCCTGAAGAACGGCACGAGAACGTGGGTACGTCCAGCCTACGCCGCAGAATCGGCGGTAGAACGCTGTATAGGTCGTCTATATACACTACAACTAGACAAAATATAAGGGTATCTGTCATGTCCGTACGGAGGTATAATATGGCATAACTCAATCACAAGAACAAACTAGGATAGATAGCACGAAATAGAAATATGATAGAAGGGAAAACAAGAAATGAGTTCAGGATCCAATCTAGCTCAGAGATATAAACAACATCATAGAGTCACAAAATATAATATAAAATACTACAGTCTGAAAGCACTAGCTGGATCGCAGTCCAGGCAAACCTAACTAAGCTATACTAGTCCAGGTGTGCAAAGTCTAGTAGCTCAACTGCCAGGTCACAGTCCTGGCCTAAGTCTCCATCCGTCCCGACCCCATAGTAGGTCGGGTAGTCTGCCTCGGAATCATCTGTAATATATCAACGGTATCCTGTCAGGAAAATGAGCAAGTACAAACACTAACAGCAGTTCCATATGAATTGACAAATTCTATGAGAGACAATCATAATGAAATACAAGACAAATATCAAAGCAGGAAATATAACTGGGTATGTGAAACAGGATATCATGTCATGGTGATAATACATGAATGTAGAATAGAACAACGATATATGATGTAATAAAGTAAATATAAAATATGCCATGAATTATTAGTGCGTTATGTGATCGACTTAGGTCCAGATCAGGCTGTTCCATCTGACCGGCTATGAACAGGTGTACAAAAGAGCAAGATCAGGTCGGCCACCATAGAAATCTATGAACAAGTAGGGTCAGGCTTTACCCGTCGTGAGACGAGGGTATAGCTATGAACAAGTAACATGTACGAGTGTGAAGAACAAGTAGGGATTTGATCACACAACCACTAATAACTTCCCATCCCCGAATAGTATAATGGATCCGGACGTGACACGTCATGAACGGGACTCAAAAGCAGGGGGCCAGCCCACTCCCAAGTCAATATCCATACAAGTACAGGTAACAAGTCGAGCAATGTACCAATATACCAAGTAATCCAGGAACAACATCTCATGACAGGATCCGACATATACTAGTCCGTGAATGTTGAAATGGAATGGTCTGGATTGAAATGGGTGAAATATGGACTGTTATATGGATGATGGAATGATTTTGTAATGGGTTAATGGGGATCAAATGATGATGGATGAATGGATTGCAGTTGGACTGGAATATGGAATGGATGGATTGAAATGGGGGGCTGAATTTGATGTTTACTGATACCAACAAGGGACTGAATTGGAATGAAATATTTATGTGAATGGATGTGGAGATGGACTGATATACATAGATGAAATGGATATGAAGTGAATGTGGATGGGGGGTTGAATATATGGGACTGCACTGCACTAATCAAGCAGGGAAACAAGTGCCCTGGTACTGCTGTTCGATTATGCCGCATGGTGCTGCTGTTGCATCCAAACCTGCTGCTGCTGTCCTAAGGACAACAACTCACTGCTGACCTGCTGCTGCCAAAGGGGCAGCAGCTCCTCCCCCCTTCACTCCACTTTCTCTCCTCTCTATCACTCTCTCTAAACTCCACACACACACCTATATATATATATATATATATATATATATATATATATATATATATATATATATATATATATATATAAGATACATGAAGGAATAAGTAAGGACACTCAAGAACAAAATATTATCATAAATAATAAAATAAATCCAAAAATATTCAAAAATAAAAAATGACCAAAATACTCCTGTTCTTGAAAACTAGGGGTGATAAATCTATCCACCTTAAAAAAAATTCGTCCTCGAAATTAAAACAAAGCAATCACAGGAAGCACATGCAGAAAACAATCCCATTCAATACTTTTCAAAATAATCAGCAATAAAAAACAATCTCTTTGAGGCACATCAAACACTTGTAAATAAAAACTGATACGTGTCCGATACGGACACGAAACCAACACAAATTCACTCCTATCAAAAGTTAAAATTAACAATCACCAATGCAATAAATACTAAAATAATTCAAAGAGGTCAATTGACCAAAATATTCTTAGGCCAGGAATGATATTAAAACTATCCTAATCACATGGTTAGGCTCTAGGTCAAGCAGTCTCTAGGGTTTCACTAGCAACACATCAAAATCACAAGTCATGGCTTTAATAGTTTTAAAATAATAAAAAATCTCCAAAATTATATCATGATTTAAATGTCAATAAATAAATGATTAAAATTACAAAAGTCAAAATTATCTTCAATTTAGAAACTGGGTGCTACAAGTTCCTCGAAATTAAGATGCTGGTTCTCCTTATAGGTCAAACATCCCACAAACATAGTCTCAAAATCATGCAGTTCGATAATCATATGCGTCTGTCCAAAATTATAATACTCAGAATCTTCGTCATGCTAGTGAGCAATGCTACGATAATCACAGAGTCCTCGACTAAGGTACATACCTCTAGAATCATGGTATTTAAAATTTTTGTATTGCCGCATGCTTGGCCACGAAAACCTTAAATTCCCACACCCGAGAAATACGTCCATAATCCGACTATATGTCCTCATTATACCTTCTAACATGACCATAGAAGACTCTAAAATCCCATAATCGAGGCGACCTAGCCCATATGACTTATCTCAGAGGAAAATCAAAATCATATCACAAGAATAACAGAACAAAATTGATCACTTAACAAGGAACAAATAGAATCAAATTTCAAGACAGTTATAAGGAGGCAAATGCAGGAATGGAATCGAAGATTGGAACCTGCAATCAGCCCTGCTACTGCCTGTGTGTCCTCGAATGTCATGGCGAAAGCTCGCCCTGCTGGCCTCCCCTAGCCTGCTGTACTCTATCCTGGCCTGCCTGTCTGGCTGCACGAGCAGCACAGTTCTTCATCTTGTGATCTGAAGCTCCATAGAATAAAAAAACTCCCAGCCTCATCCTGTAAGCCTTCCGGGTGTGCCCCGGCTTCCCACAGAAAAGCACACTACATGGCCTGCCTCTGGCCCTGACCCTGCTACTGGTGGACACGTGCTGGTGCCTGCTGAAGCTGTAACTGAGGCTGCTGCTGCTGAAACTGCCTCTGCTGAAAGTGAGGGCGCTTGGCAGGCCCCGCACTAGAACTCGCTCCAAGAACGTCACTGTCCCTCTTCGGCTTGAGGTCGAAGTCCTCCTCAGCTATCTGTGCCTCTATCAGTATCTGCTCGAAGGTCACATCGTGTCGCCCGAAAGTACGAGTTCGAATCGTATGAATAAGGTCTCTCCTGAACTTGCGGGCCTTATACCCCTCATTCTAGATCAGATCTGGTATAAACATACTCAAACGAAAGAACTCCGCTGCATACTCGTCCACCGACGAGTTCCCCTACACCAATCCGACGAACTGGGCCTCCAGAGCTGTCAGAGCCATGTCGGGATAGAACTTCTTCTTAAAGAGCCGCCTGAAGTTCTTCCATGTCAAACCCCTCATCGATGTACGAGGATCCGTGCGAAACCATGTCAAGGCGATATCAAAAAACTGACTCACCGTAGACGTCACCCAAAGTCCCCTCGGAATCTCTGCTAACTCCAGGCTCCTCTGGACGTCCTCCAACCAGTCATCAGCATACAGGATACCCTCGGTACCCTTGAAGTCCCTCGGGTTCATGTTTCTGAAATCCAGACATGTGTCAGGCCTCCCCTGATTCTGCTGCTGAACTGGGGCACCCTGAACTATACCCGAGATTACCCTCTCAACTGCTGCCATCGCCAGCTAGTAGGAGTTCTCCATACTCTGTCGTAGCACCTCTGTCTGGCGGTGGGATGCGTCAGCCTGATGCTGCTGTGCCTCTGCCTGGGCCCTCTGGGTCTGCATCATCTACTGTAGAAGGACCATCATCTGTTGTGCATCCGTCGGTAGCGGAGGTGGCGGTGGAAGAGTCTCAGGAATGACTATGGACGGTCCCGTAGCTGGAGGTGGAAGACCTCCTAGAACTGTCACTGCTACTCCCGCTTGAAGGACATGAACTGAGGTGGCAGCTCCCTCAACTGCAGCTCCCGCAGCCGGAGGTGGAGGTCCTACCGGATCCGACCTCTCTGGAACACCACTAGGTCCTGCTGCCTGAGAGCGAGTAATCGTCATCCTGAGGACAGATTGAAATAAGGAGGTCAATATGGCACATGATAAGAAAAATCAAGGAAGGACAATTGAATTCAAATGCAAGAAGAGTTTTCATGGTAATCAAAAGATCAGAATTTTCCTAAAATGTGATTGAGTAACTCCTATCATATCCTAGATCCTATGTCCTAGTCGCAGGCTCGTAATTACTACTCTAAGTCGAGCACCATTACGAGATCGTACTAATTACGACATCGATCTGCATGGGCCACCACAAAAATATGTCACGACCCGCACCCTGAGGAAGGGCACGAGAACGTGGGTACGTCCAGCCTACGCCGCAGAATCGACGGTAGAACACTGTATAGGTCGTCTATAAATACTACAACTAGACAAAATATAAGGGTACCTGTCATCTCCGTACGGAGGTATAATATGTCATAACTCAATCACAAGAACAAACTAGGATAGATAGCACGAAATAGAAATATGATAGAAGGAAAAACAGGAAATGAGTTCAGGATCCAATCCAGCTCAGAGATATAAACAACATCACAGAGGCACAAAATATAATATAAAATACTACAGTCTGAAAGTACTAGCTGGATCGCAGTCCAGGAAAACCTAACTAAGCTATACTAGTCCAGGTGTGCAAAGTCTAGTGGCTCAACTGCCAGGTCACAGTCCTAGCCTAAGTCTCCATCTGCCCCGACCCCATAGTAGGTCGGGTAGTCTGCCTCGAAATCATCTGTAATATATCAATGGTATCCTATCAGGAAAATGAGCAAGTACAAACACTAACAACAGTTCCATATGAATTGACAAATTCTATAAGAGACAATCATAATGAAATACAAGACAAATATCAAAGCAGGAAATATAACTAGATATATGAAACAGGATATCATGTCATGGTGATAATACAGGAATGTAGAATAGAACAGGAATATATGATGTAATAAAGTAAATATAAAATGTCCCATGAATTATTAGTGTATTATGTGATCGGCTTAGGTCCAGATCAGGCTGTTCCATCTGACCGACTATGAACAAGTGTACAAAAGAGCAAGATCAGGCCGGCCACCATGGAAAGCTATGAACAAGTAGGGTCAGGCTTTACCCGTCATGAGGCGAGGGTATATCTATAAACAAGTAACAGGTTCGAGTGTGAAGAACAAGTAAGGATTTGATCACACAACCACTAATAACTCCCCATTTCCGAATAGTATAATGGATCCGGACACGACATGTCATGAACGAGACTCAAAAGCATGGGGCCAACCCACTCCCAACTTAATATCTATACAACTACAGGTAACAAGTCGAGCAATGTACCAATATACCAAGTAATCCAGGAACAACATCTCATGAAAGGATCCGACGTATACTAGTCCGTGAAATCATCGTGTCAGGAATCAAGTAAGATACTACAACTGAACCAGATATAGCAGATATCAAGACAATGTAAACTATCAGTGAATGTACTCGCCTGCGGTCCTGAGCTGATACGGTGAACAGATGCTCAGAGTAATCACAGACCTAAAGATGAGATACTATGAGTCAAAACAAGGTTTAGTAATGAAAAGAATGCTAATCAAGTTATGATATGCAATTCTAAGTCAAAACTAGGTTAAACTAGGTCACATCAGGCTAAACTAGGTCATACTAGGCAAATGTTGACTAACATTTGACTTTTAGTCAACTGGTCAACTCTGGTCAAGTTTGGTCAAGTTCTAGTCGCTTTTAGGCTAAGTTCGACCTTCGGTTGACTTTTGTTGACTTTTGGTCAAAACAGTCAACCGAGGTCAAAACTAGTCTAAGAGCACTAATCATGACCATTACCAACCAAGACAATCAATTTCTAACCATATCTTAACACCTTAAACTCATACCTTAGCTTCTAGGTAATTTTCTTAACTTACCCTATTACCTTACCAAGGTAAACTCACTACCAAGCCTCTACCTTAGTTTCTAGGCACTTTTCTACCTCAACATGGTATCCTAATACCATGCCCTCGTATCTCGATACCATGCCATGGTATCTTGATACTCTAACTTCATATCTTGAAGTATCTAATACCTTATCTTAGAAACAGGGCAAATCCTATTTACCTTGTGATACCATCTTGGTATCACGAGATACCTCAACTCTAACTCTAAACTCTAGACTAACACTAACTCTAACAAGCTAGCTAATACAATCTAACAACTAACCACATCTAACATTTACCTTCTTCTCTATCATTCAATACATTATCTCATATATCAAATACCTTAACCTCTACCCTACTAACATACCATATCTCAACATTAGGGGTGAGCATTCGGTTTATTCGGTTTAAACCGAACCGAATAACCTAAAACCGAATTGGACCGAAACCGAATAAGCAAAACCGAAACCGATCCGAATTGGCCCAAAACCGAATCAAACCGAACCGAATTAAATTGGTTCGATTTTCGGTTTATTCGGTTTATTCATATGTTTTTGATTTTTTGAGCTTTTTTTGTTAATATATATAGTAACTAAATATACATAGACATATTTAGTATATACCTATATATATTTAGTATGTACCTATATATATTAATACTTATATATAGTACACACACACACACACACACACACACACACACACATATATATATATATATATATATATATATATATATATATATATATATATATATATATAAATATATATATATATATAAAAAATATATATATATATAATATATATATATATATATATATATATATATATATATATATATATATATATATATATATATATATATATAAAATATATATATATATAAAAATATATATATATATAATATATATATATATATATATATATATATATATATATATATATATATATATATATATATATAAATTAAATTTTCTTATTCGGTTTTCGGTTTTGGACCGAAACCGAAATCCAAAACCGAAACCGAATAAGAAAATTTAGTATTTTCAAAACCGAAACCGAACCGAATTTTTTTAAAACCGAACCAAACCTCTTATTCGGTTCGGTTCGGTTTTCGGTCCAAAACCGAATAATGCTCACCCCTACTCAACATAGCTTACTAACATTCTAACTAACTCTCACACACAAACATACATAACATCACAAACCATATGGGACTGTTATATGAGTGAAAATGGAATGGGATGTATGGATGAATGATGGACTGAATGATGATTGAATATGGACTGATTTTGAATGAAGTTGGGAATGAAATGAATATATGAATGTATGTTATCTAGTGGATGGACTGAATGAAATGAATATAGATGTGAATGTGAAATGAAATGGTATGGATTGAAATGGGTGAAATATGGACTGTTATATGGATAATAGAATGATTTTGTAATGGGTGAATGGGGATCAAATGATGATGGATGAATGGATTGAAGTTGGACTGGAATATGGAATGGATGGATTGAAATGGGGGGCTGAATTTGATGTTTACTGATACCAACAAGGGACTGAATTGGAATGAAATATTTATGTGAATGGATGTGGAGATGGACTGATATACATAGATAAAATGGATATGAAGTGAATGTGGATGGGGGGCTGAATATATGGTACTGCACTGTACTAATCAAGCAGGGCAACAAGTGCCCTGCTACTGCTGTTCGATTATGCAGCATGGTGCTGCTGTTGCATCCAAACCTGCTGATGCTGTCTTGAGGACAGCAGCTCACTGCTGACCTGCTGCTGCCAAAGGGGCAGCAGCTCCTCCCCCCTTCACTCTACTTCCTCTCCTCTTTATCACTCTATCTAAACTCCACACACACACACACCTACATATATATATATACACATCCACACACACACACACACATATATATATATATATATATATATATATATATATATATATATATATATATATATATATATATATATATATACATATGTATTCACACACACACATATATAGATACATGTACACACATATATACTCTCAAATATAAAGAGACACACACACACACACAACTTATATATATATATATATATATATATATATATATATATATATATATATATATATATATATATATACATCCACACACACACACATATATATATATATATATATATATATATATATATATATATATATATATATATATATATATATATATATATATATGTGTGTGTGTGTGTGGATGTATATATATATATATATATACATATATATGTATATATATATATATATATATACATCCACACACACACACATATATATATATATATATATATATATATATATATATATATATATATATATATATATATATAAATATATATATATATATATATATATATATATATATATATATATATATATATACATATGTATTCACACACACACATATATAGATACATGTACACACATATATACTCTCAAATATAAAGAGACACACACACACACACAACTTATATATATATATATATATATATATATATATATATATATATATATTATATAGTAGAAAAAATATATATATATATTCTACTATATATATTCTACTATATAATATATATATATATATATATATATATATATATATATATATATATATATATATATATATATATATATTCTATTATATATATATATATATATATATATATATATATATATATATAGTAGAATATATATATATATATTCCTATTATATAGTAGAATATATATATATATATATATATATATATATATATATATATATATATATATATATATATATATATATATATATTCTACTATATAATAGGAAAACTTAGATGGTGAAACTTTTGAATTCCAAAAATACCCTTACATACTTATACTAATTAAAAATTGTTCATTAATTTTAATCTATTCTACTATATAATAGGAAAACTTAGATGGTGAAACTTTTGAATTCCGAAAATACCCTTACATACTATACTAATTAAAAATTGTTCATTAATTTTAATAAGGATAACTTAGTAATTAGGAAGACTACCCTTTGGTCTTCCTAAAGAGTCTTCCTAAACTAATTAAGAAATGTTAAAATACGTGCAAGACACGTGCACATATGCTAGTATATATATATATATATATATATATATATATATATATATATATATATATATATATATATATATATATATATATATATATATATATATAAAAGATACATGAATGAATAAGTAAGGACACTAAAGAACAACATTTCTAACATCAAAAATCTGAGATTAAAACATGTATTAAATCATTTAAACATAAAGACAAACACAAGTGTGTCCAATATTGGGGATTTCCCACATGGACACAACAACACATCAAGGACACTCCTAATATCTCCAAATGGACACAAAATGGACACAAATGGAGACACAACCATGACGGTGATTCCTATGGGTTTAAAACATTCCTAAATGCATGAGAGTTTGATTTAGAGGGTAGATTTTACCTTCCGGGAGGTGAAATTTCAAGGAACTCCTTCCGATACGGCATCGACATGAAAGGATCTCCAAAAGGACATGAACCAATGCAAACTCCTCCCAAACTTGGCCAGCACCTCCTCTTGCTTGAGTAGAGAAGAAATGAAGAAGATTGGGTGATTGATTTGGGGATGAAATCAATGGAGGTTCTTCTCAAATTTGGGGAAGAACACAAGAGAGAGAAATTTGTGGCTAAGAACAAAAGGAAGATGACTCACTCCCTCCCTCTTGTGGCCGGCCATATGGGCTTGGTGTCGCCATTTTGGTAAAGTCCAAAATGCCCTCTAATAAATCCTATTGGTTTAACTTAAATTAGGTTTTGGTTTGAGGCTAAATTAGACTAGTTTGAGTCTCTAATCAATCCAACCTAGTCATGAATATTTAGACTAACCATACTAACTTAAATATTGTCATGTGGGCCATGTCTAACTAATGAATGGATCCTACTAAAGTCAAAGCTACCCCGGGTCTCCGATACAAGTCAGATTGAGTTAAAATTCGAACCCGATTCAATTAACCCCAAAATATTATCATAAATAATAAAATAAATATAAAAATATTCAAAAATGAAAAATGACCAAAATACCCCTATTCTTAAAAACTGGGGGTGACAGGCATGTCCACCAAATCAACTCTAGAAAACTAAATGATAACATATAACTAAAGAAGAAATAATATAAGTATAAAATAAACTGTAGAGAAAGGCAATGTATACTTGCCTAATGGTAGCACGAAGAACCAATAATATACTGTCAACTAGTAAGCCAAAAAGTCCAAATCTCACAACTGTCTCCAAAAACTGAAATAGATATTATCGATGTTTTCAGAATAGTCAAATTAGCTAGAATTGTCTGTCCTTAAGTCCAATTCTAGATACAGAGGCAAAACGGTAATTTCGGGTCAAAGCGGTGTCCGCTGTTGGACCCGCTTTGCACCGAAAAGCGTGCCAGAGTCAATTGTCTCTAAATTCGTCAAACTCTATGTCTACAAATTTGTTTTGATGATATGAACCCAATCGTATGTCCAAAGTTGGATTCTGGCAGGCCGTGCATAAAATTGTCCGTTGAATCGGATCGTGGGGCCCACGAAACGGCGATCCGATCAACTGTCTCAGAATTGGACCAAACTTGACATATAGGACCAGAAAAATGATACGGTCCTGTTGGCGTAAGTTTCCCTTCGATCTGACAAACGTGCACTAAGTAATTGGCAAATTTACAAAGAGACCGATACGGTAAATTTCGACGGATACGCATCAAATTCGTCGCACACACGCAACCAATTTGAATTCTGTCAAAGTCCACACGTCCGTGAAGCCATTATGTACCTTTTGATGCTTTCTGTTCGCGACTACGTCGCCCGGTTTGGTGGGACGCACGTCGTATCGAAGGGTTTTTTAATATTCTCAATATTTTGAAAACAGGTTTTTATTGGTTTTGGAAGTCGAAATACTTTTCACATGCTGGATGAAATCGGAGAATATAAAAAGGCTCTTAATCGTGGTTATGTTGCCTACATGTCCCTTCAAGTGGATTTCGAAAACTTGATTTGGATTGATAGAAATTTGCCTTCCAACTTATGGTCGAGACTGCTCTGTTTTGCTATTTCAAGCAGATTTTGGTCGATCTTTGGGCTCGGTTTGTGATGCGTGCAGTGCAAAGTAAATCAAGCTAATTGAATCGAACCGAAGGGGGTTAGGTTAGGTGCATACCAGAGTTTACGAGACGTAAAATGATCGAACGATCGTTGAGAAATTGTGTTGCGAAGGAGGGTTGGATGCTGTCGGTGCTGCTGTTGTTGTGTGCAGTTTGTTCGCTGCTTGGCGGCTGACCAGTGCTCCTGCTGCTGCGCGCGCGCATGTCTGTCAGCCTGAGGCGGCGCTCCGGCGGCCTGGGGTGCATGCGTGGTGTTGGGGTAGGGTTTTAGGTTTCTTTTTCTCTCGTTTCTCTCTCTCGATCTCTCTACTATATATATATATCTCTCGGGCTGGGCTTCCTTGCTAGGTTTGGGATTGCTTGTGCGGCTGGGGTGGGCTATGGGGTTTTTTGTTTTATTTTACTTTTTCCTTTTCCTTTCTATAGCTGCCTATGTATAACTTTATATATACTTATATATATACATCTCATTATATAAATATCTATATACACTATTACATGTATATACATATATGTATACACATAATATTTATTGTAACTCCATACCTATATACTTATGCTAAAATTCCAAAATCCTCAAGGATCCATAAAGACATTATCTATTATAATAATTATCAAATTAATCGTAATAACATATGTATCATATATAACCATTTATCAAACTATTTACTAGGCCATTAAAATAAAATACCAATTATATATACAAGATACATCTACATGGTCGTCCTTGGACATACAACCTGTCTACATGACTTGGGCTTGGTTCGGACCAAGTCCGGGCTAAATTGGTACAGCCGGGCCTCCTAAAAGTCAATAATCAATAATAATTAAATAATTAGATTATTTATAGGGTCATGTTACAACTTAGCCAGGTATTCCTAGTTAGGACATCACTATGGCTCGACCTACCCTAGCATGGCTAATACACTAGTCAAGGCACGCCACTGCACTATCCGTGCCACAATTTCTAGTCATCTTGTACTCCAAATTTAATCATGATTAAAGCCTTCTATCGTAATAATTAACTAATTAATTATTTATAAAATTCTAAAAATTATCAAATCAATTAAATAATAAATAAAAAATATTTCAAAAATTTTGGGAAGGGGAGCTACACCTATTGGCCACCTGTCACTCCCCGTTCCCGGAATATGTAAATTCTTGATTTTTCTGTATATGATATCTGACACCTGTATCTTGATTGTATGTATCATATATTTGTAACTGGCCATGGCATGGAACAGTATCTCATCGCGAATTAGTATACCACCCCTTGTCCTTATCTGATTGTAGGCGTGGCTCACTACTTCGATAATAAGATATTTGAACCGTGTTTTGGTCAGGATTTTATTTTAGTAATTTAATTAGTTGTATCATGTATCATGTAGCATTTAACATGTCATTAGTCATATGGTTAAGAGCATGCTTAAGATTATGGTTTCTTTGAGTCAACCCAACCCCTATATATATTCTCTTCCTCTCTCTCTCTCTCCTCATTCACTCTTTCATTTATTTTCCTCAAACAAACTTTAAGGCAAGTACACCTTGCACCAAATGGAGAGATTCTTGCATTTTTCATTTCTTGAATTTTCTTTTGATATGATTTGTCTATATTGTTCTTCTCATCATCCTCCACAAGTTTAGTTCTTGGAGTTTTTGATTTTAATTGCTAGTTTAGTGTAGATCTAAGTTTCTAAAACTAGGATTTTAGGGATTTTTGAGGTTTTGATCTATCAAACTTTCTTTTTTTCGAAAATTACTTGTTCCATGTTGTAGAGAATTCAATTCTACCAAAATTTTGGCTTGAACCGCTGGATTTCGACTTCATATGAGGAAGTTATGCCATTTTCGTGTTCATGGGTTTCTCACACCTTTTGGTGCTGTTAGGACGATGAACAGTGCCGCGCACAGTATTTTTGCTGCCGCGCGCCCGTGCGCCGTGCTTACGCGCAACTTGCACCGTGGGCACTTTTGCCTGCGCGCTGCATAACTTGCGCGCCCGCGCATTTTTCTGCCGCGCGCCCGCGCGTCGTGCTTGAGCGCAACATACGCCGTGGACACTTTTGCCTGCACGCGTGGACGATTTTGCCCGCACGCGCAGTGCACTTTGGGCGCAGTGAGCGGTTTTGCCCGCGCACAACGTGCGCCGTGGGCACTTTTGTGCGCAACTTGCGCCGTGGGCTGTTTTGCCCGCGCGCGCAGTGCGCTTTACGCGCAGTACGTAGTTCGCACACCGTACATGCGGGATGGCACGCATATGCGGGATGCACATAGGCACAGAACGCGCTGGTGCGCACGACAGCACGCGGGGCGGGCGTTGGCACGGCCGGGAGATGGCGTACACGGGCACTAGTGCATCCGGGGGACGGCCAGTGGGGGCTGTCGCGCGGACGGAGGAGTCGCTGGTGTGCATGCACGGGCGGGGGAGCCGCAGGTGCGCGCATGGGGACGTTGTCGTACGCGGGCCGACGGGGCTGCTTGCCGGTCAGGGCGGTCGGTCGGTTGGCGGTGACGAAAATGCACCGAGTGGGGTGTCGATGCGCTCGGGACGTCACGGGTATGTCGGGATGTGCTCCGATTTGGGAGAGGGAAAGTGTAGAGGGGGATGGAGGAGGTTTGTGAAGGTTGTGAGGGAGAGAGATGTTCTGTGGGTTTCTGTGAGTTTCTAAAGTTATTAAGTGAAGGGGGAGATGATGGTTACGTGGAGATGAGTTTCAGCTGAGAAAGTGGATTGAGGAAAAGACTGGGAGTGGGTTAACGGTAGTAAGTTAATTGGGTTTAGGTAGCGGGTTCGAAACCGATAGCTAATGGGCTTGGGTGCGGGCTAAAGCAAAAGGCTCTAATTAAGGAATAAAGTGATGACAATAATAATAATAATAATAATAATAATAATAATAATAATAATAATAATAATAATAATAATAATAATAATAATAATACACATATCTACCATTTAATAGACAAAAGCGTTATAAAACACATTGTTAATTAAAATAAAAAATATGGGTTTTACAACCTTCCCTCCTTAGAAAAATTTCGTCCTCGAAATTTCAATGGCACGATTGACACGGTTAGAAAAATCCGAACATGGAAAATTTAAAAATTGACCAGTTAAGTTTATACATAAAGTCGAATCTAGTAATGACTAGGAGAATAAATTATCTAGCCATGATCACCAATTCATGATTAAAGCTAACATTTAGACACAATCAAAATAGAATCGATATGGTTCGACATGATTAGAAATACAAAAAAAATATGACCAACTTAAAATTTAAGCAGGGTACAAATTTTTTTAGACATGTTAGTCAAAGTCTAATCATGTTCAAAACATGATTTGGCATGATTAGGGATAGATTCGAAGCATTTAGGCACGATCAAGTTCGAAGCATAGTCGAAATTCTAGGCAAACATGATAAATTACAAGTATGATCAAGATACGATCAAACCTAAGCATGTTTAAGAATACATTCAAAATATAAGCAAAATCGAAATTATCTAGACATGATCAGAGCTGGATTGAAATATTGTTGAGATCAAAAGTCCTTTTAGGTAGGAGTAAAATATAGGCACGATGAAAATATAATCAAACGATCACAAAAAAATATGAAAATCAAATAATGTTCCATGAATAGAGGAGGAAAGAAACAAAAGAACAACAATGGTTTATTAAGAAGGCGTAAAATAATATAATCTACTAAAATGAGGGACTATATAAAAAAATACCAAATCGAATTGGAAGAAGAGTATAAGGATTTGCGAGTCGGGAAAAATCAACAATTGTAAGATAATAGGATGGTGAAGATAATTAGAATAATATAGTTATGGAAGAAATATAATTGGATAAGATGCTTCCATTGAGGAATGAGTGATGATCAAATGGTGGTATAAAGGATCTTGTGAGACTAGTCTCACGGTATTGGTATTTATATACGGATACGTATTTTTGTACTGTATTTCATATTTTCTTGGTTTTCAGAATATTTTAAATTTTTTCAACTTATAGATTTTATCCTTGACCGTCATACCGTCAGTATACAAGTGTATACTGACGGCATACCTGTCACTCCCGTTTTTTCGTTATACGTATTTTTCGTGAACGTATATGAATTTCTGACATTTGTCAGGTAACCCGTGTTTTGACTTATCTTTCTTAGCCTTGCCTTGGTTTAATCTTGACTTAGTTTAATTGGGTTTGGTTCAACTTGGCATGGCTTGGTTTGCGTTGTTTTAGATGAGAGGGTTGGTATATAAACCAATTTCTCTCTCTCTCTTTTCATTACTTCTCATCTATTTCTTCATCTTCTTCATCATTTACTCCTCCACCAACCTAGGCAAGTACATCTTGCAAAATATTGAACATTATTATTTTTGCCATTTTGTTTTTTATATTCTCTTCCTTGCACGATTTTAAGCTTCTTTATAACTTGAGTTTTTGGTTTTAATACTTACATTTTTTTAGATCTAAGTTTGTAGTTTCCTCAATTTTTCTTAATTTTGATCTCTTAAAGTTTGTTATTTCTGAAATCGAAAGGTCCCATGTTGTAGAAAATTTTATTCCAACCAATTTTGGCTATTGAGCCACTGGATTTTGATTTAGTTATGCCATTTTTTGTGTTCATGGGTTCCCCACACCTTTTGGTGCTGTCGGGACGATGAACAGTACCGCGTACAGCATTTTTGCCGCACGTCGTGCTTGTGCCGTGGGCATTTTTGCCCGTGCACGCAGTGCATTTCACGCGCCGCACGATCGCGCAATTTTCTGCCACGCGCCCGTGCGCCGTGCTCGCATGCACCTTGCGTCGCGGGCATTTTTGCCCGCACGTGCAACGCATCTCGCACGATTTTCTGCCGCGCTTCCTTGTGCCGTGCTTGCGTGCACCTTGCGCTGTGCTCATGCGCACCTTGCGCCGTGCTTGAGCGCATCTTGCATCGTGGGCATTTTTGCCCTCGCGTGCAGCGCATCTCGCGCTCCGCACGCCCGCGCGATTTTCTACCCCCGCGCCCGAGAGCCGTGCTTGCACGCACCTTGCACCGTGGGCATTTTTGCCCACACGCGCAGGGCATCCCGCGCACCGCACGCCCTTGTGCCGTGCTTGCTTGCACCTTGCGCCCTGGGCATTTTGGCCCGCGCGCGCAGCGCATCTCGTGCTCCGTACGCCCGCACAATTTTTCGCTGCACGCCCGCGCGCTGTACTTGCGCGCACCTTGCACCGTGGGCAGTTTTTCTCGCACGCGCAGTGCATTTTGCGTGCAGTGTGCAGACCGCATGTCGTGCATGAGCGCTTCGCGTGCCATGGGCAGTTTTGCTCGCGCACGGTGTGCCCGTACGCAGATTGCCTTGAATGGCTGTTTTTGCCTGTTTGAGCTATTTTGTAGCTAGAATATTGTAAAACTCAAAACATGAAAGTTGTAGATCTTTGTCTAGGCTTCGAGAATCATTTTGTTTCACCTTAATTGGAGTTCATATGCGACTGTTAATTTCAATCTTAATTTTGATCTTTTGGTATATTTTTTGTACTTGGCCATTTTGATATTTTCTTCGAATGTAATAAATTCTTAACATGATTAGATGATCTCGTATAGTTAGAGAATGATTGTACACCCTATATACACTTGACACTAGCACATGTTTAATTATTATTCTATGTCTTATACTTACTTTTATTTATTCCTTTTCACATGTCATGATATGTCTTTCCTTTCGATTCTTTCTTATATGCTATTATATCTATTGCCATGCCTTTCCGAATTTATTGCACTTTGCAGTCTATGCCATGTCTAGAATTCCTTTCTTATGACCCTTCGTGGCGCACCCATATTACATGTCTTCTTTGCTTACTAGATAGTGGCCCGTCGTGGCACACTTATGTTACATGTCTTCTTTGCTTACTAGATAGTGGTCCGTCGTGGTGCACTCTTGTACATGTCTTTTCTTGCTTATATGATAGTGGCATGTTATGGCGCACTCCCTATTTTCTCTATTGTGGCTCGTCGTAGCGCACTCCTAGTTTCCTGCTTATTTTTTTCTTGTTGTGGCTCGTCGTAGCGCACTCCTAGCTTCCTGCTTATTTTTTTTCTTGTTGTGGCTTGTTATAGTGCACTTTCTTGTATTGTCCAGTCTTGTATATCATGTCTAGGATGGATTCTGCGGAATGCCACACCCTGAATCCAATAAGAAATTGTTAATGACTAATAACTAGCTTGATTATCTAGATCATTGGGAGGGAAGAATTTTCCAGTTACCTGCAGCCCTTCGTGTTTCGGTCTCTCTCTCTCTCTATATATATATATATATATATATATATATATATATATATATATATATATATATATATACACATGGGATTTGGAATTATCTGTTATGATGAGCACACTTCCAACACACCGTCGAGTGGGGCACTTCTTTAGGACACACGTATCTAACTACGGCGTGTCTGCTATACTTATTTTTTTTGGCCTGGATGAGTCGGATAGTCTGCAAGGCATATAACTGGATTGGATTTCTCAAAAGTGCATATGTTAGTAATTAGGATTGTGATAACCCTAGTTAGCTAATGTATAAAGCCGTACTCATTGCTTAGCTGTGATTGTTGTATGGAGTCCAGTCTAGTCTAGTTTTATCTAGGCAGTATCCAGATTTGTTTACTTCAGTACATCATTGTTTATGTTTTACTTTTGCCGATAAATGATTAGAGACTAAGTTTTGTTCAGGAGAAGGGTTATAACCCCGGTCCTTGTTTGGTTTATGGGTTGTAACTTGGGTTCCGAAATTGTTTCTTAGTCATCTTGCTATTTGTCGTCCTATTTAGTACTCACACACTATACATGATTCCTATATTGTACATTGACTAGAGACTAAGTTCTGTTCAAGAGAAGGGTTATAGCCCTGGTCCTTGTTTGGTTTACGGGTTGTAACTTGGGTTCCAAAATAGTTCCTAAGTCATCTTATCATTTGTCGTTCTATATAGTTCTAACATGCTCACATGTCCCAGTTATCTAACATGCTCACATGTCCCAGTTATCTAATATGCTCTCATGTCCCAGTTATTTTACATGCTCACATGTACCATTTTTCTACATGCTCACATGCTCAATTTATCTCATATGTTCACATGTTTCCATTTACCTTACATATCTACATTTTACATTATGTCACATGTTATTTACCCTATGCTCCGTGTTGTTTTGCTTATTGTCTTTTCTATTCTCGGAATAAGTGTATTGGTAGTGCACGAGTCTCGATCTGCATTTACTTATTTCTGTCTCTATCCGTTGCTATGTTAGTTATTGCTTGTTTTAGTTCATAGTTTGGCTTCCTTTGTGGTACTTGCTATTAGGGGTCTGATCCCACTGGTTTTGTTTGGCCAGATCTAGTAGAGGAGCCCGGAGGATCTTCCATACCATCTACTCGATGGTGACTACCCGGAGCACCAGAGTACCTTAGTAGATTTTTCTATATCATTCTCCCACTAGTTATGTACATTATTCTTTTGTGGCGTTTAGCCTCCTAGCACGTATTTAGCTCGTGTTTTGGATCTTGACATTTAGCCTACGGGCCTAAACATGATTTGCGTATTCTAGACTATAGCTAGAGCTTATCATGTATGACTATTACTCTTGCTAGTTCTCCACTTTGTATTACTAGCTTCATGATCATCCATGTATATATAGTTTGGGACGCTTTACTATTTTATGTTTGATGATCATACTTCTTGTATTTGCATATTTGCCTGTGATTGAGATACCTAGGATCGCTTGACCTAGGATTGACTGTTGGCTTGTAGTAGTAACTCCCATGTCTCTACAGCTTATACGTTATTTCGGGGTACTGAAGTACTTTAGAATATGTAGCTGGCCTGGTCCATCCCTACTTGCCAGTATTTTGGTTCTTGGGCGTGACAGATATCGAATCCCTATTTCAAGGGTCAAAAGTCATTTTAAGATAGGATATGAACTAATATGATAGTCTTTAACATCCCGTGCATAATCCCTCTAAGATAGGATATGAACTTACAAGATAATCATCTTCTTAACATTCCGTGTAGAACCAATCTCTAACTTGCTAAACTCTCAGTATCTACAGAGAACTAAAACAGCTGCCAATGCACTATAACTAATATAAGTCTCCAATGTTTGATAGTTTTTCAACAATTTTTTTAAACCCAATTGCTCCTTTACTTGCATGTCAACGCTTTTGTCTCAATTTTTTACTACTACTTGATACTACTATCTTTTCTTGGAATCTTTCATTTTTTTTGCTCCTAAATAATCCCTCTATGGTTTATATCCATCTTTATGTAGAATAATCTTCAAAAATTAATTCCTTTGAGTGTTTCTCAACTTGATCCTTATAATCCCACGCTTACTCTTTCTGTGGAAAAATCTTATCAAATCCTAGTCTTCTATCACCAACCTTTGATTACCTACGGCTTCTCCTATCCTGCCATATAACTTCTTTTTTTAATTATAAAATTCAAAATCATCACATTCCTTCATTCGTTCAAATCCAATACCCAAGCACTAGTAAGTACTACTAATGATTATATCCTAAATGAACCATAATTTATAATTCTCTCCAGACTAACTTGCTTATCATGTGCCTTGTCATGCTACCCTTAGCTATCTAATCTCATTAAAAAAATATCGATCCTCTAAAATGCTCTTCCCAGAATAATATAATAAGGTTGCTAGGTAACTATATAGGTTTTTCCTGTAAATAACTATCACTAACTATATATATATAGCTACAAAAAAATATATAACTATCCACAAAATATATGCAACACACTAAAATTGAACCTTGAAAGAGATTGAGCCAATAGGGATTGATATGGTCCTAATAAGTTCTAGAAAAATTAAGTAGAATTTCATAAGAAATCTATTCTTTCTGGCAGTGATAAGAGATTTCTGAAAATGGAGACAACCGTTAGAAATTCAAATCCTCTAATCGGGCAAAAGTTAGAATAATTTGATGGTGCTAAAAAGACAACCATGGTATGGATATAGTCTTAATAATATTCGGAAACCAAATATATCCGAAGTCAGTTTGCCTCAAATTCATGCCTCGTCAGAGTGCACCTGGTTGTAGTAAATTTTTTTGGCTCCATAACTTGAATAATGATAGGTTACCGAGTAGTCTATCAACTTTATTCATTTCCTGGTTGAACAACATAGGAGACAAACATGATGCATTTAGGAAATAGTCTCAATAATATCCGAAAACCTATAAAACATCTGAAATCACTTCAACTTAGAGTCTATGTCTCGCCAGTGCGCATCTGGCTACAATAAACTCGTAGTTTCCATAATTAAGATAAATGGCTGCAATGCATATGTGTGAAGCCATATTAGGTCACTGAATATTTTCTCAACTTTATCCACGGGAATTTCAAAGGGATAGCTCAAACAATTCAAAAGTTTTCCAATGACTAAAGGAAATTCAATAATAAAATAGAATCAATTCTCTGACCGTTCCTGCTTTATATTGATACTCAAGGTGTCACGACCCGCTCCTAAATAATTGGACACGAGTCGGACACGTCCAGACTACGTCATTAGACACGACGAAGTAAGCTGTACCAATCTAGAAAAACTACAAGGCAAATATGAATATGTACAATCACAACATCTATAAACGTTTCCAAAATCAGATTACATGTCTAAGCATTATTACATTCATCCAGCAAAGTAAATCTAAAGTCTGATCATAGTCTCTAATACAATGAAAATCAAACAACTAAAGGTAAGATAGCTAGGCCTCCTCGGCCTCTAGGTCCTGAGCAACCCTAGCTGGCTCAACTACATCAGTAGTCTCCCGTCCATAGTACGTGTCACATATAGCCTCTATCTCACCTGCAACATATCCAATCAGGAGCGGAGCAAAGTACTATTCTAGGTAATGAACAAGAACATCATGATATAAAAAAGAGTACAGCAGAACATGAAATATAAAGTACAGAAAAAGAACATAAAAGTACATGAATGTAAAATACAGAATGTACAAGAAATAAAGTACAAGAAGTAAATCCTAAACATGAAGTACAAGAACCTGACATGTCCACAATGTTCGAAATACAACTAGCATATGTGACCGACTGGGGTAAGCACATGAAGCACATGAAATGGGTACGGCTTAGGGCCCGCGTGCACGGTATGAGGCCTATGCTATTCACATGAATTCCTGATCTCTAGATTTGGTCACATAGCTAGTGTATTTTCTCTCCCCAAGTACAAGTAAAATACAAGAACATGAAAGTACAAGAGTACATGATATCGTGTCACATTGTGTCATCAAGAGAAGCACATGATATAAATGTAAATGAACATAAACCATAGAATCAGCCTTAGTAGATACTGATACACCCTTTCTCTGTCCAGAGATACCAAATCAGCCTTAGTAATTCAATGAAATCCTGCTATACGATTCCATCATGTACTCCTTACTGAATCCTGCCTACTTAAAACTTTCTTTCTTTAAATTTGCATAACTATCAAATTAACTTAGCAACACTGACATACTACTAATCACTACAGTTAACCCCAGGCCATGAAGGCCAAAACACAACCCCATATGATTTAGAGGCTTAACCATATAACTGTTAACAACCTGAGATTGAAAAATATATATAAAATCTAAGTTTTAACAATTTATACAACCAACATTAACATCTTTAGATCAAACTAGCCATTCACCGATACCATTACTGATACCAAGATACCAATCCGTAAGTAAGCATTCAATAAATCAAATTAGGAGGATCAGGGTTTACCTGAGAAAAATCAGACTCGATTGAGTTTGTCAACAAAATGCTCTGGTTTGGAACACTCGTCTCCAGTATCAATTGTTCCGGTCTTCCTCTGAACTAAAATAGAATAACGTGAACCAAAACAGAGGAGTCATCATCAAGAATTGTCCACAACTCAAATTAATCATCCATACGAGAATTCTCAAGATAAAGAGAGTCAAAGATTCGAGTACCTTCTCTCGTACTTGACTCTAGGGATCCCAAATCTGCCTACACAACTTGCTCTAAAGCTACTAGACAACATAGACGAGGTGATGATAGGAATTCAAGGGAGGGTTCAAGAATTTAAAACAACTTCGAATACTCACCAAAATCCAATCGAGATCTGATTGATTCACTCTAAATCAATCATTCGTTCCTAATCAAATTCAATTTTTAAAAAGAAGGATCAGGAATAAAATCTAATCAAGAATGCGATGCAGTCCAATTGCATGAACATAAAGGAGTCGATATTATCCCTAGTCGATGATGGGACAAATTGTAAGCTCTGATCGGTCGATTGATCACAACGAAGTTTGCCAAGGGATCGTCGTCGTAAAATTTGATGCGAGTACTCCTGCGCCAAGAACAGAACAGATCACCAAGAATCGATCACGCATTCGACTCTTAATTCGATGAAGAAATTGAACAACTATCTACAGCAAAACCCCGACTCACCTAGATCACCAGCAACGGTCTCGATTGAAGAATCGGAGCAGGAGAAGAGACTTCCTCACGCTGACATCACCAGTTAATGGCTGCCTCGCTGCTCGTCGAAATAAGAAGGAAATTCACCATGGTCGGCCAAGAATTTCGTCGGGAAAAAGAAGGAAGAATGGAAATTTGGCAGTACCTCTTTACAATAGTTTATGATGGATCGATCAAGGAAAAATACCTGATTATATAGGGTCAGAGAAGGGATGGTTGCTTGAAGAGGAGGAAAGAAAAGAGCGGGAAGAATTGAAATTTAATCCCAGCTGGCAATGGTCATAACCGAATTTGAGAATTCAAATTCGATTCCAACCTCACGATTGATCCAGAACATGCTTATACAGAGCATGCTTTAGAAGAAAAGGAAGGTTCTCATTTCTTCACAGGGAATGCCTATAACAGTTCAAAGGGTTTTGGGCCAAGCCCATTAGTCCACGCTAAAAATAAAAGAATCCATAATCCTTCCTAAAGTAAAAAGTATAAATTACTCAAAATAGTTACCATACCATATAGAAACAATTATTGTAAATTTATTTAAAATTTATAGGATTTGAGAAGGTGGGGTTACACAAGGATTGAGTTTAGAAGCTTTCTAGGCCTTGAGTTGATCTAGAAGTTGCCTAGAGAGAGAGTTAGGTTTCAAGTTGAGTGGAGGAAGTCACCAAATAAAAATATTCTCGGTCCTTGGAATAACTTAGGAAATAATAATCAATATTAGAATTATTTTTGGAAAATAATTCCTTTGAAATATTCGTTAACTAGCTAAGTTAAACCAATTCTTTTGGTAATATTTAACCTTGGAGTTTTATGGTTTCAGAATAATTTGGTTCAGGATTGGTTCCGAGAAAGACAATTAGAAATAAGGCTAAGGCAAATGATTGGATACAATAGTCGTAGAAATACTTTGGGTAGATAAGAGTTTATTAGATTAATTTGCTAAAGAAGAATTAAAAAATCTAATCTTAATTCATAAATAGCAAAAGAGTATAGATCCTAAGGGATGCTAGAGTCTGATAAAGATATGGAGAAAAATAACCCCCGAAAGCCATGTGACACTAAAAGATACATAAAATCTAGAAAATACCAGAGACAGTAAAATATACCATCATACAATTGGCCTATGCTGTGATGAGTTATAAGCAAGATAACCTACAAAACTATAAGCAAGCAAAAATAGATTTTACAAAATGGATAATTTTGGCCTTATGTTGTGACAGGGTGAAAATAGTCTAAGTGTTCTAATTGTTTCTAAAGTATGTTTTCCTAAAGTCATTCTTAAATCTAAGGTCAGATTGCAGGACTGCATATTTGTCTAGACTAAGTTGACTAGGCCAATATTGCAGAACTGACCTGCATGGACCACCACTAAAAATATGTCTCGACCCGATCCCAATATACTGGGTCTAGTCGGATCAAGTCCAGCATGCACCATTGTGTGACGGCGGCAGTAAGCTGTATCAAGCAGTAGTAACACAAGCAAATAATTCTAAAATGCGAGAATAAAACAACATTTATTTGAACTTTGAAACTAAAGCTAAATGTCTAGATGAAACAAACACACGAGCAAATAAAGTATTTGGTTATTACAATTGTTCTTTATTACAGCATAAAAATAGGAAAACTAAGCAACGGGCACAACTAGAAGTCCTGGACTCCCTGGTCAGGTTCAGCTATCTCTTCGGAACTCGAATCGGGTCCGTAGTAGGAACTAAAGGCGAGCTCCTCGTCTTCTCAATCACCTAAAATATTGGTCTCCAGTCAGGAGGGGAGCAAGAACATATATCCACATCTAGCATTCTAAATAATAATAAATGATGCAAGGGCAGTTTAAAAGTATTTTTAATATTTTTTAGATAATAACAATAAAACAGCAGGGCAATAAATCTCATGAGCTACAATGATGCAATCTACAATGATTCAATAGTGATTTGTGGGTATAGCAGATCTGTGACCGGTTGGTAGATTCAATGTATATACTAACATTTTTGCCAAATGCTAGTATACGATACGACTCAACCCCCTGTGCAATAGGGGTTAGCGCGAGAGAGGCAATATTAGTAACATGGCTTTGGTTACAGTTGCTATACTACTCCCTCAAACTCCGAGTCAATGAGTCAATCAAGCAGTCAATTTGGAGTTCGAGAGGGACCTCGTAAATCAGTGTCGATACAATATATATAGTCCTATTGATGCAACACATTTAATTATTAAATAAAACACGAATATGAATAGCATGAAACTTGCCTTGGTGTTCCCGGTGCTGTAGGTGACGACCGAAAAGTATTCGGGCTAAGGTCCGGGACTTGAACCTACATTAATTTAATACTCCGTTTTAGAAATCATTCCACGGGTCTAATAACGCAAATAATTATAATAACAATCGTTTAGTTATAAAAATATTTTTAGAGAAATAAAGCTATAATTATTAAATGTTTTAAACCACGTATAATAATATTTGGTAAAAATATTTTTTTCTAATAGCTATTATATTTTATAAATAATGCGGGAAAACTATATTTGGCAAAACGTTTTTCCTACTAAAACTACTACCTTAAAACGATACAGAAAATACTATAGTTTATTCAATAGTAAATAATAACGGTTTTTCGTAAAGTAATATTATAATTAGAATTACTTATATAAAATACTTAAAAATACTTTAAAATTAAATAGTATTTTATTTACATAAAATAAAAATATATTCTAATAGATATTTTTAAATAATAAGAAAAACCATTTTAATAGTAAAATTATGAAAATCATTTATTTAGTAGAACCTAAGATTTTTAGAAACGTATTTAAGAGTCTTATTATATATTGTCTAAAACTTTATTTTTAATACAATAAAATCTTACAAAATAATTTAACAATTTTGTTACGAAATTTTTTTATATTAATAATTAATAAGAAATCATTTAGTTATATGAATAACTTAAAGATTTTCTACGGAAAAATAACTAGCGTTTATTACCTAAAAAATCCTTTTTGGTAATAATAAATTTTTTGGAAGATAAATAATATTTTATCCAAAATAGTAACTAAATGTTTTTTTGGCTTAAAAACACTATTTCCTAAATAATAATATACATTTGTTATAAACTATTTTGAAACTAACTTAATATTTTATTAACGTAAAATTAATGACAATAATATTATTAATACTCTTAAATCTAATTAATGCGATTCCTACGATAATCGTAATTAAACAGTTAGTTAACCATTTAACATTTACCATTAAATCTAATAACTTACAAGTTCATATAACAAATTATAATACGACATTATTACTAATAATAATCTAACCGTCACATTAATTAATTAAGTTCTATTACAAGTCATATGGTCATAAATATGAAACTAACTATCTATTCCAGAATTGATAGAGCTTTATTCTGTCAATTCCGGTCGGAACAAAAATGGGCTTACATTCTGGAAATTTACAGAGGGTTCCGGGCTTACCGAAAGGCTGTTGAAGGAGTATCGAGGGGAGGCCTCGGACTCGGGTCACGCAAGGGCAACGAAATACAGACACACGTTCACGGGACACGCGGAACGGGACGGCGCGTGTGCATGGGAAGCACGCGGGCGTGGAACGCGCTGGTGCACACGACAGTGCGCAGGACTGGCGCTCGTACGGCCGGGAGACGGCGCACACGGCGCGGGCGCTACCGGGGGACGACCGGCGGGGGTTGTCGCACGGGCGGGGGAGCTGCTGGTGTGCGCGCGGGGGGGTTGTCGCGCTCGGGGGTGCCCGCGGGGCGGCGGGACTGCTGACCGGTCGGCAGGGTCGGTCGGTCGGCGGACAAAAATGCACCGAGTGGGGGTGTTGATGTGCTCGGGACGTCGTGAGATGCGTCGATGTGTGCTTCACTTTGGGAGAGGGAAAATGTAGAGGGAGATGGAGGAGGTTTGTGAAGGTTGTGAGGGAGAGAGATGTTCTGTGGGTTTCTGTGAGGGGGAGAGATGTTTTCGAAATTATTACGTGAAGGGGGAGATGAGGGTACGTGGGGATGAGTTTCGACTGAGAAAGTGGATCGGGAGAAAGACTGGGGAGTGGTTTAACGGTAGTCAGTTAATTGGATTTGGGTAGCGGGTTCGAAACCGATAGCTAATGGACTTGGGTACGGGCTAAAAAAAAAGGCTCTAATTAAGGGCTAAAGAAATAATAATAACAATAATACACATATCTACCATTTAATAGCCAAAAGCGTTATAAAACCCATTGTTAATTAAAATAAAAAAATGTGGGTTTTACATATGGACTCACCATTCACCATTGCGGCATGGTGACCACTGCCATATGGCGACTTTGTTCCGGTGAATAATTTCTTATTGCCGTAAAAGTTTCCCTCGAGTATCATCATCTGTAACAGTAATACGAATAAAACACATGTGGTGCAATCAAATTCAGGCTGTTATCAAATAGATGCAGCTAGAACACTATAAGATTGAACACATAATTTTTGATTCTTAACAACAGCATAATAACGATTAATAAGTAGAAAAAACACGCAATTGCCACTCTGCCAGAATCATCATGACAACATAGCATGTTCTTTGATTCTTTGCAGTAACCATAGAGTTTACAAATGTATCGATATTCTTGACATTTAAAGAGGATAGGGAGGATATGTCCTCTATGAAGTGCTCTTCTGCCTAAGCCTCATGTTCGAACGCAGCATGAGCGGATACATAATGAAGTCCGGCAGCAGGTGAGTCAGGGAGCACTCGAGGAAATGCGGGAAGTACGGCACGCACTGCGCCTCGTACCCGATCCACCGCACGGCGGCCCGCGCGTATGCGTCCGGCATCGCCACGGCGAAGGAATTCTCACGTATGGCAGGCGTCTCTGCTACCATCTTCGTGTCCACGTACATGGGTATCTATAATTACAAACGATACATAAAGACACCGTATAAGTGTACCTCGGATTCAAAATACAATAAAGAAATTACTAAGGACGCCACCAAAAGTAATAGGGACTATCATATGACAACTTTCTCTCCCTCTTGTAACAACAATTTCTACCATGCAGTTCTAACAATAGACAAGATAGAACTGTTAGAATCATAACAATCCTAACAATAGTCTGGACTATCAGAATCATGACTGTCATAGTACAAAGATATATAACTCACCTTTCTAGAACGGCCAAAATTCTGACCTTCTTAACAACAATCGAGAATGTCAGAATCCTAACCGTACTTCGTCATTCCCGACACGACTGTCACCACCAATAATTGTGTTTGAATGACAAAGGTAAATGTTTTTGTGAGAGGAAATAAAAGTTATGGTGTTTGAAATTGTACTTTAACATATTTTCTCAAGGGTAATTTGAATATCGAAAATGGTCATATTTTTTAAAAGATGTGATACCCTTGTTACTTTGTGTTGCAACATATAATTTTTTATACAATAATTACATCTAAATAAAAAGTCTGAACGGTATCCGAGACTATTCAAATAATACAACAATTTTTACAAATAATGTCGAACTTATGTCTTCAAATCTTTTTGTATACATTATGAGGAAGCAAATAGGAAAACATATTATCCATGTAGTCTGAAGTAAAGCTTACAATCTGTAGAGAGATCATAAGTTTATCTTTATTAATAAATAACTCTACACTTTCATTTGGTATCTCAGTCATTGTTACGGAAGGTTGGACCTTTAATAACTATTCTTCCCTTCTACTATTTAGCCACTTGGGTCACCTTTGGTTTGCGAATTAAAATCTTGAAAAAAAATTCATCCTTTTTCTGTATTTAAATACCAAAGGGAAAAAGATAGAAAAAAAATTGTCATAAGAAAAGAAAATAGTGAGAAAATGGTTCACCCTACCCATCATAAGAATTTACTTTTCCATTTCAAAGATTTATTTTTCCTTCCAAATTTTTCTTAACTTTTCAAACAACAATTTTTTTAAATAAAAATTATCATTTTTCAAAGAAAAGAATTGAGAAAAAAAATTAATTTCTTTTTTCTTTTCACAAACCAAATGAGGCCTTGGTGTGGTGTGGAATCAAAAAGAAGAAGAAAGGGGGGAAAAAAAATCTGATTTCAACCTCTTTTTTATAACGCACACACTCCTATACATCAAGAGAATTTATTTTTCCATTTCGAAGATTCACATTTTATTCTAATTTTTTTCTTAATTTTTCAAATATCAATTTATTTTTAATAAAAAGTATAATTTTTTTAAATAAAAGAATTGATAAATTTTTTGTTCTTTTCACAAAGCAAATGAGGCTTTGGTGTGGAAGCAAAAACAAGAAGAAAGGGAAAAAAAAATTCTCATTTCATACAATTTTTTTTTTCTTTTTGATAACACACACATATCTACACGTCTTTACGGTTGGACACATCTACACGTTTTTATGGTTAGAAATTCGAACCATGTCGATCTCGTTTGGTGTCCGCGATACTCTCACACTGAGCTAAGAGTAACTGATATCCTAATCTTACATAGGAAAGTTGGGATGTACATCTTACCTGACACTGCACATCAATGCCTTTGTTTTTGTATTCCACACTGAGGCTTTTGGAGAACTGATCAATATACCTGAAACATACAAAATTACAAACATTTAACCATCAATCATCAGCCACATCTCTTAATTTCAAAACTTTCTGATGTAGTAGCATAGACTTTATTCTTGGCCAACCCAACTTAAAATGAGAAAATAACAAGAAGACGACACACCTGAATTAATTAGTACATCTTATTATTATTAAAAAAAATTCAAGATAACATGAAGTCATTAGTGATTGTTTCTGTCCTGAAATCGAATGGGAGACCGAGGGTCTGAATATTGGGTTGGATCAAATCGGTCCAATCTGTAAGTTAATCCAGATTGGACCAATTTATAATCTTACATTGAATATAATTACAAAGTACACAACTACATATATACTAATTAAAAGTTCTGCATCTTATCATAATAGAATTAGTCAAGAAACAAACACTTTGATTGCATGTAAAATTTGAAACAAAAGTCAAAAACTTAAACCGGTTCAAAATTCGATTTAATCAGATGTTTCGACGGTTTGCCCGCAGGGGCGGAGGCACACTGCAAGTGCACTGGGCTGTAGCCCAGTGCAAGGAAAAAAAATGTTAAATTTTTTTTTTTTTTGTTGAAGTTATATCTTGGGCTGCTAACTTAGCCCAGTGGAGCAAGGCACTCTTGTCTTACTCAACAAAATTTTCCCCGAGCCAACTTCCTATCCCAGAGCTATCTTCCCTTCTCTAGTTCTCTTGTCCAATCGGTCGCCTCTCTTGTCCTCCTCAACCCTCCGAGCGCCGAGCGGACCAACGGTTGCTCCCCCTACCCCCGGCCCTCTCCAGTTCGACCGGCGAGTTGGCGATGACTGCTCCTCCCATCCCCCGGTCCTCTTCCAGTCTTCTTCAGATAAAACACTCACCCTCCTAAATTTTTATAAAATTTTAACCCCCAAATTTTCATAAAACCCTAACCCCCAAATTTTTTGCAGCGGCTGCTCCCTGCCACTAGCGTCTCTTTCTTCACCTCCTCTTCCCTCTAGTAAAACCCTAACCCCCTAATTTTTATAAATCCTAACCCCCAAATATTTTATTTGGTGTTAGATTTAATCTTAATTACTTCACTATTTATTAAGACTTTGGGATATAATGGAAAATCAAGGAAATAAGATTAAAAAAAAAACTCTTCTTTCATTCTTTAAAACAAGGGGTGAAACATCACGAAGTGAAAGTCTTCCCCCACCTTAGAATGTTAATGTTTCATGCATACTGCTAGTTGGCGTGGCGACAGATCTTTTGTACGGGTATTCAGAGGGAGGACTTGTTAGCTGCTGCTCTATTGTTGAGCAAAAGCTCAAAGTTCCTAAGCTTTAGTCCCACAACGTCTAGTGGGAGGCTCTCCACTTTGTATATATTACCTTTTCTCCTTTTGCCTCATTAAAAGTTATGTGTGAGAGCTCCATGGGCCACACACGCGCGCCGTCGTTGTCTCCTGCCCGGCTCGGCTCGGTTCGGTTCGGCACGCGTAACGGGTGCGGACACGTGCCCACATCTGCGGGCGCCGAATACCGATCCGATTCCTTCTTCGGGTTCGGGCTGAGACCCAAAAATCCTTTTTGCTCATATTAATTTTTTTGACCGTTACAATCATTTAATTTCTTAACGTTTACTATTCAAAATTGCGTCCAGATACATTGCACCACGTGTTTCTTTGTAACGTTAAAAAATTATTGTTCATTATTTCTGAACGTTACAAAGAGCCACCATCAGCCTATATAAGGTTGTGCTTCTTTCTCTTCCGAACACAAAAAAAATTCTTCTTTTTGAAATTCTCTAAAATTCTCGTCTCCTTCGTATTACCGTTGTTCTTCTTCGTTGCTCTGGGCAGAGCTAAGTCGGGGTCACTCTCTCCAAGTCGTGTGCGGCAAGGAGATTCCGGTGGAGCGAAAATTTTACCACTAGGGCTGTTTGGTTCGCACAAAGTGTGCGGGAAGTGGAGGGATTTGCGGGAAGTGGCTGGGTTTTGCGGGACTCGCGGCGTTTGATTCACAGCAACTGGAGGAAGCAAATAAGGAATCTCACTTGCTGCACAGTTGCTGTCCCCTTGTTTTGGGTGATTTTCACTTCCCTCACAAAAGTGAGGGAGGTGAGATGAAAGTGGTGGTGAAGCGGGGTTTGAGTGGGGTGGTGGCGGTGGTGGGAGGGTGGCGGTGCTGGTTGGCTGGAGGTGGTGGCGGTGGCGTGGGGCGGTGCTGGTAGTGCTAAGGGTGGCGGTGCTTGTGGCCTGGAGGCGGTGGCGTGGGACGGTGGTGTTGGCGGAGGTCGTGGCGGCGGTGGCGTGGGACGGTGGCGGTGGACTGGAGGGGCTGGAGAAGATGGGGAAGAAGAGTAAAGTGAGAGGGAGAGGAGAGAGAGAGAGAGAGAGAGATTTATAAATAAAATAAAATTTGGGGTAACTATACCTAGGTTTACCACATCTCCAAAAAAAATTTCACTTTCCACTTACAACAACCATCCAAACACCAAATCCATTTTTCTTCCACTTGCAGCAGACAAAAAGTACTCTATCCAAACACATTTTGGAAAGTGCCACTTACTGCAAGTGTCCTGAAACTCAACTTGCTGCAAGTGCCACTTTTACACTTTCAAAGAGTTACATCTATCCAAGCAGCCCCTAGGAGCGTTCTAATACGGTCTGCACATAAACCCGAGCTAACTCTTAGGGCAGTGCTACGTGCGCGACTTCGCCGGAGGCCGGTAACATTTATGTAATTTATTTTGTTTGCAGATTTTAATGAAGAAAATTGAAAAAATATCTAACAATCTAAGAGTTAGTTTTTTAATCAATCTTTAACATTATTTTTCTAGTAAAATAAACACAAATTTTTGGCTTTCACAAAACTTACTGTTCCTGCAAGCATTAATTGATTTATTTGCTTTCACATAATTTATTGTTCCTGGAAGCATCATTTTTTTTTCTTTCACAAAATATTGTACTGTTCCTGGAAGCTTTCACAAAATTTAGTGTTCCTGAAGCACTAGGACTATTTCATTAGATAATACATTAATTGATTTATTATAAACAGTACATATTCCTGTTAGCACTAGGCTTATTTCACAAAATTTACAATAGTAACAGTACTTAAATATATTACTGTTCCTGGAAGCATTCATGTTAGTAACAGTACTTAAATATATATTTAATATATTTATTGTTATATGTACACAAAATATTCATTATAAATTGCTATCATTAAAAGCTATTTCATCAGAAATATATATTGTTTAGCCTTTAAACACTCATTAAATTATTGCTTAATAACATTCGTTATTACATATATTTGAGACTTCTATCATCATTTATCATTTCATACATTGACACTTTAGACAAACATCATTGTGTTTGTAATTTTTACAATTCTAGATTTCTTTACTCAATATTTTAATTTAAGCTAAATAAAACATTAATTGATTTAGTAAAATTCCTTCAACTTTAAAGTTCTAAAGTAGAGATTTGTTTGGGAACAAGCCGAAAGGGCCCTTCTGTCAACAAGACGAAAATTCGTCTAAGCGACATGTACTTAAGAATTCCTAGTGAACCTCCGCTTGCTGGGATCCGGCCCTTACAGCTAACCCAACCTTATCAAAACTTAAAAACTAAAAGTTTTAAAGGTCTATTACTAAAATCATTTTAATTGTTAATTTTAGTTTAAAGCCATCTTATTGAGTAAATATATTTTTACAGACTTTAGAAAATATGACTTCCAAAGAAGAAACTTTTTCTGCAAAGCCTTCAAAATTCAATGGCACCTACTTCAAGAGGTGGCAAAGCCAGATAAAATTTTCGCTTACCACCTTAGGCCTGATATCAGCCATTGATGGGTCCACACCCATCTCAAATGATTCTGATGAGATTGAGTCTGACGTAGGGGTATCCAAATCATCCTCCTCCTCTAAACCTAAGACCCATAAGGAAATAAACTACCATTGCTTCCATAGAATCTTAAGCGCTATGTCTGAGTCTCTCTATGACATATTTTTTGAATATAAAGCGCTAAAGAACTCTGGGATACTTTGGAAGATGAGTATGGTTGTGATGATGCTGGAATTGATAGATTCAATTCCACCACATTCAACCAATATGTCATGGTAGATAACAAAACTATCAATGACCAAATCCATGAGTTCCAAGAATATCTTAGGCAGGTTCAAGCCAAGGGAACTTTCTTCTACTGAGCACAAAATAGGATGCTTGATAGATAAACTCCCTCCTTCCTGGTCTAAAGTGGCAAATGACCTTCTACATCTACAAGGATCTATTACATACTCTCAAGCTCTACAGAGAATTAGAACAGAAGAGCAATATAGGTCCAAGACCAAAGTTAGGTCAAATGCCACAGCTAAGGTAAACCTTGTAGAAAGCCATGCAAAATCTAGATCAAACAACCATCTCAAATCCAAAAAAAAAAAAAAATTCCTTCAAAAAGAAGCAGAGTTTTCAACCTCCTCACCAAAACCATCTTCACCAAAACCATCATCACCAAAACCATCACCACCAAAACCCTCAACCCCAAAAACCTAGAGCCTTTGGTCAGACTCAGGATCAAAGAAAATTTTGTTTTGTGTGTGGTAGAACCAACCATACAGCCATCAACTGCTTCCAAAGAAAGAAATAACCTATCCAGAACTCCTTCAAAGGAAAAGACAAGCCAGAGGCTAACATGATTCTGAATGGGTCTTCCAGCTCCTTCAGGTCTGTAAGCTTCCAACCTGTAGTAAACCTGTCTTTCCATTATAATGATTGGTGGTTGGATTCTAGAGCTAATGTTCATGTTTCATTTGATCGCTCCTGTTTTTCAACCTATCAGGAATCAGGTGGAGGAGGCGTGACTCTAGGAGATGGCTCAATGGCACAAGTTGTGGGAAGATGAAGAATAGATCTGAAGATGACATCAGAAAAAATTCTACCTCTCCATGATGTGCTTCATGTGTCGTCTGTCAGGAGGAATCTTGTTAGTGGATCCCTCCTTGTAGCCTCAGGATACAAAATTATAATGGAGGCCAATAAAGTAGTTTTCTCTAAGAATGATCTGTTTATTGGAAAAGAATTTATGAAATATGGACTTTTTGTTTTAAGTACTATGAATAAAAGTTCAAATCCTTCTTTTGTTGCAAATGTTGAATCATTAAATGTTTGGCATGGTAGGTTAGGTCATGTGAACTTAGGACCTATTAAAAGGATGATGAACTTAGATCTCATCCCTAAGACTCCTATAGATGATGAAAACAAATGTGAGATTTGTGTTCAAGCCAAACACACTAGATTACCTTTCAAATCTGCCTATAGAGATTCTGAACTCCTAGAACTTATCCATGGTGATGTTTGTGATTCCAATAGGGTCTTGACCCGAGGCGATAGGAAATACTTTGTTACTTTTATAGATGACCATTCAAAGTATTGTTACACCTACCTCCTTAAGACCAAAGAAGAAGTTCTAGACAGATTCAAGGTCTATAAATCTGAAGTTGAGAACCAGTTGGATAGGAAGATTAAGATCCTTAGATCAGATCGTGGTGGAGAGTACACCTCAAATGATATGACTAACTTATGTGAAGAACATGGAATTATTCATGAGGTAACTGCTCCTTATTCACCACAGTCCAACGGAGTTGCTGAAAGAAAGAATCGCACTCTGTTAGACATGGTCAATGCCATGCTTCTCCGCTCAGGTGCTCCTGATAATCTTTGGGGAGAAGCCTTATTGTCAGCCTGTTATATTCTTAATAGGATACCCAGTAAGACTAATGATAAAATCCCATATGAGTTATGGAAAGGTCGGACTCCTAAGATTAACTATCCTAAAGTTTGGGGATGTCTAGCTAAGGTAGGAATTTCTGAACCCAAAAAGAGGAAGATAGGACCTAAGACTGTAGATGTTGTATTCATAGGATATGCCCTAGATAGCAATGCCAATAGATTTCTTGTAACCCATTCTGAAGTAAATGAAATCTCTAATAACATAATTATTGAAGCTAGAGATGCAGTTTACTTTGAGAACATTTTTTCCTTCAAGGATAGAACCCCTTCATCTTCCTCTAACCTTTCTCTCATTCCTTCTACTAGTTCTCATGATCCAGTACCCAGTTCTCAACCTTAACAAGTCATAGAACCTAGAAGGAGTAAAAGAGAAAGGATTGAAAAGAACTTGGGAGAAGGATTCTTCACATTTTTGATAGAGGGTGATCCCTCAACTTATGAAGAAGCCATATCCTCTCCTGATGCCCCTTTCTGGAAAGAAGCTATTAACAATGAGTACAACTCCATCATGGAGAACAATATTTGGTTTTTAGCAGATCTTCCTTTAGGCAGCAAACCCATAGGTTGTAAGTGGATCTTTAAGAAGAAACTTAGAGCCGATGGTACCATAGAAAAATATAAGGCTAGATTAGTGGCCAAAAGTTTTACCCAGAAAAAAGGATTAGATTACTTTGATACCTATTCTCCTGTTGCTAGAATTTCTTCTATTAGAACCCTCCTAGCCCTAGCTTCCATTTATGACTTGCTGATCCATTAAATGGATGTAAAGACAGTAACACCCAGTTTCTGAAATGAGAATAATTTTAAAATTTTGTAATTATAATTATTATTTAATGATATTTATTTCATATTATAATTTTTAGTGATTTTTAATTATTTTAAAACTATTTAAATTCATGACTTGTGATTTGATGTACAGCTAGTGAAGCCGTAGTGACTGTCTGCCCTAGAGCCTAACCATGTGGGTAGAGATTTTGTTTAGTAAATTTAGCTTGAGGGTATTTTGGTTATCTTGAATTTATTTGAATTTATTATAATTTTTTGGAAATTAATATATATTATATTAGATGGTGTGATTTAATATTATTAAATTAATTGCCATGTGATTGTTATTAGCCCCAACCTAGAATTGACCTAACCTAGGTTAGTCCTAGTTAGTCATGGTTAGACTAAGTTAGAATTTGTTTGGTCATGGTTAGTCATGACTAGTTAGAATAAACTAGGTTGCAACTTGATTAAAGGGGGACCTTGATTTTGACCATTGAATATACTAGATGGGATGAGAGCCCTTGGATTGAATCCCAAAACCCTAACCCTAACTATTATGACCAGCCAAGAGACCCCCCTCCTTGCCTATATAATGTCTCTATGGGGATTTGTGCCTCTTTCTTTAATAGCTCTTCATTTCTTAAGGGAATAGGTGAGTCTCCTTAATTTTCTTCCTAGTTTAATCAATAGGCCTCCTTTTGATTGGAATTTCTTCCATCATGATCTAATTAATGTTTTCTTGCTGATGGTGGAGTCAAATCTCAGATTTGCATCAATTTGGGGATTTGTGGTGGCTTTGAAGAACTCATTAGAAGAGACTTTTTGTGTGAAGAACAACCAATAGGTACAATCTATTCCACCCATTAAAACTAGGTTTAATTTGCATATTCATCTAGCCCTAGGTATCCTGATTCTATAGGTATAGGGTTTCCCAAGTTTCGTGTCCTTTCGTATCCATTTTGGACACGTATCAGTGTCGTTTACATTGTGTTTGTCGAAATGCCTCAATAGGCATTTCGTGTGCATTTTAGTTTTTGTTTGAATAGGAAATTATTATTTAACCTCGCTTATACGTTTTTGATGTTTGTGTCAGGTATTAGTGTCGTGTCGTGTCGTGTCGGGCACGTGTACACACGGTCGTGCACACACGAGCGCGAGCACGGTTGGCTTCCCTGCTACCACGTGTCTCGTGCGCCCTGTACACGACACTAGGGCACGCCAAAATTGGCATGGACACGGGGGCAGTGTCTACGCACACTCCCTCAAAGTTGCAGTACACCATGTTTCATGTCGGACACGAAATCGGGACTGCACTGGTTTACACTGTGCTGTGCAGCGCGAAAAATTGCGTCTGATACGCACGATTATCTCGGACACGACACATCCCCGACCCGATTCAGGGTGATGACACTCTATCCCTAGTCCTGGCGGACCTAGGTACACGAGCACGTGTCCTGGTTTGGCTCGTGCTGTGCGCACGAAGACACGGCACGCGTGCACGACGATTGTCCTGCTGCACTGTGTCCAGGTTTGTTTTAGGATTTAAATTCTGTTTGGACACGTCGTGTCACACTATGGTGGACATAAATTGGATCCTAGGACGCGTACACGATGTGTATTAATGTTACCAACCATTAGTTCATTAGTTTAATTTGATTTTGATTGTTAAATCTCAAATTCCCTATTTTTCCTGAAACCTGTGTATCAGCTTGTATTCACTGTTTTCCCAGGTTTTCGAAATTGAGTTTTGGCATTGATTCTAACCTAATCTATGCAGTTAATTACATGTAATTAAGCCCTAACATGTTCACCTATGAAAATCCTATGTGTGTGTCGATTTTGAAGTGATTTGGGACTATGTTGATTCAGAAAACTGAAAATCTTTGTTAACTGTTTTCAATTTTTTTCTGATAAATTGATGAATGATATCAAGTCCTAATTTCTGAAAGTTATAAACCTGTTAATGAGTTGTTTTGCTATATATGTTCAATAGGTCAAACTGGAATTGATTGGAATATAAGTTAGAACTAAATTGAGTTTGATTGTTATATAGGTTCTATGGGTTACACAGGTGAGCCTGTGTATGTAAAACTGACTTCTCCCTGTTTTTCATGTGCATAACTGATTTTGACATTTTTTTCCCTGTTTGAATTTTTAACATATATGACCCTCTGAAATCTGTAACATGGGAGTAGGTTTCACATAGATTGGTTTGTTTGACTGTCAACTGGTTGTTGATATCCTGAGACATTCACTCACACACCTACACCCAATCTACACACATGGAAATGATAACTGGACACTATTTTCCTGTCCTTACACAGCCCATTTCAGTCCCTATATATGTCCCATGGCTGTCCACAAAAACCCCTACAACTGCTATGTGTGACACACATTGCACAGATATGCATGTTCACATACACACACATACAAGCTGAAATCTGTACACCTATGTAAACTGAACACTGGGACACCCTTGTATGCACTTGACATACATGAGACACTTTCCTGTACACTGTTCAGCTCACCTATGACATATCACACTCTCATGTGTAGCACACACATTGGTACACTGCTATCTTAATCCTGAAATTCACCCACTGTTTGTTGAATTGGTTCATACACACTACTCTATGAAAACTGAAAATGACTGAACAAATAGCTGAGATTTCAGATTTTATTTCCCTTGATAACTTGGGTTATTAACTGTTGCGAAGGGGATTGATAATGTTGGTTGTTAACTGTTGAACCTGGAAAGTTGAACTGAGAATTGAATTCCAGTTTTTTTTTTCTTTCCCTTTAACTGATGTGTTTTACTGTCATGTATAAAACTGAGATTGACACATATGGAATGGGCTTGGATGTGTTGACAGGCTTTGGTTATGTGGTTTTAAATTGTTTTTTTTCTATTGTGTTAAACTGTGGTTTCTTCACCATTAAACTGAAATTTAGGGATCATTTAATGTAAATCCCCTTACTTGTATTAGTGTTACATTTTGAACTCAAATGTGGGATTTGGGATTACTACTCATTGTTTTGTTCATGTTCCAGATTTCACTCCACACAGGTTCCTTACATATCACTGTTTGTAAATTCATGAGATCATACCCTCTTCACACACGTTGCTATATATGTACACACACCAATTACACACACACACATATTCATGTGACTCTCTTATTCACTGTTTTCTTGAACACTACCACCTACACCCTAACACCCAAGCCTCACACTCTCATGTATACTCTAACACACCCTCACATGGTTTACCTCTACCTATCACTCTAGGTATACACATATATATGTATGTGATGCATAAATTATGTTGTAGCTATATACTTATAATGTGTGTTATTATATATTAATATATAGGTATATGTGAATATGTGGTTTGGTATAGGCATGACATTGCGTATGGGTGTATACCTATGGCTCATAGCCTAGGTATGTGGTTTGAATGCCAGTAAGTGTCTGGTTGGTTGCATAGCCTCGTGATTGGTGTGTGATTGCTAGACTAGGCTTGGTTAGGCCTAGTAAGACTTATTAGACTTGTTTGGGCCAGTCTTGACCTAGTTGACCTAGTTTGACTAGCATAGTTGACCAGAGTTGACCAAGAGTTGACTTTGGTCTAGATCGACCTAGATTCATGTAGAACTCATAGTAGTGCATCTTATTACCATTCTGGACTTGTTGTGACTTGTGTTGCTCTAACTAGGAGTCAGGTGCCTCATCTTGGACAGTATATTTTCACAGCTATTCAGATACCAGGCGAGTACATTCTCTGATCATTTCATAACTTATTTAGAATTATATTCCTGCTCTAGTTTACCTTATTTGATGCTGTCACGACATTATCACGGATTGGTACTATATGGATCCTTGCTTGAGATGTTATCCCCCTTGGGAGCATCGGACACATTGTGTCATGTGTTTCATGTACATCGTGTATTCCTCGCTCTCATGTTATCCATATTTATTATGTGCTTCATGCTCGTTCGTGCTTGCTTGTGTACTCTCATGTGCTATCATGATCGGTCGTGTTTCCCATGAATCTCATGTATAACCTATACTTCATGTGCACCCTTCGTGGGCCTTCGTGTGGAATTCATGTGCACTCAGTTCTCTGAGCCTCGTGAATACTTCATGTATACCCATCTATGGGCTCCATGTAAAAATCATGTGCGTAACATAACCTGTCTGGATCCTTGTGTATTGATTGGGGCTTGGGGGAGTATAAATAGTCATGTGAACAATTCCAAAGTAGAATAGCCATGTACACCTCTTTAGTATAGCCATGTGCAAATCAAGCCGTTCACATGTCGACTTTGTACTCTAAATCACTAGTCACTGGTAGCTCTTTACGTATAGTAGATATTTCTATTACAGTTCTCTTCCTGTTTACATCATGTATCTTTTTTCAGTTTCATGTATCGTACTCTCTTGCATGTTTATATTTTCTAACCTGTTATGATCCACGTGAGATGTATTGTACTCGCTCCCGTCCTGACTGGACCTGTTGAAAATTTTACAGAGGATGATGAGGAACCCTGCACCCCTTACTTTGGAGCTTGCCTAGATGACACTCGCGACCTGGACCCCTGGGGAGGTTTAGGCAGCTGCTGACGACGACACCTTACTTAGTATAGATAACTTAGTCTGTTCTCTTTTCATGTTTAGCTGTTGTCTTTATTTTCAGAGTTGTATATTTTTTTAGAGATATTGAAATTGGTAGATGTTGAGATTTGTATTCATTCTGTTGTGCCTCAGTTGAGGAGTTTCTTATCTATGTCCATCGTGCTACATTCTACCTTAGTTTGTGATTGAGTTGTACCTCTGTGTTGGACTCCTTTTGGAGAGTATTGCATGTTAGCTAGTTATAGTTCATGATCTAGAACAGCGTTCTACCGCCGACACTGCGGCGTAGGCTGGGCGCTGTTACGTACTCGTACCCTCACGGTGGGTGCGGGTCGTAACACGTTTTTAGTGGTGGCCCATGCAGGTCGAGTTTGTGTAGTGGTATTCGAACTAGAGTATCACTACAGCCTGCAGTAGGATTCGGATTATTTTGAGGTACTCAATCACATTAGGAAAAACTCTTAACTGGATTCCTGTCATCTAAATTCCTGTTGAAAAATTGCTTCCTTGGATAACTGTTCTCCCTTGAATTATCGATTCTATCTCAGTATTGATTCTTTGTTTGATCTGTCTCCAGGATGGTGATTGAGACACGATCGCATCGCTCTGGCCCAGCAGACGCTGGTGAGAGGCCTATCACCCCTCGCCTGATCGTAGACGCTGGGACCACCGCACCCCCTATTTCTGCTCATATAGGAGCTTTTGCAGCCTTTGGGAGTGCACCTCCACCTGTCCGGAGGTCTTCCCCCGTTATTCCAGATATGACTCAGCAGCAGATACCTTCAGGGACAGTAGATGCGGCTCAGATGTTTACCCTCTTCCAGCGATTCATGGAGTTTCAGCAATAGATTCAGCAGAGCCAGTCTGCTGATATCCGACAGAGCATACAAGATACTCATCAGTTGGTTAGGACGACAGTGGAGCTGGTGGCTGCTCAGCCACAGGGAGGCCAGATGCAGCCGTATCAGCCGAGGACTCCAGACATCCATTCCTTCAAGAAGATGGGACCCCGAGACTTCAAGGGTACAGAGGGCATCATATACGCTGACGATTGGATAGAGCACATTGAGGAGATATTCCGATTGGCACAGATACCAGCAGGATTATAGATCGAGGCAGCCGCCAGTCAGATGCAGGACTTGGCCCGTACCTGGTACCAGACGGACCCGAGGGTTGGTACAGCCAGTCAGACTTGGGCAGCGTTTAAGAAACTGTTCAAGGAGAAATTCTTTCCCGATACCGCACTCCGTGCTTTGGAGGCGCAGTTCGAGAGTTTGGTTCAGGGGAACCAGACCGTTGAGGAGTACGCTGGAGAATTCAGCCGTTTGAGCAGATTTATCGAGGATCTTACCGAGGTCGGGAAGGCGAGGAGGTTCCACAGGGGTTTGATTGGAGAGATCAAGTCATATACCAAGAGCGACCGCGACGCCACTTTCGAGCAGATTCTGGTAGGAGCCATGACAGCGGAGGACGATCTTGGACTGAAGGAGAAGAGGATGCAAGATACTCAGGGAGCTAGTGGCAGTGCGGGACCGGCTAAGAGGCCCCACCTACAGATTCAGCAGCAGGTGCCCCGTTTGCAGATTCAGCAGCAGTTTCACCAGCAGTTCCAGCAGTAGTATCAGCAGCCGAGGGTCTACCTTCAGCAGCGGCAGTTTCAGGACCGTGTACCCCTTCAGCAGACGCAGCAGCCACAGAGGCAGCAGCAGGCCCCGGAACAGCAGCTAGTTATTATTTGCCCCTTCTGTAAGAGACCAGGGCATGGTTGGGGCGAATGCCGGAAGAGGCTGGGCAGATGTTTGCTTTACGGAGGATCCGATCATCGTCTGAGAGAGTGTTCCGAGTCATCAGGACAGACAGTTCAGAGAACAGGAGTTAGGGCTCCGGTAGGCCAGCAGACGGGATTATCCTTACCGACTCAGCAGCAGAGGTACATGCAGCATCAGCAGCAGGCCAGGGGAGGCTAGCAAGGGCGAGCTTTCGCCAGGACAGTCGAGGATTCTCAGGCCAGTAGAGATCTTGCTGCAGGTTCCGATCTATTCAATTTTCTTTCCACAATTACCTCTTATACTGTCTTGAAATTTCGATTCTTTCTATTCCTTGTTGGTTTATCAATTATGTCCTGTTGTTCTTGTGTATGTTGATCTTTTTCTGAGATAAATCATATGGGCTAGGTCACCTTGGTTATGGAATCGAGAATCTTCGATGGTCGTGTTTAGCTGGCATAGTGAGGACATATAGTCAGATTTAGGACGTATTTCTCGGGTGTGAGAATTTAAGATTTTTGCTGCCAAGCATGCGGCAATGCAAAAATTTTAAATACCATGATTCTAGAGGTATGTGCCTTAGTCGAGGACTCTGTGATTATCGTAGCCTTGCTCACTAGCACGACGAAGATTCTGAGTATCATGATTTTGGACAGATGCATATGATTATCTGACGGTATGTTGAGACTTTGTTTGTGGGGTGTTTGACCTAGAAGGACTGCTACCATCTTAAATTTCGAGGACAAAATTTTTATAAGGTGGGTAGGATTGTAACACCCAGTTTCTGAAATGAGGATAATTTTGAAATTTTGTAATTATAATTATTATTTAATGATATTTATTTCATATTATAATTTTTAGTGATTTTTAATTATTTTAAAACTATTTAAATTCATGACTTGTGATTTGATGTACAGCTAGTGAAGCCGTAGTGACTGTCTGCCCTAGAGCCTAACCATGTGGGTAGAGATTTTTTTTAGTACATTTAGCTTGAGGGTATTTTGGTTATCTTGAATTTATTTGAATTTATTATAATTTTTTGGAAATTAATATATATTATATTAGATGGTGTGATTTAATATTATTCAATTAATTGCCATGTGATTGTTATTAGCTCCAACCTAGAATTGACCTAACCTAGGTTAGTCCTAGTTAGTCATGGTTAGACTAAGTTAGAATTTGTTTGGTCATGGTTAGTCATGACTATTTAGAATAAACTAGGTTGCAACTTGATTAAAGGGGGACCTTGATTTTGACCATTGAATATACTAGATGGGATGAGAGCCCTTGGATTGAATCCCAAAACCCTAACCCTAACCATTATGACCAGCCAAGAGACCCCCCTCCTTGCCTATATAATGTCTCTATGGGGATTTGTGCCTCTTTCTTTAATAGCTCTTCATTTCTTAAGGGAATATGTGAGTCTCCTTAATTTTCTTCCTAGTTTAATCAATAGGCCTCCTTTTTGATTGAAATTTCTTCCATCATGATCTAATTAATGTTTTCTTGCTGATGGTGGAGTCAAATCTCAGATTTGCATCAATTTGGGGATTTGTGGTGGCTTTGAAGAACTCATTAGAAGAGACTTTTTGTGTGAAGAACAACCAATAGGTACAATCTATTCCACCCATTAAAAATAGGTTTAATTTGCATATTCATCTAGCCCTAGGTATCCTGATTCTATAGGTATAGGGTTTCCCAAGTTTCGTGTCCTTTCGTGTCCATTTTGGACACGTATCAGTGTCGTTTACATTGTGTTTGTCGAAATGCCTCAATGGGCATTTCGTGTGCATTTTAGTTTTTGTTTGAATAGGAAATTATTATTTAACCTCGCTTACACATTTTTGATGTTTTTGTCAGGTATTAGTGTCGTGTCGTGTCGTGTCGGGCACGTGTACACACGGTCGTTCACACGCACGCGCGAGCACGGTTGGCTTCCCTGCTACCACGTGTCTCGTGCGCCCTGTACACGACACTAGGGCACGCCAAAATTGGTGTGGATACGGGGGCAGTGTCTGCGCACACTCCCCCAAAGTTTTAGTGCACCACATTTCGTGTCGGACACGAAATCGGGGCTGCACTGGTTTACACTATGCTGTGCAGTGCGAAAAATCGCGTCTGATACGCACGATTATCTCGGACACGACACGTCCTCGACCCGATTCAGGGTGATGACACTCTAGCCCTAGTCCTGGCGGACCTAGGTACACGAGCACGTGTCCTGGTTTGGCTCGTGCTGTGCGCACGAAGACACGGCACGCGTGCACGACGATTGTCCTGATGCACTGTGGCCAGGTTTGTTTTAGGATTTAAATTCTGTTTGGACACGTCGTGTCACACTATGGTGGACACGAATTGGATCCTAGGACATGTACACGATGTGTATTAATGTTACCAACCATTAGTTCATTAGTTTAATTTGATTTTGATTGTTAAATCTCAAATTCCCTATTTTTTCTGAAACCTGTGTATAAGCTTGTATTCACTATTTTCCCAGGTTTTCAAAATTGAGTTTTGGCATTGATTCTAACATAATCTATGCAGTTAATTACATGTAATTAAGCCCTAACATGTTCACCTATGAAAATCCTATGTGTGTGTCGATTTTGAGGTGATTTGGGACTATGTTGATTCAGAAAACTGAAAATCTTTGTTAACTGTTTTCAATTTTTTTCTGATAAATTGATGAATGATATCAAGTCCTAATTTCTGAAAGTTATAAACCTGTTAATGAGTTGTTTTGCTATATATGTTCAATAGGTCAAACTTGAATTGATTGGAATATAAGTTAGAACTAAATTGAGTTTGATTGTTATATAGGTTCTATGGGTTACACAGGTGAGCCCGTGTATGTAAAACTGACTTCTCCCTGTTTCTCATGTGCATCACTGATTTTGACATTTTTTCCCTGTTTGAATTTTTAACATATATGACCCTCTGAAATCTGTAACATGGGAGTAGGTTTCACATAGATTGGTTTGTTTGACTGTCAACTGGTTGTTGATATCCTGAGACATTCACTCACACACCTACACCCAATCTACACACATGGAAATGATAACTGGACACTATTTTTCTGTCCTTACACAGCCCATTTCAGTCCCTATATATGTCCCATGGCTGTCCTCAAAAACCCCCTACAACTGCTATGTGTGACACACATTGCACAGATATGCATGTTCACATACACACATATACAAGCTGAAATCTGTACACCTATGTAAACTGAACACTGGGACACCCTTGTATGCACTTGACATACATGAGACACTTTCCTGTACACTGTTCAGCTCACCTATGACATATCACACTCTCATGTGTAGCACACACATAGGTACACTGCTATCTTAATCCTGAAATTCACCCACTGTTTGTTGAATTGGTTCATACACACTACTCTATGAAAACTGAAAATGACTGAACAGATAACTGAGATTTCAGATTTTGTTTCCCTTGATAACTTGGGTTATTAACTGTTGCGAAGGGGATTGATAATGTTGGTTGTTAACTGTTGAACCTGGAAAGTTGAACTGAGAATTGAATTCCAGTTTTTTTTTCTTTCCCTTTAACTGATGTGTTTCACTGTCATGTATAAAACTGAGATTGACACATATGGAATGGGCTTGGATGTGTTGACAGGATTTGGTTATGTGGTTTTAAATTGTTTTTTTCCTATTGTATTAAACTGTGGTTTCTTCACCATTAAATTGAAATTTAGGGATCATTTAATGTAAATCCCCTTACTTGTATTAGTGTTACATTTTGAACTCAAATGTGGGATTTGGGATTACTACTCACTGTTTTGTTCATGTTCCTGATTTCACTCCACACAGGTTCCTTACATATCACTGTTTGTAAATTCCTGAGATCACACCCTCTTCACACACATTGCTATATATGTATACACACCAATTACACACACACACACATATTCATGTGACTCTCCTATTCACTGTTTTCTTGAACACTACCACCCACACCCTAACACCCAAGCCTCACACTCTCATGTATACTCTAACACACCCTCACATGGTTTTCCTCTACCTATCACTCTAGGTATACACATATATATGTATGTGATGCATAAATTATGTTGTAGCTATATACTTATAATGTGTGTTATTATATATTAATATATGGGTATATGTGAATATGTGGTTTGGTATAGGCATGACATTGCGTATGGGTGTATACCTATGGCTCATAGCCTAGGTATGTGGTTTGAATGCCAGTAAGTGTCTGGTTGGTTGCATAGCCTCGTGATTGGTGTGTGATTGCTAGACTAGGCTTGGTTAGGCCTAGTTAGACTTATTAGACTTGTTTGGGCCAGTCTTGACCTAGTTGACCTAGTTTGACTAGCATAGTTGACCAGAGTTGACCAAGAGTTGACTTTGGTCTAGATCGACCTAGATTCATGTAGAACTCATAGTAGTGCATCTTATTACCATTCTGGACTTGTTGTGACTTGTGTTGCTCTAACTAGAAGTCAGGTGCCTCTTCTCGGATAGTACATTTTCACAGCTATTCAGATACCAGGCAAGTACATTCTCTGATCATTTCATAACTTGTTTAGAATTATATTCCTGCTCTAGTTTACCTTATTTGATGCTGTCACGACATTATCACGGATTGGTACTATATGGATCCTTGCTTGAGATGTTATCCCCCTCGAGAGCATCGGACACATTGTGTCATGTGTTTCATGTACATCGTGTATTCCTCGCTCTCATGTTATCCATGTTTATCATGTGCTTCATGCTCGTTCGTGCTTGCTTGTGTACTCTCATGTGCTATCATGATCGGTCGTATTTCCCATGAATCTCATGTATAATCTATACTTCATGTGCACCCTTCGTGGGCCTTCGTATGGAATTCATGTGCACTTAGTTCTCTGAGCCTCGTGAATACTTCATGTATACCCATCTATGGGCTCCATGTGAAAATCATGTGTGTAACATAACCTGTCTGGATCCTTGTGTATTAATTGGGGCTTGGGAGAGTATAAATAGTCATGTGAACAATTCCAAAGTAGAATAGCCATGTACACCTCTTTAGTATAGCCATGTGCAAATTAAGTCGTTCACATGTCGACTTTGTACTCTAAATCTCTAGTCACTGGTAGCTCTTTACGTATAGTAGATATTTCTATTACAGTTCTTTTCCTGTTTACATCATGTATCTTCTTTCAGTTTCATGTATCGTACTCTCTTGCATGTTTATATCTTCTAACCTGTTATGATCTGCGTGAGATGTATTGTACTCGCTCCTGTCCTGACTGGACCTGTTGAAAATTTTACAGAGGATGATGAGGAACCCTGCACCCCTTACTTTGGAGCTTGCCTAGATGACACTCGCGACCTGGACCCCTGGGGAGGTTCAGGCAGCTGCTGAGGACGACACCTTGCTTAGTATAGATAGCTTAGTCTGTTCTCTTTTCATGTTTAGCTGTTGTCTTTATTTTCAGAGTTGTATATTTTTTTAGAGATATTGAAACTGGTAGATGTTGAGATTTGTATTCATTCTGTTGTGCCTCAGTTGAGGAGTTTCTTACCTATGTCCATCGTGCTACATTCTACCTTAGTTTGTGATTGAGTTGTACCTCTGTGTTGGACTCCTTTTGGAGAGTATTGCATGTTAGCTAGTTATAGTTCATGATCTAGAACAGCGTTCTACCGCCGACACTGCGGCGTAGGCTGGGCACTGTTACGTACTCGTACCCTCACGGTGGGTGCGGGTCGTGACAACAGCATTTCTAAATGGAGACTTAGAAGAAGAAATATATATGGAGCAACCTGAAGGTTTTATTGCTAAAGGCCAAGAAAATAAGGTTTGTAGATTAGTAAATCCCTTTATGGCCTAAAGCAAGCTCCCAAGCAATGACACAACAAATTTAACAAAGTCATTATAGAATTTGGTTTTGTGCCAAATGAATATGACAAATGTTTGTATTCCAAAAATACAAATAAAAGTTGTGTCATCTTATGCTTGTATGTTGATGATATCCTTATTTTAGGATCTTTACTGGAATTGATAAATAATACTAAGAACTATTTATCTAACCAGTTTGATATGAAAGACCTAGGTGAGGCAAACATGATCCTAGGAATGCAAGTGTCCAAATGCAATAAGGGATATACTCTATCCTTAGCACATTCAATTGAGAAAATGCTAAGAAAGTTTGAGTATTTTGATAAGAAATCTACTCTTACTCCTTATGACAGTAATATTGTTCTCAAGAAGAACGAAGGCTCACCTATAGAACAACATAGATATTCACAAATGATTGGGTCCCTCATGTACATAACTAACAGGACCAGACCTGACATTGCATTTGCTATTGGGAGACTAAGCATGTATATTAGTAACCCAAATCAATCACACCGGACTGCATTAGACAGAGTATTGAGATATCTTAAGGGTACTCTAGATTATAAACTTTATTATTCTAGACACCTTGATATCATAGAAGGTTACTCCGATGCACATTGGGTAACTGATTTACATGATGTGAGATCCACTGCTGGATATATTTTTACCCTAGCAGGAGCTGCAATCTCCTGGGGATCATGTAAACAGACTATCATTGCCAGAAGTACTATGGACTCTGAGATGATAGCTTTAGACACTACCTGTACAGAAGTTGAATGGCTCAGAAATCTTATTATGCATATACCTGTTTATGTTCATCCTATTCCTGCAATTTCTATAAACTGTGATAATAAATCTGTTATAGAACTACTAAAGCATGATTCTGTGAATGCTAAGATGAACAGGCACCTGCAGCTGCGCTTCAAGTCAATAAAGAGCCTATTGGGCAAATATGTGGTTCTTGACTATATAAAGTCAGAAAAGAACCTTGCAGACCGCTTGACGAAGGGTCTGTCTAGGACATTGATCCTAGAATCATCGAGAGGGATGGGGTTAAGCCGATAGTATAGTCACTAGTAGTGACAACCCAATCGAGTCTGACTGGAGATCCCAAGAAGCTGGTTCAATGGGTAGGAACAAGCTGGACTAGGTGACTATTATGGAACACTGACCTGAGATTAAATTCTCTTTAAAATAAAAATCCAGGAGGCTGTACATGTGTACATTCATATCCCATCCCTATGGTGACAATGTTCCTTTTGTGATATGGATAGGTTGAGTTTTAACTCTTAATAAGTCCAAGCATGATATGCAGGGTTGATTCCTATCACCAACCCTTAAGGACTTACCTATATGAGAGGTCGGGTCGCGACTATAGGGCAGGGCGACCCTAGATAACTCTCTTGAATATGTAAAAGTGTGCATGGCCAACCAAACGCGACACCTGATAGACCCAAGTACCTCTAGCGTACTATGTGTGTTATTTTCTGAGTCTGGGTCAAGAAGACTGATTCAAGACGTAGTCCATCATGCTCTTCTTCAGGCAAAGACAATAGTCACTACGTGAGATTCAAGGCTGTAGTCCATCTTATTTATGCATAGTATACAACTGCCCAGAAATTCTCTTATCTCATTCTTCTTCTTTATATTATCTTGGAACTTGACCTTTTGGGGGAGGGGGGGAGGGAGGGAGGATTGTTAGCGGCTGCTCTATTATTGAGCAAAAGCTCAAAGTTCTTAAGCTTTAGTCCCACAACTGCTAGTGGGAGGCTCTCCACTTTGTATATATTACCTTTTCTCCTTTTGCCTCATTAAAAGTTGTGTGTGAGAGCTCCATGGGCCACGCGCGTGCGTCGCCGCTGCCGCCCGGTCCGGCTCGGCTCGGTTCGGTTCGGCACGCGTAACGGGTGCGGGCACGTGCCCACATCTGCGGGCGCCGAATGTCGATCCGATTCCTTCTTCGGGTTCAGGCTGAGACCCAAAAATCCTTTTTGCTCCTATTAATTTTTCTGACCGTTATAATCGTTTAATTTCTTAACGTTTACTATTCAAAATTGCGTCCAGATACATTGCACCACGTTTTTCTTTGTAACGTTAAAAAATTATTGTTCATTATTTCTGAACGTTACAAAGAGCCACCATAAGCCTATATAAGGCTGTGGTTCTTTCTCTTCCGAACAAAAAAAAATTCTTCTTCTTGAAATTCTATAAAATTCTCGTCGCCTTCGTATTACTTTTGTTCTTCTTCGTTGCTCTGGGCAGAGCTAAGTTGGGGTCACTCTATCCAAGTCATGTGCGACAAGGAGATTCCGGTGGAGCGGAGATTTTACCTCTAGGAGCGTTCTGATACGGTCTGCACATAGACCCGAGCTAACTCTTAGGGTAGTGCTACGTGCGCGACTTCCCCGGAGGCCGGTAATATTTATGTAATTTATTTTGTTTGCAGATTTTAAGTGAAGAAAATTGAAAAAATATCTAACAGGACTTGCCGACACTGATAAGGTATATAAACTAAAACCTTGAGAACTGCATTATCGAAGGCCGAGATGAAACTAATTGCATCGAATTGTATTTACTTGTGGAGTAGTTAGACAAGTTTCAAAGGATTGGGGTTCACTTAGACGGAAGAAGGCCGATTCGCAAGTGAGGTGGGTTGTGATGAATACCGTGCTATCATTAGCAAACCAATTGCTATTGAAAGATTAATGGAGTCAGAATTGCTATTGAAAGGTTAGTGGAGTCAGAATACTTATTATCTTTGACATTTTTTTAATATCTATCATCTTTTAGTATTTATTACATATTACTGAAGTTGAAATTGTGTTCTAGACATGAGATTTCCATTATTCAATTCTTTACATTTGTGATTGCAAATACAATAAATGTCATCAGTAAAAAATTTGGAATTCGGAAAGTGTGATGGTTACAGGTTCCATAATATACAAAATATTTGAGGGGAAAATATATGTATCTTTAAGAATGAGTCATAATTGAGGTTTACAAAGAAAATTCTGTCGAATTTTTGGCATAAATTTTTAGAACCGTATAATAATTAATCTATTAGCTAGCCCATCCTACTCCAAAATCCTGGCTCTGCCCCTGTTTGCCCGGCCCAATCGACTGTGTTGACCAAATTTTTGAAAGAAAAAAAAAATAGTAGATCTATATTAAACCGGTGGTTCGAACACAAATTCAAACTAATAACCACATTTTTTTTACGATATCACTGCTATTATTTGGTTGTTGACTATTTAATTCATTTTTTTTTTTAATTTAGCTCTGTTAATCACGATGTCCTAGCTAGCCGTGACATTAACAAAGGACAAATACTTTGGATCTTTTTGGATTGATTAATTATTTAATGCATTGATTTATGTTAGACTAATGGATCATATAGCTGCCTGCCAATAGAAATAAATATTAAAAGATGAATGTGTGGTTAAATCATGACCAAGTGGGTTGCGGATTACGACGTTTGTGTCCTATGCTTAATTTGTTAGTTCAATCAAACCTTTTTTGGTATTATCTTAAGATTCTTTAGTAGAATTTTTCGAGTCCATTAATTGTGTATTAAATAAATATACTACACTCACTATTCAACCCTAATCACAAATAATAGCAGTAGAATTTAGTATTTGGTGTGGGAAATCACGGTAAGTTTTTTAATAATAAATTTAAGACAGGAAGGGGGTGTCGTGTACTGTAGGCGATCACCCATGTTCACTAGGGGTGAGCTGAATAAAATATTCGGTTCAGTTTTAAAAAAATATATTTCAATTTTGATTTTAAAAATATTTATTTGATTTTGGTTTAGATTTCTACTCAAAATCGAAAATTGAATAAGAAGATTTATGAAATGCCCAAAAACTAAAAAAGTTTTATGTAAAACCCACCGCTAAAAAAACTTTCATCGCGTGCCCAGAATTAGAGAAACTTATCCAAAACGGATTCCAAATGACCCTTTTGCCCTTCCTTTTAATTTATTGAAAACACCCACGAAACTGCTCTTAAAAAAAGTTTTCATACTTCATCTTCTTCCTTACGCTGCTCACTTTCGAATCTAGATTTTCTCCTCAAAAATCTTCAAAAACTCGTCGAAAAATTTCGGAAAGACTGGGACAAACGACAAAAATGCTAAAACGGAGGTCCAAACATCATTTTTTTGCGAATCTAAAATTTCGGAAGGCCGTCTAACGATAAAACTATTACTTTCAGTCTCCTCGACGATACGCTCATTTTGCGACAAACGGGACCTCGTTTCGACCTCCCAGTCAAAAGTTATGGCCCTCCAAAGTTTCAGCTGACCATAAAATGCAGGAGAATGGCCATTCTCCGTGTTAGAACACGAAAAATATTAATTTCACATGAGGGTGGTCATTCTCCGTATTAGTAACACGGAGAATGGCATTCTCCGTATTAGTAACACGGAGAATGGCATTCTCCGTCTTAATTTACACGGAGAATGACCATTCTCCGTAACACGAAGAATGGTCATTCTCCGTCTTAATTAAGACGGAGAATGTCATTCTCCGTCTTAATTTACACGGAGAATGACCATTCTCCGTGTTAGTAACACGGAGAATGACATTCTCCGTCTTAATTAAGACGGAGAATGTCATTCTCCGTCCTGAAAGTTACACGGAGAATGGCCATTCTCCGTCATAATTTAGACGGAGAATGGTCATTCTCCGTCTTAGTTTACACGAAGAATGGTCATTCCAGTGTTAAAACGCAAGAGAATGACCATTCTCCGTGTTAGAAACACGGAGAATACCATTCTCCGTGTTAAATAAAACGGAGAATGACATTCTCCGTGTTAAATAAAACGGAGAATGACATTCTCCGTCTTAATTTAAACGGAGAATGGCCATTCTCCGTGCTACATTAAGACGGAGAATGTCATTCTCCGTTTTATTTAACACGGAGAATGACATTCTCCGTTTTATTTAACACGGAGAATGGTCATTCTAGTGTTAAAACGCAGGAGAATGACCATTCTCCGTGTTACTAACACGGAGAATGCCATTCTCCGTGTTAAATAAAACGGAGAATATGTCATTCTCCGTGTTAAATAAAACGGAGAATGACATTCTCCGTCTTAATGTAGCACGGAGAATGGCCATTCTCCGTTTAAATTAAGACGGAGAACGACATTCTCCGTTTTAAATAAAACGGAGAATGGCATTCTCCGTGTAATTTAGTTTTTTTTCATGAACAAAGAGTTTCGTTCTTCTTTCAAAACGATGATAATTCTGATGGAAAAGAAGAAGAAAGATATTCTCTCCACAATTGACCTAATTGTCGGAAAACTTCAAATGTCTCCACGATGAAGATGAAGATGATGATGATGATGATGATGATGATGACGAGCGATGATCTGAGTTCGACTGAAGAAAAGCACACCGAACTACGAACGATCTTTGCGATCTCTGCTGAAGATGAGAGCAATGGAATTCAGATTTCCAGTGAAGAAGAAGAAGACGAAAATCACAATCCAGATCTGAGTTTTTTGAATTCAAATACATATAGATGACCAATTCGCGCGGAGAGGTAGTTTCGGTATTATAAAAATAGCAGTTTCTAGCGGGTGGCATCTAAAAGGGAATCTTGGAATATTTAACGTGAAAATACTTAATTCTGGGTATTTCATAAAACTTATCCAGCGGGTGGGCATTTCATAAAAGCCCACCCCGAAATTGGGTTTCTCAGCAATTTCCAGTATTTTTATATATTTTGAAAACAACAATTTTATGTATGCATTTTAAAGTCAAAATTTGATAATTTAAATGCTAGTCATACTCTGAGCCCAATTTTGAAATACAACAAACTTATTTATAATAATTATAAAATTTAGTATAATTTAACCACAATCCAAACTTTGCGTCCGGTCCATTTGACAATAAAGATAGCCAAATCGAGCAAACCGAATCGATTATCGGTTTGATTTGGTTTCAGTTATGGCTAGTTTTAAATTTTTAAATTTTTATTTTATTCAATTTTAATAATTTTGCTTCGACGGAAACCTAACGGTCACGCCTAACGTTCACATCGTATGACATTGACTTAAGTTGCAGTATTATAGCTAAAGATGTGCTGTTTGGTTAAGGTTTTGAAGGCTTAATATGCGTTTTAGATTTCATAGTCTGAAATTGAGAATTGTGATAAAAAAAATGGGAGATTCAGTTTTCCATAGATGTGTAAAAGTAACAGTTTATCTTCGAAAATGATTTTTGCTGGTAATACCCTCAATGATGCCAACTGAAATTAAATAACAATATAATTATAAAATTAATAAAATAGTATTTATAGAAAATTAAATAAATTAATATTCTAATCAGAATGGAATTTTTCTGACTGCATATTCTACTAATCAAATATAGACATGAGAATGTTAAGTTCATAAAAAGAATTAGACTTAATTTCAATTTGATATCCTCAATATTCTACTTTTTCAATCTGATACTCTAAACTTTGATATGCACCAACTAAATATCCTAAAAAAAATATAAAGACAAAATTATCCTTGCCTCTATCTCCCATGCACAAACGGCACAGTGCAAAACTCATAGCTCTACGCATATCCGAGATCACAGAACGGCAGCTAATCACCTCGTGCATGTTTCGACAGTCTGTATCGTGTCTGTATCGTGTCGTATCCAACGCGTGTAAGTAGAGAGATGGAGAAGAAGAAGAAGTTATTAGCAAATAAACTCACGTACGCTTTGGTGCCGGCGTAGACGTCGAACAAGGGGTACGTAGGAACCCCGAGCTTGGACCCGGACCCGGAGCCGACGTTGACGACCGCGCCCCTCCTCCTCTCCAGCATCCCTTCCAGCACAACTTTCGTGACCTCCGTCGCGGCCTCGAGGTTCACCTTCACGATCTCCATCCACGTCTCCATCCCCTTCTCGTGGAAGAACTCCGGCTGAGGGGCCGCAACCCCCGCGCAGTTCACCAGCACCCCCACGTCCAGCCCTCCTATCTCCTCCTTCAGGGAGCCCATCCCTCCTCCACTCAACTCCCCCGACAGGTCGACCACCACGTTCTTGATAAGAATATTACCAATCCCGCGCTCTTCTGCGATGCCCGTGGAGACCGCCCCGAGCTTGTCGGGGCTGCGGCCTACGAGGACGAGGTTGAGGCCCTTCCGGGCGAGCTCGAAGGCGATGCACTTGCCGATGCCGTCGGTGCAGCCGGTGACGACTGCCCACGAGCCGTAACACGACTCGAGGTCCTTGGGTCGGCGGAGGAAGTACGCGTAGAGGCAGTGGAGGAGGGACGCGGAGAACTTGGTAACGGCGAGGAGGCCGAGCAACGCGAAGAACGCGTGAGGGAGGGGGAGGGATGGGGACATTGTTGCTATCGCTCGCTACTCGCTCAACAGTGAGAGGGACCAAGTCCATATAGTGTTTTTTTTAAGGAAAAGGACTTGCATTCATTAGTCAAATACGACGCCTGATCATGGGCAGCCCAAAATGTTTGTAAATATTACAAGTTTGTCATTAACTTTTTTTTTACTTGGGGACAGTCCAACAATAGGTATAAATGATAACTTTTCTATTTTTTTTTCTTTCTCTCCCTACCTCAACTCTTTTCCTCTCCCCCTCAACTCTTTTCTTCTCTCCCTCTACTTTTTTCTTTTCTCCTAACATTTCTAGGTCATAGAATTAAACCCTAGTCCAAATTTTTTTCCAATTTTTTCTTCCTTTCTTTTCGAGAATTATCCCACAAGAAAATCTCTTATCTCAAACATGTTTGGCACAAATTTTTTTCCAAATTAGTCTAAGATCAGCTACCAAAAAATAAATCAGAAAACATAAACATAAATATTATGTTTAGAATCACTTTAGGGTTCATGAATGAATTTTTCGAATATGACAATTTTCACATATTTCTTGAAACCCTAACCCTAGAACACGACAAATCGTTTTGGCCGTTCGGCTGCTACAGTTTCAAATAGAACTGCCAGGAGCCCGGCAGTCCTACATTAGTGTAGGACTGCCAGGGTGCTGGCAGTCCTAATTGAAACTCTCTGTTACGAGAGTTTTAAATACAAACTCTCCTCACAGAGAGTTTCAATTAGGATTGCCACATCCCTATCAGTCTTACACTAAAGTAGGACCGCCAGAGTGCTGGCAGTCCTAATTGAAACAGAGACAAAGTCAACATATCATATCTCATAAATTCAGTCAAAAATATTGGACTGCCAACATGGTGGTTGTCCTTGCTTCATGTGGGACTGTCCATTTGCTGGCAGTCCTGAATGGATGTGTATCAAAATTCTCATACAGAGAATTATGAGTTGGACTGCCAACATTGTGGCAGTCTTTGCTTCATGTTGGACTGCCCAATTACTGGCAGTCCATCTTTTACAATGGACTGCAGGACAGCTGGCAGTCCAACTTTCTCAAATGACTGACCGACTGCCTGCAGTCCTGTCTGTCTCGTGTCCGACTGTTGGCCAGAACGACGAACATAAATCCTAAATTCGTTCTAGGGTTCGAATTTCACGCCAAAAATTGGTTTTATTGTGTTCGAATGATACAAAAATGAACCCTAAATTCGTCTAACCTATTTTAGAAAACTATTTTGATAATTACCAAATATTCAATAGATTTTAAACGAAAATATAGCAAAAATATATCAAAATATATCTAGATTGTGATGTAGGTTTGGACTTGGGTGTCATTGCTTGAAATTGCATGAATGAAAAAGGAATTTAGGATTTAGTAATTTGGATTTGGAGTTGTGGATAGCCCCCAACAAAAGTTCCATCTTCTTGAATTGCCCCCAAGTAAATTTGGTGGTGCCCTTAGATAGAACCTATAAAATCGGTACATCTTTACTATCAGTAATATATAATATTTGTAGCTAGCCTTACTTCCAACTTCATGATTGACATTCCTCGACTCCCATATTGTCCAAGGAGATAAAAGCTAGCTGAGATGCAATCATGATCTCCATAGGACCAGAGGAAACAATATGTTGTATCATGACACTAATTGAGGAATGGACTTGAGTAGAATGGCCTGGAATAGGGCTGCAAATGAGCCAAGCCGTTCACGGGCTGCTCGAAGCTCGGCTCGATAAAAGTTCGTTTGAGCTCGGTTTGTTTAGTAAACAAGCTGAGCTCAAACTTTATTTTCGAGCTCATTTAATAAACAAGCCAAGCTCAAGCTTAGAAGTACTCGGCTCGTTTGAGCTCGCGAGCTGGCTCGTTTATGAGCTTGCGAGCTGGCTTGTTTAGCAGCTCGTTTAGGAGCTCGTTTAGAAGCTCGTTTGTTCTTTGTTGAATTCTAATTATATATATTTGTGTGCATTATATATTTATATGTTCTTAAAAATTGATATTAAGAAACTTTTTTAATTAAATTTTTATAAATAAATTGTTAATATAACAGGTACTTGAATTCAAACCTGAATAAATTAAAATCGAGCTCGTTAAACTTGAAATCAAGCTTAATTAGCTTAATATAAAGTTGAGCGAGCTTTTGAGCTTATCAAGCTTGAATCAAGCTTTCTTATCAAGCCAAGCTCGAGCTCAAACCAAGCCAAGCTCAAGCTTAATATAAACAAGCTCGAGCCAAGCTCAAGCTCTAAAATAAAAAATTTATCAAACTCGAGCTCAAGCTTGAGCTCGATTAATTTTAGTCAAGCCAAGCTCAAGCTTACAAAAGCTTGGCTCGGCTTGGCTCGTTTGCAGCCCTAACCTGGAACTTGAATTCCTCTCCATGCAGAACATGTAAGTGGACAATGCAAGAATAGTTGATTTAGACATTTTATGTACCTTACAGAGGGAACATTTTGGAGAAATATGTTGCATCCACTTGTGATGGATGTTCTCAGCAGTAGGAAATGAGTTTGTGAGGATCCTCTAGATGAAAATAAGAACTCTATAGCACATATGAATTGCAATTTCCATATGTTGGAGTTTTTCTTTAACATGCAGAGAGTTCGCACTCAACATATGTCTAGTATTTTTAGTCCTACATTAAAAAAATACCATGAGTTGTATCTCAATATATACTTGGTATGTTGTTGAGATGTGCACATGGGGTGGTGATCCTGAGGAGGGAACCATGTGGGTAATTTTACTAGGAGGTAATGATAGGACTCCATGGTAAAGCATTAATGCTTTTTGTTCTTGGAATTTATTCCATTGGAGCTAAGTCTCGTAGGGGCTTATCGACTCGAGCTCATGGGCTCATGAGACGTAATGTGGCATTTTGTTAGCGCACTTTGCACTTATGACGCTGCCAGTTGGAGCAACGTCAGTATCATCGCTAGGTGCATAGTGCGCTTAAGTTACGCGAGCCTCTTGCGCAGTCGTTCGCACACCAGTTCGTGCTGTCCAGTCGCGCGATCAGATGGCTTGCCAGTTGGCATGGCCAGATGACGCAGCCTGATCGCGTGGCCAGATTGCGCGCCAGTTGGCTCGGCCAGATGGCGCTGCCAGTTGGAGCAGTAGTTGGTGTTGCAGTTGGCGCACGGTGCGCGCTGTGCGCGTATTGTGCAAGTGCGCGCGGGAGCAGGTGACGCTATTGGCGCATGTGTGAGTTGGCACACGCTGTGCGCCAATTAGCTTAAATAGTGTCTATGTACGATTTGAACAGTTACAGAACGTTCGGAGCAGTTTTTTCCCACGTCCCGAATATTTTGCTAACTGGACGGTTACAGTGCGGGCCTATATAAGCTTCTCTTTCTCTCTCTCTCAGGTGCTAAGTGTCATTCAGAACAATTCCTTACGAATTTTCAGAGAGTTCAAGAGTGGAGAGAAATAATACACCAGTGCCATTTAGTGCCAGAGTTCGCGCCATTCAAGTAGTCAGAAGAGCGGAGTGTTCTGAAATTCTCCGTCGAACTTGCTGGTTCCTAGAAGTTGTTCGTATGGAGCGAATCAAGCTTTGACATATGAAAATAAGAACTCTATAGGCCATATGAATTGCAATTTCCTTCAGTGTTTCCAGATTTGAAAGTCTAAGGTCTGCATCGATGTATGTCATGATATTTCTTGTCATAGATGAGTCTATAGGACATATGAATTGCAGTAAAGATACCATTCTTCATATGAATCTAGATTAGCTTATCCTGTTGACAAGATGTAGAGAGAGGAATTCTGGATATCGCCACAACTTCATGAGAGGGAAAAAGTTGATTGATGAGATTCATGTTTCAGCATTTAGAGGGGAAGCTGATAAGTTCATTAATCGTTTGGATATGGTGACGAGCTTCATGACGATCAGATACTCTGAAATGTGGCATGGTGGGAATCCAGGGATCACCCCAAATGTTAATGCACTTTCCATCACCAATCGACCATAGTACACTATCCATCAAATGTTCTCTACAATTTGAAGAATACTTGACCACACACACGAGGATGAATATGTCAAACTCGTTGTCCAAAACTCTTCTTTCCTGAGATACTTTCTTTTCAAGATTTTTACCCACTCCGATTGCGGATTATTGAGAAAACGTCTGGCCAACTTTGTCACCAATGCATGCATGGTTTCTGATATCTGAATCTTTAATCCCAAATCCACCATGAAACTTCGGTCTGGTGAAGACAGACCATTCTTTGAACAAAAATATCATCTCCTATTATATGGCATATAACATGGCTGATGACATGATAGCTGACATGACAAAATTAAACATTAAATTTAATATTAAAATTAATATTAATATTAAAATTATTATTATCAAATTAAGATGAACATTAATATTAAAATTAATATTAACATAAATATTAATTTTAACATTAACATTAAATGAAAACTAGTATTAACATTAACATTAAAATTAATATTATTATCAATTTAACATGAATATTAATATTAATATTAACATTAATATTAATTTTAACATTAACATTAATATTAATATTAATATTAAATTAAAATTAGCATTAGCATTATCATTAACAATAAAAAAATGGGTAATTATTTTTTGGATTAAAATAACATGTTAGCTGTCATGTCAGTTGCCATATCAGATGCCACATAATGGGAGATAGAATTATCCAAAAAATTTGGGAGCCAAATAGCATAATTGTTGTCACGCCCCAGACCCGAAATACCGGGGGACGGGGACGGACTTGGCCAGCTACGTATTACGGGTAGAAGAAATACCGAATAATACGATCAATACTGTAAACTAGACAAGGGGGTGCATACTACATACAAGTCTTGCTAGGGTCACATGACATCTATTGTCTCAATCAATGAATCAAGTAGCAGTAAGTAAAGAGCATATATGATAAAGCAGTAAGGCGTCCCAAACGTTCGGTAAAAATGTTCTTGAGATCTGGCTTTACAAAACATAGCCAGATGATATGATAAGGTATACACAATCGCTATCAGCTGCAGTCTGAATTAATTACAATTATGTAAAAGCAAGTGCTAGACAGTCCGACTAACAGGTCGGTGCCAAAGCGGCAAAAGTAAAGTAAAGAACATGACGAGTAGGGAGTCAAGGAACCCACTCGTGGCCTCCTGCGGTCATCCTTCTAGTATTGACCATCTTGAGGGTAGAAGTAAGCTGAGTCATCGGGAGCTGGCTCTAGATCTGGCCATGCAAAACCAGAGAGGTTAGACCTCCAATAGCAAGCACCACAAAGGAAGCACGACATGAAGAATTAAAACCAGTAATAAGGGTTAAGGATATAAATAAGATAAATAGATCTTTGCCTCTTACTAAGGTACGCCTAGCGTCTTGACACTCCGAACCAACTCCCCAACCAAACAAGGACAGAAGTTGGTCCGTCATTTCAGGATGTTCAGCTTACCTCAATAGTTGGCAAAGTAGGATACAACCCACAATCAAATCAGTTTAAGCGGCCAGGCAATTAATACGGCTTACTACTAGTGAGCTCCAAGTTACCCTGGAATCATGTATTAGGGAATTTCTCAGTTCTTACTATAGACAAACAAGGCTGGTCGATCCAATAATCAGTTGCACCATGCGGGGAAACGAGTCCCAGCGGGACGCTCGTCGATCGGAAAAAATAAACCGGATACCACTCCCTGCCCGTGTGGTAGATATGCAGTATCCGTGGGAACCAGCCGGCGTGTCGGGACACTATTTGTCCCAAGGACGGCCGTCATGTAAGAACTCGGAAATCCATTCCCTCCATGCAGTAATTATTTTATTTAGCTTAGTTGGCCCTATGTTAATTGAAATCTCATGTCGTGGATCATGAGTATTTCGCATGAGTACTTTTGTACGATATGCGTAACTCTACAACGATGCCAGTGCGGTTAGGTTGTAGGTCCTGCATAGCGTAATGCAACAATCAAACCTATCCACGGGATAATCATGTCTTGACAGTAGGATACACGTGCTGCTTTTGTAATACGAAATTAATTATCGGTGCCATAGCACCTACTCAAATTCATGTACATAATTATAAGTTGGAGATCAGCACGGTTACATTATCAATGATCGGGATCAGCCAGTCATTCTCAATGGTTCATACATGAACGTGTCCCATTCTGTACAATAAGACGACTAGCCAGTCTCTCAGTTCCAGACGTAGGAACGCATGATCAATATTAAGTCAGGATAACAATCATTGTCAATTCATGGCAAGGCATGGTAGTCAAAAGTTCTATATCAAGAATAAGAGAAACTTGCATAAAATAGTTGGTAACATATTCTTGAAGCCGAGGAAAAGATCTACAACTTTCATGTTGGAAGCTAGGAGAAATTCGGGCCAGAAAACAGTCAAAAAGGGCATCAAACAATCAAAATCAGCCTCATGCGGCTCAAAAATGCTCATGCGGCTCAAAAATGCCCATGCGGCTCAAAAATTCTTATACGGCTCAAAAATGCTCATGCGGCCAGAAATGGTCATGCGGCCAGAAATTCTTATGCGGCTCAAAAATACTCATGCGGCCAAAAATGGTCATGCGGCCAGAAATGCTTATGCGGCTCAAAAATACTTATGCGGCCAGAAATGGTCATGCGGCCAGAAATGCTTATGCGGCTCAAAAATACTCATGCGGCCAGAAATGGTCATGCGGCCAGAAAAGCTTATGCGGCCTAAAAATACTCATGCGGCCCGAAATGGTCATGCGGCCAGAAAAGCTTATGCGGCCAGGAATCCTTATGCGGCCAGGTACTATTCATCGTCCCTGCCAAAATCAGGACAGATGAACATATAAGTTTGACCAAAATTGTTTTGGCCATAACTTCCTCAAATCAAGTCGAAATCTAACTTTTCAAAAGCCAAAATTGGGTAGAATTGAATTCTCTACAACATAGAACAATCAAAATATAGAAATGATAAAGTTTGATAGATCAAAACCCAAGAAAACCAAAAAGGAAAAAAAAACTTAGATCTACACAAAGCTAACCATGGAAAACAAAAAGTACAAGACCTAAACATATAGAGAAAGAAAAGACAAACACAATAGACTAAAAATAAATGGGGATGCATGAAATCCTCCATGATGTGCAAGATGTACTTGCCTCTCACAAGTGGGTTAGGGTTTGGTGGAGGAGTAAATGTGAATGAATGAAGAGAGAGAATGAAAGAAGAAGTTTTATATCAAGGTCAAGTAGATCTCCACCATTCATTCTCTCCACCAAATACAAGCCATCCATTCCTTTCCATGTTGAACCAAACCAAACCAAGTTGGTTTACCATGAACCGAAATGAACCAAGTGCCAAGAAAAAGCAGAAAATAAAATACAAAAAAATAATTAGCATGAAATTAAAAGAATTAAATACAAAATAAATGTATGACAGATACTAAATAAATTCGAGCAAGCAGTATACGTATAAAAATACGCATTCCGGGAACGGGAAGTGACATCTCTACCCACCTTAGATAAATTCCGTCCTCGGAATTTCAAATCCAAGCAGGTTAGAAATATCAGGCCCAGGCACAAGCAATACAGCAAGCAATCATTCACCCTATGATACCCATCAACCACTAATATGCAACTATACTATCAATCCATGAAACCAAGCTACTAATCATACGGGGATATGCATGTGGAATCAAGACAATCAAGGTATATGGAAATAAAATATACCTTGTGAGTCAAACAAGTGCGGGTACCGCGATCGGATATCATCCTCCCGCTCCCACGTTGACTCTCCTAAGGAGTGATGGCCCCAAGCAACACAAACAAGGTTAATTGTTCGGTTCTTGAGTATCTTCTCCCTTCGGTCCAAAATGGACACAGGCTGCTCCTCATAAGACAGGTTGGTACCCACAACCAGCTCAGAATGATCGAGGATATGACTTGGGTCCGATACGTACCTACGTAACTGAGATACGTGAAATACTTCATGCACCTCTCGTAACGAAGGCGGAAGGGACAAACGATAAGCAACATCGCCTACCCTATCAAGGATAACGAATGGGCCCACGTACCGCGGACTCAACTTCCCGCGAACACCAAATCTAATGACTCCTCGGGTAGGTGAAATCCGTAAAAACACGTGGTCCCCAACAGAAAATTCCAATGTCCTGCGATGCTGGTCTGCCCAATGACGATGCCGATCCTGTGCAACTCGAAGTCGCTCTCTAATTTCCTTAACAACTTCAACTATCTGAACAATCATCTCTGGCCCCAACATTTTCCTTTTCCCAATATCATCCCATGCCAACGACGATCTACACTTTTTACCGTACAGTGCCTCGAACGGAGCCATTTGAATGCTGGCCTGGTAACTATTATTATATAAAAATTCTATTAAGTGCAGGTGACTCTCCCATGATCCTTCAAAATCTAAAGTGCAGGCTCGTAACATATCTTCTAAGGTCTGAATGGTTCTTTCTGATTGTCCGTCCGTCTGCGGGTGGTAAGCCGTACTGAATCTTAACTTGGTACCTAGGCTCTGATGTAAACTCTTCCAGAAATATGACGTAAAACGGATATCTCTATCTGACACAATACTGATAGGAACTCCATGTTGCCTGACGATCTGCTGCATGTACATCTCTGCTAGCTTTTCTGTAGTCTGCCCTACTCTGAAGGGGAGGAAATGTGCTACCTTTGTAAGTCGATCCACTATAACCCAGATGGCATCCTTACCACTAGGTGACCTCGGTAATCCAGTCACAAAGTCCATTGTGATGTGCTCCCACTTCCATTCCGGGATAGGAAGTGGCTGTAATAATCCTGCTGGCCTCTGCTGCTCTGCCTTCACTTGCTGACATATCAAGCAACGGAAGACGAATCTAGCTATCTCCCTCTTCATTCCGTTCCACCAGAAATGTTGTTTAATATCCCTGTACATTTTGGTACCTCCCGGATGAATAGAATACTGAGAACTATGGGCCTCTGCCATAACCTCCTGTCTGATATCTCCACTAGGCACACATAGGCGCGATCCATACCTAAGTGTTCCATCCTCATGAATTCTCATCTCCTTCCGGAGTCCTGACTCACATTCTGCTCTGAGCTTCTGAATCTTTGGGTCCTGTGTCTGAGCTGCCTTGATCCTGTCTACCAAGTCAGATTGAACTTGTAGACTAGCCAAGATCCCTACATCTCCAGGAAGTATAACCTCAATGCCCATCTCTCGAAGATCCTCTAAAATTTGCTTCTGTGATGTCAACATGAATGTACTTCCCCTTCTACTGAGGGCATCCGCTACTACATTAGCCTTGCCTGGGTGATACTGAAGCTCTATTTTGTAATCCTTGATCAATTCCAACCATCTCCTCTGTCTCATATTCAGCTCCTTCTGAGTAAAAATATACTTTAAGCTCTTGTGGTCGGTGAATATATCTACTCGATCGCCGTACAGGTAATGCCTCCAAAGCTTCAAGGAAAATACTACGGCCGCCAACTCCAAATCATGAGTCGGATAATTCTTCTCGTGGTCCCGAAGTTGTCTAGATGCATACGCTATCACCTTTCCATGTTGCATGAGGACACATCCAAGTCCCTTACCTGACGCATCACAATATACAGTAAAACCTCCGGGTCCAACGGGCAATGTAAGTATAGGTGCCGAGATCAATTTCTGCTTCAAACTCTCAAAGGATGCCTGGCCCTCTGTCGACCAGACAAATGGCACATCCTTGCGTGTCAAACGGGTCATGGGTGCTGAAATTCTTGCAAAATCTGACACGAACCTTCGGTAATATCCTGCCAATCCCAAGAAACTTCGTACATCTGCTACTGTCTTAGGTACTGGCCAACCTTCCACGGCCTCCACTTTCTTAGGATCCACTGATACTCTGGCCCCTGATATGATATGCCCCAGGAATGAAATTCGATCCGACCAAAACTCACATTTACTGAGCTTGGCGTACAACTGGTTTTCTCTCAAAACCTGCAATACCTTCCTAAGGTGACCTTCATGCTCTTCTTCGCTGGCTGAGTAAACGAGAATATCGTCGAGGAATACAACGACAAATTGATCCAAGTATGGCTTAAAAATACGGTTCATCAAATCCATAAATATTGCTGGAGCATTGGTCAATCCAAACGGCATAACTAAAAATTCGTAATGCCCGTACTTCGACCTGAATACTGTCTTGGGAATATCCTCCTCCCGAACTCTAACTTGATGATATCCTGACCGAAGATCTATCTTGGAAAATACTCTGGCTCTGCTCAACAGATCAAACAAGTCGTCGATCCTCGGTAGTGGGTACTTGTTCTTTACTGTTGCCGCATTGAGTTTTCTATAGTCAATGCACAATTGGGATGACCCATCCTTCTTCCCTACAAGTACCACTGGTGCTCCCTATGGTGATTCACTGTCCCGAATGAACTTCTTCGCCTTCAATTCTTCTATATGCTGGTACACCTTGGCCTGCTCTGAATCTGGCATTCTGTAAACTCGATCCGACACCGGTTCGGTCCCTGGCACCAATTCTATAGTGAACTCGACATCTCTCTTCGGTGGTAAACCTGGTAGTTCTTCCGGAAATACATCAAGAAACTCTCCCACTACCCTCGGGACTTGAACTCCTTCCAATGCTGCTACGACTCCGCCTGCCAACTGTTCTGTTCCCGGCCTGACCAAAGCGAACTGTCCCATGCCTGGAATATCAAAAGATACGCTCCCTCTATGGCAATCTATTGTAGCATGACTGTCTTTCAGCCAGTCCATGCCCAAGATAACATCAAAATTTCTCATAGGAAATTCTATCAACCTAGCGGGTAAGGAACGCCCGCACACTACGACTCTACATGCTGGAATAATCCTACTAACTCCTACAAGCCCATTACCAGTGAGTATATTCAACCTCTCTGGCAATGCCTCAAATTCCAATCCTAGTCGTGTTGCAAATCGTGTAGATACAAATGAATGTGATGCTCCTGAATCAAACAATGCTACTGCGGGAGATGAGAAGATGAGAACGTTACCTGCCACAACGTTCCCCGATACCAATGCCTCCTCCAAGGACAGATTGAACGCCTGCCCTTGGCCTCCATGCTGATTTCCCTGCTGCGGCCCTGCCCGGTGTTGCTGCTGGCCCTTGCCTCGATGATGCTGGGGTGGTCTCTGGTATTGCTGCTGTATCGGCGGTTCCTGCTGCCGAAACATCTGAGCTTGTGTCAATAACGGACGTTGAGCCAATAGTTTTACTGCTACCGCTGGCCCTCGATACTGGCCTGCCCCTGGTGCTGGCAGGGCAGGAAATGGTTGCACTGGCCCTCCTGGCCTCGAACTCGTGGGACAAGTGGAAACCCGGTGATCGGGACTCCCACATACCAAGCATAACCCATTAAATGCCCGGCATATATTCTTAGTGTGCCTTGCCTTCCCACAATAAGTACAACCTGCGGGTGGCTGCTGATTCTTCCTCTGCTGCTGTTGCTGTCTGGCTGGTGGTGCTGGCCCTCGCACCGCCACATCATGAATGCGGACTCCAGGGGACGGTGCTGTCGATCGGGGTGCTGCTCCCCCTCCTCCTTCCATCTGGTTGTGAGACCTCTTCTGTCCCCCAGCCCTAGTCGCCATCCTCTGGATAGTGATCTCATGCCTCCGGGCCGCCGTCAGTACCTCATCAAAAGTCTGGTAGTTATGCCCCTCTACCAGTTGTAAGAGTTCAAGATGAAACCCTTGTTGAAACCTCATGGCCCTCTGGCTCTCCGCGGCTACCATCTCTGGGACAAACCTACTCAATCTGCAGAACTCCGCTGCATAAGCATCCACGGTCTTCCCAGCCTGCTTGAGGCTGATGAACTTCTGCTGTAGCTCGAATTGAGCTACCACTCCATAGTACTTGGTCTTGAATCTGGCAGAAAAATCGTCCCATGCAATAGGACGCCTGGCACCTACTTCCTCTGATTCTCACCAATCACGGGCGAGATCCTGGAGTAACAACTTTACTTGGTCCACTTGCTCCTCCGCTGGAACTTTGGTTGCCTTCAAAATGGCCTCAATATCCTTGAGCCACGCATCTGCTGTGATAGCATTTTCTGTACCTTCGAAACGTCGGGGGTTGTACTTGCAGAATCGGGTCGACGCTCCTGAATCAGTCCTCACTCCTCTTTCTAATGCCGTCTGCAAGTCTTGATTAAGTAACACATTCTGCTCTTGTTGCTGGATATGCATCTGTTGCTGGACCAACATCTGATGTTGCTGCGTGGCCATCATCCCTCTGATGATCTCTAGGAGGGCTGGTGTATCTACTGCCCCCGGAGTGGGCGGAATCATCGGTGAGATCGGAACCTCCGGATATTGCGGCCCAACGGCTGGCTCTACTATCATCTCTGCTTGGACGTGCTCTTGGGGAAGCACTGGCCCTTGTTGCTGACCAACATGGTCCTGCTGCCCTGGTCGTTGCTGCTCTGACGCGGACGAGGAGCCCCTAATACAAGGGACAAGAGAACAATCAAACGACTGGACATGAAAGATCAACGAAGTCAAGGGATACCGGGATGTCAAGATGGGATCGAGAGCAACGAATCATGAGATCAAAGGGAGATCATGTGTGATTGAGACGTCCTATGAAATAAAAGCACCCCACAAGTCTGAAAGCAGACCTGCATGGGCCACCACTAAAACCTTGTCACGTCCCAGACCCGAAATACCGGGGGACGGGGACGGACTTGGCCAGCTACGTATTACGGGTAGAAGAAATACCGAATAATACGATCAATGCTGTAAACTAGACAAGGGGGTGCATACTACATACAAGTCTCGCTAGGATCACATGACATCTATTATCTCAATCAATGAATCAAGTAGCAGTAAGTAAAGAGCATATATGATAAAGCAGTAAGGCGTCCCAAACGCTCGGTCAAAATGTTCTTGAGATCTGGCTTTACAAAACATAGCAAGATGATATGATAAGGTATACACAATCGCTATCAGCTGCAGTCTGAATTAATTACAATTATGTAAAAGCAAGTGCTAGACAGTCCGACTAACAGGTCGGTGCCAAAGCGGCAAAAGTAAAGTAAAGAACATGACGAATAGGGAGTCAAGGAACCCACTCGTGGCCTCCTGCGGTCATCCTTCTAGTATTGACCATCTTGAGGGTAGAACTAAGCTGAGTCCTCGGGAGCTGGCTCTAGATCTGGCCATGCAAAACCAGAGAGGTTAGACCTCCAATAGCAAGCACCACAAAGGAAGCACGACATGAAGAATTAAAACCAGTAATAAGGGTTAAGGATATAAATAAGATAAATAGATCTTTGCCTCTTACTAAGGTACGCCTAGCGTCTTGACACTCCGAACCAACTCCCCAACCAAACAAGGACAGAAGTTGGCCCGTCATGTCAGGACGTTCAGCTTACCTCAATAGTTGGCAAAGTAGGATACAACCCACAATCAAATCAGTTTAAGCGGCCAGGCAATTAATACGGCTTACTACTAGTGAGCTCCAAGTTACCCTGGAATCATGCATTAGGGAATTTCTCAGTTCTTACTATAGACAAACAAGGCTGATCGATCCAATAATCAGTTGCGCCATGCGGGAAAACGAGTTCCAGCGGGACGCTCGTCGATCGGAAAAAATAAATCGGATACCACTCCCTGCCTGTGTGGTAGATATACAGTATCCGTGGGAACCAGCCGGCGTGTCGGTACACTATTTGTCCCAAGGACGGCCGTCATGTAAGAACTCGAAAATCCATTTTCTCCATGCAGTAATTATTTTATTTAGCTTAGTTGGCCCTATGTTAATTGAAATCTCATGTCGTGGATCATGAGTATTTTGCATGAGTACTCTTGTACGATATACGTAACTCTACAACGATGCCAGTACGGTTAGGTTGTAGGTCCTGCATAGCGTAATACAATAATCAAACCTATCCACGGAATAATCATGCCTTGACAGTAGGATACACGTGCTGCTTTTGTAATACGAAATTAATTATCGGTGCCATAGCACCTACTCAAATTTATGTACATAATTATAAGTTGGAGATCAGCACGGTTACATTGTCAATGATCGGGATCAGCCAGTCATTCTCAATGGTTCATACATGAACGTGTCCCATTCAGTACAATAAGACGACTAGCCAGTCTCTCAGTTCCACACATAGGAACGTATGATCAATATTAAGTCAGGATAACAATCATTGTCAATTCGTGGCAAGACATGGTAGTCAAAAGTTCTATATCAAGAATAAGAGAAACTTGCATAAAATAGTTGGTAACATATTCTTGAAGCCAAGAAAAAGATCTACAACTTTCATGTTGGAAGCTAGAAGAAATTCGGACCAGAAAACAGTCAAAAAGAGCATCAAACAATCAAAATCAGCCAAAATCAGCCTCATGCGGCTCAAAAATGCTCATGCGGCTCAAAAATTCCCATGCGGCTCAAAAATGCTCATGCGGCCAGAAATGGTCATGCGGCCAGAAATCTTTATGCGGCTCAAAAATACTCATGCGGCCAGAAATGGTCATGCGGCCAGAAATGCTTATGCGGCTCAAAAATACTTATGCGGCCAGAAATGGTCATGCTGCCAGAAAAGCTTATGCGGCCCAAAAATACTCATGCGGCCAGAAATGGTCATGGGGCCAGAAAAGCTTTTGCGGCCAGGTACTATTCATCGTCCCTGCCAAAATCAGGATAGATGAACATAAAAATTTGACCAAAATTGTTTTGGCCATAACTTCCTCAAATCAAGTCGAAATCTAACTTTTCAAAAGCCAAAATTGGATAGAATTGAATTCTCTACAACATAGAACAATCAAAATATAGAAATGATGAAGTTTGATAGATCAAAACCCAAGAAAACCAAAAAGGAGAAAAACTTAGATCTACACAAAGCTAACCATGGAAAACAAAAACTACAAGACCTAAACATATAGAGAAAGAAAAGACAAACACAATAGACTAAAAATAAATGGGGATGCATGAAATCCTCCATGATGTGCAAGATGTACTTGCCTCTCACAAGTGGGTTAGGGTTTGGTGGAGGAGTAAATGTGAATGAATGAAGAGAGAATGAAAGAAGAAGTTTATATCAAGGTCAAGTAGATCTCCACCATTCATTCTCTCCACCAAATCCAAGCCATCCATTCCTTTCCATGTTGAACCAAACCAAATCAAGTTGGTTTACCATGAACCGAAATGAACCAAGTGCCAAGAAAAAGCAGAAAATAAAATACAAAAAAATAATTAGCATGAAATTAAAAGAATTAAATACAAAATAAATGCATGACAGATACTAAATAAATTCGAGCAAGCAGTATACGTATAAAAATACGCATTCCGGGAACGGGGAGTAGGGGACGAAGTCTGTTGGCTATAATTTTTGAGATGATCTTATAGATGACATTACAGAGTGAGATAGGTCGAAAATCCTTAGGACATATTGCTGTTGAATTTTGGAATAAGAGCAATATAAGTGTGATTCTGGGAAGGAGGTGTTATGTATCGAAGAAACTCTGGATGATCGAAAATACCTAATGGTCAATTGTATCACAGCATTTTTGATAGAATAAAATAGGTAAGACATATGGACCTTTGGATTTACAAGGGCCCATCTCCTTGATAGTTTCCTGAATTTCGTCCATGGATGGGCAGATGCATAAGGAACCACTCTCATTCTCTTCAATCTCGTTCAACTCTTCTGTGATGCTACTACAACAACCTTTGTATCGACACAGAGACCAAAATGGATATGGCATGATCAGTCAGTATCCTTGTACTACAATAATCTTGTTCAACATTTCTGATAGAATAAATGTATCCGTGTCGTATCCTTGTATCATGTCAGGCATGTATTGGATATGGTATGATCACTCCAAAATACACTACAACACGCCAAAATGGATGTCAAATCCTTGTTCATGGGTCAGAAAGAACGGTGTTGTTGTGTTGTATTCGTGTTCCTGCAACATAGTTGTACTATTGATACAATCAATTTGGTAGCACATTTATCATCATTACATGGTACGAGATTCTCCAGTATATTGTTGATGTTGTACTGTGTCTTATGTACCGACACAGAGACCAAATTTCCAGCAACAATTTATGATGAATTATGGATATTGAAATGTTTAGGTATGTTCCGACTTTGACCGCCTTGGCTATGAAGTATACTAGTGCTTGATATAGTGCACTAGATTTGAACATTTTTATATTGTTATGATTAATAATGCAGCAGTCGCTAATCTCAATTGCTGACTTTGAATTACCAGTCCAACTACGGCTAAATTCTTCCATGATAATGTAACATAAAGTCCTTGAGAGTACTTTGCTCTACAACAATCTCTTTTGCTACAACATCTCTTCACTACTACAGGTTTTTCTTTTTCTTTTCCAACAAATGCTTGATTCATCTCATAAGAAAAGGATTCATAAATATGACCATAATCTATAAATATTTTGGAAAAATTGAAGAGTGAGAGTTTGTATAATGCAATGTCAAAATTCTAAATCGATCCCTTTATATTATTTTCTTCTCCGTCTTTGACGTCTATTTTCTACCGTTCTTCGTCTTGCGAGGAACTGATATAAAAATCTTCCTCGATTATCATCTGTAACAGGAATACGAACAAAACACATGTGGAGTCGACATGCAATCAAATTCAAGCAGATATCAAAACAGATGCAGCTAGAACAAACACTAAAGTTTGATCACATATCTTTAATTAAGTAGAAAAATACGCAATCGCCACTCTGCCAGAATCAAAAGGACTGACCTATCATGTGCCCTTTTATTTGGACCAACACAGGATAGGTCCTACTCCTCTACGAAGTGCTCTTAGTTCTGCCTAAAGCCTCATGTTCAAGCGCAGCATGAGCGGATACATGATGAAGTCCGGCACCAGGTGAGCCAGGGAACACTCGACGAAATGCAGGAAGTACGGCACACACTGCGCCTCGTACCCGATCCACCGCACGGCGGCCTGTGCGTACGCGTCCGGAGTCGCCACGGCGAAGGAATTCTGACGAATGGAAGGCGTCTCTGCTACCATCTTTGTGTCCACGTACATGGGTATCTAATACAAAAGCACAGTGTACATAAGACACGGCGCACAAGCGTCCCTTGGGCTCAAAATATGACGCAAATACAATAATGAAAATTACTAAGGGCACCAACAAAAATGATTGGGACAACCACATGTTAGCGGACATCACTCTTAGGTTGTAAAAATGGTATGAGACAACACACAATTTACAATTGGTTAGAAGATAACACACCATTTCAAACACCCACGTCCCTCTTCCTCTTACACAACTTCCACTTCCTATTACAAGCGTCTTCTTCTTCTTTATAATATAATTATTGGTGCTTTCATTATAGAAAGTCGTGACAACTTTCTCTCCCTCTTGCAACCTCTTTTGAATCCCATAAGCTTTAAGAATCATGACAGTGGACGACGAGTGACTGCCATGATTCAGACAGTAATAAGACATAAAATTCTCTGGTTTAGAACTGGTAGAATTCTGGCATGCAGTTCTAACAATAGACATAACTGTTAAAATCATGACAATCCTAGCAATAGTCAGGACTGTCAGAATCATGACTGTGTCATAGTACAGAGATATACAACTCTCTGTTCTAGAACTAGCAAATTCTAACCTTCCTAACAACAGTCAGGAATGTCAGAATTCTAATTTTACTTCGTCATCCCCAACACTACTGTCACCACAAATAATTGTGTCCGACTGTCGCCACAAATAATTGTATTCGAATGAGGAAGATAAATTTTTTTGAGAGAAAATAGGAGTTTGGATGTTTGAAATTGTGCATTGTCCTTCTCAGTCATTGTTACGGAAAGTTGGACCTATAACTATTCTTCCCTCCTACTATTTAGCCACTTGGTCACCTTTGGTTCGCGAATTATGATCTTGAAAATAAAAAATTATTCTTTTTCTGTATTTAAATACCAAAGAAAAAAAAAGAAGTAGAAAAAGAAAATAAATTGTCAAAGGAAAGGAAAATAGTGAGAAAAAAGGTTCACTCTATCCATCATAAGAATTTACTTTTCTACTTCAAAGATTCACTTTTCCTTCCAATTTTTTCTTAACTTTTCAAAGAAAAGAATTGAGAAAGAAATTAATTTCTTTTTTCTTTTCACAAACCAAAAGCAAAAAGAAGAAGAGAGGGGGAATTTTTTTTTTTTTCTTATTTCATAGTTTTTTTTTATAATGTACACTTTGCACGTCCTAAGAATTTACTTTTCTTTTCCATTTCAAAGTTCACCTTTCCTTCCAATTTTTTCTTAACTTTTCAAACACCAGATTTTTTTTTTAATAAAATTATAATTTATCAAAGAAAAGAACTGAGAAAATTTTATTTTCTTTTTTCTTTCCACAAACCAAATGACGCCTAGGTGTGGAAGCAAAAAGAAGAAGGGGAAAAAAAAGAAAACTTATTTCATACTTGTTTTGATAACACACACACCTACACGTTTTTATGGTTGGACACACACCTATTTGATTTATGGTTGAAGGACTTGAATTCTGTCGATATTGTTTGATGCCTGTGGTATTTTCCACTGAGCTACAAGAGCAATACTATTTCATACACTGACTTAAGAGTATTAATGATACCCTAATCTTAGATATGAAAGGTGGGATGCACAGCTCACCTGACACTGCACATCAATGCCTTTGTTTTTATATTCCATAGAGAGGCTTTTGGAGAACTGATCGATATACCTGAAACATACAAAATTATAAATATTTAACCGTCAATCATCAGCCATCTCTCTTTCTTAACTTCTGATGTAGTAGCATAGACTTTATTCTTAGCAACCCAACTTAAAATGAGAAAATAACAAGAAGCCGAGAAACATGAATTAATTAGTACATCTTATTATTTCTTTTTTTTTTCTTTTTTTTTTTTTAAAGATAACACGAAGTCATTAATGATTGTTTCTCTATCCTGAAATCGAACAGGATATTGACCTATTGGGTTGGGTCAAATCGATTCAACTTGTAAGTTAATTTGGATTGAACCAGCTATATAGACTTACCACTACTAAAATAACCCCTTTTAGCAACGTCATAAGACGTCGCTAAATAAGAAAAATACGTCGCTAAAAGCTATTTGCGACGTATTTAGCGACGAAAATTGGACGTCGCGTATAGGCATATCGCAGATGACAATTTCGTCGCTCTACGTCGCTATTTGCGACGTCACGTTTAGTGTCGCTAGACGTCGCAAAATTCGCGACAGATAGCGACGTTACGTTACGTCGCCAAAATAGCGACGTAGAGCGACCACGTTGCGACGCGGTAAACTTTATATATGATGACATGGCATAGCAGCCACGTGGGCACTTTAGCGACGCCTAGCGACAAATTTAGCGACGTCCACTAACAGGTTGTCATATCCCACGTCAGCATTTTAGCGACGTCTAGCGACGTTACGTCACTATTTAGCGACGTATAGCGACATATCCTATTTAGCGACGTTCTAGCCCATATCCTAATATCCTATTATCTTGATACCCTCAAGATACGAGCATAATTCTATGTTATCGTATAAACTCGAGAAAATTTTGATATAAAATCACCGTCTACTTGGATATTTTGATATGGATGTGTTTTAAAAATCTGCATATCACTTTGAAAGGTTTGGATTTGATTCAATGAGTGATCTTGATTTAATCAGTTTAATTTTCATTTAAAATGACCCCAAATATACTATAATCTGTACTCTTAATAATAATAGTAATAATAATAATAATAATAATAATAATAATAATAATAATAATAGTGTAGTAGCAACACCACTACAAAAATATGTCAAATCAACATCTCGACTAGTAACGAAAGTTGTTCAATCCCTACGTAGCGACGGTACATCAAATGATTATCGACAAATATATTATTTGGATTCCACTAAAAAACCGTTGTTGCTATATTGTTGTTGTTTCGTCGCTAAATATCTAGTGACATCTTAGCGAAGGACCTGTTTCGTCGTTGCGAATCATGATATATATTGGTAGAACAGATTTTTTTTCATTTCATCCAAAAAAAATTCTCCTACCCCAAACTCAAAATTTCTCTCGTCCCCTAAAAATTTCGATTGGCGCCACCTTCATTTCCTGAGGCTCCCGACCGCCCATACACACTCGACTCATATGCCACCCTACGCCCCTCGACGTAGACACCACCAGAGTCTCTGACGCAGACACGGACGCTGCCCCATCGACGTATGCATGCACCACCAGAGTCTTTGGGGACACGATGTGTGTCCGTGTGTCCGTGTGTGTGTGTCCGTGGGAGAGGAGAAGGAGGAAGGAGAGGAGTTAGGTTAGGGTTTACCTGAGGAAGAGGAGGAGGAGCTCGGATTGGGGGAGGAGGAGCTCGAGGAGGAGGAGCTCGCCGGAGGGGGAGGGAGTCGCCGGGGGGGAGGCGGTTGCCGGGGGGGAGGGCACTGACAGAGGGGGAGGGAGTCGCCGGGGGGGGGGGGGTGGGGGAAAAATTAAAATTTTTG
>JANAVB010024999.1:0-207500 GCA_029216955.1 Iris pallida | reverse complement strand
ACCGAAACCGAACCGAATTTTTTTAAAACCGAACCGAACCTCTTATTCGGTTCGGTTCGGTTCGGTTCGGTTTTCGGTCCAAAACCGAATAATGCTCACCCCTACCGCCGCCGCGTCCCTCCCGACTCCCACACCTTCTCTTCCTTGCTCAACACCACCGCCGCCGCCACCAGGTCGCTCCACGCACACGCCCTCCTCCTCGGATTCCGGTCCGACCCCTTCGTGCAGACCGTCCTGCTCACCGCCTACTCCCGACGCGGCTCCGCCGACCACGCCCTGCGGGTGTTCGACGGAATGCCGCACATGGACGTCGTCTCCTGGACAGCCGCCGTCTCGGGCCTCGCCGCCCTCGGACGTCCCGCGACGGCCCTGCGCTTCTTCACCTCCATGAGGCCCCACGCCGCCCCGAACGCCGCTACCACGGTCTTTGCCGTGTCCGCCTCCGCTGGGCTCGGGTCCCTGGCGCTGGCACGGTGCCTGCATGCCTACGTCGAGAAGGCCGGGTTCGTGTCCGTGCCATTATGGCACGGGTTATCCACTAGTCTATAATATAAAGCACAGTAGAATTTTGGTCCGACCCATGTGCTTTGGTTCAACGATGATGAAAGGACTAAATTGTCCCTTTCTCTATAAGAGATGAGGAGGTCCCATGTTGGGTGCGGAGTAACGGCTCCCCCGCCTCCAGATCCTCTTGCACCGCCCTCCCTCCGCCACCTCCGCTCCATCCTCGTCCACGCCGTCGTCGCCGGCCTCTTCCGCAACCCCTTCGTCGCAAGCAGCCTCCTCCACCACGCCGTCGACGCCGACCCTTCCTTCGTCGCCTCCCTCTTCTCCGTTATAACCAACCCCAACCCCTTCTCCTTCAGCACCGCCATCGCCATCTCCGCCGACCCACTCTAAATCTACTCCCAAATGCTCCGCCGTCGCGTCCCTTCCGACTCCCACACCTTCTTTTCCTTGCTCAACACCACCACCGCCGCCGCCGCCACCAGGTCGCTCCACGCACACGCCCTCCTCCTCGGATTCTGGTCCGACCCCTTCGTGCAGGCCATCCTGCTCACCGCCTACTCCCGACGCGGCTCCGTCGACCACGTCCTGCGGGTGTTCGACGGAATGCCGCACAGGGACGTCGACTCCTGGACCGTCGCCGTCTCGGGCCTCGCACGCCCCACGACGGCCCTGCGCGTCTTCGCCTCCATGAGGCCCAACGCCGCCCCGAACGCCGCCACCGTGGTCTTTGCCGTGTCCGCCTCCGCCAGGTTCGGGTCCCTGGCGCTGGCCCGGTGCCTGCACGCCTACGTCGAGAAGGCCGGGTTCGGAGGCCGCGTCTCCGTCTGGAACTCCTTGGCGCTGGCCCGGTGCCTGCACGCCTACGTCGAGAAGGTCGGGTTCGTGTCCGTGCCATTATGGCACGGGTCCACTAGTATACCAATAGGACAAACAGCACAGTGCAAAACTCATAGCTCTACTCATATCCGAGATCACAGAACATCAGCTAATCACGTCGTGCATGTTTCGACAGATTATTTATTTCTGTACTCTGTACCATGTATCGTGTCGTGTCGTGTCGTGTCTAACGTGTAGTAGTAGAAAATGAGTAGCAGCAGTAGTAGTAGTATAAGTTATTAGCAAATTAAGTACTCACGCTTTGGTGCCGGCGTAGACGTCGAACAAGGGGAACGTAGGAACCCCGAGCTTGGACCCCGACCCTGAGCCGACGTTGACGACCGCGCCCCTCCTCCTCTCCAGCATCCCTTCCAGCACAACTTTCGTGACCTCCGTCGCGGCCTCGAGGTTCACCTTTACGATCTCCATCCACGTCTCCATCCCCTTCTCGTGGAAGAATTTCGGACGAGGGGCCGCAACCCCCGCGCAGTTCACCAGCACCCCCACGTCCAGCCCTCCTATCTCCTCCTTCAGGGGGCCCATCCCTCCTTCACTCAACTCCCCCGACAGGTCGACCACCACTTTCTTGATAAGAATATTACCAATCCTGTGCTCTTCTGCGATGCCCGCGGAGACCACCCCGAGCTTGTCGGGGCTGTAGCCTACGAGGACGAGGTTGAGGCCCTTTCGGGCGAGCTCGAAGGCGATGCACTTGCCGATGCCGTCGGTGCAGCCGGTGACGACTGCCCACGAGCCGTAGCACGACTTGAGGTCCTTGGGTCGGCGGAGGAAGTACGCGTAGAGGCAGTGGAGGAGGGACGCGGAGAACTTGGTAACGGCGAGGAGGCCGAGCAACGCGAAGAACGCGTGAGGGAGGGGGAGGGATGGGGACATTTTTGTTATCGTTCGCTACTCGCTCAACAGTGAGAGGGACTAAGTCCATATAGTATTTTTTAGGAAAAGGACTTGCATTCATTAGTCAAATATGATGCCTGATCATGGGCAGTCCAAAAATATTTGTAAATATTACAAGTTTATCATTAGTTTTTTTTTTACTTGGGGGCAGCCCAACAATATATATAAAAGGTAACTTTTCTTATTTTTTTCTCTCTCCCTCCCTCTACTCTTGTCCTCTCTCCCTCAACTCTTTTCTTCTCTCCCAACATTTCTAGGTCATAGAATTAAACCCTAGTCCAAAAAAATTTCCAATTTTTTCTTCCTTTCTTTTTGAGAATTATTCCCCAAAAAAATCTCCTATCTCAACCATGTTTGGCACAAATTTTTCCCCAAATTTGTCTAAGATCAGCTACAAAAAATGTTTTCACTCATACTCAAAATCAGAAAACATAAACATAAATATTATGTTTAGAATCACTTTATGGTTCATGAATGAATTTTTCAAACATGATAATTTTTACATATTTTTTGAAACCCTAACCCTAGAACACGACAAATCGTTTTGGCCGTTCGGCTGCTACAGTTTCAAATAGAACTGCCAGGAGCCTGGCAGTCCTACATTAATGTAGGACTGTTAGGTGCTGTCAGTCCTACATTAGTGTAGACTGCCAGGGTGCTGGCAGTCCTAATTGAAATTCTCTGTTATGAGAGTTTTAAATACAAACTCTCCTCACAGAGAGTTTCAATTAGGACTGCCACATCCCTAGCAGTCCTACACTAAAGTAGGACTGCCAGGGTGCTGACAGTCCTAATTGAAACAGAGACAAAGTCAACATATCATATCTCATAAATTCAGTCAAAAACATTGGACTGCCAACATGGTGGCTGTCCTTGCTTCATGTGGAACTGTCCATTTGCTGGCATTTTTGAATGGATGTGTATCAAAATTTTCATACAGAGAATTATGAGTTGGACTGCCAACATTGTGGCAGTCTTTGCTTCATGTTGGACTGCCCAATTACTGGCAGTCCATCTTTTACAATGAACTGCAGGACAGCTGGCAGTCCAACTTTCTCAAATGACTGACCGACTGCCTGCAGTCCTGTCTGTCTCATGTCCGACTGTTGGCCAGAACGACGAACATAAATCCTAAATTCGTTCTAGGGTTCGAATTTCACGCTAAAAATTGGTCTTATTGTGTTCTAATGATACAAAAATGAACCCTAAATTCGTTCTAACCTATTTTAGAAAACTATTTTGATAATTACCAAAGATTCAATAGATTTTAAACGAAAATATAGCAAAATATATCAAAACATATCTAGATTGTGATGTAGGTTTGGGCTTGGGTGCCATTGCTTGAAATTGCATGAATGAAAAAGGAATTTAGGATTTAGTAATTTGGGTTTGAAGTTATGGAGAAGAGAAATAGAGTTTAGGTTTTAGGAAAAGAGAAGAGAGAGAAAATATTTTGATGAAATGAATTGTTAGAAAGAATTTTGGGGGGGGGGAGAGGGAGGGAGGGGGGCTTTCCCAAGCAACTTGTGGATAGCCCCCGACAAAAGTTCCATCTTCTTGGGTTGTCCCCAAGTAAATTTGGTGGTGCCCTTCGATAAAACCTATCTCTATCATTATTGGCCATGAATTGGTCTTTGATTTTTGGATCTAAAATCGGTGCATCTTTACTTTCAGTAATATGTAATATTTGTAGCTAGCCTTACTTCCAACTTCATGATTGACATTCCTCGACTCCCATATTGTCCAAGGAGATAAAAGCTAGCTGAGATGCAATCATGATCTCCAGAGGACCAGACACCAGAGGAAACAATATGTTGTATCTGTTGGAAAAGAAACGCGGAAATCTTTCCCCAAACCGGAGAGTACCTGCGAGAGGACCGAGCAATACAACGCACGAACCCAAAAACAAACACACAAAACAATCCACGCAGACACAGAGAATTTTTGACGTGGAAAACCCTTGCGGGAAAAAACTACGGGACGATCGGAGTCCAACCCTGAGAAGCCTCCACTAATGGAATAGAAGAATTACACCCTCTACAAACTCCTCCCGATCCAAATCGGATCCCCACAACACTCAGAAGCAAGAACAATGATTACAAGGCTACGAAGAGCGAGAACGACGAGTAGAGATTACCCGAAACACGATCTCCTTCGAAAACGACCTTCAATCCTCCGTCTTCTCTTCCGAAGTTGTAATGGCACTCTTGCCTCCTTCCTCTCTCCAAGTTGTGTTGCCTTTGCGATAATGAATTAGGGTTGAGAAAACTCAACTTAACTCCCTAATCCCGCAGCCAACCTGGATCGTTGGATTAGATCCCGAGGTAAAAAATCATCCGAAAATCCGCTTCAGCCCCCGACGATACAGAGTTCGGCCAGAACTCTGTGTCGAGCAAACAGCACCTAACGCCAACATTCTGGAACGGCCAGACCGAGTTCGGCCAGAACTCGGCCTGGGACCGAGTTCGGGCCGAACTCGGCAGACCCAGTCCAGAATCTCCTTCAGGCGCAGCAGCAGCAGTAGCGACTCCGCGTCGCCTACTTCCCGAGCTTCTTCGACACACGAATGGCGCTCGTCGCACTCCGGGGTCTTCTCCACATAGGTTGGGAACCCCACCCACTCCAACAAATCTCCCCCTTCACAACTATGGGGAGGATGTCGTCATCCCGACAACCTGCCTGCAGTACTCAAACTTCTCCCTTGATAGAATCTTCGTGAACATATCAGCTCCGTTGTCATCTGTATGAACCTTCTCAAGCTCCGCGTCCTTCTTCTCAACCACATCCCGTATCCAATGATACCGAGTCTCGATGTGTTTGGACCGGCTATGAAACGTCTGATTCTTCACAAGGTGGATCGCACTCTGACTGTCGCAAAGCAAAGTATACTGCTCTTGCTTCAGTCCCATTTCCTGCAACAGCTTCTTCATCCACAACAGCTCCTTGTAAGCCTCCGTCGCCGCAATGTACTCTGCCTCTGTCGTCGACAAGGCAACACACTTCTGCAACCGCGACTGCCACGACACTGCTCCTCCCGCAAACATCATCACGTAGCCCGAAGTCGATCGCCTCGTGTCTACATCTCCAGCCATATCAGCGTCGGTATACCCAACCAGCTTCGGCTCGTCACCACCAAAGGAAAGTCTCCAACCAGCAGTACCCTGAAGATATCGTAGAATCCACTTGACCGCACTCTAATGTACCCTTCTAGGATTTAAAAGATACCTGCTAACCGTACCAACTGTATGAGCAATATCTGGCCTCGTACACACCATAGCATACATAAGGCTCCCCACACCTGAGGCATATGGAACCCGCTCCATATCTTCTTTTTCGTCCTCGGTAGATGGACACTGTTCCTCAGTGAGCTTAAAGTGAGCCGCAAGAGGGGAACTCACTTTCTTCGACCCGTCCATCCCGAAACGCTGAAGTACTCGGTGAATGTACTTCGTTTGGGATAAGTGTATCAGCTTGGACTCTCTCTCTCGGCTGACCTCCATCCCAAGAATAGTCTTCGCTGTGCCCAAATCCTTCATCGAGAAGGCCGCGCCCAGTTGGCGCTTCAGCTCCGCTATCCTAGTGGCATTCCGACCCACTAATAGTATATCATCAACATAGAGCAATAAAATGATGAAATCATCATCGGCAAAATATCTCACAAATACATAGTGATCCGACGTCGTCCGTGTATAACCATGCTCCCCCATAAACGACTCGAACTTCCTGTACCACTGCCTCGGAGCCTGCTTCAGACCATACAAGCTCTTCCTCAACCGGCAGACCAAATGTGACTTGCCCTTCTCACAGAATCCCTCTGGCTGCTCCATGTATAACTCCTCCTCAAGATCACCGTGGAGGAATGCCGTCTTCACGTCCATCTGCTCGACCTCCAAGTCGAAACTGGCTGCTAATGCTAGCACCACCCGAATAGACGAATGCTTGACGACAGGCGAAAAGATCTCATCATAATCCACGCCTTTTCGCTGACCGTAGCCTTTAACTACCAGCCTCGCTTTGTATCGAGGGCGAGTAGCATCATCCGTCTGCTTCACTCTGAACACCCATCGATTCTTCAAAGCCTTATTGCCCTTTGGCAACCGCACCAGATCATAAGTGGAATTGGTGTGCAAGGAACTCATCTCCTCCTGTATAGCCTCCATCCACTCCTGCCTGTGTTCGTCTTCCATAGCCTCTGCAAAACTTTCGGGTTCTCCTCCGTCAGTCAATAGCACATACTCATCTGGTGAATATCTCGTAGATGGTCGACGATCCCTGTCACTCCTTCTCAGTGGAGCCACTGGTGTTGGCTGTATACCGACAGCCTCCTCCCCTTCAGGAACTGCCTCTCTGGCATGCTCATCCTCCTGAGGGACACCCTGACCACCATCAGCAGGCTGATGATCAAGGTTGGGAGCAACTCCATGTACCGGCTCCCCCATAACTGGATCCTCTGTGATGTCCTCTGGAAACTGCTCGAAGTGAAATGACTCTAACTCAGGCAATTCCTCAGCCTCAGAAGGCGTCTCGGAGTCCTGAGTGTTGGTCATGGTCTGATCCTCGAAGAATACCACGTCCCTGCTTCTGTAGAGCTTTCCTTCTACTGGGTCGTAGAGTCTACAGCCAAACTCATCCCGACCATAGCCGACAAAGACGTATCGCCTCGTCTTCGGCTCAAGTTTGGTCCTCTCGTCCTTCGGTACATGCACGAAGGCCTTACAACCAAACGCCCGCAGGTGATTGTATGACGGCTCTTTGTCGTACCATACTTTGTCAGGCACATCACCATGCAAAGGAGCACTAGCAGATAAATTAATAATATAAGCAGCTGTGAGAAGAGCCTCACCCCAATAACTGCCCGGTAAGTTTGCTTCTGACAGCAAACACCGCACCCTCTCCATCAGTGTCCTGTTCATACGCTCCGCTACACCATTGAGCTGAGGTGTCTTTGGCGGAGTCTTCTGGTGTCGTATATCTTGCTCTCTGCAATACGCATCAAAGGGACCGATGTATTCGCCGCCATTGTCGGACCGAACAGACAACAACTTCTTGCCCGTCTCCCTTTCAACAGAGGCCTGAAACTCCTTGAAAGTAGGCAGCACCTGATCCTTGGTCTTTAAGTCATAGACCTAAACCTTCCTGGAACAGTCATCAATAAAGGTTACAAAGTAAGAAGCACCACCAAGAGATTTTACCTTCATAGGACCGCAGACATCCGAGTGAATCAGCTCGAGCAACGCCGGCTTCCTCGAACTTGGGTGACTTTGGAAAGACACCCTATTTTGCTTCCCAGCTAAACAGTGCGTGCACTTCTCCAACTTTGTAGACCTGAGCCCCGGAATCACCTTCCTGTTCACCAAGTAGCTCATCCCCTTCTCGCTGATATGGCCGAGCCGCCTGTGCCATAACTCGGTAGACGCATCACTGACTGCGTTCACATCCTGTGCCCCCTCTGCGCTCCCCTCCATATAGTAGAGACCGAACTTCTTGCTTCCTCTGGCAATCACCATCGAACCTCTGGAAAGCTTCCACTGACTATTCCCGAAGAGACTGAAGAATCCCTCGTCATCCAACCTTCCAACCGACACCAGGTTGAAACGGATATCAGGGACATGACGAACATCCTTGAGAACAAGAACCGCACCCGTCTTCGTTCTCAAATGCACATCTCCAACGGCAACCGCCTTCGACACATCTCCATTGCCCATCTTCAACACTCCACAGTCGCCTGTTGTGTAAGTGGCAAACAGTGCCCTGTTGTGAGATACATGTGCTGAAGCCCCTGAGTCCACCAGCCAAGAATTGTCATCGCATGCGAGGTTAGTAATGACCTCATCACCTACGACGATCACATCGCCTCCATGCACCGAGGCCGCCGCTGTAGTGTTCTCTTCTTGCTTCCCCTTGTCGCCCTTCTTCTCTCTCTTCCAAGCGAAACAATTCCGCTTGATATGGCCCTTCTTACCACAATGGTAACACTCTGAGTCCTCGTAACGACCCTTGGACTTCCTCCTGCTCTTGTCTCTGCCACCACCTGGACCCCTGCTTTTGCCCCTTCCGCGGCTCTCTGAAACCAATGCCTCTGAGTGATAGGATGTAGATGAAGTGCCCTGAGATCGTCTCCGCATCTCTTCATTCAACATCCCGCTCTTGGCAAACTCCAGACTGACCACGCCCTCTAGAGCAGAAGCGATCATAGATACTCGTACGGTCTCCCACGAGTCTGGCAATGTACACAGCAGCCACAGTCCCTGAACTTCGTCGTCGAACTTGACTCCCATAGAAGATAGCTGGTCAACCACGCCCTGGAACTCACTCAAGTGATCCGAAATAGACGCCCCGTCTTTGTACCGCAGACCCATCATCGTCCGGATCAGGAACAACTTGTTTACCCCGGTCTTCTTCGCGTACAAAGACTCCAGCTTATCCCACAACGTCTTCGCGTGCTCAATATTGGCAACGTGGTTGTACACATTCTCGTCCACAAACTGCCGTATGTACCCACACACCTGTATGTGCTCGAATGTCCAGTCCTCCTCGGATTTATCACTGGGCTTCTCGGTTGCAAACACGGGTAGGTGCAGCTTCTTGACAAATTACAAATCTTTCATCTTGCTCTGCCAATAGTGATAATTGGTGCCGTTCAGGTTCACCATGCGCACCGGCTTCGCGTCCATCTCTCCTCTCTGGTTTCTCTGTCAACTACTGACACTCCTTCTGAATTCCAGAACCTGGCTCTGATACCACTCTGTTGGGAAAGAAACGCGAAAACCTTTCCCCAAATCGGAGAGTACCTGCGAGAGGACCGAGCAATACAACGCACGAACCCAAAAACAAACACACAAAACAATCCACGCAGACACAAAAATTTTTTGACGTGGAAAACCCTTGCGGGAAAAAACTACGGGACGATCGGAGTCCAACCCTGAGAAGCCTCCGCTAATGGAATAGAAGAATTACATCCTCTACAAACTCCTCCCGATCCAAATCGGATCCCCACAACACTCAGAAGCAAGAACAATGATTACAAGGCTACGAAGAGCGAGAACGACGAGTAGAGATTACCCGAAACACGATCTCCTTCGAAAACGACCTTCAATCCTCCGTCTTCTCTTCCGAAGTTGTAATGGCACTCTTGCCTCCTTCCTCTCTCCAAGTTGTGTTGCCTTTGCGATAATGAATTAGGGTTGAGAAAACTCAACTTAACTCCCTAATCCCGCAGCCAACCTGGACCGTTGGATTAGATCCAGTGGTGAAAAATTATCCGAAAATCCGCTTCAGCCCCCGACGACACAGAGTTCGGCCAGAACTCTGTGTCGAGCAAACAGCACCTAACGCCAACATTCTGGAACGGCCAGACCGAGTTCGGCCAGAACTCGACCTGGGACCGAGTTCGGGCCGAACTCGGCAGACCCAGTCCAGAATCTCCTTCAGGAGCAGCAGCAGCAGTAGCGACTCCGCGTCGCCTACTTCCCGAGCTTCTTCGACACACGAATGGCGCTCGTCGCACTCCGGGGTCTTCTCCACATAGGTTGGGAACCCCACCCACTCCAACAGTATCATGACACTAATTGAGGAATGGACTTGAGTAGAATGGCCTGGAACTTGAATTCCTCTCCATGCAGAACATGTAAGTGGACAATGCAAGAATAGTTGATTTAGACATTTTATGTACCTTACGGAGGGAACATTTTGGAGAAATATGTTGCATCCACTTGTGATGGATGTTCTCCGCAGTAGGTAATGAGTTTGTGAGGATCCTCTAGATGAAAATAAGAACGCTATAGGACATATGAATTGCAATTTCCATATGTTGGAGTTTTTCTTTGACATGCAGAGAATTTGCACTCAACATATGTCTAGTATTTTTAGTCCTACATTGAAAAAATACCATAAATTGTATCTCAATATATACTTGGTATGTTGTTGAGATGTGCACATAGGGTGGTGACCCTGAGGAGGAAGCCATGTGGGTGATTTTACTAGGAGGTAATGATAGGACTCCATGTTGGGTTTTGGACTTTTTCAAAGTGAATTTTAGTCCCACATCGGCTAGACCAAAGGACTTATATCTCTATATATTAGCTTTGCTAGTTTAGAGATGCACATGTGGTGTGGAGGTGCATATGGGTGTGCCATGTGGGGTTATTTTTCTAATGGAAAAAAGGCTAAATCAACAATTGAAAGCATTCATGCTTTTTTGCTCTTGGAAAATTTATTTCCATGGGAGCTAAGCCCCGTAGGGGCTTAGCGACTCGGACTCGGACTCGGGCTTATGGGCTCATGAGGCGTAATGTGGCATTTTGTTGGCGCACTTTGTAGCAGAACGGGGTTTTGTCGGACTCGGACTTTGCACTTTGCAGCGTTTTATCGGACTCGGACTCGGACTCGGGCTTATGGGCTCATGAGGTGCACGGGGTGCGCGCAGTTGGCGCAACTTGCAGCAGAACGTGCGTTTGCACGTTATCGTCGCTAGGCGCATAGTACGCTTTAGTTGCGCTCGTTGCGCGAGCCACTTGCGCTGCCACGTTGCGCGCCACAAGTTGCGCGACCAGGGTGCGCGCCAGGGTGCGCACAGGTTGCGCACATGTTGCGCCGGGTGCGCCGGTTGTGCCGGTTGCGCGCGTGGCGCACGTTGCGCAAGTGGTGCAAGGTAGCGCAGGTCGTGCAGGTTGCGCAGGTTGCGCAGTGGCGCAGTGCGCGCAGTGTCGCAGGTTGGCGCAAGTGGCTCAGTGCGCGCAGTGCAAGGTGCGCGGGGTGTGCGCAGTTGGCGCAACTTGCAGCAGAACGTGCGTTTGCACGTTCTGGACGGTTGCTACATGTTCGGGATAGTTTTTACCATGTCCCTAACTTTGTGACAACTGAGCAGTTGCTGTAGGGCCTATATAAGGTATCCTCTCTCTCACAAGGCAACATATATACAAGTAATAGAAGCCACCACAGAAAGTTTACGAAGTGTTTTTTAACACAAGTAAACAGAGAATTCAGAAGTGTTCTTTAACGCAGTTCTGATTGAAATTTACTTGCGAATTCCAGCAGCTTTCGAGAGAGAGGAAAGACGCCGCACCACATTGCTTTTGCACGGGAGTTCGTGTCCATCCGAGGAGTTGTATGGAAAGAGGAGATTTCATAACATGCAAACTTAATTGCTTTGACTCTTAAACCTGAATGACATGCAAGTTGACATAATAACATAATGTTTATAAAATATTCAAGGGTATTTTAGGAATTCAAAAGTTTCGTCACAAAGTTTTCCTATATATATATATATATATATATATATATATATATATATATATATATATATATATATATATATATATATTCAAGCACGTCGAGTCGTTGTGTACTGGTAACATCACCCTGCACCGGGAGTGAGGGCAGGGTTCGAGCCATCCCTCCCACGGAGGTGGCTGGGTGGCGGTGGCCACGACCTCCGGGCCAAGGTCGGGTGGAGTCGTCCACCGACTTTGGTTTAAAAAAAGAATATATATATATATATATATATATATATATATGTATATATATATATATATTCGACCCTAATCACAAATAATAGCAGTATAATTTTAGTATTTGGTGTGAAAAATTACGGTAAGTTTTTGAATAATAAATTTAAGGCAGGAAGGGGGTGATGTGTACCGTAGGTGATGACCCACGTTAACTAGGGGCCAGCATTATTCAATTTTGACAGAGAACCGAACCGAATAAAATATACAAAAATTGGTTTGATTTCGGTTTTGAAACTACTAAAAAATTACTCGGTTTTGATTTTTTTTTTTTTATTTCTATTCAAAACCAAAACCGAAGACTGAATAAAACTTATACAATTAATATATATTCTCAAATTTATTCATATTTTATAATTAAAATGTGTATTTTTTTTCGTATATTTTGGAAACAACAATTCTATGTATGTATTTTAAAGTCAAATTTTGATAATTTAACAACTAATCAAACTTTAAGCCCAACTTTAAAATACAACAAACTTATTTATAAAAATTACAAAAATTTAATATAATTTAACTACAATCCAAACTTTATGTCCGGCCCATTAGAAATAAAGATAGCCAAAATCGAACAAAACGAATCGATTATCGGTTCGGTTTAATTTCGGTTGTGGCTAATTTCAGTTTGGTTTCGGTTTTGAATTTTTAGAGTTTATCCAGTTTTCACTATTTTGATTCGATGGAAACCAAATATTGTTCACATAGTATGACTATCACTTTAAGTTGGTCTGTTTGGTTCAAGTTTTGGAGGCTTGAAAATGAGTTTTAGATTTCTTATCCATATTTGGTAATCCTATTGTAGGAAATATGGAGGATTTAGTTTTCCATAGTCGTGTAAAAGTAAAAAAAAAATTCTCTTTGATTTTTTGTTGTTGTTGTTATTACTCTCAATAACACAAGCTGAATTTAAGCAACATATCATCATACAAATTAATACAAAAATATTTGTAGAAAATTAAACAAATTAAGATTTTAATTTAAAAAATTAAAATTTTGTGACTGCATATTCTGACCTAACCAAATATGAATATAAGAATGTTGAATTCATAAAAAAAAGTAATAGAAAGTAGAGTTTAGAAATTCAGAAATACCAACCTTCGTCCAAATTCCAAACACTACCAGCCTGACAAAAGAGAGAGACTCCCATGCACAACCCAATAATATCTACAATATAAAGCACAGTGGATTTTTGGTCCGACCTATGTGTTTTGGTTCAACGATGATGAAAGGACTAAATTGTCCCTCTCTATGAGATGAGGAGGTCCCATGTTGGGTGCGGAGCAACGGCACCCCGCCTTCTCCTTCAACACCGCCATCGCCATCGCCATCTCCGCCGACCCACTCTCCATCTACTCCCAAATGCTCCACCGCCGCGTCCCTCCCGACTCCTACACCTTCTCTTTCTTGCTCAACACCACCACCGCCGCCGCCGCCACCAGGTCGCTCCACGCACACGCCCTCCTCCTCGGATTCCGGTCCGACCCCTTCGTGCAGACCGTCCTGCTCAGCGCCTACTCCCGACGCGGCTCCGCCGACCACGTCCTGTGGGTGTTTGACGGAATGCCGCACAGGGACGTCGTCTCCTGGACCGCCGCCGTCTCGGGCCTCGTCGCCCTCGGACGCCCCACGACGGCCCTGCGCGTCTTCGCCTCCATGAGGTCCAACGCCGCCCCGAACGCCGCTACCGTGGTCTTTGCCGTGTCCGCCTCCGTCAGGTTCGGGTCCCTGGCGCTGGCCCGGTACCTGCACGCCTACGTCGAGAAGGCCGGGTTCGGAGGCCGCGTCTCCGTCTGGAACTCCTTGGCGCTGGCCCGGTGCCTGCACGCCTACGTCGAGAAGGCCGGGTTCGTGTCCGTGCCATTATGGCACGGGTTATCCACTAGTATACCAATAGGACAAACAGCACAGTGCAAAACTAAGAGCTCTACTCATATCCGAGATCACAGAACAGCAGCTAATCACGTCGTGCATGTTTCGACAGATTGTTTATTTCTGTACTCTGTATCATGTATCGTGTCGTGTCGTATCTAACGTGTAGTAGTAGAAAATGAGTAGCAGTAGTAGTAGTAGTATAAGTTATTAGCAAATTAAGTACTCACGCTTTGGTGCCGGCGTAGACGTCGAACAAGGGGTACGTAGGAACCCCCAACTTGGACCCGGACCCGGAGCCGACGTTGACGACCGTGCCCCTCCTCCTCTCCAGCATCCCTTCCAGCACAACTTTCGTGACCTCCGTCGCGGCCTCGAGGTTCACCTTCACGATCTCCATCCACGTCTCCATCCCCTTCTCGTGGAAGAACTCCGGTCGTGGGGCCGCAACCCCCGCGCAGTTCACCAGCACCCCCACGTCCAGCCCTCCTATCTCCTCCTTCAGGGGGCCCATCCCTCCTCCACTCAACTCCCCCGACAGGTCGACCACCACGTTCTTGATAAGAATATTACCAATCCCGCACTCTTCTGCGATGCCCGCGGAGACCGCCCCGAGCTTGTCGGGGCTGCGGCCTACGAGGACGAGGTTGAGGCCCTTCCGTGCGAGCTCGAAGGCGATGGACCTGCCGATGCCGTCGGTGCAGCCGGTGACGACTGCCCACGAGCCGTAGCACGACTTGAGGTCCTTGGGTCGGCGGAGGAAGTACGCGTAGAGGCAGTGGAGGAGGGACGCGGAGAACTTGGTAACGGCGAGGAGGCCGAGCGACGTGAAGAACGCGTGAGGGAGGGCGAGGGATGGGGACATTGTTGCTATCGCTCGCTACTCTCGCTACTCGCTCAATAGTGAGAGAGACTAAGTCCATATAGATTTTTCTTTTTCTTTTTTTTTTTTTGCATTCATTAGTCAGATAAGACGACCGATGGCCATACCTCTATCAATATTGGCCATGATACATAAAGGCGGAGCATAATACAACTGAATTTCATCCGATGGAGGATATTAGAGTTAATCCTGTTTACACGTGGAGTGCATGCAGCAAGATGGTTGAAGGAGGTGGTTGTTTTGGGTTTGATTAAATCCTAGTCTTTAGGCTAGTTATTTGATCTAGTATTTTCATTTGTTATCAAGTAGCTAAAATAAGGCTAACGATTGCTACTTTTAAGCTTTCTCTTAAGGTTGTAAATGGCTATCTAAAGGCCAAGTTGTTTGTGAACAACAAAACGTGAATCATCCATATCAAGAATAAATCACTCTTGTTACTCCTCTCCTCTTACATTTGGTATCATAGCCATGGCAACCAACGACCAGCAAAACCCTACAACGTTCGATGAAGGAGACGTCATTCACCTTCAAGTACCCCATGCTGACACAGACTAACTATGCGGATTGGTCTCTCTTAATAAGAGTCAACGTGCAGGTGCAAGGCCTGTGGGAGACGATCGAACCCGGAAAAGCCGACTACCGCAACGGCAGGATGCCCTGTCCATCATACTCCGTGTCGTATCGCCGAAGATGCTGCGGATACTGGCAGTGAAAGACACTGCCAAGGAAGCATGAAATGCTCTGAAGATGATGCGGGTGGGGGTCGAGCGCATCCGCGAGGCCAAGGCGCAGAAATTGTTCGCCGACTTCGAATCAATGAAGTTCAAGGACGGCGAGTCCGTTGAGGACTTCGCGATGTGGCTCACGGGACTCGTCAACGACCTGCAACTACTTGGAGACGAAATGGACGACGAGAAGGTAGTTAAAAAATTCCTTCGAGTTGTTCCACCCAAGTACGCGGAAGTCGTCATTGCCATTGAGACTCTAGTGGATCTTAAGACGCTAGTGTCAATCGAAGAGCTTACCGGTCGGCTTCTAGCCGTCGAGGAGCGGTACGATCTTGGCGGCAATGCCGACGGCTCATGTGGCTGCCTTCTCCTCACTGAAGAGGAGTGGCTCGCTAGCACGAAGCAGAGGAAGCAGGGCGAGGCGTATCCCGACGGCGGCAAAAGAAGTGGTCACGGACGCAGCATGCCAAGAGGTCGTGGTCGCGGCGACACAGGCAACAACAACGACAACGCATCCGGCAGCACGCGTGACAAGAAGGAAAGTGCCATGACATTTATGGCCACTGGGCAAAGGACTGCCGCAAGCCGAAGCGCGATGAGCAGGACGCAAGCCAACGACGATGAGCCCGCGCTGCTGATGGCACAGGAGTGCACGCTCGTCTAGACCTCCGTAGGTGCGACCGACAACGTCGTGCTCGACTTGGTAACAATCGACTGCCTACGAGCCGTAGCACGACTTGAGGTCTTTCAGTCGGCGGAGGAAGTACGAGGAGAGACGCGGAGAACTTGGTAACGGCGAGGAGGCCGAGCGACGCGAAGAACGCGTGAGGGAAGGGGAGGGACAGGGACAGGGACGGGGACATTGTTGTTGTCGCTCGCTACTCGCTCAATAGCATTTTTCTAGTGAGATGAGACCAAGTCCATTTAGTTTAAATCAGCTATCTTTTAGCAAATATTTCCATTTAAAATATTTAAAAAAATAAGTATATATTTCAACTATTAAAAAAACCTAAGTCATACTCTTTTTTGTTGTTGAGGAACGGCCAAAATTTTGTTAAACAGTTGTAATATATCTTAGTTCTTTGAATGTTTCCTACAAGAAAATGAAAATATACTTTAGTTTTTTTTTTTTCTAAAGGGGTGAAAGTGAATGTTAGTTTTCATAGTTTGAATGAGAAAATTTATGGTCGGGTTTAGCCTGTTGGTACATCGAGGAGTTCCGTAGGGATAAGAGCATCTCCAACCCTATTGTCTTGTTAAGTGTTGTGAGTCTTAGGTGGCTCCTATGTGGCATGAGCTACAAGACAATGTCTTGTTTATGTGGCAAAATTATATCTCAAAAGACAATGAGATAGAAAAACTCTCTCCAATGCAAAAGTATTGAGGAGACAATAAAAATTATTTTTTACAATTTCCAAGACAACTTTTAAGACAACTACTCATCTTTTTTCTTTTTTCTAATATTTTTTATTCATAATTGATGACATGGAAGAGAAGACATTGTCAAGTACATTGTCTAGAACAAGACAATCAACTTCACAATGTCTTTTTTAATTTTTGCCATATAAGCTTCACAATTGACTTGACAATTGCATTGGAGAAGAACTTTTGAATAAAATTTTGTCATTCCTATGTGGCAACAACTTTTTTCCAAAGTCACAATAGGGTTGGAGATGCTCTAAGCATGGTTCAAATTTCCTGTAGGTGGGTCAGAAAAAAAAGACACCCCAAATATAATGAGAACATTTATTAAAATATTTCTTTAATTAGAAAACCTAATGGAACCCATGAGTTCTTACTTTATCTAAAGTTAATCGGCCTTGATCGGGATTTGCTTGTTTCTCCAAAGAAGACGATCATAAAGTACGACCTTCTTCTATCTGTCCTAGCTAGTTTGAATCCAGGGATCTGGTGTTGTCAGGTCTCCAATCTGAATGGACACGGCTACGACAAATAGGAAAAGATTGGCTTTAGCTCAAGTGTTGATTAAAATTGCAAGCAATGACCTCCCGAAGGAGATTCTTTACAATTGCTGGATGGAGGCCTATTTCATCAAGGGAAAATTTATCAAATGTCCAAAAATTATAAAAATTTTATAAAAAATCTACCGCAAAATAATATTTTATCGCGTGTTCAGAATTAGCGAAAAATATATAAAAGGGTGGGGAATGACCTTTTTGTCCTTCTAATTTATTGAAAACAACCACGAAACCCACTCTTCAAAAAAAAAAAACGTTTCGATTCTTCCTCTTCTTCCATACGATGCTCACTTTCGAATCTAGGTTTTCTCCAAAATCTTGAAACCTTACTTCAAAGACTCGTCAGTGACTCCATTCGCAATCTTCACACCATGTCGACATCATCAGTTCCCACTTCATCATCATCATCATCAGCAGCAGCATCAACTGGAACCCCAGTTAGAGAAGAGAGGGCTGATGTGAAAAGAATTAAGAATTTTTTGTCATTCTCCGTGTTACCTTTCCCCGTGTTAAATTGACAGCGAATTGCTATTCTCTGTGTTAAAATGACGAAAAATGGCCATTTTTCGTGTTAAAATGCAGGAAAATGGTCATTTTTCGTGTTAAAATAACGGAGAATTGCCATTCTCCGTGCTAAAATCACGGAGAATGACCATTCTCCGTGTTAAAATGAATGAGAATGGTCATTCTCCGTGTTAAAATCACGAAGAATTTCCATTCTCTGTATTAAAATGACGGAGAATGGCTTGCAAGAGAATAATTATTATACTGAGCCATAGGTTCATCCCATTAATTTAGACTTAGGACTTAGTAAAATGAAAATATTAAATGAGATTTATTATACTGAGCCCCAGGTTCATCCCATTAATTTGGGAGTCTTTAACCGACGGCCACCTAGCCTGTGGTTTGGACCACACTCACCCTATATAAGAGAGTTTTTATGAAGAGTCGCATCTTCCTCTCTTAGCATTTCCAACACCATGCTTGACCCAGACTTAGCTTCGAACAGCCGTCGTTCACTACCAAAATAAGTGGTTTTAGCGACGCCCAAAAACGTCGAAAAAACAACAAAATCCGTCGCTAATATGTATCACCGACGTATTTACCGACGTTTAGGTTTTGTCGCCGTTTCCTTAGTCGCTGATTACAAAAACGTCGCTGAACGTCGCAATTACCGACATTCAGCGACGTAACAGTACGTCGGTGAGTTATCGACGTTTATCGTCGTTCCGTCGGTATATTAGCGACGTATATGTAGTCGCTACACGTCGGTAAAGACCTGGAATAGTTACCGACGTCTACCGTCGTTTCGTCGGTAATATAGCGACGTGAATGTTGTCGCTAGACGTCGGTAAAGGTCCTGTACATTTTTGCAGCTAGTGTCGGTAAACGTCGGTAAATACGTCGGAGAGCTGTACTTTTTTGCAGTTAGTCGTCGGTAAATGTCGGTAAAACGTCAGAAAAATATATTATTTGCAGCTTGTCGTCGGTAAACGTCGGAAAAAGACGTCGCTAAACGTCAGTAAGCGTCGCTAAACGTCGCTAAAGTTGTAAAAAAAATAAAAAAAATAAAACACAGATTCTATATTACCACTCACAATTCTATAAAACACATATAGGTACACATTCAAATCCCCACTCACAATTCCAAATCACAGCGCATTCAAACCCCCACTCACAATTCCAAATCACAGATAGCTTTAATCTAAGTTAATTAACATCCAATCCAAACACAATTAACATTTATCGACGAAGGAATTAACATCCAATCCAAACAAGTCACAAGTCAATTCGATACAAACACAACTAACATCCAATACAAACATCCAATCATAAGTCACAAACATAAGATGATACAAACACAAACAAAAGTCCTAACTAGGACTACTAGTGATCTGGTGCAGGAGGGGCACCGCCGTGACGAAGGCGTAAAAACTCCTCATACTCCGCAAGTGAAATCGATACAGATGGAGCGCCAGGCTGTGACGTCGGTGGAGTCGGTGTCGAAGAAGAAGGCGGTGGAGGCGACGGAGTCGACGATGATGAAGGCGCACCCAGAGTACCAGCATGCTCCAACGCTGTAAGTCGCTGGTTGTATGAATCCATGATAGATAACATTCTACCACTGCTCTGGACCATTGAATCCTGCGCCAATCTCACCGTCTCGGCCATGGTCACCTGTCCTGTCTGCAACTCCGTCACCGTGCGCTCTAACCCTCCAACGGCGCGCTCTGTCCTCTCAGTCGTCTCCCTGAGGTCTATAATGCCGCGGTCGAGCGCATCCAATCGTGCTAGCAGCGTAGGATCGTCCGTAGGATGCTGAGACTGCTGCTCGATCCGTCGTAGCAGGTCGTCACGGAGAGACTCCATCATCTGGTGGACTTGGGCAGACTCCTGGGACGGCTGTGGACCATGCACACTAGCAGGAGATGTCCTAGAGGACTGGGTCGCAACTAGGGTGCCATAGGATCCCGTACCGTAGTACGTACCCCTACGGAGGCCACCAGCGGCGGTCATCCACAGCTCGTCCGCCGACGGAGCTTGAGTGGGCTGCGAGGAAGTACCGGCCTCTCCTGCATCAGGTGCACTAGCAGCCGCCCGTTCCCGCAGCCTCGTATACTCGGTCTAGAAAGTATGGATAGTACTCTATGATTTCTAATTTCTAATTAATGTACTTATTTTTACTAACTTCATGAATATTTATTTGCATCATATTTGCTAAGTTATATTAAAATGGACACGAAGTATTAAATTAAGATAACGTATTGTAATACTTACATAGGTCTGCTCGGCCCTCTCGTCAATAAGGACTCCGCCCTTCCGATGGGTGGCCAGGAAGACGGTCACCATGTCGGCGTTACCGACCTTCCTTACCTGTAATTAAATATATTATCTTAGTAATAATTTATCGGATTTGCATTAAAATAATATTTCTAAAAGAGAAAGACATACCAGACGACGGAAATGTTCCGTCATCGGAATCGACCCACCGCACCACTTCAAGGCATGTTGCCTAGCCGCCTTAGCCTTCTCCGACTTCTCCTTGTACCTTGGCTCGTTGAATCGAGCCTTCATCTCATTCCACTGATCAGGGGTGATCCAACCTTTGATCGGCTTTCCGGCACGATCACGTTCCTTCTGATCATTAATAGAGTCGCAGATCAGCTTAGCAGCGACGGAAGGAAACATCCCCTCGATCTGCTCGGCCCGGTGCGGCGGATAGTAAAACATATCCTAGAACAGTACGAAACCAAATATTTATCAGTTATATATAATATGCATAAATTAAATGATTCATGTTAAAAACAAATCTATTTTAACCTTGAAGCGCGGTAAACCAGAAGTTCTTCCTTTCGTCTGGAGCATCAGAGTAGTTAATCCAGGGACCACCATAATTATGCCTCAGCATATCGCCTAGGCGTCTCTGTACCCCTGGAGGACGATATCTATACATACATATTATATTCATGAAAAAAATTAATTTATGATAAAAACAGAAGAAAAAAAAAATCATAAACCAAAATACCTACTTTGTACCGTCGGCCCAGATCTCCGTCCTCCCCTCCTCCGGAGGTGCGCACGCATCATCTTCATGATGCTGGTCGGCCGTCGGCGCATCCTCCTCGGCCATCTGCTCATCCGTCTCCATCGTCGTATCAACATCAGGAACGCTAGACGGGGGAGCAATCTCAACAGGTCTGGAACTACTCGTCCCAGGAGATATGCCACGTGACGTCGTCCCAACCGGCCCAGCTACTGTCCGATATGGAGGAGTAATCGGCGACGAGGATCCAGAGCCGGTACCAATAGGAGGTACCGAAGGCAAACTCCGTCCCCTAGCAGTACCTGTAGGAAGTACCGGAGGATCCCGACCTCCTCGTGGCCCTCGCAAATGTCTGCGACGACCTGCCATACCTGATAACAGCATATGATAGTACAAGATATAATAGAGACTAGAAATATGACAGTACAACAAATAATAGAGACTAGAAATATGACAGTACAACAAATATTAGAGACTAGAAATATGACAGTATAACAAATAATAGAGAATAGAAATATGACAGTACAACAAAGATAATAACCAAGGTAACATATGATGATACATTCTACAATAAACATCTAAGTCCAGATAATATATTCTAGAAGAAACATCTAAGTCCAGATAAGTATATCTCTCTCAATCATCTTCAGAATAATCATCTTGTTCGTCTTCCTCGACCTCATCTTCCTCTTCCTCCTCATCTTCACTTTCGTCTTCACCTTCGTCGGCTTCGTCTTCCTCTTCGGATAATTCTACATCTTCTACATTATGTGTCGTGTAATGCGTAACTTCCGTGGAGTCCACATCGACAATATTGGTTACAGGAGGTAGCTCGTCCTCCTGGTAAGCTTTTTCATCAACATCAAAAGTATCTCTAGCTTTAGTCTTGCATACTGCCCACCAGTCAGACTTCGTTGCTCCCCGTCTCGGATAAGCTGTGAAATACACGAGCTGAGCCTGAGTTGCTAGGACAAACGGTTCGTAGCCTTGATATCTACGCTTGTAGTTTATATCCACAAGACCATGCTTGTCAATTTTCCAGCCTTGATTTTCAATCGGATCGAACCATTCACACTTGAACAACACGATCTTTGCAGGTTCTCTGCCATAATTATATGACAACTCCACAATCTCTTACAAGATGCCAAAGAAATCATTTCCTGGATCGACGTCTTTGTAGTTCGAAGACTTGATACACAAACAACTGTTCTTCGTGGAATCAAGATCCAGGAAGCTGTCTCTGATCGGAGCATTTGTCGACTTGAACCGAAAGCCATTGACACAATAACTTGGCCATGTTTTAACAAAAGTAATTGGTCCCTTGGCAAGAGTTCTAATTAATTCAATCTCGGGTGAAATTAGACGATCGACCTGAATATCAAAGAAGAGATAATAAGTTATTTATTGCGCAGTTGCATTAGAAGAGGCCAGTAAATATTACCGAACTGCTTACATATTCGCTCAACCAAGAAGGAAAATGACGTCTCATTTCTTGTTCTAATGCTTCGTCTGTTAGGTAGGGTCTAACCAGCCTCAACTCATCATTATATGTGCTGGAAAACAACGAAGCATTAGAACGATTAGTACAATAATATTAGCTTATACTATTACATTGAGATGACGTAAACTCATCATTCCTTACTTACCCCTCTAGCTTCTCCACTTCATCCTCGTCGCAATTGAGTAATACATACAACTGAGCAGCCCTTAGCTCTTCGTCATTCAAATATCTCTTCTTCATTTTCCTCGAAGGCTTTCCGGACGCATTGAATACTTTCAGTATTCCATCATTAAATTCTTGATATCCGTCGTCGTTTCTCGGAGCCCTCGTTCTATTCGTAGCAACATGAGGTTTGAAATAGGAGGAGCAGAAATTTGTAATCTCCTCGAGAATATAGGCTTCACAAATAGAACCCTCGACCCGAGCCTTATTTGTTACCTTTCTTTTTAGGTGATTCAAATGTCGCTCGAACAGGTACATCCATCGATATTCGACGGGTCCACCAACACGTGCCTCGTAGGAAAGATGAATCGGCAAATGCTCCATAGAGTCGAAGAATCCAGGAGGAAACACCCTCTCTAGCTTGCACAGTGTTACCGCAATGTCCTTCTCTTGCTTTTCTAGACGATCAACGAGCAATTTCTTAGAACAAAGGTCCCTGAAGAATATGCTAAGCTCCGTCAATGGATCCCAAACAGCCTGCGGTAAGAATTCCCGAAATACAATCGGAATTAACCGCTCCATGAATACGTGACAATCATGGCTCTTCATACCTGTCAGTTTGTTCTCCTTGAGGTCGACGCATCTTCTCAAGTTTGAAACATACCCATCTGGAAATTTCAGACCTTGAATCCACCTACAAAGCCTCACTTTATCCTCCTTCTCCAGTGAGAAAATTGCCTTAGGCTGCTTCAACTTCCCATTCCCGTCCTCTATCAAATGCAATGCAGGACGTCTACATATTTCTTTCAAGTCCAATCTAGCCTTAGGATTGTCTTTCGTCTTCCCCTTTACGTCCATTACAGTATTAATTATGTTGTCAAACACATTCTTCTCAATATGCATGACATCAAGGTTATGTCTAATCAGATTGGTGCTCCAGTATGGCAGATCCCAGAATATACTCCTCTTCGTCCAGTTATGAGTGCGACCAAATCCGTCACACTTGTAGCCCGTAGCAGGCTGCTCAATAGCACTTGGTAAATCTTTAACCTCCTCCCATATCGTGGCTCCGCACCACCTTGTCGGTGGATCACCCTTCTCCACAATGCCAGTACGAAAAGCATTCTTGTTCCTCCGGTACGGATGATCCTTCGGCAGGAATTGTCGATGACAATCGAAGAAGCACGGTTTGCCTCCGTGTTTCAAACGGAAAGCCTTAGTGTCGTCCATGCAACACGGACATGAAAGACGACCATGCGTGCTCCATCCAGATAACATTCCATAGGCCGGAAAGTCGTTGATGGTCCACATAAGTGCTGCCTGTATCTGGAAATTTTGTTTTCTAGATACATCGTACGTGTTGGAACCTACTTCCCACAGCTGATTCAACTCATCAATCAATGGCTGTAAATAAACATCGATGTTCCTTTTCGGATTGTTCGGACCTGGGATAATAACGGTGAGGAACATATATGGAGTCTTCATGCACATCCAAGGCGGTAGATTATACGGGGTGACGATCACAGGCCAACACGAATACTGGGATCCCGAAAGTCCGAATGGGGTAAAACCGTCAGAGCAGAGACCCAATCTAACATTACACGGATCAGAAGCAAAATCTGGATACTCTCGATCAAAGTGCTTCCATGCTTCTCCATCAGATGGGTGATCCAACACTCCTTCGGTATGTTCCCGCTTATGCCAACTCATGTTTTCTGCAGTTTCCTTCACCATAAACAACCGCTGCAAACGCGGCGTCAACGGCAAGTAGTGCATCGAAGAGGTAGGCTTCCTGGCACCGACAGACTTTCCTCTACCACAGGCCTTGTAGCGATCGACACCACAAAATCTGCAGGCGTCTTCATCCTTGTCGTCTTTGTAGTACAACATGCACCCGTTGCGACAGGCATCAATTTTTTCATATCCCATCCAGAGCGATCTAACCATCCTCTTAGACCGGTAGAAGTCTTTAGGCAACTTCGCACCCTCAGGCAATATTTCTATAAGCAACTCCATAATACGGTTGTAGCAATCTTGCGACATGTTAAAATTGGACTTGATGCTCAACAATCTTGTAACCACCTCCAACGGTGAATGATCCTCACAACCAGGATATAATGGAGTCCTTGCATTCTCCAGCAACTCCATGAACTGTGCAGCATCGGGGTTCGGTGCCTCCTCAGGTGCATCATGATCATCCGGATCGAAACTAGGCCCGGCCGCGTCAAAAACCATGTTCACCAACCCATCGTCGTAAGGAGCGTTGTTGTGGATATCCACATAAGGCTCGTACTCCGATGCTAAAGACACAAGTTCTTCGTGCTCGCTTCACTGATAGTAATTCGGCGTGAAACCCTTCGAGTACAAATGATACGTGACATCCACTTCTGGATGATATTTCAAGTTGCGACATCTCACACACGGACACTTAATTTTGGTACCGTCCATGTACTGAGGGAACGCCTTGGCAAACTGCAGGAACTGGTGTACACCCTCTATGAATTCATCCCGCACACCGCACATATCATCAGGATGACGGTTGTACATCCAAGTACGATTCCGCAGATAGTAATTCAGCTCCATAATTTTGTAAGATAGATACATCAAGGTAGTGAATGATATGCAAGTGTCAAAGCTTTTCCGATGGATTGCATTTATCTTTTCATCCATTCATTCATGCATTGCATTTATCTTTTCAGTTTTGCATATCATTACCTACTATTATACATGCATACTTTATATATACATCAAGGTAGTAATACTAGTTGATGTTCTGAAAAGGAGAGTGCGATGTCTAGTAGAGGATTCTTTTTTTTTTTGAGGAGCTGTCATATCATGGAAGTCAATATAAAATAAAAGAAGTATACATGCAATTCTATATAATTTCTAGGCCAATCAAGGTCAAAGTCAACTATTGGTCAACTCGATCAACAATCTAGTAAAACAAGGCTAAACTAGGTCAATAAGACAACATCTTGGGTTACATTGGTCAACTGGATTACATTGGATGTGAAAATCTGTATCGTAAGACAAACTAAACATAATTAGTATATAATCATGTAACTGGTGGATCCGCTAGCTAGTAAGCCGGATGTACTTAATATCAGAGAGTATCAGATTAGTATCAGTATATAGGTTAGGTAGACCGTATCAAACGCATATCGGAATAGTAGGCCGAATAGGAGGCCGAGATAGTCGAATGAGAAGAAGGGAAGAAGGGAGGAGCAGATGGGTCCAGAGCCATGGTGGAGGAGGAGAAGTAACATGAGAGCAGTTTCCGCCGTAACATCTCCTGGCTCTGCTGGCAACTGAAGTCCAGATGCTACAAAGGACGATCCTTCGTTGAAATCGACTACAACACCCATCAGTTCAAGTTCATTCCTAGATGAGTATATTCCAATGCCATAGAGGAAGGTCAACAAACTGATGGCTTCTATGGCATTGGAATCTACTCATATAGGAATGAACTTGAACTGATGGGTGTTGTAGTCGATTTCAGCGAAGGATCGTCCTTTGTAGCATCTGGACTTCAGTTGCCAGCAGAGCCAGGAGATGTTACGGCGGAAACTGCTCTCATGTTACTTCTCCTCCTCCACCATGGCTCTGGACCCATCTGCTCCTCCCTTCTTCCCTTCTTCTCATTCGACTATCTCGGCCTCCTATTCGGCCTACTATTCCGATACCGATACTTTGAACCTTGATCTTAACCCAAACCTATATACTGATCGATACTAATCCGCTATGCCCGATACTAAGTATATACGGTCGATACCGATAGCGATAGTCCGATACCGATAGCGATAGTCCGATACCGATAGTTCGATCGATACCGATAGTTCGATACCGATAGCGATAGTCCGATACCGATAGCGATAATTTAAAAGTTTATGGATTATGTGTTAATTAGTTCATGTTTTCATTTAGAGGTTATGCTCTAGTTTTCATCAAAGTCAATTCTTTTGTGTTTTGGATATGTTGTGTAGTTGTGATGGATGCTTCATATTTGTGATTCTGACTGACTTTACAGAATCTTTGACAATTGGGATATATTATATTATCTATGAAAGTTTTTATGGAAATGAATGTTATGTCTTGAACAAATGTGGAGAGTTGTGAATCTCCTACATTCTCCTACATTTTATAATTTAAAACCTATGGGTCTTACTATTCTACAAAATGAGCTCCTACATTTGAAATCTAGAATCTAGAAATTGGGATGAGCCTTACTAATGATGCTCTTAGGTAACATATTTAACAGATGAGATTTTCATGTTGCACTTACGCATTTTGTAGCTATAAACTGCTTAAGCAACAACATATTTAGAAGACCACCTATTCATGCAACTATCTCAAACTGACAATTATTTTGAGTAATCTCTTTCATTTCTATCGATACATGCCAAATATACTCTTTACCACATATAAAATAACACTAATACCCCGCTTTTCATCTCACACTAATAACTCACACACACATAATCATATACATACAAATACTAATCTAGTATTTCAAAACTCTCGACTTTGAAGAGTCATTTCTGTGTCAGTGTATACGACTCTCCTTGAAAGCTTTCATATTTGGTAGTAGACTACATTTTAAGTATTCTAGTATTTTTTTACCTTCGAAATAATTACTTAATTGACAATATTGTGTACGAATATTGTGTCGTGTCAGCCTGTCGTATCGTGTCTATGTCAGCACATCAGGAGGAGGGAGATAGGGTTAGGGTTTACCTTCCTTGGTCAGAATTGGGTTGGGGTCGGGGATGGAGCAGCGGCAGAGGGGACTAGTCGGGTCGACGTCGACGAGGAGACTTGACGGTGGAGGAGCGATGGAGGGTCGCCGGACGCCGCGGGAAAAGAGGTCACCGTGGGGAGGGGGTCGCCGCAGGGAGGGGGGTCGTCGTGTGGGGGGGTGGTCGCCGCGGGGGGGGGGGGGGGTGGTCGCCGGAGGAAGGGGACGCAAGTGGGACGAGGACACCAGTGGGCGAGCGGGGTCGCCGAGGTAGGGAACGAGGGAGAGGGGTGTCTCCGGAGGGAGGGGTCTCCGGGGGGAGGGGCTCGCTGGTGGGAGGGGGTCGCTGGTGGGAGGGGGTCGCCGGAGACGAGAGGGGGAAAGGGAGAAAGATTTGGGGCTCGAGCGGGAGAATAAAATTTTGGGTAAAAAAATGAAATCGATCTGGCCAGCAGAACCCTATATGAAATATTTAGCGACGTCATACGAAGACGTCGGTAAACGTCGCTAATATCAGTGATTTTAGCGACGTTCACCGACATATCCACGACGTACGTTTTTATAATACAAAACTTAGTCGCAATACGTCGTTGAACGTCGCTAATAGTGACGTATTGCGACGTTATAAATTTACGTCGCTAAATTGCTAAAATATAGCGACGTCTTTCATAAACGTCGCTAATTACGTCGCTAATATGACTTATTTTGGTAGTGGTTGGCCTTGCACAAGTTGGCTGTTGGTTGTGGATCCCTTCGTTCAAAGAAGCTGTGTCTTTGTACATGAGCTTCTGATGAGTGTCGAGATGTACCGGAATGTCCAACATGAGGAGTTAGAACCTGAGCGATGTCTTAGAGATCTTGGAGTTCCTGACGACAGGATTTGGGTTGATTGCCAACCCGAAGAGCCACAGGTTGTTCTCTGCCCTGCTCATAGCGGCTGCACGCCTTTGTTAGGCTGGAAGAGCCTCAAGAGCTGCCGCGAGCCAATAGCTGCTTCAGAAAATGGTCTGCTCTGACGAGAAAATGGCTCGCTGTGCGTCTGGGGGGTTCTTTGGGCGCATACCTTGATGGCGAATGTATTCACATCATCTATCCGCATTCTCTTGCCGCAAGGGTAGAAGTTGTAGAGCTATTCAGTGTGGAGCAACAATTGCTTAGTTCTCACAAAAGAGTCCTATGATCATACTGTGAAGACTAACCCTATTGTAGATCTTTAGGAGTTCTTTCCATATAATCACAAAGAATCTATAATAGACAGTTGTAGGTGTAGTGTCCCGTCCTGCTCAGTCAATCGGAGGAATCGGAATGCCGACGGCGTTCGGACTTACCCTTGCAACGGTGACTCGAAGGCCCGCTCGGTCGAGGCGACTCCTCGCTCATGTGGGGTAGTTTCGGTGAACTCCTTCATCTTAGCCTTCACATAATAAATCATATATTTTTAACTTGCACAAGTAGGCTTGATAATAAAAGGGACGAATCCATATAGCTAAGAAAATAATTTCGACGGGTCGAATTGAGTTAGAATATGGAAATGTCCAACGGTCGGCTTAGAGTTGGTGTACGGCGTGCTTTGAAAATGACACTCGGTCCGTCGTCGACCCGTGGCTTGGGAGAAGAAAAAGTTGGTCTTCGCCACAAGCTAAGAGTTTGCCTAAGTCATAGGCTTCGCCCGCATAAATGCATCATAAAGCATGCACGGTCCCATCGTCCATGGCTTGACACAGTCCTTGCTCGTCAAGTTGTTGCACGATTAAGTTAGGCTGAGATATAATAGGCTATCGAAGTCTTTTCTAAGCACTGTCCAAGTTTTCTGTGGTTGTCAAAATTACTTGGTTCTACGACCGTACGGCCCGTTGTATAGATATGTCTTGGGCAGTAGTATCATCCAGTACATCAATTAGTGTAAGACAGGATATCACAGACTTAGTGTTTCTAAGGCACGGGTCACGGTTGATTCATTTGAAGTTTGGAAAGAAGGGCTTTCGAATAGTCGTTCCTGAGTTGAATAAAATGATAGGACAAGAAATAAGAAGGCTCGCGACCATAGGTCGTCGAGGCAGTCTCAGATGTGAGAAGTATTGAACTTGGCCCTGAAAGAGATGGTAACACTAGAAGTAGAATGACTATGTGAGACATCATTTCGAGTCGAGTCTTGTATGATCATTGGACAACTTGTATAAGGTGAGATAATATTTCTCGAATGGCGACCCAGGCGGCCAACGGGACCGTTTCGATGGAGATATGATCAGCAGTGCTGGATGACCGCACGGGTTAGGCGGAGACTTGCAGCGGAGCTCACTACTCACGCTGGCAAGGGGTGTCCGTCTAACAAAAGCTATGGTATCCAGGATAGCGCTGGGCGCTAGTAACTAGTTCATATAGATGAGTCGACATGGGCAGCGATCCGCGTGTATGCCTTTGGATTGAGTCAAGTATTGTGTGCACTGTAACCACCACTTTTCTAAAATGAGAGTAATTTTGAACTCTTGTAAAATTGATTATTTAATAATAGGTTTAAATCATGTTATTAATTTATTGGTGATTTTGATTATTTTAATTTAATTTAATTAGTGTTTTGTGATTTTGTTCTTTGGCTAGTGTAACCTTAGAGCTGCTTAGCCTAGAGACTAACCATGACCATGGAGGCCTAACCCATGTGATTAGATTAGCTAATTACCACTTTTTAGACTAAGGATATTTTGGTCATTTTGTGACTTTTAAATTATTTAGGATTTTGATTAATTGGTAAATTTTATATTATTTTAATAATATTTAAATTGATGTATTATAATTTTGGTCATTTTTCATATTTTAATATTTTAAGAATTTTTATATTTTAATATTGTATTTTCGGTTTTAGTTTGATCAGGTTTGAGTTTTGGCTCATTTTGACTTGTGTTAGTGACCCGGGTAGCTTAGACTCTAGTTGGGACCCAGAGTTTAGCTAGACATGGCCCATAAATTTCACTAATTAGTATAGTACATTTAGACTAATCCTACATGACATAATTGGTCCATTTGGTTATTTAAACTTGACCCTTTTAGCCCCAAACTTCCACATAAGATAAAATTGACTCAAAGTGGCCTTGGAGGGCATTTTGGACATTTGCCAAATGTCCTCAAATCCCATAAATCTGGACAACAGCAAGAGACCCCCTCTCCACTTCATTTTCTTCACATCTTGTTCTTCTTCTTCTTCTCCTTTGAGAGTTCATTCCCAAACCAAGCCAAAACCCTTTGATTTCAAGCCCAAAGTAAGTCAAATCTCTTCCAATTTTCTAGATCTCTCTCTAATCTTGGTGCTAACCCTTGTTCATCTCTCATGTGTGGATTTTATCTAGGTAGAACCTAGCATGGAGGGGTTGAAAGCATATATTTGGCTCTTGACCCAAAAAGAACCAATTTTGGGGCTTTTCTTGGGATTCCAACTTCCAAGAGGAAAACCCTAACTCTAACTCTTGTAATTACTCCTAATTAGTGTTATTTGCATATTAGAGGATGCCCGAGGCGTATGACAACCCATTAGAAGAGGTTTGGAACCTATTGGACTCAATTCGGGACTTTCGGGCTAGGTTTAGTGCCAATTTTGGAGAAAACTCTAAATTAATATGTTTGGGTGATACCCCTAGCCTAATTAGACCTAATTAGGTTAGTTTGGATGAGATGAGGCTAGGTACGTGTCCATATTTGGATACGTGGGATCGTTTTGCGAGAAATCATAAAAATAGGCTTTTTCGGAATTTTCGGGTTCCAACACACGGGTGACTTTTTCCACCGACAGTAGAATCGACAAGTTAGTACTTAGAATAGGTTCTAATAATTATTTAGAACTCGTGGGTAGAGTTTGGGTCGAATCCGGATAGGTTTGGTGTCCGTATCACGCGGTATCGCGAATCGGACACCCCGGAGTCGCCAGAATGGCCATTTGGCCATTCGAACCTCGTTTCTCATTTCCGCTCGCGTGCGCGAGTTAGATTTCTTGTGTGGGACACGTATCTAGGTCCTAGAGGGTAGAATTGCAAGATTTGGGTATTCGGATAAGGTTTTGGGTCGTTTAGGAATATATGTGTGTGTGTGTCCATATATAAATATATATGTGTATGTATCCATGTGTGTGTGTGTGTATATATGTATATATTGGTGTGTTTGTGGGGGAGTAGAGATTGGATATTAGAATTTGATATATAGTTAAAAAGATATTGAGAGTGATTAGAGAGTTAGAGAGAGTGAGATAGGTGAAGGAAAGGAAGGGAGAGTTGCTGTCCCCATGGACAGCAGCTTGGAACAGCAGCTGTAGCACCCAATGACAGCCCACAAAACCTGTCCATTCAGCCCCCAATCAACCCATGTAACAACCTTACATTTCAGCCCCATAGGCTGTCCAAAACCAGCCATTTAACAGCCCAAATCAGCCCCTATATCACACCAATTCAGCCCCAATATAACCCCTACAAATCAGCCCAACATTAGCCACTGAAACCCCACTTGCAGCCCCTACATATCCGCCCATGAAAAGTCCTTAAAATCAGTCCAAATCAGCCTATAATTCAGCCCATAGGCACCACATTTCAGCCCCATATCATCCCTTGGTTCACTCATTCATTCACATGTTTCATCCACCCATTTCTTCATTCATTCTCCTACTCATCCATTCATAATCCCATCATCATATTTCCATTCATTCACACATCCCACCATTCATTCCCCCACTCTTCCATTCATTATACATTCATTTTCCGTTCAATACATATACCCTTCACCCCATGTATCATTCATCCCATCATTCATTCATCCATTAATCTATCCACTCAAATTCATTGAACCCTATGTTGCCCACATGCATGCCCCACAAATTGATCCACTAGAAGCCTATATAAACCCTTAGTTAGTGTCTTGTTGAGTGGTATCTAGTGTGGGTTGTGTGTCTAGTTAGTGTGGGTTTTGAGGTTGGTGTTAGAGTTGGTGCTAGTGTAGTGTTAGTAGTGAGTTAGTTAAGTTAGTATCCTAACTAGGTTAATATCCTAGTGGACTAGTAGAGAGGGCTAACCTAGACATTAGGAGAGTGTGGGAGAGTAAACTAGGAAGGTTGGATAGAAGATAGAGTGTGGTATCTCACGATACCATAGCGTATCATGACGATACCCTAAGGTAATGTCGAGATGACCAACATGACCATAAGATGGACTAGATGTCCTAGAACCCTAGATTTCTTGGTTGATAAACCCTAGATAGGATAGTATCTAGCTACCCTAAGAAGCCTAGGCTAGTATCCTGAGATCTAGAGGGGTTTTCTTTGTAATGGGCAAGGTATTGGCATTTACCTTGTGAAGGATAAATGTAGGTAATGGGGTATTGTTAAGATATTGAGTTTGACTTCTAAGATGGGCTTAGAAATAGGTTGACTTGGTAGGTAATGTTAGTGTAGGTTAGTATCCTGCTACCCTAGGAAGCCGGGAGTGGAACTCCTAAGGAGAAGCTACTTGGCCTTAGTATTAGAGTAGAAAGGGTAAACGGAATAAGTTGGGATAATATCCATTTCATAACATATGGGTTTAATACCTTAAGATATAGCTAAAATTAGGTTATTATGGTTGGTAATGGTTAGGAATAGTGGACTTGGACTAGTTTTGACCTTGGTTGACCACGGTTGACTATTTTGACCAAAAGTCAACCGAAGCCTAAAATTGACTAGAACTTGACCAGTTGACCCAAAGTCAACTGTTAGTCAATGTTAGTCAAGTTTGACCTAAAGTTAACCTAGAGTTGACCTAGGGTTGACCAGAGTTGACCAGTTGACCAAAAGTCAACTGTAAGTCAACATTTGACTTAAATCGACCTAGTTTAATTTCGTTTGACCTTTATTGACCCAGTATGACTTTGTTAGGCCTAATATGACTTAGATTGACCCTGTAAAATCTAGTTTGACCTTGTTTGACCTAGATTGACTTAGTTTGACGTGTCTTGACCTAGTTTGACTCAGTATGACTTAATTTTACTTCCAAACCATTATATTGATACAATATTCCATCTATAGGTCCTCGAGGCACTGTTCTTGGACTCAGTCGACTTATCCATTATATCACAGGCGAGTATATTCTCTGATAATATTCTGTTTTATGATATCGTCTTTGTTTCTAGTATTTAGTGTAGATATCCTTGTTCTCTTGACACATTGTTCACACGGATTGGTATTTGTCTGGATCCCGTCATAAGATGTTATTCCTCTTATATATGGTATGTCTTGTGCAAGTCTTTCTAGTTCCTTGTGCATTGTATAGACAGGATTCCTGCGAAGGCTAGCTACCTTCTCAGAGAATCACGTGTCATGACGTGTTATAACTGGATCCACACTACACCAAAAGAGCATTTTTGAAACATTTGACAATTCCGGCTTTGGAACGGTACGTTGGTGTTCCTAGAAGCTGAAACACTTTTTAGGTGTTCCAAATTTATAAAATGTTCCAAAAATTTTTTTTTTTAAAACTAAATAATTATTTTATATTTTGAAACAGTTGTAAAACGTTTTTATTAGTGATTGAACACACGCGATAGTCAGTCACATGTCTGTGCACAGGAGCGTTCCCTGCGCATCACATTTTATTTATTTGCTAGGATCCCTCCACTGGGTTGTCTTTCTCATCCCAGTAGCTTCCTCCCCCTTTCTCTCTCGCTCTCCTCCGGCAGCCTGCGAAGTACTTCCATCTTTTCGGTGTGGTTCTACCACTAACGTCGCTCTCATCCCTTTCCCCAACCACAGATTCCAAGCTAGTACACCACCTCTCCATCGCTGGCCTTCAAACTAGGTCAGTCTCTCTCTCCTTCACCCCTCTCCCCTGGTCCATCTCCCCTATGCCCTGTCCCCCTCCTGATATAAAACCACTCTCTTACATGCTGATTAGGGCTATTTGTAAGGGTTAGGGTTTGCTTGAAAAGGTTGAGGCTTGGACTCGAGCAGTAAAAAAGGTACCTTAATCTCTACAATCTTGGTATTTATTTTTTTGTTTTGAACTTATTTAGGGTTTATAGTATATGCACAAATTTAAATGTTTTAAGAGGAACTTAAGTTCAATTTTATTTGGGGATACTTAGATTTGGGTGATGTAAACTTTAGACGTTTCTCAAAATTTTTTTTAGGAGCATTGATGCTGATTGTTGTTGCTTAAGCACATATTTTGAATTATTTATTGCTAGAGTGGAAACTAAACACCTTGGTCACTCTTGTGGCCTTTGTAGACTGCTTTAATGCAAGCCTACAAATATGGACATTGAGAGGTTTATCAGATCCTAATTACAGAGGATTAAATGAGATTTTAGTTTACAAAATGAAAATAGATAGATGTTAGGTATCTTTCATCAAGAACACAATTTATAATCATAAAATTTGTAAGACTGACAACATCTGAGGATGGTGAAGAACAGATGCAACAAGTTGGACAAGTAAATGGAAAAAATTGGTTACCAAAAGGCTGCAAAAGTTGTTGAGGAACAGCTGCATCAGGATTACTCCAAAATCGCCAAGTCAATCTAGTATATAAACATACCTGCCAGAATATCCCAATAATCTAGTCAAACTGACAGCATATGAGGACAGAAAACAAGTAAAATTATCAAGAGGCATCTTAAAAACAAGGAGAGCTCTTGCATACATATCAAATGATATTTTGTTCTTCTTGTTTTTCTCCCCTTGTTATGCATTGACACATGGACAATAATATTTAAGAATCAACCAAAACAATGAATGACAACAACAAAGGCACTTAACAATATAAAATATGTCCAAAACATGGATGGGAAATCAGAAAAGCATATAGTAATATTGGTACAATAAATTATCTTGAGCTATTAGAATTGTTCGACCAGCAATTGACCTCCAGATCTCATGGTAAATCCCTCAACTCGACTAATGCCCCAGGCACAAGTTTTACAGCTCGATTGACAGTAGTTGCATTTTCATCGACTCTTTTAGACTCATAGCTCTGCTTCACAGTTGAGATACCTTGCTCGCTTCTTCCATTCTAAAAGGACCTCAGGAAGTCTGGAAATCCTTTGAGATATGACTATTTCATATCAAAACCCTTGATGCTATTTTTTCATCATAGAGCACACTTCCGTCTTCTCAGTCTCAAAAGTACTGTTAAGTTATGCCAAAATTGAGTAATTTTATGTTCGTGGACGAAAATACCTTCTTCTTCTTTTGAACTCTCAATGAAACTTGCATTGGCATAGAAAAGATGCTAGAGAAATAATCCTTCAAATTCAGGTAGGCAAGTCTAGTTAGATACATAGTGTTGTTACATACTGAAAGAAGATTGGTTAACAATATGTATGCCAATAAGTCCTCACGATAGATTTATTTTTCTGATTTAATTCTTTACAATTAAGCATAATGGTATTTGTTTTTATAATCTATTTAGGCTGTTTGTACTTTTGTCTTTTACTTTTTAGATTCACAAAATAGATTATCTTAATGGCGGAACGACCCTTCACTTTATATCTCTAAATGGCTATACATGCTGTATTCACCTAGTTCTTGCCAATTATGTGCCAAGCATACCTATATTTTGGAGTATTATTAGGAAATCAAACCCAGAGAAGGGTTTGACATATTTTGATGAGGGGTTTGCTGAACACTTTCATCCTCCAATACCTAATTTTCTTTATTACTGAATGTTCATATTCCCTTTCTTGTTTATGTTATACTGGTGCTCTATCTGAGATAAATGGACTTTATATCAAACTTAATTCTAAATCTTAAATACACTTTTTAGATATAAGTTAGACAGATAAATCATATAAGCATGCAAGTACATCTGAAATCAGCACATACATTCAACTTTTATGTAAAAAAATTCCTTTCCAAAACTATATGATATGTCATTCATGGACACTCTCACATGGATATTGATAAATCTCAGTTTAGGCAATTAAATATAGTCCAGAACTCCTAATTTTCATTTATGCTATGTCAATTATTATCGAGGATAATTTATATTATCAGCAGAAAAGAAGATTTGAAAAGTTGTTTTCTATGCTTTTGAATCACATTTCAACTAAAATTCACTGTAAGTGCAAAAATTAATTCATTGGATAATTAAGTCGCTTATATTGAGACATAAAAACTGTCATTATTTATTTATCTCTATAAGAACCATGGTATCCTGATAATGCAGCACAACAAATGCTAATGCACCATTGATCTATCAATTACATATGTTACCTAAGTTTTCTATATTTTTCTGGAGCAAGTTATGTTAGCTTCTCTGTATCCTGTAGTTATGCTCAAGTATGAATTTCATATATTGCTAATGACAGTTTCTTTTTGCTTTTTCCCCGTAACTTCTTTTGGACTCATAATGCTTTCTATTACAGATACGCCACAGTCTATTTCTTCCTTCTCTCTCAGATATGGTGCTGGAAATGTGACTAAAGAAATGTTGTTGCTTCCCCAATCATGTTTTATAGCTATAGGTCTTGGAGTTGTTGTAGGGATCTCAGCTGGAGGTAATATCCATCACATATATGTTAGGATTATTTTGCAAAATGTATCAGTCCTGGTTATTTTAATGATGTTTATAGACAGGAAGTAATCTCCAAGTACTAAACTTTAGCGATGATTCTATGAAGCTAGCATATTAGACACATATTGAGTTGGTAGTTTTAACCAAGGTTCGTAGGATCGGTATCGGGGCATTGGTGGTACCGACAATACTAGTGATTTCGGCTTGGTGTATTGGATTTTTTGGTATCGAAAATCAAATAACGTCCCCTCCATACTTGTCTTCATTGTTGTTAAACACTCGAATTTGCTACTTGGGCATGCCCTTAAGGCATCACAGACTTTGTCACATTTTCACAAATTTGTGTTTATATAATTATGTATTTCTTCACTTGAACATTCTTTCGAAGCTAATTTTCAAAATTGCTTATTTCATTCAACAAACAGTTCCAACATTCATTGAGCTTCTTGTTACACAATTAGATTATGATAAACCCTTCAAAATTACTGTACTTGTACATAAATTCATCTGTTACACAGGTAAAAAATATTCTTATAAATAATACATAAAAACTTGAGGATCTTAACCCAATGGACTTGCACAATACCTATTTGTATATGTGCTTATTGACATGGTTTTGTGTTCCTCCTGAATGAAAAGAATGAGACCATTGGATCAGAATATGAAGCATATGATATTGCTTATACCGTAGATGTAAGTACAATAAAAACATCATTCTGTTGTAAAGCTCATGTTAGGAATGTGTTTTTACATGCTTATACACCTTTGCTGGTTGGTCTTTTTTGTTCAAATTTTTTTTTTGTCGAATTGACAGGAAAATAGACCACAAATGTCGGTATCGGGTAGTATTGGTCGGTATTAGATCGGAATATGCCAAACAGTATCGGTGTCGGCTGATACTGCAAACTATGTGTGCCTATCCACTTCCTCTTTGAGCCAATAAGACCTTTTGTTATGCACAATGCTAGTGTTTTGTAAGAAGTCCATGCTTGCTTCTTTTTGTTTAAGAAAAGCAAGTAAAAATTAGCAAATTCTTGATCTGAAAAGTAAGAAAATAGACCCCAAATGTCCGTATAGGGTAGTATCGGTCGGTATCAGATCGGAATATGCCAAACAATATTGGTATCGACTGATACTGTAAATTATGTGTGCCTATCCACTTTCTCTATGAGCCAATAAGAACTTTTGTTATGTACAATGCTAGTGTTTTGTAAAAAGTCCATGCTTGCTTCTTTTTGTTTAAGAAAAGCAAGTAAAAATTAGCAAATGCTTGATCTGAAAAGTAAGTTGTTTCAAGGAATATCTACCAAAATTAACATATGATCTTGTATTTTATTCTCAGGTGCCCAAGGCCCACTGCTACAAAAGGTTTTAGAGAGACTGACATGACAGTTTATTGTCCCCAACGTATTTATCGGTACACAACTATAGGGCACAAACTCTCCATTTTCATGATTTGTAACTCTTTGTTCATGATTCCCCTTACATGTTCGAAACATTTTGGTGCATCATGTGACTTATTCTATGGTTATGTTATACTTTAGTATCAGTTGGTTACAGATAGATGTAATATTAGAATGAAAAACAATCATCAAACATGCTCATCCTTAGTAACTTATTTTTTCCCGCAACTACTTCAGATATGAATTGCCTTGTGCCGAGCACCTTGCTTTGGAACAAAGTTGAATTTGTTTCATTGACATGCACAGGATTCTAGTTTTATCTTAGGTTAGAAATTTTATTTTGCTGTGTAAGCATGTCATATATTGCTTTGGCTGTATGTCTTCAAATGGTTCATTTGATTTGCTTTTGTGTACACCAGCATCCTCACCCTCACTCCTTCAAGAATATTTTTCCTATGATTAAACAACCTTTTAATTTATAGCTGTTAATATGTTCACGTGGGTCTATATAGTGATGACAGGTTCTCTCTTATAAATTTGTCCTTAGTATCAACTATAAAGGCTGTAAATTACCTGCAAATGGACCTGTACAAACTTGAGAAGGTTGATGAGATGATCTATTTACAACTACAAGTCAGAAAGTTGTAAACAGGTTCATCTACTTCTGCATGTTCATTCACCTCTCTTTTCAACTGTAAATGGTTCATTTATTGAAAATTGGTAATGAGGGTTTAGTATCACGCTTCTTCATTTTCAAAATCATCTTTTCCCATCATCATACGACATGACGAGATGTCAATGTGGAACCTACGGTGAAGTGTGAACAATATAGATATAAAAGGCTGATTAGGAGGTTCCTCAAAATCAAGGGAAAGTTTTAAAATGAAATCCCTAAGAGTTTGATCATTGATTACTTAATAGTGGATTAGAATTTCCCCCAAATGCTTTAAGAATCTGATATGTACATTCCGAAGAGCAAGTACTTTCTGTGTTGCTAGCAAAATTGTTGGGTTTAATGTTAATTGTGGCCATGGAATCTCAAACACTTATTATCACTTGTTAAACCTACAAATGCTTTCATTGGTAATAGCCACTGAATAATATCTGATGATTCTGTACTTACAATTTTTCTGTCTGTTAAATTTTTTGCATCTATAAACAGGAGGCAAGCACATTGGTGGTTGTACAGGTATTTGGCCATTCTTTCACTCATAGGACGATAGTAGTCTATCAGTGACTTTTGTCATGACTGGCTGACAGCCATTGTCTGTCCAAAATAGTCTATGGAGAAAATTGAAAAAAATGGATATACCGTGAAAATTTACCGTAATTTTATCTATCCATAATTTTATTTAATGAAAAACAAATAATATAGGAAGTTTTCTTAATCAAGGCCTTACACAGTTGATACCATTATTAATATTGCATAATTGTTTTAATGCAGATACTGTGAAAATTTACCGTAAAGGAGAGCTCTCTACTCTACTATCAGAATTGAATATCGACACCAAAAGCTTGCAGCAGCCCAGATACCTGGTCTTCTGATGAATTACTACTTCCCAACGTTTTAAATTCGATAGACTGTCTATCAAAATTTGTTCATACGCAAACAATCCCAGCCATCATGTTAGAGTCGATGCGTAATAATATATGCTTCGACTTCCGAAGGAGATTGTTTGTATACTTTATTAATAAAGACTAGTTTTAGCTGCCATATAAAGTTTGTACCATCTCTTCATTCGACAAATTGTGCCTTGTATAATTGTTTCTACTCACCCTTGCTACCATCAAATTGTAATTCAACACCTGTGATGATTCAAGTATAATAGTTTTCTTGAAATTATCCCTAAATACCTTGATCAGTATGGAAACAGAAATGATGTGCCTGTAGAATGTTTTGATTCATGGAATAAAATCTTGCACCACTTATTATGTGTTTCAATGATCAATATATAAATTATCATATTTATGGTTCAAACTAAAAATTGGAACGCGAAATTAAAATTAAAAAATACATAAGAACGCTAATAAAGCGTTTCAACATTGGCCACATGAATAATGCAAAAGTGTGTCAAATTACATTTAGAAACGGGTGTAAAGTGTTTCAAAATAACATTTAGAAACGGTTAACGATTGTTCCAAAAATAATTTAGGAACGCATTATATATGTTCCAAAATTTAATTTTGGAACGTCTAATAACCGTTCCAGTCGAAATATAGGAACGCTTTATCGGCGTTCCAATTATTGCAACGCCACTTTTAGGAACGGTTATGATATGTTCCTAAAAATATTAGAAACATATAAAAATTGTTCCTAAATGCCTTTTTTGGTGTAGTGCCACTATATTAGTCAGGGATGGGGGTGTTAGCGTAGATATGTGATCAATACCCCACAGTATTATATTGTATCATCATTGTGTAGTGTTAATCATACACTCACGTATGATTAGCCAGGCCAAACATTGTATCAAGTTCTAAGCCGATACATGTTGAAACTAATACTAAACTCACATAGATATAGTTCCAGATTTTTGTACATGATATATACTGTTTTCTTGTTCTTACATTCAGTTACAGTCTTGACATGCCTTACCATGATTCATGTACACATTATTTTACCTCGTATATTCTCTCTATTTACTGCTATATTTTCAATATCGTCTAACTAGAACTGTTATTTGAGATTTGTGCTCGTTCCATCCTGACTGGATATGTTGACAAAATTTTACAGATTATGGCGAGGAGGATTGTCCTACCTACTACGGTCCTCATGACGTAGTCGGCCTAGACTTGGAGACCCTAGTTCAGCAAGGGTTAGCTCCAGCCGATGGGGCTTTGGAGTAGCTTAGCTGGTTTAGTTTAGTACTGGACTTTGTCTCAAGATTACATTTTGGCTTGTTATTATTTTAGTATTTGTATTAGAGATTGTTGACTCTAGACTTGTATTATTTTTGTGTTGGATCTTCTGGATGATATTTCATATCTTGTTGTCTTTATCTTTCGGTATCATCTATATTTTTTAGATCTTGTGATTGAGTATATTATATTGTCATTGCTTGTCCTCCATTCAGAGTTGACCGTTCTCGACAGGTTTTGATATTATAATTGTTGTTAGATAGTAGACCTAGACAGCGTTCTACATCGTTTCTACGACGTAGGCTGGGACGCTGTCACGTACTCATGCCCTTACATCGGGTACAGGTCGTGACATGCACTATATCAATGAGTCGAGTCGAATGCGTACACGATTGGAAGATAATTTTTGGGCCTAAGATTTGGCTGCAACGAAGACACTGTGCTTCGGCACGAGATGTAGCGTCGTCTTAAGTTGTCGGCATATAAGTTACAAAAGTTGGATTTGAGTCATCTTGAGTTTAAGTCAGAAAATACCGTAAGGCAAAGTCGATCGAATGACACTTAGTCCACAAGTCTTGATTTGGTCAGATGGTGATTAAAGTAGCACACTGCCAGAATAAGTCATATTAGCGACGCCAAAAAACATCGCTAAAATGACAAAAAATATCGCTAAAACAGTTTACCGACGTATTTAGCGACGTTTTCCTGTGGTCGCAGAAAGCTATATCGCTAACAGGCATTACGTCGGTAATCGTCGCTTTTACCGATGCTTACCGATGTCATTAAACGTTGGTAATTGACCGACGTTCGCCAACGGCCCATCGAAAATATGGCGATGTCATAAACGTATGTCAACATCGGTGAATCCTGCGACGTACATCTACAATTACCGACATTTACCGACTCTGTAGGCGAGGAAAATACTGGGACATTTAGCGACGTATGTCTAGTGTTTACCGACATTTACCGTGTCTCTATAGCCACTATCTTCTGGGGGTACACTTCCACTCCACTGGTGATGATATGACCTAAGTACGAAATGTGATCAAGCCAAAATTTGCACTTACTGAACTTCGCGTACAACTGGTGCTCTCTGAGAATCTGAAGGACTATTCGATAGTGCTGCTCATGCTCTATTTCACTCTTGCTATAGACTAAGATGTCGTCTATAAACACTATCATGAACTGGTCCAAATAGGGCATGAAGATACGATTCATGAGGTCTATAAATGCGGCTGGCACATTGGTCGCCCTAAATGGCATAACAAGGAACTCCCAATGTCCATATCTTGATCTGAATGCTGTCTTCGGGATGTCTTGCTCTCTGACTCTGATCTAATGGTATCCTGACCGCAAGTCAATCTTCGAGAATACTGCCGCTCCTCTGAGTTGATCAAATAAATCATCAATCCTTGGTAGGGGATATCTATTCTCTACTCTTCGAACCTTACAAATATCACGGACGAAGATGATACTACCCCTAGTCGTGATCTTGCAAGTCCTAGACACCGATTCAGAAGAAAGCGAGTGCCTAACAACAAATGATACAGACACAAAACTATGGGAAGCCTCCGAATCAAACAAAGCAAATACGGGAAACGATGTAATCAAAGGAGGACAATTATTTCAAAAGAAGGCAATTAGCAGCAAGAATTAGATGACAAAAATTAGATAAGGATTTATTCTAATGTGATTGAGTACCTTAAACTTATATCCTATATCCTACTGCAGACTGTAGTGATACTCTAGTTCGAGTACCACTACGAAATTGCACTAGTTGCGACTGGACCTGCATGGGCCACCACTAAAAATGTGTCACGACCCGCACCCAGTGTAAGGGCACGAGAAGTTACGTCCAGCCTACGCCGCAGTGTCGGTAGTAAAATGCTGTCATAGGTCACAACATCTAACAATATAACCATACTTGTACAATGATATATGCTCAAAAAAGAGGACAATATAAAGGTACATCTCAATCACAGAATCTAAGATGGAATAAGGAGATAAAAGATGGATAATAGTCTCAACTGAGAACTACAACTGAAAGAAATAAGTTTGGATGTTCAAAACAACATCAAAATCCAAATAACTGAAAGTACATCTCAAGAAAAAACAATCTAAGTAAGAAACTAGTCTAGAAGTCCAACTAGACAATGGACAAGTCCTCAGCGACTGTTGGATCCTTCTGAGGGTCCAAGTCGTCGGTGTCATCTAGGCCGGTGCCATAATATGTAGTGCAGAACTCCTCATCATCACCAGTACAATTTTTAACAGACCAATCAGGACAGGAACGAGCACAATACATCTCACGTAGTTCATATCTTGACAGAAAATATAAAGCATGTGATAGATTAAGATACATGAAACGGTGTAAGAAATAAGCATGAAAAAAAAGGAAAAAAACTGATAAACGAAGCTACCTATATATGATAATAGAGAACTGTAACTGACTATGTGATTTAGAGTACAAGATAGACATGTGAACGGCTTGATTTGCACATGATTACACTAAAGAGTTTGTACATGATTACACTACTTTGGAATTATTCCATGACTATTTCTACTCCACCATGTCCCAATCAATACATAAGAATCTAGACAGGTTATGTTATTGTACATGATAGTTTCTACATGAAGCTCATGAGATCATGAGAGTATATGAGAGCACATGAGTGTACATGAATAATAAGAGTTCATAAAATACATGATGTTCATGAAAAGCACATGACATGATGTATTCGATGCACCCTAGGGGGATAACATCTCATGTAAAGGTCTATATAGTAATAATCCGTGATAACGTCGTGTCAGCATCAAGTAAATTAAACTCTGACCAGAATATAATTTCTAACAAGTATGAAACGGTCAGAGAATGTACTCGCCTGGTATCTCGACTGTCTGACGAGAATAAAAGTTCGAACTGGAGTATCTGAGTCCTATTTAGAACAACCATAGGTTACAAAGTGCCTGATATGAAACAAGAATAGCCTACAATGCATTCTAAATAATTCTAGGTCCTTCTAGGTCAAAGTCAACCCTTGGTCAACTTTGGTCAAAACTGGTCAACTCTGGTCAAACTTGGTCAACTATAAGTCAACTAGTCCATCTACCAAATTTTAGGTCAAACACAAGTTATCAAGTCATTCTAAGTCCGTTTGAGTCGATTTGGATCAAGTTTGACTCAAAGTTGACTTTTGTCAACTTAGTGAACTCGGCCAATTTAGGCTCATTGGGTCAATCCTAAACTTATTCACTAATCCTAGGCTACACCCAATAGCAAACACACACACACACACACACACACACACACACACACACACACACACACATATATATATATATATATATATATATATATATATATATATATATATATATATATATATATATATATATATTTTTTTTTTTTTTTTTTTTAAACCAAAGTCGGTGGACGACTCCACCCGACCTTGGCCCGGAGGCCGTGGCCACCGCCACCCAGCCATCTCCGTGGGAGGGAGGGCTCGAACCCGGCCCTCACCCCCGGTGCACGATGGTGTTACCAGTACACCACGACTCGATGTGCATATATATATATATATATATATATATATATATATATATATATATATATATATATATATATATATATATATATATATATATATTTTATATATATATATATATATACAAAAAAAATATATGCATGTATACATATATATATATATATATAAAAAAAAATATATATATATTATATATATATATATATATATATATATATATATATATATTATATATATATATATATATATATATATATATATATATATATATATATATTATATATATATACATATACATGCATATATTTTTTTTGTATATATATATATATATATATAAAATATATATATATATATATATATATATATATATATATATATATATATATATATATATATATATATATATATATATGAATGGATATATATATATATATATATATATATATATATATATATATATATATATATATATATATATATATATATATATATATATATATATAAAATATATATATATAATGTTATATATGTATATATATATATATATATATATATATATATATATATATATATATATATATATATATATATATATATATAGCGGTATGGGGCTCACTACCAGTCTATCCCACCTCAATACTTCAGAATCCGACCACGCTCCCCTGTTGATCGAATTAAAAAACCCTGACAACCCTGTCAAGAAGAACTTCCGATTCCTAAACTTTTGGACCGAACACCCTCAATTTTTGAATATTATTCAGGAAGCGTGGAATCGGGCAGATGCCCCCGACCCCCTTGTCCGAGTTAGCAACAGGCTTAAAGAAACAAGGAAAGCTTTGATCATTTGGAGCAAACAAGCCTATGGGGACATCTTTCAAGCTGTGCGGACGGCTGAAGACGACGTCTCTCGGGCAGAGGCCAGATTTGCCTCGGAGCGCTCTGCGACGGCGAGGACGGCCATGAACCTCACCAAAGCGATGCTCAAATTCAGGATCAGAGTTGAGACCGAATTCTGGAAGCAAAAAGCCAGGCTGAAATGGGACAGCGAAGGGGATAAAAACTCTAAATATTTTCATGATTGTGTCAAAGGCCGCAGAAAGCAGCTCTCGATTCATCAAATCACCGACGACAGAGGGAACATCATGACTGACCAAAAGAACATCCAAGCGGCTGCGGCAGAATTCTACTCCAAATTATTCACCAAAGAAACGGTCCACAAAGACAACTCCTTTCTGAATGTCATTCCACATCTCATCAGCGACTCCGACAATGCTCAACTGGAGCTGCTTCCCACTGCACAGGAGGTGACCGACGCGGTGTGGGCCCTGGATGCGAACAGTGCACCCGGCCCGGACGGGTTCTCGGGAGTGTTCTTTCGTACCTGCTGGGAGATTATCAAACAGGACATCACTGAGGCGGCAATCGCATTCTTCGAGGGAGCCACCTACCCCAGAGCAATTTCCAGTGCCAAGCTGATCCTTATTCCGAAAAACTCCAACCCCGATTCTTTCCGCGACTTCCGTCCCATCAGTCTTTGCACTTTCACAAATAAGATCATATCCAAGATTATTGCTAACAGAATGGCCGGTTTACTTCCCAAAATCATCCCCGAGGAGCAAAGCGGCTTTGTTCGCGGTAGAAACATCCAGGACAACATCATGCTCGCTCAGGAATTAATCACATGCATGAAATTTCCAACTAGAGGGGGTAACATCGCCATCAAGCTCGACATGGAGAAAGCGTATGACAGACTGGATTGGCAGTTTATTATATGGGTCTTACGAGCTTTCGGATTCTCGGAAAGCTGGACAAACACTGTGTGGAGATCCATTAGCAACTCCTGGTTCTCGACGGTTATCAACGGTCAGGCCGATGGATTTTTCAAATCCACTCGTGGTGTTCGACAGGGCGACCCTCTCTCATCCACTATTTTCATCATTGCGGCCGACGCACTGAGCAGAAACCTTAACAACATGATTAATACTCCCAACTTCCAGCACTACCATACTTCCAGCGGCTGCCCCTTCATCACCCACCTGGCCTTCGCCGATGATGTCCTCATATTCTCGTCCGGGGAGATTGGTGCGGTCGAAGTGGTCAACCACACCCTGCAGAGATACTCTAGATGCTCCGGTCAGAAAGTCAACACCGCCAAGAGCGTCATCTACGCCCACCACAACTTCGATCGTGAGCACGCCCGCGGTCTATCCAACTTAACATCCTTCAACGTGACCCACCCTCCCTTCAAGTACCTTGGCTGCCCCATTGTGTACGGGAGATCTAACTCCGGCATTTTCGAGGATCTGGTTTCTCGAATCAGGAAAAAACTTGAGGGATGGCACAATGCCACTTTATCCCCGGGCGGCAAGATGATTCTTATCAATCATGTTCTCACATCTATCCCAATCCACATCCTGGCCATGTGTTCACCTCCCAAGAAAGTTCTAACATCGATTGAACAGACGTTTTGTAACTTCTTTTGGGGGCATGACAAAGGTCAGGACAAGCATCACTGGGCCAGTTGGGATTCTATGGCGCGCCCTACCGAAGAAGGGGGACTTGGCTTTACCAAACTCTCCAACATCGTGCAAGCTTTCTCGTTGAAACTGTGGTGGAACCTCCGGACCAGCAACAACTTATGGACCAGGTTCATGAAGGCCAGATACTTCAAGCACTGTCACCCTGCAGTAGCCATCTCCAACAGCCGCTCCTCCGCGGCGTGGCGTCGCATTCTCGAGGGGCGGACTAGCGCCGAACCTATTATGAGACTCCAATTGGGTGACGGTCAATCGGATCCCTGCAGGGAGAGATGGATTGGCGACAACTTGATCCCGAGCATCACGGAGCTCCCTAGAAACGGCAGGATTAGAGATCTGTGGGACCTCAGACGCAACGACTGGAACTGGGATAAAATTCGTGACTGGTTCGAAAACGAAATCGTAGAGAGCATACGCCGAAGCGACGTTAGAATCAGAAACGAAGAGGATGCTTGGAGGTGGTCGATCGAGACTTCGGGGACGTTTACGATGCGATCGACGAGACGGGCGGTTCGTGTTATTGGGCATCCGAACCCTACCATTGCCCCCTACTGGAACTCTTGCATTCCTAAGAAGTGGTCAGTGCTGATGTGGAGAGTCATCAGGCAGAAGCTGCCCACCGACGAGACACTGAAGACCATTGGGTTCAGCTTAGCCTCAGCCTGCAACTGTTGCGCTGACCGCCAGATGGAGTCTATTGACCACATCTTCTATCTCGGGGATCTGCCAGGTCACACTTGGAGGATTCTCAACCATCTGTGTAACATTGCATCAGGCAGTGGGCGCTTCCACGATCTGGCACTCTCTTGGGCCTCTGCCTCCCACGGACACCAGATCGTCGCAGCGGCCGCCACATGGGTCATTTGGAAGAATCGTAACAAAGCTAGATATGAAGGAATCCACTACACAGCCATTCAGCTCATCCGGGAAGTCTTCCGCCAATGTCGTAAAAGGAGCACCCGGTGCACCCACAGTTCGAGGGCCTTCTGGTCCTCTATTCTCCCCTAGATCCCGTTCGTTACCCGCCCCCATCCTCCTTCCGTTCTCTTTTGATGGTATACTTGTATAGGCTTCGGCATTTTGCGCCTTGTATACTTTTCCAGGCTTCGGTCTTCGAGCCTTGATTAATAAAATGGGGGGGTTTTCAAAAAAAAAAAAAAAATATATATATATATATATATATATATATATATATATATATATATATATATTTTTTTTTTTTTTTTTTTTTCTTTTTTTCAAACCTAAAGCAGTATATATCATGTGAACAAAGAAGCGGTTACACGGGGGGGCCACAAAAGTGCACAGCACGCCACGTCCTGTGGCCGACGAAATAAGCCTAGCCACATGCAAAACTCAAAAACCAAAAACCAAAAAGGCCAGGAGACACAAAACGTCACCCGAGCCCCTCCCTCTCACCCACGAGGGAGCCGACCCTACAATGAGGGGCCCTAACCTTCGCGCATTGCCACTCCACTTCGCGAGTCAGTTGGAGAAGCGAGTACGCGTGGGAAATGCCTTCATACCGATGCTTGTTACGGTTCTTCCATAGAACCCAGATGATCGCCGACGCCGTAATGTCATTTAGATCTGTCCGGGCGTTGACCCAATCCGTAAGCCGCTGGGAAAGGAGCGTACCTCCACCGATGATGCCGCGAGTAGACTGGAAGTGATCCCAAAGACCGCTAGCGAGACTGCCGGATGAGAACGTGTGATCAAGGTTCTCAACGTCAGGAACGTCGCAGCAGTGACACATAGAGGCAATGGCGTACCCAGCTCGCCGGAGCCAGTCGTCCGTTGGGAGCTTGTGCCTGACCACCCGCCACTGAAGGATCGACCACTTGGTCGGAATACGAGAGCCCCAAACAGGAAACGGACCGGACGGTCCAGGAAGTGTGGACCTACTAACCTCCCAAGCCGATCGAGTCGAGAACGCCCCATCCCTGGCCGGCCGCCACATGAACGAATCAATCTGGTTCGTAAGCTGGAGTCCATCCTCGGCAATCCCATCCGCCACGGCCTGACCGAAGAGGACAGCAATCCGATTCTGGTCCCATCTCCCGTCCGCCTGCAGATGGCGGACCAGCAGCGGCGGCCCGCGGTGCTGCGTCGTCTGGCGAGGCTGAGCCGAGCTCCCGGTCCAGTTCTCTGCTAGGGCATCCACGTCCCCACGGCCGAGCTTCACCTGAATATGGGGTTCTCCGTAGGCACGACCAGCAATGAGACGATGCCACCCGCTAGAAGCGTTGCTGTTGACGCCGGCCAGAGATGGATGAATACGCGGGAAGTATGACGCCCTCATGAAGTCGGTCCATAGAGAAGATTCAGTCTGCACCTGCCACCAGAGCTTCACCGAAAGGGCGGTGACCATGTCGCCGATGTTGCGGATCCCGAGACCCCCTTCCCCAGTAGGCCTCGCAACGGTCTCCCAGCTCGCCCACCTCAAGCGTGCGACGACCTGCGAGTGACCCCAAAGGAACCTGTTGAAAGAATGTTCTATTACCTCAATGACCTTATTTGGCGGCTGGCAAGCAGTCAAAATATAAATAGGCATCGAACACGGTACGTGTCTGAGAAGGATAAGACGATCGCCGATCGAGAAGGAGTTGTGCTGCCACCCTCTGATCCGCCCCTGAATCTTGGAGATGAGCGGTTCGAAGAGGACCACCTTTCTCCTCCCGTAGAGAATCGAACAACCCAAGTAGCTGAATGGGGGCGAGGAGACGGAGAAACCCGAGCAATCCGCCAGCATCGCCTTCGTCGCGTCTGAGCTGTCTTCGTGAGTATAAATGCAACTCTTCCTATCATTGATGCATTGGCCGGACGATTGCTGGTAGCTCAAGAGAAGCTGCTTGATGATCTGAACCGTCCGCTTGTCACCAGAGGAGAAGACAAGAACGTCGTCGACATATGACAGATGCGTAATGAGTGGGCACCCGCTGGTAATATCATGACCCGCACCCACTGTGAGGGTACGAGTACGTAACAGCGCTCAGCCTACGCCGCAGTATCGGCGGTAGAATGCTGTTCTAGGTCATGAACTATAACTAGCATAATATGAATACTCTCCAAAAGGAGTCCAACACAGAGGTACAACTCAATCACTATCTAAGGTAGAATGAACACGATGGAAATAGATAAAGAAATCCTCAACTGAGGTACAGCAGAAAGAATATGTCACTCCCCGTTCCCAGAATAAAGTATTTTATACGTGTACTTCTTGAATGTACTTATTCAATATTTATCATACATTTATTCTGTATTTAAATTCTTCAAATTTGCGCTTATTAATTTTTGTATTTTATTTTCTGCTTTTTCTTGGCTCTTGGTTCATTTCGGTTCATGGGAAACCAACTTGGTTCGGTTTGGTTCAACATGGAAAGGAATGGATGGCTTGGATTTGGTGGAGAGAATGAATGGTGGAGATCCACTTGACCTTGATATAAAAGTTCTTCTTCCACTCTCTCTCTTCATTCATTCACATTTACTCCTCCACCAAACCCTAACCCATTTGGAGAGGCAAGTACATCTTGCACACCATGAGGGATTTCATGCATCCCCAATTATTTTTTTGTTTATGTTATTCATCTTCTCTTCCTCTACAAGTTTAGGTCTTGAAGTTTTTGTTTTCCATGGATGGTTGGGTGTAGATCTAAGTTTTAAGTTTTAGTTTTTATAGTTTTAGTTTTCATATGAAATTTAGGGTTTTGATCTATCAAACATTGTTGTTTTCGAAATTAAGTGGTTCCATGTTGTAGAGAATTTAATTCTACTAAAGTTTGGCTTTTGAAAAGTTAGATTTCGATTTATTTTGTGGAAGTTATGGCAAAAAGTATTTTGGTTCGTTCCTATATTCATCTGCAGCACGAACAACATGTCGCAGTAGGCGCATGTTGCATGAGGCGTATGTCGCGGTAGGCGCATATCATGTCGCAGTTGAGCCACATGAGGCGCATGTCGCGGTAGGCGAATATCATGTCGCGCATGAGCCGCATTAAGGCGCATGTCGCGGTAGGCACATATCATGTCGCAGTTGAGCCACATGAGGCGCATGTCGCGGTAGGCGAATATCATGTCGTGCATGAGCCGCATTAAGGCGCATGTCGCGGTAGGCGCATATCATGTCGCAGTTGAGCCACATGAGGCGCATGTCGCGGTAGGCGCATATCATGTCGCGCATGAGCCGCATTAAGGCGCATGTCGCAGTAGACGCATGTTGCATGAGGCGCATGTCGCAGTAGGCGCATATCATGTCGCGCATGAGCCGCATTAAGGCGCATGTCGCAGTAGGCGCATGTTGCATGAGGCGCATGTCGCGGTAGGCGAATATCATGTCGCAGTTGAGCCACATGAGGCGCATGTCGCGGTAGGCGCATATCATGTCGCAGTTAAGCCACATGAGGCGCATATCATGTCGCAGTAGGCGCATATGGTGTCGCAGTTGCATGCATGTCGCAGAATAGGTCGCATATGCATAATTTGGTTGTTTCTGATTGTTATATGTCCTAATTAACTGAATTGTGGCTAAAATTTCTTTCAACTCCCAACATGAATTTGTTGATCTTTTCCTTGGATTTAAGAATATGTTACCAACTATTTTATACTAGTTATGGACTGGACCATGCTTAATACTAATTGACCTTCATGCCTTGATACCATTGATAATAATAGGTATCTTGACTAATTGATCATGCGTTCCTAGTTGGAACTAAGAGACTGGCTAGTCGTCTTATTGAATGAAATGAATGAGACACGTTCATGTAATGAACTATTGTACTCGATTAGCCGATCCCGAATATTGGCATACAGGCACATGCAGGTTTCAAATTATTTATTTATCTATTTTACAAAAAGACAGCATGTGTACTTTATGGTCAAGGCATGATTACTCTGTGGTTAGAGTTGATTGTTGCATTACGCTATGTAAGACCTATAACATAGCCGCACGGGTATCGTTGTAGAGTTGCGCATATCGTACCCTGTACGAAAGTACTCATTGAATGACCATGATCCACGGCATGGAACTTCACTCAACGTAGAGACTATTAATTTAAATAAAATAATGATGGCATGGAGAGAATGGATTCCCGAGTTCTTATATGGCAGCCCCCTTGGGACTATTAAGTACCCGACGGGCCGGCTGGTTCCCACAGATACGGTAAATCTGTCACACGGGCAGGGAACGGTATCTGCTTATATTATTGTACATGCTATAACGGCGGGCGTCCCGCTGGGACTCGTCTAACTACATGATTGGCGCAATTGATTGATTGGATAGACTAGCCTTGCTTGTACATAGTAAGAACTGAGGAATCCCTAATTGTATAATTCCAGGATAACTTGGGACTCACAATAGCAAGCCGTAGGAATTGATTGGCCGTTCAAAGATGATTTGTTTGTGTATTGTATCTACTCTGTTACCTAACTGAGATGATCAGAATGTCAGGACATGACGGGCCAACTTCTGTCCTTGTTTGGTTGGGAGGTTGGTTCGAAGTGTCGTGATGTTATGTGAATCCCAGTGGCAAGCAGAGATCTACTTATCATATTCTCTTATTACTGGTTTTAATTTCTCATATCGTGCTTCCTTGTGGTACTTGCTATTGGAGGTCTAACCTCTCTGGTTTTGCATGGCCAGATTTAGAGCCGGTTCCCGAGGACTCAGCTTACTTCTACCTCCAAGATGGTCAATACTAGAGGGATGATCGCAGGAGGACTCGAGTGGGTTTCCTTACTTCACCGCTCGTTTTGTCATTTACTTTATACTTAGCCGTTTGGCACCGACATGTTAGTCGAATTGTCTTGTTCTTACCTTCGCATAATTGTAACTAAAGTCAGACTGCAGCTGATAACAATTGTGTATGTACTTACTATACCATCTGGCTATGTTTTGTAAAGCCAGATCTCCAGAACATTTTGACTGAGCGTTTGGGACGCCTTACTGCTTTATCTTACATGTTCTCTATTTCTGTTTCTTGTTTTGAATGATTGAGACAATAGATGTGAAATGACCATAGTAAGACTTTTATGTAGTATGCACCCCCTCGTCTGGTTAGACAGCATTGATCGTATTATACGGTATTCATCTACCCGTAATACGTAGCTGGCTGAGTCATTCCCCCGCTCTCCAGTATTCTGGTTCTGGGGCGTGACAGAATAACAAGTCTCAACATCTCTATATATACAACTCTGAAATAAGGACAACAACTAAACATGAAAAAGAAAGAACAGTCTAAGCTATCTACACTATGTAAGGTATCATCCTCAGCAGCTGCCTGAACCTCCCCTGGGGTCCAGGTCGCGAGTGTCATCTAGGCAAGCTCCAAGTAAGGGGTACAGGGTTCCTCATCATCCTCTTTAAAATTTTCAACAGGTCCAGTCAGGACGGGAGCGAGCACAATACATCTCACGCAGATCATAACAGGTTAGAAAATATAACGTGCAATAGAGTAAGATACATAAAATGCTGTAAGAAGATGTATATGAAAAACAGAAGGATATGATAATAGAAAATATCTATATATGATAAGTAAGAACTGTAAACAATATGTGATTTAGAGTACAATATGGTTATGTAAACGGGTTAGGTTATACAATAAAATAGGACTCCTTTGTACGTGGGTGTACAATGGACATATACAATTTCTTATACAATAGGATTGATCACATAACCATTTCTACTCCCCCTTCCCAATCAATACACAAGGATCCAATTCAGTTACGTTACCTTATACAATGGCTTGTACAATGGCTTGTACGATGGCTTGTACAATGGCTTATACAATGGCTTGTACAATAGAGCTCAATGTGATAATGAGAGTACAATATGCACAATGAGTGTACAATGATAAGGGTATTCAATAAATACAATATGTTAGTGAAACGCACATCACAATATGTATTTAGTGAATACAATGGAGATAACATCGCAAAAGAAGATCCATATAGTACCAATCCGTGTTACCAATGTGTCAGCATCAAGTAAATTAATCTATGGCAAGAATAGACGTTCTAACAAGTATGAAATGGTCAGAGAATGTACTCGCCTCGTATCTGAATGTCTGAAGTAAATGTACTGTCCAAGATGAGGTACCTGGCTCCTAGTTAGAGCAACACAAGTCAAGATGTATACAAGGGATGATAAATGTAATCTACAATGCATCTGCATGCTGTCTAGGTCGAACTAGGCCAAAGTCAACTCTTGGTCAACTCTGGTCAACTACACTAGTCAAACTAGGTCAAGTCCGAGCCCAACAAGTCTAATAAGTCTCACTAGTCCTAACCAAGCCTAGTCTAGCAATCACACATACCAATCCAAGGCTATACAAGCCATCACAAGCACACATCAAGGGCACATCATTTTCATGCATTTTCAACATTATATGCATATAAAAAGAGAAGGAACTAACATGTAAGCTATGTATGTGTGTGAACATGGAGGTGTACATGAAAAGACAATTCAACATTAGGCTATATATCTTTGTACCCACATATATACATACATATATACACATATGTGTATATCACTATAGGAAATCTCTTTTTATCGCATTAACACACTTAGCCACACACACACATATATATATATATATATATATATATATATATATATATATATATATATATATAGAGAGAGAGAGAGGGATAAAGGAGAGCATGTAAATGTGTGAGTGTGTAGCTAGGATACATGTGACAGGGACTCACCCATGTGTGTGTACATGTGAGCATGTAATGTGTTCAGTGTCAAGCTAGAGTGTGACATGGTGTCATATATGTACATGGTGTATAGGTGAATTAGAGTGTCAATAGGGTGTCTCAGTGTTCATGTGTGCATTTGTGCAGACATTCAGATTTAACAAGCTAAGGCTCAATTATTGCTTTGTGTGTGTACATGAGTGTCAAGTGTTCCAGGAATAAATTTCTAGGTTTGTGTCTCAGGAAACTAGTGTTTAAGACAGTGTACGAAAATCAAAACAGGGTGACAGTGTACAGAGTTTAGACATGTGTGTAAGCTGGACCAATGTGGCAGGAACATTCAGTGAATACTAAGAAACCCCAGGTTTCAGAATTGAGCCCAGGTTTCAACTCAAGTGACAGGTTATACAAAGTATCATAGTGTTGTGTACAAAATTGAATCATAATCTCAGGAACCCACATTGACAGATCAATATTCAATAACAGTTAGCAACCTCAGCCATTATCGAAACCCCATAGTCCCTCACATATGCAGGTGATCTAGATGCAACTTTCAATCATCATTTACTCAGTAAAATGTGAATTAAAACTCAGGAAACCATATCAGTGGACAGTTAAAAGCAATTTTGTAAACCAAAATAATTTGACAGTTAGCCTATTAAAACTTAGGAATTAGAAATCAATGATTGGCAATGGTTCTCAGTGTTTGCATCTAATGACAGGAATGTGAGAAAACAGGAATGTGAGAAAACATGAAAAATCAGTAATGTGTAACAGGGGTATTAAGGATAGTTTCAGTTTTCAGTTCCATTCAAAACAGTGCACATTCAAGCCCTTCTTTATTCTCAGATTTCTTCATATGTGAACTCAAGTTACATATGTTGATTGAAAATCAGTTAACAACAATTAATCTCAGGTTTCAGATTTCCAGTTTCCTTTTCAAACAACACTCAAATCCCTAAATAACCAGAAACCTAAATCCATATGTACCAAAATCAAAATAGAAACCAAATACCAATTTGTTAAAAATCAGAAAACAAAGTACCAACAACAGTTTCAGTTTAGTATCAGTCCTATACATTCAAAAGTCCAATTCAACATCGAAATCAAATTCCTAAACATAAAACCTAGTCTAACATGTAAAAACCAATCTAATCATGACTAACACACATGTATGTGAACTAATTCCGGCGTCTAAAATAGTTAAAAACAAATTAAAATCAGAAAATTAGATTCAGCCCATTTGGTATCAGTGCGTATCAGTCCACATGTGGGAATTGTGGATTCGATCCTAATTAATCATTAAAATTACAAACAATAGGTTGGTAAATAGTGTCACACATGTGTATGTGTCTTGTGAGTCATTTTGTGTCCATCAATCACGACACAGGTGTGTCCAACACGTTGCAAACACGTGGGGTGCACCCAGTATTGCACAGTGTCGTACACGCATGCACGCGAGTGTAGGACACGACACACGACACTTCGTGTCACGTGCACACACCCACGTGGTCGCCTAGGGTAGGACTACACGTGGGATAGCCTGAGAAGTGTCCACGACGTGTCTACAGAGGACACGAATGCACGTTTGTGCGTGTCTGTGCACGTGTTCAGTCGCATGCGCGCGACAACGCGCGGCCAGTGCGGGCGTAATTACGCCACGTGTACTCCACGAGATGCTCCAAAATTTTGGGATCATGGTGACAGTCACTGCCCCTTGCTCCCCACAAAATTTTAGGTCTCGATGTGTCCTGTGTCTCTTGTTCTAGCCCCCGATAGGCAGGACACAGGTGTGTGGCTCGTGCAGCGTGTCCAAAGCCAAAAACACGACACAAATCGACACGAAACACCAAACACCCTTCACAAAAGTTAATACACACATGAAGATCTACAGATCTATGTAATCACTTCTCAAAAATACGAAAATAAATTCCTATGTGGTATTTCTACAAACACCTATTCTATCAATACGATACGTGTCCGATACGGACACGAAATGAATCCACTCTGATACGAAATAAAGTCCTACAGCTATGGAACACCTAGGGCTTCCTAAATATGCAATTAGATCTAAAAATTACTGAGTTTAGGGTTCAATTACCTATTGGTGAAATTCCCAAGAAATAGCTCTCTTCTAGATCCACCTCCTTGCTAGCAACCTTCTCCAAATTGATCCAAAGCTGGAACAAAACTCCATGAACAGCAAGAACACTAGAATTAGGATCTAATGCAATTTGTTTGGATTAAAAAGGAATTAAAATGGATTTACTAGGAATTTCTAAAGTTGGGAATTTACCTCCTTCTAAACTTGAGATCTATTTCCTAAAAGAGGCTAGCCCTAAATGGAAGAGAGTATAAATAGAGGTGGGATTCCCAATGTGGTTGGCCATAGTGGGTTAGGGTTAGGGTTTATTGATGGGCTTGGGCCTCTATGGGCTAAGTTGCTAACTAATAGTTTCAAAACCATAAGTCATGGCTTATGACTAAAAGCCTCTCTATTCTAACTTAAGTTTTAAAAGACTAAAACATGGGTTAACTCTAGTCCAACTAGGGTTACATGACCTAACCAAGTCCAAACACAACTAGGGTTAGCTTCTAGGTTAGTCTACCAATCAGTGCTAGTCAAAGTCAACCTAGTCAACCATCATTCAAATAATTCTAAAATAAATCCTAAAAATTCCCATAAATTCAAATAAATTATAATAAATCCAAATAACCTTAAAAATAAAAAAATACCCTCAAACTAGAATGATAAATGAAATACCCTAATCACATGGCTAGGCTCTAGGTCACTATCTCTAGGATTACACTAGCAAAATACCAAATCACAAGTCATGATTTTAAATAGTTTTAAAATGATTAAAAATCACCAAAAATTATAATATGAAATAAATATCAATAAATAATAATTATAATTATAAAATTTCAAAATTACCCTCATATGGAAAACTGGGTGTTACAGGTAATCCGGTATCGGCCAAAGCTCCTTGTGGATCCCAGTTTGATAAGGTTGCGACTAAGAACTTCCGCAGCAATAATAAATAAGGAGGCCGACAGGGGATCTCCTTGTCGCACGCCGTGATGAGACCAGAAGAAACCCGAGGGGACACCGTTGATGAGAACCGAGAACCAAGAGCTGCTAACCGAGCGAAATAAGATGTCGATCCACACCTTCGAGAAATCGAACTTTCGTAAGACCCAAATCAGATGCTGCCAATCCATCCTGTCATATGCTTTTTCTATATCAATCTTCATCGCGGTGTTGCCACCGCGATTGTCGCGACCCATCTTGCTCACCAACTCCTGGGCAAGCAGGATATTGTCAACAATGCTCCTCCCCTGGACGAACCCACTCTGCTCCCTGGAAATAATTCTGGGAAGGAGAGGAGCCATCCGATTAGTGATAACCTTGGCGATGACTTTGTTTATGAAATTGCAGATGCTAATAGGGCAAAAATGCGCAAAAGAAGAAGGATTGATGTTCTTCGGAATCAGCATCAGGAAGCAGCTGGAAATCGAACGTGGATATTGACAGCCTTCGAAGAATGCTTCCACAGAGTTGACGATGTCGCTGTCCACCGTATCCCAGCAAGCGTCGAAAAATCCCCCGGAGAACCCGTCGGGCCCCGGCGTACTGTCATTGCTCAATGCCTTGACCGCCGCTTCCACTTCATCCCTAGAGATGGGCTTAACCAGCTCGTTGTTGTCCTCGACATCGATCGGTTACAGAATTTTGCCAAGTAGACCAGCATCCGCAACAATCCTGTCTTTCTCGAACAGCCGAGAAAAGTTGGTCTCCGCCGCTGCAGAAATGCCAGAGTGCCCCCTTACGTCGACGCCGTCGACCCCACAAATCTGATGAATAGTGAGGGAGTTCCTCCTTTGCCGCACGCAGTCATGGAAAAATTTGGAGCTCCTGTCGCCTCCAATGTCCCACCTGATGCGAGCTTTTTGCCGCCAAAAGCTGGTTTTATTGCGCGCATAAAGCTTCAGCCGAGCCTAAGCAGCGTGTAATGCTGTACGGTTGCCGGGGTCTCAACACCTATCAAACTCCAGTTCAACGTGCTGGACGTCCGCCTCCGCTTGCTTGAGAGCAAAGAAAATATCGCCAAACGCGGTGCGACTCCAGTGCCTGAGCGCCTTCCTCGTGGCGGCCAACTTCAGCCCAATCCGGATCAGAGGGTTGTCGTGATGAGTCGAAAGCCAAGCTGCCGAGACAACGCGACTGAAGTCCTCGTGCTTGCTCCAGAAGTCCAGGTACTTAACGCTCCTGTGCTGCTCCGGCTTAGATGTGTGAATGTCGAGGAGAAGGGGCGCGTGGTCCGACCCCACCCTGTTCAGGTGAACGACGCTGGAGTCGTGGACGATGTCCTGCCATTGCTGATTGGAGAAAATCCTGTCGAGCCTGGATTGTTGATTGTCATTGCCCTCTTGGGAATTAGTCCACGTGAACTCATTCCCGGAGAAACTGATCGGAGACAGGTGAGCGTCGAGAGCAAATTGATTGAATTAAAACATCAAACCCGACGAAGGAGTGAGGCCACCCTTCTTTTCTGCCATCGGGGCGATGGCGTTGAAGTCGCCGTCGTACAACCACGGGGACTGAGGGAACCGACTTTGCAGGTGGAGCAGCTCTTTCCACAACTCTCTCCTCGTCCGACGATGGCAGCTACCGTACACAAAGGTCATGAGCGTCGAACCAGCGATGAGGTGATGACGGAAGATGATGGAAATGGCTTGTGGGCTGACCGCCAGGACCTTAGCCTCCACATCTTTGTGCCAAAACACCCAGATATCCTTTCTGCTAGCAAATCCGCCATCGAAACCGAGCTTGAGACGGAAATGGTTAAACTTTCCTTCTTCTACTTTGGATTCAATCACTGCGAGAATGACAAGACGATGCATCTCTTTCAGACTCTTGAGACGGTTGAGGGTCTGATTATTAGCCAGCCCCCTCGCATTCCAAATCATCATTCTTTACATTTAGTATGGGGGTTGAAGCCCCTCCTTGTGGCCGATCTGAGCATCCTGGGGGTGATTGGCGATGTCAGTACTTTCGTGATGATGGGGTCGGATCCTTCCTGGATATCTTCCTGCTGTTGTGTTTCCTGATGCTCTACTCCTATCTCTATCCTGACATCCGCGGCTAAGACGGACCATCAATTTTGTGGGTCCCCAACGGGGTTGCCGATGTCGACCACCTCGCTTAGTTGATGACCTTCTGTAACGTCCGTATTTTGGAATACGTATTTTGATTAGGCATATATGTATTTTTGGACCTGTATTTTATTTTCTCAGATTATGGCCTGTAATTGTGTTTTGGCTTAACTTGCGGATTTTAGTTTTCGCGTAAAACGGGTTTTGGACCTGGCTTGGTTTTATTTTGTGGAGAAGGAATTGGTTTGGTTTGGTTTGGTTTAGTATGTATTGGAACACCCTAGTTAATCTCTACCCTCAACACAACATACCCTCCCTCATTAAAACCCTACCTAACTTTCTCTCTCCTCATAACTTTCATTAATTCTTCATCTTCTTCTTCCTTCCTCCACACAACACCAACACCATAGGCAAGTACACCTTGCCACCAAATAAGTACCCCATTTTATTTGTCCATTAGCTAGATTAGGCCATGGTGAACAACATTAGAACTTGGTATTTTATGATTTGGAGCTTCCATTTTTCTAGATCTAAGTTTTTACCATTTTTGGATTTTCTTGGTTATGATCTATTAAACTTAGATTTTTCCTTGTTTTGAGGCTTCCATGTGGAAGAGAATTCAATTTTACACAAGTTAGAACTTTGAAAATCCAAATTTTGTTTTGATTTGGCCAAGTTATGAAGATTGGAAATTTTTGGTTTTCTTGAGTTATCTCTCGACCTGATGGAGAAGATGACCCTCGGCCAGCGCTCTTTAGCGCAAGGCCATGCGTAGTTCATCTCCTGCGCAGTTCATCTCCTGCGCAGTTCAACTCGTACGCAGTTCAACTATGCGCAGTTCAACTCGTGTGTAGTTCATCTCCTGCGTAGTTCATCTCCTGCGCAGCTCATCTCCTGCGCAGCTCACCATAGCGCAGCTCGACCCTAGCGCAATCTAACCCCAGCGCAACCTATTGCCCATGATGGTTTGGATTTTATTCCTTGGACTTGGCTTCTCTTTTGTGGGTTGGAGATTTAAGATCTTGTTCCACACAACACGACTGTCTCAACCCAACACGACCTGGCACAGTTTTTGGTGTTTTGCTTATGACTAGTACGGTTTTTCATGATTTCTGTGAAGTATAATTCTAGTACTTTCTGATCTTCTTGATAGTGACCCGATGGGGTGCGCCCTTAACTTTTAACCTGTAATTCATGATTAATCTTGATACTGGATAACTTGATAGTGGCCCGTGGTGGCGCGCTCCTGACTTATAACTTGTACACATGTAACTTATAACTTGACTTGACTTGATGCTGTTGCGATGGCTAACTTGACTCGTATAATCAACTCTGACGCCGTGGGTGTTCATTCTTGCTGTCTTGTGCAATCCACTTGTCTTGTCTCGCATCATGTCTAGGACGTGACTCCCTAGTTACCACGGTCAGGGAATCACACTGAATATGGGTTAGGCTAATGACTAGATCAAACTATAGTTCATGGAGAATTTCTAGTCACAGGCGATCTCGTTATCTGGGCGCTTTAAATGGACTTGTAGCCTGCCGACGAGTAGGACACATTTCCAGCACACTGTCATGTGTTGCACCCTCTAAGTCACCTAAGGGTATATCGTCTCCTGGGCGATGTACCCAACCATACTCTCAACCCGCGGAAGGATAACTGGATAGTCTGTAGGGCTTGGGACTGGAAATTTCTCATTTGCATCTTATTAGTAATTAGGCTTGTGATAACCCTAGTTAGTTAAGTAGTAAGCCGTAGTATTTGCTTGGCCGCTTGTGAATGGATGGTGTCCAGCCTGGTCTAAGTCTCGTCTAAGTCCCTGTACCTGGTACTCCTGTACATGATTGTTTTACTTATCTTTAACAATAAATGGGTAGAGACAAGACGCTATTCAGGCGAAGGGTTACAACCCCGGTCCTTGTTTGGTTTACGGGTTGTATCCTGGCTCCCGGAATGGTTCCACGTCCCTAGTCGTTCATTGTCCTGCTGTACTCTTTATTACTTGTACTTTTTTTCTATTTTCTTATGTTCTGATATGCTGGCTTTTGTTCTTATTTCGTGGCCTCCTTTGTGGCACTTGCTCTTTCTGGGGTTTGACGCAGCTGGTTTTGTGTGGCCAGATTTTGGAGCAGCACCCGAGGATCTACCGAACTTCCAGCCCAATGGTGGCGACTAGAAGGAACCCGGGCTACGAGTGGGTTTTCCATTTTGTTTCACCCACTACATTGTAAATTTATTCTTTTGAGGCGTTTAGCCGACGAGCACCTGTTAGCTCGAGGCATCTTTACTTACTGTCTGCCTACGGGCTGTAACATGATTAACAAATCCTAGGGTTGATCATGTATGACTTAACTCTTGCTAGTCCTCGTATTTTGTATGACTAGCTTCATGATCAGCTCAATATGTAATATTTGGGACGCCTTTTATTGTATATTTGGTGGTCTAACATCTTGTAATTATATTACTTGCATGAGATTGAGACAATAGGCTTGACCTTAAGAGACCGTTGGCTTGTAGTAAACCCTCATATCTAGACAGCCGTGACCGTATAGCGAGGTGGATTCCATTTTAATATACGTAGCTGGCTATGTTCGCCCCCGCTCTCTAGTATTCTGGTTCTGGGGCATCACACCTTCTTTCTCCTGTGCTTCACTCACCTCTTCAATAGCTGTGAGCAGAGGATGGTATATCACTAACCGCCTTTCCGAAGTATTGAAACTTGGCTGTCCGGATTCAATCCCGACAATAGCTTCGTGCTGAGTGGTCTCCTTTTCCTAGCTTTTCTACTTTCTACTTCTACGTCTTCCTTTACTGATCTTAGAAGTATCAGTAACGGTATCAGGAATGCTTGATTGGCTGCTCCTTTCTCCCGTATTTGTTGATTCTTCTCCCTCTTTTTCTTTTCCTTTGCCAGTGTTAGCTTCCTCCTCTTTGTCTTTCCTTCTCTTACACATTCAGACCGAATGGCCTTGATGATAGCAGTGGTCGTAATAGAGTGGGGTGCGCTCGTACTTTATTTGTTGCCAAACGCTATTGCCATGTGGAAGAATCAGGCAAACCTTCGGGGGGAGAGGCTTGCTGGAGTCCAGCTCTATAAGAACGCGAGCCTGGCTCGGACAGGAGCGCTGCGCCATGGCTCGATCGATAAGGAGAGGCTGACCTATCCCCTGGGCAATGGCGAAGATGGCAACTTTAGCGAATAAGTGAATCGGTAACCCAGGAAGGGAGACCCACACGGGGGTGATGGCCGATTCACGATTGGGGATGAAGCTGGGATCCCATCTGAATACCCTCATCGGAGCGTTCGCAACCATCCACAGATCACGGGATCGAATACGGAGGAAGTCCACTTCGAGACTAGGACGGAGAAGCATGTGTCTCCCATCAATCAAACTGACATCGATGGTGCCGACAAACTTCATGCCCTCCATGGCCCGCCGCACAGCGTCTACGGACGGACGGGAGTGAGAAAATTTGCCAATCAACGCCCAACGAAGAGGGGAGACCAGAGCCTCGACCGCTGATACTGGAAATGAGATGGCCGGAGCTCCAAAGAACGAGGATATCTGACAACCAAGGCTGTCCCGTCCGGCGCTTCCGAAGACGGGAGCCATTCCCTGGGCCGCCACCGAGGGAACGCCGACAGCAGCCGCATAGGATCTCGTCGGCGCTGCGGCCATAGCCGGAGAGGAGTGCTGAGCAGGAACTGAAGAGGAAGGGGCCGAGGGTGAATCCGCCGGAAGGATGTGGGGGGATCAGCTGAAAAAGGGGTGGGGGGCAGAGAAGGCACCATGGGTGCGGGGACTCCAGAGGAAGGATGTGGGGGTGGGGGAGCAAATGGAGGGACCACAGCGGCGCTAGGCGGAGGGAGTGGTTGGACCGGCGGAGGAAGAGAAGAGGGCAGAGGGGACATCACAGGCTCATCGAAGGAGGATGAAGGGGGATGAGAGGCCGGAATGGAATCAGGGGAGGGTGTGACCGCCGACATGGCCGGAGCCTGCCGGCGGCTCCCAGAGGATGCGGGCTGCGCAATCTCGGGGTCTGACCTAGCCGCCGAAGGGGAAAAAAATTGATTATTATATATATATCATGTGAACAAAGATATATATATATATATATATATATATATATATATATATTTTAAAACATTTATTGAAAAACAAAAGGGGCTCGGAAAGAGCCAAATAGGCAGGGCAGAGCTGAAACAACAAGAGAGCTCTGAAGGACACCTAAGACAGACAAAAGAAAGCTAAAACGAAAAAACAAAAAAAACGAAAAAGGAAATTTCGAAAAGAGAGGGGGCAATTCGAAAATTCGAAACCAAATTTTGAATTTTCGAACGCAACTGTCCGCTCCGCACGAGCCACGAGGGGGACCGAACGCGCGGATCGAGGAGGGGCTCCAGCACAGGCCTGCGCATAGCCCAAGAAGGGAGCACTGCCCGAGACGACGATGCGGGGCCCTAGACTGCAGCGCAACGCCTGAGGGAGCGGCGCTACGGCGGAGCGAGCTACGGTGGGGAGGTCGCACGGGGACCGAAAAACTGGCGAGACCTCCGGCCCGATCCAGAGGGGAGTGGGCGACACGCCGGCGGGAGCCACGGCGAGGAGGGGGCTCCGCTGGGGGGTGTCGACGCCGCGGAGGTGGAGGGGAGGAGGTTGCGTCACCGGAGGGGGACACCACTCCACCGCCCCACTCCACGAGTGGGTGCCGGGAGAGGCGCAGCCCCCGAGGCAGGGCGGACCGACGAGCCCAGCCAGGAGGAAGCCGCCGGGTCCGGAGGCGGCCAGAGGGAAGAGGCTGCGGAGGCCGGGGTGCAGTGGTTCACGGCGAGGAGAGAGGCCGCGACGAGGGTTCTCAGCCAGGAGTGGAGGCCGACGCTGGGGAAAGGGGGAGCGCCTGACTTCAGTTGGGGCAGGACGGACCGACGGGCCCAGCCAGGAGGAAGCCGCTGGGGACGGGGGCCAGAGGCGGAGGCGGCGGGAGCGTCGAGGGTTGCCGGGGAGAACAACGGGCCCCGGGCCTTACCCAGCACCACCGCAAGGCCACGGGGAGCAAAGGGGGCCTGACCACCGGGGAGCTGGAGGGGAAGGGGGGAGAGGGATGGCTGGACCCCCGACGGAGCGGAAGGACGACCATTGGGAGCGGCCACTGGGAGCCACGACCCGGCCTAACGCCCCGGGCGGCGGTGGGGCTAGAGGCAGAGCGCCCCCTCCCTCCGTCGACTCAGAAGGGAGGCGATAGTCGGCGAGGTCCTGGGCCTGCCAGAGGGACGCGAACGAAGGAGCGAGGGGAGGGTACCAGTACCACCGGAGGGTGGTAGGGTCCTGGTAAAGGGCCGCCGCTGAGGAAGAGGAGAGGGGGGCGGTGGACGGGAGCTCCGGGATGACGTCCGGTCTCGAGGCGGGAGGAAAGGTCGCGTCCACAACACCCTCCCTCTTTTTGGTGGTCGGGTGGCCCGCTGGTCCGGGAGGGGAGGCCGACGCTGGGGTGGGGGAGCGCCGGTTGGCCGAGCCCAGCCTGGTCGCCCCATCCCCTCATCCTGTGGGGAGTCTCATTTCCCCTTGCCGGAGCGTCCTCGAAGGCCGCGTCCCCCCTTACCTCCTCCTCTCCCCCCCGACGTCGCCATCGTTCCCGGTGGCCTCGGCGTCATCGGACAAAGCGCCGGGAGTCCGTTCTTCCACCCACCCCCCTCTTTGGCCCTCAGCCGGAGCCGAGCCCGGCTCCGCCAGGCTTGCCCACTTCAATCCCGGCGGACCTCCCTCCCGTCGTCCCTACAACTGCGCCACCATCCCCCTCGTCGGCGACGAACGCTTTTCCTTCCCTGGTATGGCCCACCACAGCTCCCTCCCTGAAGTGGCCCCCACCTGCCTCCCCGGCCGCTCTCTCCTCGAGCCCCTCGGCCCCCAGCGGCCCTGGAGGAACCACCTTCTCCACAGCCACCGCCTTAGGCCCCGCTGGAGCTCCTCTCCCTCCTCCTGCGGCTCCCTCCTGGCGTTCCCCGGTGCCCTTGCTCTTCCCTCGGCGGCGGTGCTCACCCCCTGCGAGCCCCCCTCGTGGGCTCTCGTGGCAGCGCAGCGGCCCCCGGCGCGCACGCCGACGACGGTCTGCCTTCTAGCGGCGACGTCGTCCCCTTCTCCCCAGTGGAGGCCTCTGGCCGACGTTGGCGTCAGTGGCGACGCCGTTCCCGTCGTCCCCTCCTCGCGACGCGCGCTCTGGCCTTCGTCGCTCCCTCCGCCGCCCCCGTCCCCTCCCCTTCCCTTCCGAACCTTTCTCCCGATAGCCGCCTCGCCCGGCTCATCCAAGGGCTGGCCTCCTCCGCCGGAGCCCCCCGTCCCCTTCTCGGCCTCCCCCGCCTGAGCCTCTGTTTCCGGGCCCGGAGGTCGAGCCGCCCCGTGCTTCCTCACCGGGCCAGCATCCTCCCCTCCGTCTTCCCTCGTCGGACTCACCAGGTGGCTTCGGGTTGCGAACTGGAGGGGGCCCGAGCTTCCTCGAGCCGTGTGCCCCCCTTGGGCAGAGTGCCCCTTCCCCCTTCGGGCAGATCCCCCCCCGCCTCGGGCTTTGTGCCCCTTCCCACTTCGGGCTCAGCACCCGTTCACCCCTCGTAATTTCAAAATTTTGGTTTTTGAAATTTTGAAATTTCGATTTATTAGCATACTCAACAGGGCTCTTTTTTGTGTCTTTCGGCCCTGTATCCGTCTGTAACGCTATCATAGAGCTCACTTTATCTCAATAAAATGCCTTTTAGTTGGATGTATATATATATATATATATATATATATATATATATATATATATATATATATATATAAAATATATATATATATATATATATATATATATATATATATATATATATATATATATATATATACATAGGCTTGCAACGAAATTAGAAGGAGAGTGTGTGCGTGTGTGTTGAGTGAAGGGCTGCTGTGATAGGCACCAAAATAGAGAGATTACTCTCTCATCGAGCTTGTTCAGGACATATATTTTATTGTGGGCGCCTACGGATATATTGTCTTATCAGAACTGGTGTATTGTGGTCTGATCAACCATAGTGCATTTTGTTCGCCTTTCGTATGATTTTACGTGGATTGAGATATGGTTAGCTCAACATATTCACCTTCTAGGATCTCATCTACGAGTTGTTGATATTTTTGAAATTCCTTACTAAACTCTATTTCAATTGCTTGACTTGCAACCTATCTGAATCTATTCTAACATTTCCTTTATCTTCTTGCCAACAATATGACTTTTTACATAGCGGACACACCTCTCGCCTGACCATCACATCTGGTGATGTGATTACCTTGCATGTTAACACGAGAATAGCCATTCTCCGTGATTTTACAACGGGGAATGGCCATTCCCCATGATTTTAACACAGAAAATGGTCATTCTCCATGATTTTATAACGAGAAATAGCTATTTCCCATGATTTTAACACAGAGAATGGTCGTTCTTCTGCATTCTAACACTTTGAAGGGGGTGTTGTAGAAGATACAACAGAAACATACAACATAAAAAAATTTAACAGAACATACAACAAAAAAGATCCAAATTTTTTTATTAAAAATCACACCTACTGTCATGCCCCGCTCCCGTAGGAGCAATCTTCCTCGCTAAGGCGTGATGCCGCACGAGCCTAGATTGCGCTCGTGTAAGGCGGGTTCCATAACGGCCGATTACAGCGGCTGCGACGGGGTCGTCGCACAGAAGTCCCAAGCAGAGACATTGATTAATAGCAGCAAAAATTTAAAGCAAAACACAAGTTATTCAAAATACTCTTTATTGATATTAAAACAAAGATTACAAAGGGGGCATGAGGCCAATATTACAATCACTCAAGCTCACCCTTCTCACGTTACAAGTCACTCAGCTCGCTCTCTCTCTCATCTCTTTCAGGGCGAAGTTTAATACTTCTCATATCTAAGACTGCCTCGACGACCCATGGTCACGAGCCTTCTTCTTTCTTGCCCTATCATTTCATTCAACTCAGGAACGACTATTCGAAAGCCCTTCTTTCCAAACTCCAAATGAATCAACCGTGACCCGTGCCTTAGAAACACTAAGTCCGTGACATCCTGTCTTACACCAATTGATGTACTGGATGAGACTACCGCCCAAGACATACCTATACAACGGGCCTTACTGTCGTGGAACCAAGTAATTTTGACAACCGTAGAAAATATGGGACAGTGCTTAGAAAAGACTTCGATAGCCTATCATAACTCAGCCTAACTTAATCGTGCAACAACTTGATGAGCAAGGACTGCGTCACGCCTTGGACGATGAGACCGTGTATGCTTTATGAAGCGTTTATGCGAGCGACGCCTATGACTTAGGCTAACTCTTAGCTTGTGGCAAAGACCAACTTTTCCTTCTCCCAAGCCACGGGACGAAGGACCGAGTGTCATTCTCAAAGCACGCCATGCACCAACTCTAAGTCGACCGTTGGACCTTTTCATATTCTAACTCAATTTGATCCATCGGGATTATTCCCTTAGCTATGTGGATTCGTCTCTTTTATTATCAAGCCTACTTGTGCAAGTTGAAAACATGTGATTTATTATGTAAATGCTAAGATGAGGCAAGTTCACCGAAACTACCCCACCTGAGCGAGGAGTCGCCTCGACCGAGCGGGCCTTCGAGTCACCGTTGCAAGGCTAAGTTCGAATGCCGTCGACGTTCCGATTCCTCCGATTGACTGAACGGGATGGGGCACTACATCATACACCACTCAAAAAAAGTTTTGTCCTCGAAACTAACTGAGTACATTTATCGACTTATAACTTGATTCAACATCCTACGTTTCTCGTACACATTTCTCCTATACGTTTCCTCAATCCGAGCCACGCTCGTACTACAATCAATCTTTTCTTTTAAACACTATTTCGAAATCCTTGACACTTTTCCATTTCTCTTGTAGTGTCCCGCTCCGCGAAGGCACTACATAGATAGAAAGATCGGATTGCTGGCTCTGCAACAGAAGACGATTGATCTGGGTGACTGGACAAAGTCTTATTTTATGATTCGCTTATACCTAATAAGAACCTGAGTTTTTGATTGAATGCTATTGCTAAAAACAAGATGGTAAATCATTAAGTATGCTTATAAGAGAATCCACATGCTTCCATGCTAAGAACATGAAAGAAGTTAACTTTTATGCTGAAAAGAAGATTGTTGCCTGTTAATAGTAAATGAATAATGCCTTAATCAAGAGTGCTTTGCTATGCTAAGAACAAGAGAAGATAATATGCATGCTATGTAGAAGATTGTTGCCCGATAACAAAAAATGAACTGTTGCCATGTTAAATCAAACGAGTTGCCTTCCTTGTTAAAAAGTTAGAGATATTGTCTCAAAAGAGAGAACTATTGCAATGTTTAATAAGAAGAGAAAAGAGATTGCTCGCATGTCCTGAATTCATATACTTGAAAAGAAAGAATATTTATGCTTAATCTGAACAGAACTGCTATCATGTCTCAAAGAAATAAATGATTGTTTGTCCCTCAATTATGCTCAGAATGCTAGACATGTACAGACGGACTTGTATATGTTACACAGGAAATGATTTATGTAGGAGCTTCGGCTTTGAGATCAGAGAAAAGAAAGAAAGCAGAGTCATAGCTCTGTTGTTACAAACAGAGAAGGTAGACTCATAGCTCTGTTGTTACAAAGATTGATATAGAGAAAGATGAATCATTGCCCCTCAAAGAGTTTATCTGCTAGATATTGTATTCATGCATTGGTCTCGGACAACTTGTATACAAGCTCACTAGATCTCTCGACGGTTTCCAGGGCACTGGGAGCCGATCGGCCTAGGAGAGATTGTCTACACACCTAGAGGTACAAGAAACCTCGGGTGTTGCATCCCGTCCACTAGCGACGAGCTGAACCCAAGTGTCACAGCGGCTAATAATGGAAATACCCATGGACCATCATATAGATAGATGTTGATTGGTGCAGAGCTGAACCCATGTGTCACAGCTGCCAATCGAGTCTGTATGTGTCTCTAATAAGAACGCTAAAAGCTAATGATGCAGAGACGAACAGGAAATGAGAACGTTGGTTAATTATGTTTATTGTAATCCTTTTCTTATGTAGGGATGGACCGTCGGCTATCGTAAGAATCACTTAAAAAGTGATACATATGTATTGCTTGAGTTTGCTATATGAATTTCTTTTAGAGATTAATTCGTTGGAAAGAAATGCTATGTTCCACTAAAGAAAATACATGATATTGTGCTTATAATTGTCCCTAAGAGATTGCTTGTACAAAGAAATGATTATGTTCATGAAATACGCTGCGCATTGTACATAAAATAAATAGTCATCGTGCTTGAATTGAACAGTCCCTTGTATGCTTGAATGAAATGAAATAAAATAAATTATGGCTTTTCAAATATGTTTTCAAAGAATGTAAACTGACTCTGTATGCATGAAATGAATATAGGTAAAATGAGCAAGATCGCATCACAAGGAATATTTTCTCACTAAATGAACAATGATCGTTTCAGACAATGTAGCTCTTTGTTCACAATCACCAGTATGCTGATATACTGACCCACCATCAGTCTGTATGCAGGTGCAATATGCATCGAGAAGGATAGTCCGAAGCGATAGCCCGAGCCTCATCCTCAGGATCCAGAAATCAGAAGAGATGCCAAGAGATGACATCTGTTACAAGAGTTGGTTTTGTATATAAATGGATGTAATGTATGGAAACGGGATCATTATAATCTGTAAAGTCCTGAGAGAATGTAACATTGTATCAGAGAGAATCGAGAGCTTGTAATCTGTTCAAATGAAATCAATAAAGAGAATTATTTCTTGTTACCATTATCTTCAATGCATGTATTCTGAAATATGTCCGCTGCTGCTTCAATTATCTGTAATATGTTCTGCTGCGTATTTTTAATCTTGCCTATCTTATCTTGCTTCAGGTTTTGGCCTTGTACAAGCGCAACTTAGGCTTGCACGGCATCACGCCTTAGCGAAGACGATCGGTCTCAAAGAGTTTGAAGCGAGGATGAAAGGACTCTGCGGTATCAGGACGTGACATCTCTAGTGTCACTTGATTCAACGTATCACTTAGTTGGATCGTATACATACTCGAGACATCCCCAAAATACATGCATTTCAGCCAAGCCTCATGATATCGAATTCTGCCATTACCACTCGAGTCGGATCGGGCACATATTCAAGCGTCCCTAATATACATGCATGTCAGTCGAGGCTCACGAGTGGTATTTTCATATTCATGAATCATTCCATTCATCAATCCTAATATTCCAACCAATCAATCCTCAAGATCACTCGCACCGATGCTAACTCTCGCAACCTGGACGTCTCGCCTAATCGATAGGCCATTTTTTCTAGGCTAAAGTCATTCCGTCAGTATTGGAATCATAGTTCCCAAATAATAATATCAACACTGACCCCATCCTAAGGTCAAACCAAAGTTGATAATACAGGATTTTCTATCCAAGCTCGTATCACTCTAATTTCTAAACATCGAGCATAGATTCCTACTCACATCCAGACATTTGTCGCATGGGATCTGAGTCATTCAGCAAAGTCATCCTATCGTAAGTTCACTCAACAAAATCTTTGACACATCAATATCGCTCGACCAACAAGCCATTTCGTATAGTCTATCTCTTCGAACACGTTCAACATAATCCACCTATCAATCCTTCTCAAGTCAAGCACGCTACGACACGATTCATCGCTAAACCATAATTCACATTTCATACTCCCTAAGTCATTTATTCCAATTCACGTAATCGATCACAAGATCGTCTGACTTAACAATATGCCCGCCCCGATCTCACGCGAGTCCGATATATCTACGGTAGGCATAAAATTACCATGCAACGCTCCCGCGGGATAATCATCCTTATCTGGACGTAACTCTTGTTTTGTGTCTAGACTAATTCATTCTCGATACGTGGATTGTACCTACTCAATCCTCAAGTTTCATTCAATCGTCAATCTCAAGTTCGACTAATCCTCGAATCCACCTTTACATTAAACTGCAAGTCGAGATAATCCAAATTGCCACGTCCTAATTTTCTGAGTTCGATCATTCCCGTGACATGAATCACCATGTCAGCGCTCACACGAAACGATCACCCCAAATTTGACGTGACGAATGTGCGAGGCTAAAGTTGCGCTCGCGTAAGACATAATCATTGACATTGTGGTTATCAATACAACCATCAAGACAATTCTGTTTTCATTCCATCAAGACAATTCTTTTTTCATTTCAACATCCATTTCAATCAAAATCCTAAGTATAGCTTCCATCATAATGATAACACTTGTACGATCGTCATTTGCTGAGTCATAGTAGTCCCGAGTTATCGCATATCGATCTTTGATACGCCTCAATACCATCGATGACATGCGTAACCTGACGATCTTCCTTTGTAACAAATTATGAGTCGTACGAATGATGCTATCGTCCAGCTGGATAATCTCCTTGACATTCAAAATCAATATCGATGATTATCCCTCGAATCATTTACATCATCAATTTGTTCAAACCCAAAATTACGTATTTTTATCTGTCTATCTTAAGTCATCGACCAACGTATTCCCTCAATTTGCATCATTCCTTTGCTAACTCAAATCATCGAGCAATATTCAATCCAATCCTTAGACTCATTAGTGTAACTTTAAAATTCAACTTTTTCATGCACGTTATCTTCCCATCGTGCTAACTTTTTCTATATGATCCACCTATCGATTTCCTTTATCAAGTCGTCCGTTCACTACAACTTAACTTTCCTCGATTTGATTTGTCTATTCTATCATTTTCATATTTCATACTTGCGCAATCTCAATCCCGTGCTCATTATTTCTAACTTTTATTCGAATCAACTTATCAAATCTCAAGACTACAACAACTTAATTAACAATACTCAATCTAAGGCTTTGCGTACGTGAGACGCTCGCTGATAGACTCATTGGCACCCTGCATCCCCAATCGATTGACATCCCTGAAGCTATCACATACACCACTCAGGGATGAAGTCATTCGACAAATCCTCAAACTATCATTCGAATCAAAATCAACTTCTTCAAATTTTTCGTTCAAACCATTTCTCGAATTCCAAGCACGCTCATCTATATCGTACCGATGTTATCGTCGCTCGATAACACCCCTATCGAAAGTTATCTCACTTTACTCAATCAAGTTTAACTCATTCTTGCTCGACACATTTTTAATCCCACATACGACTTTTCCAAGGTCGACACAACTTTTGGTGTATATGCCCAGCCCGACTTAGCCAATCGTGCTTACGCGAACCATCTTTTCGTTTCTTGTCAAAAATTATTCTCCTACGCTTTATAAATTACATAGACTTATTGTATGGACATCCCATGGGACATTTGAGAGAGAGTGCACCAACGATATCAACTGGCGGAAGCAACAGAGTTAAAGAATTCAATCGATAGTCCAAGGACGTAAAGCCGTGCTATGATACCATTTATGTCATGTCCCGCTCCCGTAGGAGTGATCGTCCTCGTTAAGGCATGATGTCGTACGAGCCTAGATTATGCTCATGCAAGGCGGATTCCATAACTGCCGATTACAGCGGCTGCGACGGGGTCGTCGCACAGAAGTCCCAAGTAGAGACATTGAATAATAGCAACGAAAATTTAAAGCAAAACACAAGTCATTCAAAATACTCTTTATTGATATTGAAACAAAGATTACAAAGGGGACACGAGGCCAATATTACAATCACACAAGCTCACTCTTCTCACATTACAAGTCACTCAGCTCTTTCTCTCTCTCATATCTCAATATATGTCTTGAGCAGGCCGGCAGAAGCTTTATATAGGCGATGTCCATACATTATGTCCCGTATAAGTCCAGACTCCACGCGGTCGCATGCCTCGAATCGCCAAGAAACTCCGTGTCTCGACGCATCTAAGCGAACTTCACGCCACGAGCTTCTACATGTTTCATGCACATAAATACTGTGTGGGTGTCAGTACTAAACTGTACTGGTGGCATGAGCTCCTCGCCTACCCATACAAAATCGACACGTTTATTTACTTTTGTGTAACATAGTCCCTTTATGATTGTCTTTCTACTCTTGCCTTAGGATCAGTTTTAGGACAGACGCCTTGGCCTATTTTGTGTCTCTAGACCATCTCGTGCTTGCAACAACAATGCCAACACATACTTTGCCTTTAGACCCTTCTCGTTCCAACAACGTTAACCTATCATGTCTTGCTTGCCTTTCGGCACATAAATAGAGATGCGACTACACGATAGTACCCAATTTCCATATGACCGTGCTACAAGTCCATTGTGCCGTGCCTCACAAACTCAGTATGACTTAACCATATTGTCGTATCGCGGCCCTTGTCACTACCAAAATATGTCAAATTAGCGATATAATTAGCGACACCAGTTAAAAACGTCGCTATGTTTTATGTATTTAGCGACGTATGAAAATGACGTCGCTGAACGTCACTATCAGCGACGTTTAGCGACTATTAGCGACTAGAATTATAGTTTGGAAAGAACAAGTCGCTATTTAGTCGCAAAACATCGCTGATTTATTTTATTCAGCGACGTTTTGTGACATTTAATCAAGTCCGTCGTTATCCTTACTGAAGAGCGACGTCTAGCAACGTCTCTCTTAGACGTTACTAAAAACTTTCATATAGGGTTATGGGAACCCCATCGATTTTATTTTATTTTACCCAAATTTTAATCTTCCGCCTCCCCCTCTCGTCTCTCTCCCCCTCCCCCTCTCGTCTCCGGCGACCGCTCCCCCCGACGAGCTCCTCCCCTCCGGCGAGGCCTCCCTCCGGCGACCCCTCCCTCCGGCCCCTTCCCCCTCATCCCCTGCCCCGACGACCCCCCTCGCCCCCTGGTGACCTCGTCGTCGCTCCTCTACCGTCGACCCCCCTCGTCCCCTGCTCTGCTCCGGCGACCCCGACCCGACCCCGTCCAGGTATACCTAACCCTAACCCTATCTCCCACTGATATGACACAGACACGTTGACATACTCACTAACACGACACCGACACACTCACTGACACGACATTGACACACAGACACACGACACACAGACACAATGTATACTCATTAAAGAAAACTCTTATACATATATATACATGTATACATGAAACTCTTATACATATGTATACAATATATATATGTATACTCATTGATGGTTCCTTTATATACATATATACATATGTATACAATCTCAGGAAAAACTCATATATAACTATAACTATAGCTATATCTATCAATCTATATATATACATATGTATACAATCTCAGGAAAAACTGAACCAAAAACACATAGGCATACTCATTGAAGAAAACTGAGATTTCAGAATGGAACTTGGGTTTTGATACATGAAACAAGATGATGGTTCCTTTAGTTAGCTTGCTTATGTTACAATTATATTCTCTGTGAATATCGATCTTACCAGATGGCACCCATTACCCGAACAGCGACACGTCGTTTGAGGGAAACACAGATTGCTGAGGTGGCTCCTCCTACTGTTAAGGAGGAAGTGGCACCGGTAGCTAGTGAGACCGGGAGTTCCATTCATCCAGCACCTGCAGTGGAATGGCACTTTCCCGCCGTCGATCCCACTTTTTGAAGTTATTGCGTGATGGTATCATTGAGCGTATGCGTGAGTTGCGTGGTCGTCATTAGTGTAGTTTTATGGATATATTTTGTGTTGGACTATTAGTACTTATTACCAGCTATACTTATTTTATGGAGATGAGTTTATGGACTTAATTATTGTCACGCCCCAAAACCAGAATACTGGAGAGTGGGGGCAGACATAGCCAGCTACGTATATAAAATGGAATCCATCTCGCTCTACGGTCACGGCTGTCTAGATACATGAGGGTTTACTACAAGCCAACAGTCTCCTATGGTCATGAACAAGCCTAGTGTCTCAATCACAAGCAAGTAAGTAAATGTTACAAGATGTATGATCATTAAATATACAATAATAAGGCGTCCCAAATATTACATATTCAGCTGATCATGAAGCTAGTCGTTACAAAATATTAGGACTAGCAAGAGTTTAGTCATACATGATCAACCTTAGGATCTGTCAATCATGTTACAGCCCGTAGGCAGACAGTAAGTAAATCAATCGAGCTAAACAAGTGCTCGTCGGCTAAACGCCTCAAAAGAATATTCTTACAATAAAGTGAGAGATCAAAAATAAACCCACTCGTTGCCCTGGTTACGTCTCATGGTCACCATCGGGCTGGAAAGTCGGTAGATCCTCTGGAGCTGCTCCGAAATCTGGCCACACAAAACCAGCTGGGTCAGACCCCAGAAAGAGCAAGTGCTGCAAAGGAAGCTTCACTTAGGAACTAAAACCAGCAATTAGCATAATAGTATAAATAAGTAAGACCAGAAAATAAGAAAATACATCAGGAAGATATACGACGAGATAACCATGGAACTATTCAGATAACCAGGTTACAACCCGTAAACCAAACAAGGACCGGGGTTGTAACCCTTCGTCTGAACAGAACTTGGAATTCTTACCATTTATCGGTAAAATAAATACAGGCATACAGTAATCTGGAACAGAATCAGGACAAGACTAGACATGTCAGACTCCATTCAATCATTTCATGGCCAAGCAAGAATTACGGCTTGATACTTTAACTAACTAGGGTTATCACAGGCCTAGTTACTAGCAAGATGCAGTGAGATTACTCCACAGCCACAAGCCCTGCAGACCATCCAGGTTACCCGGGTTGAAAGATTTAGAGTTGAATTCAGGTGGGTACATCGTCCAGGAAACGTATGTACCCTTAGGTAGCTTGAAGGGTGCAACACATGACAGTGTGCTGGAAATGTGCCCTACTCGACGGCAGGCTACAGATCCTAAGGCGTGTCCAGGTAACGGGATTGCCTGTAGCTGGGAGATCTCTTCATGACTAATGTATTAATCTAGTTATTAGCCTTAGTCCATTTTAGTAGGTACTCCTGACCGTGGTACTCAGGAGTCCCATCCTAGACATGATGCAAGACAGGACTGGATTATTTGTACAAGCACAATCGTCCACGGTGTCTAGGTTATTTATACAGGTCATGTTATGTCAGGTAGCCGTTGCAACAGCGTATCAGATATATCATGTCAGGTCATCATGTCAAGTGTACTTGTCAGGAGTGCGCCACATCGGGCCACTATCAGGTCATGTCAGGTTACTTGTCAAGAGTGCACCACTACGGGTCACCATCGTGCCATGCTCAGGTATCATTTCCAAACATATTAAGCAGATTCGTGATTATCAAGTTCATGATAAAAGGCGTAAGGATATAAAATGGACGTAAAAATATACAATAAGGAGTTACAAAACATGGGTAATTAGTGATAAATAATAGCACACAGGACTAATGGAAGTCATGCTGCTCAGGCAGATGCGGCCAAGAAGTGATCACATGCGACTGGAAGGAGAACAGCTCATGCGGCTGGATGGGGTCAGGCACATGCGGCTGATAAGGGAAAAGCCCATGCGGCTAAGAAGGAGTTTGGGTCCATGCGGCTGGAAAGTGTAGTATCATGCGGCTGGGTATTAGAAGGAGGCGCACGCAGCTTAGTAGAAGCCCATGCGGCTGGGTATAGGAGGAGGCGCATACGGCTTTGTAGAAGCCCATGCGGCTGGGTATAGAAGGAGGTACATGCGGCTTAGTAGAAGCCCATACGGCTGGGTCAACGTGGCTGCCTATGCGGCATGGAGTGAAGGGTGTATATGCGGCTGATAATGGACTCAGCCTCATGCGGCCAAGGGTGCTGATGCATATGCGGCTCGAAAGCAAGGCCTTATGCGGCCAGACAGGTTATACGCCTATGCGGCCAGGATATGAAGGGATCCATGCGGCTCGATTAGAAGCTCATGCGGCTAAGAAGGAGTACAAGTCCTTGCGGCCGGAGAGACAAGGGCGCATATGCGGTTAAGTGGGAAAAAGTCCATGCGGCTGGGAGAACACTTGCCGCATAAAATGTTCATGCGGTCAAGTCAAGTACTGTTCTTCTTCTCCAAATTTCTAAGAAGAAGAACACCAAGGAGCCATGGCCACCAAGCTGCATAGAACCTTCATCCGGAGTCCAAATCTGAACTTCCATAGGTCAAGATGGGGCAGAATAAATTGCTCTACAATATGGAACCATCAAAACTCGAAAATAACCAGGTTAAGTAGATCAAAACCCAAGAATTTCGAAAATAATATAAACTTAGATCTACAAGAATCTAGCTATGAAAATTAGAAAAGCCAAGTACAAAAGTATTTTAGAATGTAGTAAAGAAAAGAATGGAGCAATAAAATCAGAGTTCCTCCATGAAGCAAGTTGCACTTGCCTAAACCTCACTCTCTCTCTCTGGTAGGTGCAGGAGATTAATGATGGGGAAGAAGAGTAATGAGGAGAGAGAATAGAGAGAATGGATTAATAAAGGGGTTGGTGGTGGTAGGTAGGGGGTTCACCAAATAAAACCAATCCCAAACACACAAACCGAACCGAACCAAGCCAAGAAGGAAAAGCTAAGCAGGGAATCATGCAATACAAGATAAAATATATACACGTATTCCAAAATATGTAATACGAACAACAGGCATTACAATTATGGACTTATTACCGGCTGTACTTGTTTTATGGTGATTAATTATGGACTTATTACCACTTGTTTTATAGAGATTAATTAGGCTAAGTCTTCTGTGTGGTCAATTCTGATACACTATGGTTATATGGTTATGTCATCTGATAAACTATTACCACTTGTTGTATCATAATTACTTGGGATTCTATTTCAATGTTTAGGATATGTCATGATTAATGCATCTATTACTTTTACATGTGTTTCAACGAGTGCATGTATCTATCTTACAGAATTATCCTCAAATGTATATGGATCTGAATTACTATCTGCAGAATCGTTCTTGGATGTTCAACCTCATCCTGATGACATGTGCGGTGTGCGTGATGAATTCATAGAGGGCGTACAGCAGTTACTGCAGTTTGCCAAGGCGTTCCTTCAGTACATGGATGGTACCAAAATTAAGTGTCCGTGTGTGAGATGTCGCAACTTGAAATATCATCCAGAACTGGAAGTCATGTATCATTTATACTCGAAGGGTTTCACGCCGAATTACTATCAGTGGAGCGTGCACGAAGAACTTGTGTCTTTAGTATCGGAGTATGAGCCTTTTGTGGTTGTCCACAACTACGCTGCTTACGACGATGGGTTGGTGAACATGGTTTTTGACGCGACGGGGTCTAGTTTCGATCCGGACAATCATGATGCACCTGAGGAGGCACCGAACGCAGATGCTGCACAGTTCATGGAGTTGCTGGAGAATGCAAGGACTTTATTATATCCTGGTTGTGAGGATCATTCACCGTTGGAGATGGTTACAAGATTGTTGAGCATCAAGTCCAATTTTAATATGTCGTAAGATTGCTACAACCGACTTATGGAGTTGATTATAGAAATATTGTCTGAGGATGCTAAGTGTTCTAAAGATATTTACTGGTCTAAGAGGATGGTGAGATCGCTCTGGATGGGATACAAGAAAATTGATGCATGATGCAACGGGTGCATGTTGTACTACAAAGACGACAAGGATGAAGACGCCTGCAGATTTTGTGGTGCTGATCGCTACAAGGGCAGTGGTAAAGAAAAGTATGTCGATGCAAGAAAGTCTACCGATTCGATGCACTACTTGCCGTTGACGCCGCGGTTGCAGCGGTTGTTTATGGTGAAGGAAACTATAGAAAATATGAGTTGGCATAAGCGAGAACAGACCGAAGGAGTGTTGGATCACCCATATTATAGAGAAGCATGGAAGCACTTTGATCGAGAGTATCCAGATTTTGCTTCTAATCTGCGTAATGTCAGATTGGGTCTCTGCTCCGACGGTTTTACCCCATTCGAACTTTCAGGATCCCAGTATTCGTGTTGGCCTGTGATCGTCACTGCATACAATCTACTGCCTTGGATGTGCATGAAGACTCCATATATGTTCGTCACCATTATTATCCCAGGTCCGAACAATCCGAAAAGGAACATCGATGTGTATTTACAGCCATTGATTGATGAGTTGAATCAGCTATGGGAAGTAGGTTCCAACACGTACGATGTATCTAGAAAACAAAATTTTCAGATGCGAGCAGCACTTATGTGGACCATCAACGACTTTTTGGCCTATAGTATGTTATCTGGATGGAGCACGCATGGTCGTCTTTCATGTCTGTATTGCATGGACCGCACTAAGGCTTTTCGTTTGAAACACAGAGGCAAACCGTGCTTCTTTGATTGTCATCGACAATTCCTACCGAAGGATCATCCTTACCGGAGGAACATGAATGCTTTTCATGCTGGCGTTGTGGAGAAGGCTGATCCTCCGCCAAGGTGGCCCGGATACACGATATGGGAAGAGGTAAAAGATTTACCAAGAGCTATTGAAGAGCCTGCTACAGGCTACAAGTGTGACAGATTTGGTCGTACTCATAACTGGACGAAGAGGAGTATATTCTGGGATCTGCCATATTGGAGCACCAATCTAATTAGAAATAACCTTGATGTCATGCATATCGAGAAGAATGTGTTTGACAACATAATTAATACTGTAATAGACGTAAAGGGGAAGACGAAAGACAATCCAAAGGCTAGATTGGACTTGGAAGAAATATATAGACGTCCTTCATTGCATTTGATAGAGGTGGAGAATGGGAAGTTGAAGCAGCCTAAGGCAATTTTCTCACTGGAGCAGGAGGATAAAGTGAAACTTTGTAGGTGGATTCAAGGTCTGAAATTTCCAGACGGGTATATTTCGAACTTGAGAAGATGCTTCGACCTCAAGGAGAACAAACTGACAGGTATGAAGAGCCATGATTGTCACGTATTCATGGAGAGGTTAAATTCGATTGCATTTTGGGAATTCTTATCCCAGGTTGTTTGGGATCCATTGACCGATCTTAGCATATTCTTCAGAGATCTTTGTTCTACTAAGTTGCTCGTCGATCGTCTAGAGAAGCAGGAGAACGATATTGCAGTAACACTGTGCAAGCTCGAGAAGGTATTTTTTCCTGGATTCTTCGACTCCATGGAGCATTTGCCAATTCATTTTTTCTATTAGACACGTGTTGGTGGGCCCGTCGATTATCGGTGGATGTACCCGTTTGAGCGGCATTTGAACCACCCAAATAGGAAGGTGAAAAATAAGGCTCGGGTCGAGGGTTCTATTTGTGAAGCCTATATTCTTAAGGAGATTACAAACTTCTGCTCGACGTATTTCAACCCTCATGTTGCTACAAATAGAACGAGGGCTCCGAGAAACGACGACGGATATCAAGAATCTAATGATGGAATACTGAAAGTATTCAATACGTCCGAAAAGCCTTCGAGGAAAATGAAGAAGAGATATTTGAATGACGAAGAGCTAAGAGCTACTCAGTTGTATATATTACTCAATTGCGACGAGGATGAAGTGAAGAAGCTAGAGGGTTAAGTAATTAATGATGAGTTTACGTCATCTCAATGTAATAGTATAAGCTAATATTATTATACTAATCGGCGGTTGCTTCGTTGTTTTTCAGCACATATAATGATGAGTTGAGGTCGGTTAGACCCTACCTAACAGACGAAACATTAGAATAAGAAATAAGACGTCATTTTCCTTCTTGGTTGAGCGGATATGTAAGCAACTCGGTAATTACTGGCCTCTTCTATTGCAACTGCACAATAAATAACTTACTATCTCTTCTTTGGTATTCAGGTCGATCGTCTAATTTCACCAGAGATTGAATTAATTAGAACTCTTGTCAAGGGACCAATTACTTTGGTTAAAATATGGCCAAGTTACTGTGTCAACGACTTTAGGTTCAAGTCGACAAATGCTCCGATCAGAGACAGCTTCCTGGATCTTGATTCTACAAAAAATAGTTGTTTGTGTATCAAATCTTCGAACTACAAAGACGTCGATCCAAGAAATAATTTCTTTGGCATCTTGCGAGAGATTGTAGAGTTGACATATAATTATGGCAGAGAACCAACAAAGATCGTGTTGTTCAAGTATGAATGGTTCGATCCGATTAAAAATTAAGGTTAAAAAATTGACAAGCATGGTCTTGTGGATATAAACTACAAGCGTAGATATCAAGGCTACGAACCATTTGTCCTATCAACTCAGGCTCAGCTTGTGTACTTCACAGCTTATCCGAGACGGGGAGCAACGAAGTCTGACTGGTGGGCAGTATGCAAGACTAAAGCTAGAGATACTTTTGATGTTGACGAAAAAGCTTATCAGGAGGACGAGCTACCTCTTGTAACCAATATTATTGATGTGGACTCCACGGAAGTTACGCATTACACGACTAATGTAGAAGATGTAGAATTATCCGAAGAGGAAGGCGAAGCCGACGAAGGCGAAGATGAAAGTGAAGATGAGGAGAAGGAGGAAGAGGAAGATGAGGTCGAGGAAGACGAACAAGATGAATATTCTGAAGATGATTGAGAGAGATGTACTTTCATTTTCTTATTATGTAGAGTTGGTTAGTATCTAGTTTTGGTTACTATATCTGAACTTAGATGTTTCTTTTAGAATGTACTATCTGGACTTAGATATTTCTTGTAGAATGTACTATCTGAACTTAGATGTTTCTTGTAGAATATACTATCTGGACTTAGATGTTTCTTGTAAAATGTATCATCATATTTCTAGTCTCTATTATTTGTTGTATATAATCATATGTTGTTATCAGGTATGACAGGTTATCGCGGATCATTCCGCATGTCCCTACATGGGGCACGGGGTACTGGTACTGGTAGAGGACAGGGTACTCCTTCGGTACCTCCTACTGGTACCGGCTCTGGATCATCGTCGCCCAGTACTCCTGTGTATCGAACAGTACCTTCACCTGCCCCGACGCTATGTGGCATATCTCCTGGGACGAGTAGTTCCAGGCCTGGGACGAGTAGTTCCAGGCCTGAGACTGCTCCGTCGTCGAGCGTTCCTCCTGCTGATACGACGATAGAGGCAGATGAGCAGATGGAGGAGGCTGAGCCGACGGCCGACCAGTATCAGGCAAATGATGCATGCGTACCTCCGGAGGAGACGAGGACGGAGATCTGGGCTGACGGTATAAAGTAAGTGTTTTGGTTTATCATTTTTTTCCTGTGTTTATCATAAATTAACTTTTCTCATGAATATAATATGTCTGTATAGATATCGTACCCCGTCGGTACAGAGACGCCTAGGCCACTTATTGAGGACTAATTATAGTGGTCCTTGGATAAACTACTCTGAAGCTCCGGACGAGAGGAAGGCCTACTGGTTTGCCCGCTTCAAGGTTAAAATATATTTGCTTTTAACATGAACCATATAATTTTTGCATATTATATATAACTGATAAATATTTGGTTTGCACTCTTCTAGGATATGTTTTTCTATCCACCACACCGGGCCGAGATGATCGAGGGGATGTTTCCTGTCGTCGCTGCTAAGCTGATCCGCGACGATATTAGTGATCAGAAGACTCGTGATCGTGCCGAAAAGCCGATCCAAGGTTGGATCACCCCTGATCAGTGGACTGCAATGAAGGCTCGATTCGACGAGCCAAGGTACAAGAAAAAGTCTAAGAAGGCCAAGGCGGCTAGGAAGCAGGGATCAAAGTGGTGTGGTGGGTCGATTCCGATGACGGAATATTTCCATCGTTTGGTATGTCTTTTTATTTTAAAAATATTATTTTAATGCAAGTCCGATAAATTAGTAGAAGGTAATATATTTAATTATAGGTAAAGAGGGGTGATGACGCCAATATGGTGACTATCTTCTTGGCCACACATCGGAATGACGGAAAGCTTATTGTTGAGAGGGCGGAGCAGGCCTATGTAAGTATTACAATTCTATTTATTAATTTTAATACTTCGTGTTAGTTTTGATATAACTTAGTAAATATGCATGCAAATAGATATTTATGTACTTAGTAATAATAAGTACAATAGACATTAGAAGTTATAGAGTATCCATGCTTTCTAGGCCAAGTTTCAACGGCTTAAGGAGCGGGTGGCTGCTAGTACATCTGCTTTGGAAGAGGCTGGTACATCCTCGCAGCCCACTCCAGCTCCATCGGAGGACGAGCTGCGCGTGGGTGACCGCCGCTGGTGGTCTCCACAGGGGTACGTACTACAGTACGGGATCCTATGGCACCATAGTTGTGACATAGTCCTCTAGGACCTCCCCTACTAGTGTGCATGGCCCACAGCCCTCCCAGGAGTCTGCCCGAGTCCAGCAGATGGTGGAGTCTGTCCGTGACGAGCTGCTACGACGGATCCAGGAGCAAAACCAGACGGACGATGCTGCGCTCATAGCACGATTGGATACGCTCGACCGCAGCATTATGGAGCTCAGGGATATGACTGAGAGGACAGAGCGGGGCGTCCATAATCTTAGAGCGTCGATAGAGCGCAGCGTGATGGATCTGACATTTTTCGTGTTAGAATGCAGGAGAATGGCCATTTCCCGTGATAAGATCACGAAGAATGGCTGTTCCCGTGTTAACATATTGAAGAATAATTATTCTCCGTATTAAAATTACGGAGAATGGCCGTTTTTTCGTTGTAAAATCACATAGAATGGCCATTCCCCGTGTTAGAATGCAGGAGAATGGCCATTCCCCGTGTTAAAATCACGGAGAATGACCATTATTCGTGTTAAAATCATGGAGAATGATCTTTTTTTCTTCTTTTTTTAAAGTATATATTGATTGATATCATACTTTTCATTGTTGTTTGTTTTATATCAGTGTAAACAACCGAGAAGCTCAAAGAGACAAATAAAAGGCTTAGGAATGAGAAAAGCGAGCTTCAGAAATAAGTTGAATCGTTGCAGAATGAAGCCATTAAAAAGGACCTAATCGTCGAAAAACTTTAAATCTCTCCACGAAGATGATGATGAGCGATGATCGAAGTTCGACTGAAGAAAAGCACAGTGATCTACGAACGATCTTTGCGATCTCTGCTGAAGATGAGAGCAATGGAATTTAGATCTCTCGTGAAGAAGAAGAAGACGAAAATCGCAATCAAAATCTGAGTTTGTGAATTCACATGCATATATATGACCAAATTTGCGCGAAGGGGTGGCTATGGTATTATCAAAATGGCAATTTTGTAAATACAGAGCATCTAAAACGAATCTTGAAAAATTTAACGTGAAAATACATAATGTTGGATATTTCATAAAATCCACCCTGCTGGTGGGTTTTTCATAAACACCCACCCCGAAAGTGGGTATCTCAGCAATTTCCAGTTTCATCAACCTCTGTCCTATGTATGGATTCTCCTATTTGTGAAATGTGCTAGTGTGTTGGGCACACTTCAGCAGAGTGTTCAGACAAAACTGAAGAAGTATTGGAGGAGGAGGTATTGGAAGTTTGGCAAAAAGCAATAACTATTGAACAAATGAAATTAGGGCTCGTTTGCTAAACCGTAATTAGAGTTGGATTTTAGAATTTTATGGATTTGGAGTCAAATTCATGGAATCCTATGTTTGGTTGGAGATGGATTTGGATATAGAAAGTATGATCAAATCCAAAATTTGGATTTGAAAGAAAGAGGTTGGATTTGGGAGGAAAAGGAGAGAGAACCGGTTTTGACTTGTCAAAATCTGACAAATCAAATTATAAACTTTCTTAAGATAATAAGATATTAACATATATTGGTACTGGTTTGAATTTCAACCAATTATAATTTTTCTTAAATAGATACTAATATTCTCAATTGCTAGATTTAATCCTAGGAACACTAATAGTTGTGCTCATTTGCTCAATTATTATATGTGCTCATTGGATATACATACATATATATATATATATATATATATATATATATATATATATATATATATATATATATATATATGAGGAGAGATCCGCATCTCCCCACTTTGGCATCCCTCAAGCATCCCCATGATAACATCCATTTGATCTTGTTTAAGGCTGTGTTTGGTAGGAAGGATGGAAAAGTGGAAGGAAGGAAAATGAAAAAGATTTATTTTCCATCCATATGGAAAGAAAAATACTATTTCCTTCTTTTGTATTTGGTAGGATGGAGGGAAAATGGAAGTGATATATTTTCTTTTGTTTGGTATGGAAAGAAAAGTGGTAAGAAGGAAAATAAAAAATATAGACATTACCAATTATATCCTCAACTAATAAAATTTAGGCTTAATTGCAACTTTATACCCTCAACTATTTCGATTTTTCAAGTTCATACCCTAAACTTTTTTACTCAACAACTTAAAACCATCAAATATTTTACATTTTCAACTTCATACCCTAAAATTTAAAGAGATTTTTTGACTTGCCCTCCACTTTATTTGTTCGAATTAAGGGTGCACCCCACTGTTTTATATTAGTGTACATCACTCACTGTTTTACATTAATGTACATCCTCCTCCCCCGGCGGCCACCGCACCCCCGTGGCCGCCGCCCTCGTACCGCCGCCTCCGCTGCTGCTGTCGCCCCGCTACTGCTGCCACCATCGCCGCTGCTGCTGCCACCGCCGCTGCTGCTGCCGCGGCTGCTGCTGCTGTGGCTGCGGCTGCGGGGAGGGGAGGGGGGAGCGGCGGGAGGTGGAGGGGGCGGTGGCGGAGGAGGGGAGCGGAGGCGGGGAGGGGGGGAGGGGAGGGGGCGGTGGCGGAGGAGGGGAGCGGAGGCGCAGAGGCGGGCGGTGGTGGTGGCAGTAGCGGTGGCGGTGGCGGAGGGGGGAAGCGGAGGCGGGGAACGGTGGCGGTGGTCGCGCGGGGGGTGGGGGGTAGGGAGGGGGGTTATTGGAAAGAGAGAGGAAGAAGACGAGGGCATTTTGGTCCAAAAAAATATTTTTGACGGAATCCGTCCAATGTAGGGGGTGATGTACATTAATGCAAAACAGTGGGGTGCACCCTTAATTCGGGTAAACAAAGTGGGGGGCAAGTCAAAAATTCTCAAATTTAAAAAACCCGAAAATACCAATGTCATTCCCTTCTCCCTCCCCCCCTCCGGCCACCACCCCCTCCCCCCAGCTGTAACACCCAGTTTCTGAAATGAGGGTATTTTTAAAATTTTGTATTTATAATTATTATTTATTGTATTTAAATCATATTATAAATTTTGGTGATTTTTAAACAATTTAAAACTGTTTTAAGTTATGGCTTGTGATTTTGATGTCTTGCTAGTGTAACCTGAGAGACTGCCTGACCTAGAGCCTGACCATGTCATTAGGATAATTTATTTTTACTTTTGGGCATGAGATTATTTTGGTCATTTGGTCTCTTGAATTATTTTTATGATTTATTGCATTGGTGATTGTTAATTTTGACTTTTGCTAAGCTGTGACTTAAGAGACTATCCTTGATTTCGACCTTGACTTGGTGACCTAGTTAACATGGTATGGACCCTAGTCTAACTTAAGTCAACTCAAGTTAGGTCACTTAGGATCAAGTTTGAAATAGGAGGATTGGTGAATTGGTCCATAGACTTGAGACTTAGAAATTGGTTCCATGACTAGTACAATTAGGCCCATAGCCCATTAGACTAAACCCTAACCCTAATTATCACTTTATAACCAGCCACTAGGGCTCCTCATTCCCTATAAATAATCTCTTCCTTGTTCTTGTCTCATTTATTAATTTTTCAAGTTTTGAAGAAAGAGGTAAAGAGCCATCTTTTCCAATCCATAACTTTCTCATTTCAATTCTATTTTAACTCTAGTCTTTTGCATTAGGATCTAATTGTTGTTTATTTACTATTGGTGGAGAGTAAGGAGAAACACTTCATTTTGGAACTTTTCTTGCTATTTGCATCTATAGGGAAAACCCCTTAAATTGAATAATTATTTCAATTTCTTTGCATATTAGGCTAGATCTAGGTGTCCCCTAGCTGTCCCTAAAATTTGGGTCGATTTGGTGTCCGTATCGGACACGTGTCATAGTGTTGTGTAGGTGTTTAATTAAAAGCCACTTAGGAAATTATTTTCGATTTTTGTAAAACTAATTGCATGGTTTTGTAGATCTAAATATGTGTATTAACGTTTGTAAAGACTGATTTGATTTTCGTATCGAAATTAGGTGCGGACACGCTGCACGACACGCGTGTGCGCTGTCCTGCTACCCGTGTCCTGTTTCTCACTGGTCACAGCATTTTGACACGCAAAACTTGGCATGGAGGTTGGGGCAATGACTGACAAGTCACTCCCCAAGTTTCACGACACCTCGTTTCGTGTCGGACACGAAAACGAGGCCGTACGGGTCATACACTGAGGCTGTACGCGCAGAAAATGCGACTGATATGCGTCTCGTATGCACGACACGCCCCACATGGACACGTTATATGCACCCTAGGACCTAGCCCTATCCAAGGCGAACCCACATGCATGAGCACGAGACACGGGTCGCCCTGTGTCGTGTCCTAGAGCGACACACACGTGCACGACGCTGTGTGGCTGTGCGCGTGTCTGTGGCGTTCGTGAACCGAGACACGTCGTGTCCTGTTTCCCCAGGACACGAGATGACTCGTGGGATACGGTTACAGGTGGGGGATGGTTTACCAGCCATTTATTGATCATATTAGCATGATTTTGATGTTCGAATTTTAAATTTCCTGTTTGACTGATACGCGTTTCAGTTTGAATTTCTGAAATTGATTTCTGTTTTTTAAACTATTTTTGATGTTAAATTGTCAATCTTAGACTCATACACATGTGTGTTAGTACTATTAGTGATTGGTTACTGATTTATGTAGGTTTTAGGTGTCGAATTGGGTTTTGGTTGAATGAACTGCCATGATACATGTTCAGGATTTAATTCCTGAACTTTCATCCCTTTCTAAACTGATTTTCCTGATTAAATTGCTATGTTAGAATCACTTACACATATGTATTAGACTATGTTAATGTCGATTGTTGGCTAGTGTTAGGTTTTAGATTTCGATTTAGATTTTTGAATGATGAAATGATATGCTCACTGTTTAGCTGATACATTCATGTTTTGTTAAAATGCTGATCCTTAATTCCAGTTTTACAACTGAGTTTTGATCCTATTACACTAGCTGAAATTTCCTGAGAATTATGTGGGGTTATGTTTGATGCATGATAGTTTAGGTTTACACTTGAGAGATGGAATTCGAATAGGGATTGACTGAATTGATATGTAAACTGTTAGTTTAATGTTTGACTGCCATGTACCATTAAATACTCACACACACTCGACACCCCTTAGACTGTTAGTTTAGTATTTTTAACTGTCATTTTAATTCTTTCCTTAAAACTGATTTGAAGTTTATTGCTATGTTAAAGTCCATGAGCATTGGTTAGTCACTGTTAGATGGATTCAAGTAATAGGGGTTCGAAATTGGGGTTCCTGAGAACACCATTTTTCTATTGCCATGTTCTTTTACTAAATTGCATATCACAACTGAAATTTGTTCACTGTATTCCCTAATACACACACACACATTACTTGATCCCCCTCACTGTTAACTCACACACACACACATTTGTCTTCCTGTCATGTCCACATACACATGGACACACACATCTCCTCAACTCAATCTCCTGTCACACACTTATCTACATCATTATACACATCACTGATTTCCTATCTAAACACACACACTCGATACTCCTAAACTGTCACAGACACGCATACACAACTGTAAAATTCCTGAGAACAATGTGCTCTCCTATATACACACACACATCACTAAATTCCTAACATATGTTTACCACACACACACACACACATGTGCCTTAATCCTTCACTCTATATCTCTTTACATATTTTGCCTCTATATATATATACAAGTGTATGTGATATAGAAAATGCATGCATGAATAAATAGTTTAATGAATGCAACCATGTACCTATGAAATAAAAACATGCAAGTATGTGTAAGGGTAATGAATAGATATAAATGCATAAATGAACTTGGATGAATAAATGTAGGCAATGCATGCTATATGTAGGAATGTATACAAGTGAGTGCCTATGCATCCTTGTATGAATGTAGATATGTATGTAAATGTCTTAGCCACACTATGTATCTATGTACACATGTATGAATGTATATATATAGGGTATATGCAATATGTGTTGCTAGTGACCTTGTGTTGTGCTGGGATGCTTGTCTAGGCTTGGTTAGGCCTAGTGAGACTGACTAGACTAGAATTGACCTAGTGGACTAGAGTGTTGACCAAGGTTGACCCAGAGTTGACCAAGTTTGACTTTAACCTAGTTTGACCTAGACAGTTGACCAGGTTTGACTTAGAGTTGACTTTAACATAGATTGATAGATTGTATCGTAGACTTCTTTTACCTTAATTTAAACATATTATAACCCATATTACTCTGTTTAGGGCATTGTGACTCCGGTGCAGCCATCTGATATTACACTACTCTTTTCAGAGTAGCAGGCTAGTACATTCTCTGATAGTTCTCTCATTTATTTGTCAATTACTGTACTTCAGTTCTAGTAAGCTGTATGTGATTCTCTGTTACAACAAGTATGGATATTCTGGATTTATGTATGCGACACACATACCATATTATCTGGCCTCTATTACTGGTATCATCATGTTTGGCTTCTATTACTGGAATAACCTATTAGAATCACCCTGGAATCACTTGCTGGTATCATCATGTTGGCTGGATTCATCTCGATTTTCGTATTGTATTCTGGAATCACTTGTACTTGCTGGGAGGGGAAATACTTGAGTAAGACATGTAGACATACCCTAATCTGGAATCTTCTAACTGAAATCTACTGGAATCTACTGGAATGATAGCCATCTCACACCCGGCCAGGTGTGTGATGTGCCGTATTACCTACAGCCGTTTACATGTCGATCTCGATATTTTAAAACACACTGTTAGAGTATAGGCTGGACTCACCCTGGAATCATTGATCACTATGACTGGAATCATCTCGTACTGGATTCATCTTGTATTAGATTCGTCTTGTACTGGACTTACATTGGAGTTACACTTGTCTTCATTTACTGTCTGGACTTATACCATGTTATTCTAGTTCAGCTAGTTTCTATTTTACAGTCTTTATTGCCATGATTCTTCTCTTGTTTAGTTACTTCACTTTCTTTGTACCTTAACTGTTCTCTACATCATTACCTGTATAAAACTGCCATGATTCATCAATATAACTGTCTATAACTGCTTTATAGTTCTCTGTCATTTACTTGAGATTTCTTGATGAGTTGTACTCGTTCCTGTCCTGACTGGACCTGTTGAAAATTTTACAGATGATTGCCCTGAGGACACTTGCCCTACATATTATGGACCCGGAGACGGGATGGCGACCTTTGGCCCCGACACTCAGGAGTGATCGGGATTTAGTTTAGTAGACTAGCATATGTTTTTCATGTTGAACTTGTTTTAGTTGATTTGAGACTTGTGTAGTATTTGAGATTGTTGAGAGTTATTATTTTAGTAGTTGTCTTCTATTTCTTAGTTATTTCTTCTGTGTTATCTTATCGTGCTTAGACTGTGATTGAGTTACGATATCTTATACTTTTCCTCCGTTCGGAGTTGATCATGATGAGTACATTATAATTGCGTGAGTTGTTGGTTAGATAGTAACCTAGGACAGCGTTCTACCGCCGACACTGTGGCGTAGGCTGGGCGCTGTTACGTACTCGTATCCTTACAGTAGGTGCGGATCGTGACACATTTTTAGTGGTGGCCTACGCTGGTCGAGAGTCGTATTAGTGCGATATCGTGGTAGTACGGCGACTTAGTTGTACTGCTGCAAGCCTGCGATAGGAATGAGCGATAGGCTTCAACGGAGAGGTACTCAATCACAGTTAGGACTACTTGAGACGATTCCTGGGATGACCCTTGAGAATCTCATTATAAACTATCTCAAAATTCGATTCTAACAGTATCTATCTATCTTCCTTGTTCATCGTTGAATTTGATTCTTGGTATTCATTATTGACTTGATTTTCTACCAAGATAGCATTATGCGCTAGGTTGCCTCAATCATGAAATCTAGAGTCTTCTACAGCCATATTAGCTGGTTGGCGATAAGATAGAGTCTGATTTTGGATGTATTTTTCGGGTGTGAAAACTTAAAGTTTTCGCAGCCAAGCTAGCGGCAATACAAAAATTTTAAATACCATGATTCTAGAGGTTTGTACATTAGTTGCGGACTCTATGGATTATCGCAGCCATACGTACTGGTGTGATGAGGATTCTGGTAACATGGTTCTGGATAGACGGGTATGATTATCAGATTGCAGAATAGATACCATATAGATGGTGTCCTAGTATAATTGAGTGGAATATCAGGGTGGATATTACTTGAGTGTCATAGATTAGATAGAGGGAGATAGGCCACCTGTAGCGTAGCACCGTACCCCGTACCATCAGAGGGATACCCCCAGAGGGGCAGGACTTTTGCGCTGACAGTCGAGTAGACCGACGCTACGGGTAACGGGATTGCAGGTCTGTCTTTCCTGTTCTTCTTTTCATCTTGTTGTGTGATTCCATTAGTACCTATCAGGATATTTTGTGCTGTGATAGATAGTATAGTGACCCTGATCAAGACCGTGATATCACGACCAGTAGGATTATGTTTGCATGTTATCTATCGACTTTAATTTGTTGGGGGTTTGACCTAGTAGGGGTACGATCATCTTAATTTCGAGGACGTAATTTTTCTAAGGGGGTAGACTTGTAACATCCAGTTTCTGAAATGAGGATATTTTTGAAATTTTGTCTTTATAATTATTATTTATTGTATTTAAATCATATTATGAATTTTGGTGATTTTTTAGTCAATTTAAAACTGTTTTAAGTCATGGCTTGTGATTTTGATGCCTTGCTAGTGTAACCTGAGAGACTGCCTAACCTAGAGCCTGACCATGTCATTAGGATAATTTATTTTTACTTTTGGACATGAGGGTATTTTGGTCATTTGGCCTCTTGAATTATTTTTATGATTTATTGCATTGGTGATTGTTAATTTTGACTTTTGCTAAGCTGTGACTTAAGAGACTGTCCTAGATTTTGACCTTGACTTGGTGCCTAGTTAACATGGTATGGACCCTAGTCTAACTTAAGTCAACTCAAGTTAGGTCACTTAGGATCAAGTTTGAATTAGGAGGATTGGTGAATTGGTCCATAGACTTGAGACTTAGAAATTGGTTCCATGACTAGTGCAATTAGGTCCATAGCCCATTAGACTAAACCCTAACCCTAATTATCACTTTATAACCAGCCACTAGGGCTCCCCCTTCCCTATAAATAATCTCTTCCTTGTTCTTGCATCATTTATTAATTTTTTAAGTTTTGAAGAAAGAGGTAAAGAGCCATCTTCCCCAATCCATAACTTTCTCATTTCAACTCCTTTTTAACTCTAGTCTTTTTATTAGGATCTAATTTTTGTTTATTTACTGTTGGTGGAGAGTAATCCCAGATTTTGAGCAATTTGGGGATCCGAGCTAGCAAGGAGGAACACTTCATTTTGGTAGCTTTTCTTGCAATTTGCATCTAAAGATAAAATCCCTTAAATTGTATTATTATTTCGATTTCTTTGCATATTAGGCTAGATCTGGGTGTCCCCTAGCTGTCCGTAAAATTTGGGTCGATTTCTTGTCCGTTTGGTGTCCGTATCGGACACGTGTCATAGTGTTGTGTAGGTGTTTGATTAAATGCCACTTAGGAAATTATTTTCGATTTTTGTAAAACTAATTGCATGGTTTTGTAGATCTAAATATGTGTATTAACTTTTGTGAAGACTGATTTGATTTTCGTGTCGATTTTGTGTCGAAATTGGGTGCGGACACGCTTCACGACATGCGTGTGCGCTGTCCTGCTACCCGTGTCCTGTTTCTCACTGGACATAGCGTTTCGACACGCGAAACTTGGCATGGAGGTTGGGACAGTGACTGACAAGTCACTCCCTAGGTTTTACGATACCTTGTTTCGTGTCGGACACGAAAACGAGGCCGCACGGGTCATACACTGAGGATGTACGCGCGCAGAAAATACGACTGATACGCGTCTCGTACGTGCAACACGCCCCACGTGGATACATTACAGGCACCCTAGGACCTAGCCCTATCCTAGGTGAACCCACATGCATAAGCACGAGACACGGGTCGCCCTGTGTCGTGTCCTAGAGCGACACACACGCGTGCACGATGCTGTGTGCCTGTGCGCGTGTCTGTGGCGTTTGTGAGCCGAGACACATCTTGTCCTGTTTCCCCAGGACACGAGATGACCCGTGGGACACGGTTACTGGTGGGGGATGGTTTACCAACCATTTATTGGTCATATTAGCATGATTTTGATGTTCGAATTTCAAATTCCCTGTTTGACTAATACGCATTTCAGTTTGAATTTCTGAAATTGATTTCTATTTTTTTAAACTGTTTTTGATGTTAAATTGTCAATGTTAGACTCATACACATGTGTGTTAGTACTATTAGTGATTGGTTACTGATTTATGTGGGTTTTAGGTGTCGAATTGGGTTTTGGTTGAATGAACTGCTATGTTACATGTTCAGGATTTAATTCCTGAACTTTTATCCCTTTCTAAACTGATTTTCCTAATTAAATTGCTATGTTAGAATCACTTACACATATGTATTAGACTATGTTAATGTCGATTGTTGGCTAGTGTTAGGTTTTAGATTTCGATTTAGATTTTTGAATGATGAAATGATATGCTCACTGTTTAGCTGATACATTCATGTTTAGTTGAAATGCTGAACCTTAATTCCAGTTTTACAACTGAGTTTTGATCCTATTGCACTAGCTGAAATTTTCTGAGAATTATGTGGGGTTATATTTGATGCATGATAGTTTAGGTTTACACTTGAGAGATGGAATTCGAATAGGGATTGACTGAATTGATATGTAAAATGTTAGTTTAATGTTTGACTGCCATGTACCATTAAATACTCACACACACTCGACACCCCTTAGACTGTTAGGTTAGTATTTTTTAACTATCATTTTAATTCTTTCCTTAAAACTGAGTTGAAGTTTATTGCTATGTTAAAGTCCATGAGCATTGGTTAGTCACTGTTAGATGGATTCAAGTAATAGGGGTTCGAAATTGGGGTTCCTGAGAACACCATTTTTCCATTGCCATGTTCTTTTACTAAGTTGCATATCACAACTGAAGTTTGTTCACTGTATTCCCTAATACACACACACATTACTTGATCCCCCTCACTGTTAACTCACACACACACATTTGTCTTCCTGTCATTTCCACATACACATGGACACACACATCTCCTCAACTCAATCTCCTGTCACACACTTATCTACACCATTATACACATCAATGATTTCCTATCTAAACACACAAACTCGACACTCCTAAACTGTCACAGACACACATACACAACTGTAAAATTCCTGAGAACAATGTGCTCTCCTATATACACACACACATCACTAAATTCCTAACATATGTTTACCACACACACACACACATGTGCCTTAATCCCTCACTCTTTATCTCTTTACATATTATGCCTCTATGTATATATACAAGTGTATGTGATATAGAAAATGCATACATGAATAAATGGTTTAATGAATGCAACCATGTACCTATGAAATAAAAACATGCAAGTATGTGTAAGGGTAATGAATAGATATAAATGCATAAATGAACTTGGATGAATAAATGTAGGCAATGCATGCTATGTGTAGGAATGTATACAAGTGAGTGCCTATGCATCCTTGTATGAATGTAGATATGCATGTATATGTCTTTGCCACACTATGTATCTATGTACACATGTATAAATGTATATATATAGGGTATATGCAATATGTGTTGCTAGTGACCTTGTGTTGTGCTGGGATGCTTGTCTAGGCTTGGTTAGGCCTAGTAAGACTGACTAGACTAGGATTGACCTAGTAGACTAGAGTGTTGACCAAGGTTGACCCAGAGTTGACCAAGTTTGACTTTAACCTAGTTTGACCTAGACAGTTGACCAGGTTTGACTTAGAGTTGACTTTGACCTAGATTGACCTAGAAATCATGTAGATTGCATCGTAGACTTCTTTTACCTTAATTTAAACATATTATAACCCATATTACTCTGTTTAGGGCATTGTGACTCGATGCAGCCATCTGATATTATACTACTCTTTTCAGAATAGCAGGCGAGTACATTCTCTGATAGTTCTCTCATTTATTTGTCAATTACTGTACTTCAGTTCTAGTTAACTGTATGTGATTCTCTGTTACAACACGTATAGATATTTTGGATTCATGTATGCGACACATATACCATATTATTTGGCCTCTATTACTGGTATCATCATGTCTAGCTTCTATTACTGGAATCACATACTGGAATTACCCTGGAATCACTTGCTGGTATCATCATGTTGGCTGGACTCATCTCGATTTTCGTGTCGTATTCTGGAATCACTTGTTCTTGCTGGGAGGGGAAATACTTGAGTAAGACATGTAGACATACCCCAATCTGGAATCTCCTAACTGGATTCTACTGGAATCTACTGGAATGATAGTCATCTCACACCCGGCCAGGTGTGTGATGTGCCGTATTACCTACAGCCATTTACATGTCGATCTCGATATTTTAAAACACACTGTTAGAGTATAGGCTGGACTCACCCTGGAATCATTGATCACTATGACTGGAATCGTCTCGTACTGGATTCATCTTGTATTAGATTCGTCTTGTACTGGACTTAAATTAGAGTTACACTTGTCTACATTTACTGTCTGGACTTATACCATGTTACTCTAGTTCAGCTAGTTTCTATTTTACAGTCTTTATTTCCATGATTCTTCTCTTGTTTAGTTACTTCACTTTTCTTGTACCTTAACTGTTCTCTACATCATTACCTGTATAAAATTACCATGATTCATCAATATAACTGTCTATAACTACTTTATAGTTCTCTGTTATTTACTTGGGATTTCTTGATGAGTTGTACTCGTTCCTGTCCTGACTGGACCTGTTGAAAATTTTATAGATGATTTCCCTGAGGATACTTGCCCTACATATTATGGACCCGGAGACGGGATGGCTACCTTTGGCCCCGACACTCAGGAGTGATCGAAATTTAGTTTAGTAGACTAGCATATGTTTTTCATGTTGAACTTGTTGTAGTTGATTTGAGACTTGTGTAGTATTTGAGATTGTTGAGAGTTGTTATTATTTTAGTAGTTGTCTTCTATTTCTTAGTCATTTCTTCTGTGTTATTTTATCGTGCTTAGACTGTGATTGAGTTACGATATCTTATACTTTTCCTCCGTTCGGAGTTGATCATGATGAGTATATTATAATTGCGTGAGTTGTTGGTTAGATAGTAACCTAGGACAGCGTTCTACCACCTACACTGCGGCGTAGGCTGGGCGCTGTTACGTACTCGTACCCTCACATTGGGTGCGGATCGTGACACCAGTCCCCCTTCCGGCCACCACCTTCCCTTCCGCCCAGTCCACCGCTTTCCGCACAACCCACCCCCTCCTGCCCCGGTGCCCCAGCTCCCTTCCTTCCGTGTTGCCGTGCCCCAGGAGGAGGCGAGAGGGAGGGAGCACGGGACAGCAGCTAGTGGGGCTGTGAGAGAGGGGGGCTGGACGGGAGGAGGGGGCTGTGCGGGAGGGAGGGGCGGGTGGCCGGAGGGGAGAGCTGGTGGGGAGGGAGACGGGGGGCGTTGGAGAGTGGGAAGGGGTTGGGGGTAGTTTTTAGCTTTGAGCAGGGGCATTATTATCCAAAAAAAATTCAGGGTATCAAGTTGAAAGAAAGTTTAGGATTTCAAGTTGAAAAAGGAAAATAGTTGAGGGTATCAAGTTGCAATTAAGCCTAATATTTATTTACCATTTGACTTTATTGAACTACTTTAAAATAATATAATTTCTATAGGTTACAATTGTAAATTAAGATGGGCTGTACTTTTCCATCTACTTTTCCTCCCACTTTTGGGGTGATTAATTTTCTTTGGTTATGAAGGAAAACCAATCCCTCCACTTTTCCTTCCATCTATTTTTCTCTTCATACCAAACAAGTAAAAATGTTTCCTTCCTCACACTTTTTGTCCATTCATTTTTCTTCCTCCCTATAACGCCAAAGTCCGAAAATATGTACACTACAAGAAAAATGATGATTCTTGACGGTTTATAAGTTGACGGTCGTCGAAAATCGTCAACAATAGTGGTTATCTTGACGGTTTTAGGTATACATCAAAAAAGCACCCATTTTAAGTTAATTTAGCAAATTTTTACCATAATATGTGACGGTTTTAGAGGATTCGTCAAGAAACATAAATTGTTTTTGTTGACGGATTGATGAAAACCGTCAATTAATATATGCGCAAAAAAATTTGCACAAATTTTTTCGCTGCCATTATAGTAATTTTTTTAAATTGTTTATATTTGTTGACGGTTGTGGTTATTTTCTATGGAGAGAAGCAGCAAAGTTTTTCCCGATGAAAAAGTCCTCTCTCAGAAACAACTCCTCTCTCCATTTCTCCTCTCTTTTTCGAGTCCTTTCCTCTCTTCCTCCCTTTATTTCTCCTACTCCTCTTCTTCGAGCCCAGCCGTCCCGATCCCGATCGTCGAAGAAGCGGAGCACTACGCTGTGCCATCTCTTGTCGTCCTCCCCCTCGCCAAGAAAGAGCGATCTCTGAAAGAAGAAGAGGTACGGTAGGAAGAAGAAGAGGCACGATGGCGTGGTCCGCTGCTTCGACGTCATGATCGACCATTGAAGCCATTTTGGACGAGGAGGCAGATTTTGACGACGATGACGTCAAGCTCGAGGACATGAGCACTACAACAAAAAACCCTTTTAATGACGGCTAAAAAGCGTCATTATTGACGAACCATGACGCTTTTTTTTCCACAGCAACCGTTATGAAAATGGGTGTTATAAATGTTTTTTAAAAGCGTCATAAAATAACCGTCATGAATAGTTTCTATAAAAGCGTTATGAATAGTTAATATATAGTGCACAATTCAGAACAATTTTAAAATGTCATGAATAGATAATGTGTATAGGCTCAATGCAGCACATTTATAACACTTTATACTATTCAAATTTGCATATTTATAATGCTCTATACTGCACGGTATATATTACATTCCAAAAACTTAACATTATATATCACCATCTTTATTACATTTCTCAAAATAGAGTACATATCAACATCTTCATTACATTCTCAAAATAGAATATCCAAATACATATATATATATATTTACAACTACCAAAATTGTCCACATCAAAACTTGGCCACATCAAAACTGTCCACAGAACATGTAGCAAAATCCTGAAAAAGATAAAAACAAGGTTCAATATACTTTATAATATAATGTTAAAAATGAAACTTTAAATTAATGTAATAGATCATTATGACTGGTAAGAAGAATCAAACCTTGTGTTATGGCAAAGAATATATTATCTAGCTGAAACAATGCCATGTAATAGACTTTGAACCTCTTCCATTAAATTTGGGAACCTGAAAAACAGTGAAGCACATAAAGGCCATCAAAATTTGTTTTAATCTGTAATCATAAATACAAAATCACATAATGGTCATCAAGCAAATCTAGCTGGCAACATAATTTTGAGATTATAATTTATACCTCATAGTTTAAGGTATCGGCCGATATCGATACAATATGGCTGACACCGATACGGCTTGGCATGTCCCAATCCGATACCAACCGATATCCGATACTGACCGATACCGGCATTGGGGTTCTCTTTTTCCATCAACTTGGCAAAGAAAATTGAAGGGAAAAAAAGACAAATAAACAAGGGTTTGAAGCATAATAAGGTTGTACCTATCTACAGGTTAAACACAAACTTATTTTCGAAATGAAGCATTTCCACAACTAAATGAAGCATTTCCACAACTAATTAAACACAAACTTATATTCGAAATTAGAACAACAGCTATAAATAACGCGGACATGCTGACTCCACCGATCTACAACTGCTTCCAAGATTAATGTCCCAATACGATACCAACCGATACCGACAATGGAAGTCTCTTTTCCAGTCAGTTGGAAAATTAGTCAAGGTTAATCCTAACTGCATCTAAGCAAAAAAAGATACAACAGTTAATCCCAGGACTTCTCTTAAAGCAGTAAATCCCAGGATTTTTGCATAGGACTTCCCCCCGATACCAAAGGCCCAAAGGCCTCAGCCGCTTGGCTGCTCATCCTTTGTTGCAAGCAAGCAAATTTGGACGTGGATTTTAAAGAACAGGCAAATACCATGAACCATAGTAGCCTTGTAAATTTTGTTTCCTCTATCAAGTAGTGTCAATCTTCTCGACTTTTGTACTTGAATACCAATTTTATAGAAACTGTGAATTCTATATCTCATGCTTTTTCTTTCCAATTACATGCATGTTTATAGGCTAATCATGATATAAATATAGCATGAAACAGCCTACAACCTTCTACTAGGTCCTGTATAAGGAAAATAAAACAAAATAAACTTTGACCCAAAAGGTAAGCTAAATGAATTTTATCCACTCATCTCTATGGTTCGGAAGCACAAAGCTAAATATGTCAACAGAGTATTGAATACATAAATACAACCATAGATTGACAGCTAAAAGAACTGATGCGCTCATCTCAATAAGGTAACACACCTGCTTAGAAAGAGATAAGCTTGTGTATCCAAGCCTTTGGTACTCCACCTTGAATTGGAAAACACCATAAACATCTGGAACTTTGAATATGTTGAATAAAGGTCCTGCCAAAAGAAGACACTGCCTTCAATATAAGGGGAACATCTCATTTATGCATATGAAAGAAGACACTGCCAAAAGAAGACACTGCCTTCAATATAAGGGGAACATCTCATTTAAGGAAAATGGCAATACTCTTCCCTCTATTTATTTGTACATCTATTTGAGTAGATTGAAATACTTTCCAGTAGTCAAGATGGAGATAAGGATTGCAGTTAGCTGGTGGTCAGGATCAAGATTGAACAACCACACATCCATCACAACTTCAGAATAGTTATTCCATATTAATGGGTCTATTGTTTGAGTCCTTTTCTTTCATTCATCTCTGTCAGGTGCATATCCTCTTTAACATAAAGAAAAAACATATCATTCTTTAAAACTAGTTAGCAAGAAAGTAGAACAATTTTTTTTCCCTTAAAGTCATTACATTCAACTAAATATCAAGCAAGTCATTTAATAATAGCTAGTAAGGCATATAACAAACTTACATATGCATTTGTAATAGAAATCAAACTTACATATGCATTTATGAAAACTATCGTATAATTCTGAATGCACATGCAGAACAGACATATACTATGCATTTGTAAAAACTATCTTATGATTCTGAATTCAAATGCAGAACAGGCATATTTAAGGGGAAATTGTTTTGCATATAACATTATTTGCCGGATTGCATTGCATCTACAAGTGCAAGCTCATCCCAGAACATCAAATTGATCGTGCACAATTTTCGAGCACATGAAAGAACTTTCGTCGAACACCAGGTGCTCAAAGATTCAATTTTTTTAATCATCATTTTTTTGGTAGTAGGTCTCGGTCTCCTTGCCGCTGGAGAGGCGCTAAAATCAAGAGAGATAAAAAAACCCAAAAAAAAGTCAAAAATAGATGGGATCACAGAAAATTGGAGAGAAATGAAACCTATTGCCTTCATTAGTCGTAGTGCCCCTTGGAACAAAGGAGGCGAGGGAGGAGGGGACGAGCTCGCTGTCGGCGGTGGCCTCCTCCTCCGCGGCGTCGAGCGTCGTCGGCTGCCTCGTCATCCTCCTGGACAGGTGGAGCTCTCTAATTCAAGAAAAATGGTGAGGAGAGAGATTAGAGAGAGAAAAATCGACGGAATGAACCCTAATTCTGAGCCCAGGTGGCGTCGGGGGGGGCTCCCGCGGGAGGCCAGGTGGGCTCGGGTTACCTCGAGGAAGGGGCGTCGGAAGGAGTCGAAGTAGTGGTGTAGCGACCGGAAGGTCGGCGGGATGGTTGCTCCCGGCTCGTCGTCGTCGAGGAGGAGGCGTTCGTTGAGCAGGCCGTGGTGCGACCACTTGCCGATGACGTCGAGAAGTTGGTGAGAACTCGCCATGGTGAGGAGGGTGGAGAGTGAGGAGGGGGAAAGTGAGGAAGTGGGTACAGAATAGTATAGAGTGACCTTGAAGTGGGCTTTGGAAAATTTTAGGGTTCAGGAAGAGGAGGGAAGAGGGGGAGGAGGGAAGCTCTGAAAAAGATCGGGGGGTGAAGAGTTTTGTTGGAAGTTTATTAATTACAAGTTTGCCACCGCTCTAAAATATTAATAACGCTTTGTTTTATAAACGTTATAAAAAGCCCAGAATTAGTCCTAACCGTCATAGAAAAAAGGTATTTTTCAAATTGATAACGCTTATGTATCAGCCGTCATTAAAACTCCTTGTCGAGCGTCATTAAAAGGGTTTTTTGTTGTAGTGGAGGTACCATTTCTTAGGGTTTTGTTAGGGTTTCTTTCTCTTTTTGGGTTATGTCGATGATATAGATGAAAAAAGAACTTTTCCACTTTTAATTTCTACAAATTTGTGAAATTTTTTCTTTTAGGGATTTGAAGTTGGTTCCATTTCTTGATTTCTGAAAATTTGTAAAATTTATCATTTTAGGGCTTTAAAGTTGGTTCTATTTTAGGGAAGATCTAAAATTTATCATGTCAAGAAGGGAAAGGTGGATAGCATCCGCTTCAACAAGGACGGCGGCGTCGAACAATGACAAGCAGCGGTTCCCTCTCTGGGAAGTCCTCCGTCGTGCCGTAGTAGATACGAGATAAGACATTTTTTGTGTTTACTTTGCATTTTTGAAGTCAAAATTGACCTAGTTTTGCTTAAATTCTTTGTTTGGAAATTTTAGGATTTTTTATGTGTAAGTACTGATGTCGATGATCAAAAATTTTGCATAACTGATCATTTTTTGTTCGGTAGATCCTTTATTTTGAAAGACAATAGAGAATTCAATGCTCCGGTGCAAGAGAATGCGCTCGATGCCCTAATCGCCTTCTTGAAGGCTACAGATGTTGATGCCGAAAGGTATAACTCCTCCTCCTTTCATTTTTTTCTTTTCCCTTTAAATTTTCCTATTATATGTTTTGCTGTGACATCTGGTTGCACTACATCACTTGCAAGAATAGAGTTGAAGAGATCCTTTGCTGCATTAACTTTACTATCTTGAAGCATTCCTTCAATTAAAATATTGAACGTCGTAGCTTCCAGTTTTTCCTTCCGACATGATATGGTGTTGAACAGATTCATGGCCTCATCAACGTGGTGATTTTTACAAAGTCCACTTAATATTATATGATAGGTGTGGAGTTTTAGGGAAGTTCTAGAAGCAATCATTTTATCTTGTATTTCTTATTAAAGCCCACCCTAGATATGTATTATCTATCCTGGATGTTTCTCATGGAGATGAGAAGTGATAAAGTATCATATAAAGGCTAAATTCTGACTTCCAAGTTTGACTAGAGTCTAGACAATCCAGAACTATAAAAGCATTAATATTTGTCATTAACTTTTCAGTGATATTCGAGGTGTTGTTGTAGCTGGAGTTGAGGGGGAGCCAGTCAACCTTACTGAGCCTGTTTCGCAAGCAATTGCTGCTGCTAATTTTGCTTCATGGTTATCAGATAGAAAAAAAAGTCAGTTGGATCCAAACGTTTGAGTGTCTTTGTCGGCCATGATTCACGCATATTTGTAAAGATATTACAGGTAACTATTCAATTTGCTATTAACTTTGAATATCTTAGTCCCAGTGCAGGTACTAATACTTTTGCATCAATATTCGAAACCTACGTTTTAATTTCATTTTTTGGACACTTCCTATGTTAGCAGTTATGGTTTCTGTGATTTAGGACCCTTAAATTCCTACCCAAAACAGCCGAAATGTATTGGTTTATGATTGATACTTAAAATGTTGTCATCACACAATTTTAATTTTTGTTATTCTCAGCTCTGTGCACATATTGCTTAGTTTTGCAACATTGAGAATATTCATACATATGTATACAGAGCCACTTGACTCTGTTTTTGGAGAAAGAATGGGCAACTTATAACAATCAGACTCCAAAAGTTACAGACAATAATTTTTTGTGTATCATTGTTGAATTAATGCTCCCCCCTTTTGTTATTATGTTGTTTGATATTGTACCGATTTTATCAGGGCTGAGAAGATGTTATCTGACTTTTAACGTTGAGAATCTTCAGGCAAGGCATTTGTTTCTATATGAACCACAAGTTGTTCTTAACCATAACTTATGTATTATGTGCATCATGTGCAACAACATATATTTTCCTTTTTCTTCCTATGTTATTCAACTAGTTGTTGTGATTTGAATATAACAACACTCGTTATCAGCTACATCATCAACATCAACAACAACAACAAAGCCTTTATCCCAATTCTTTTGGGTCGGCTGATATTGTCAGCTGATAAGCACAAAATATAAATTCCTAGGATAGGAGTGACATATGACTTGTGGCCATTAAGGTAGTGTATGTTACTACATCGGGGTCCAAATCTCTTTGAATCGTCATATCTAATAATTTATAAACTTTTTCAACATTCCTTCTTTATACAGAGCATCAATTATCATGTTGAATGTCACAATAGCAAGTTCGATCCCTCGATCCTTCATTTCCTCGAGAAATCAGTATAAATTTTTAATATATTTTTCACATTGAGCTAATTTTTTGGGTATTGATACCACACTTGAAATTTGCTAGTGTCAGTATAACTTGGAGTATTAGTTTTATAATGGAACGAATTGTTTATTGGCTACACATTGGGGTTGGAAATATTTTTCAAGAAGCTTTTACTAAACTCTGAGCCTATACTTTCTCTATCAATTTTTATCATGTCCAGGTTATTTTTTTCTATGTTATACTTCTGTTGAGTATAACTGGAATATTTTGTTGACTATCATTTTTTTTCTATGTTATTTGAAGACCCCCTTTGGTTCAGTATTGTTCCTCCATGTGGTGCACTTAAAAATAGAAGGGTAGAGGCATCAAACTAGGTATAATTAACTAGATTATCTACTCTTAAAATAATTATATAATTTTTCTATGTCCAGGTTATTTTTTACTTGTTTTTGCTTTTGGTGGGTTGGAGTTTTACTGATACTTGCTTGTTGATACAAATGTCTACTTGGTTGTCGCTTTTGGTGGCTTGTTGGCAGTTTGTTGGGTCTCCTTTGATTTGTCATATACAAAGGTTGGGTGTGGATGATATTGTACTCCTGAACTTATTTTTTTTTATAGTTTGGATGTGGTTGATACTATAATCTTGGATTTTTGGTGGCTTGGTTGATTCAACTGATATCACATTTTGTTAGTCATTCTAATTTCTTTTTAAATTGTTGAACTAGAATTTGATTATTATTTTGACTTGTAGGCCTCGTGGTTATTTCATTTTGTTCTCAGTTATTAATTTATACAAACATGGACACATAAATGATTAAATATATTTCTCTTCTTCTCTCAGGAACTACATGGAAAATGAAGGTGCTGTGAATATGGGAGGGATGTGCTCCGGCCGGATTTGCTACATATTTTGGTTTTATTTGTATAATTTTTAGTTTTGGATGTTTAAGATGTATGGAAACTACATACTTTGGTTGGATATGTTTTTGGTTGGACAAGTGTTAGATGTTTGTGGTTGGACGTGTTGAATGTATTGAAAGTTTGTGGTGTATAAACAATATATAGTTTATCAATATAAAAAATTAGGTTTTGTAGTTATTTGATGTATGTATATCTTGTGGATTATTGATATGATGTCTGTGTTCGATTTATAATATATAATTATAAATAAAAATTTTGCTATAAAAATTTAGCTTCTTTTCACGGTTATAAAACGTCAACAATTAACTGAATCCTGCTGCAAGAGGGCTTTTCTTGACGGCTAATAGCCGTCATCTAGGCCGGAGTCAAGAAAAGTTTTCACCTATATTGACGGTTTCAAAAAACTACTATCTTGACGGCTAAAAACAGTCAAGAAAACTACTTAATATGATGGCCAAAAACCGTCAAGAAAAGCCCTGCCAGCGACCGTCAAGAAAAGGGGAGGGCATTTCTTGACTCCGGCCTACTTGACGGATCCACAACCATCAAGATACCCCTTTCTTGACGAGGAAAAGCCATCAAGTAAATCTTTTTTTCTTGTAGTGGTAGGACTAGGAGATCGTATACATACCAGCTACGTATCGAGAGGACTACAGCCCAGCTCGAATACGTATAAGCTGTCTGGTTATTCTAAACTATATCTCAATCCACTAAATAATGATAACAAGACGAATCAAGTGCACTAAGACTGATCAAACCGTAATACACTGATTCTAGATTAGATAAATGTATTAGAGTGGATCCCCAATAACACATTTATCATGAACAAGCTAGAAGAATTAGAAGCTTGTAAATGACTAGGCTAATAACAACAAGTATCAAATACTGGACAAAATATAAATAAGGAAGAGAATAATACTAACAACTAGATATACCTGAAGTCTTGGAGTAGCAACCATCATCCGTCGATGTACCATACCTTCATTTAATACTTAGAAAGATCACCAGGTCCTCAGGAGACTAGCAAGACACAAAATATACATGCCTACTGTACAGTAAATAACATGCAAGAAAAATAGGAATAACAAGTAGAGAAAAGGATAACACATAAAGAAACTCTACGGATGGTGACATGTCATGAAAATATAATATTAATCATGGCTATAGGTGCATGTGATAAAACCGCAGCCCGATGATGCACTAACAGTCCTCACTACAACAAATAGGGCATACAATAGCAGTTTATCTATAGTGTTCATGCCCCCTGCTATAGAATGTCATCATCAATAGCGTTCATTCTGCAGTGCTATTAAAAGAGTGTATAATAGCAGTTTATCTATAGCATTCGACCCTACATGCTATTATAATATTATCATCCATAGCGTTCATTGTGAATTACTATTAAAAGTTCATACAATAGCAGTTTATCTATAGCGTTTATGCCTTCCTGCTATTTTGCTGTTAACAGAACTTTATATAGCGTGTTATGAACGTTGTTAAAGGTATAGTTTTTTCTGGACGCTGCTTATGTTGCTATGTCCGTTTGTCAAAATAAGGTATCCAGTTCGATTAGGAGCATCATCGTATTCTATATAATTTACATGATTAAAAAAAAGACTATAGCATATTTTGGATGCTATATAAGTTACAACGTCGTAATGGGATTAAAACGTTACCGTAAAAAAAATTCATGCCAAGGAGTCTGCAGAATACTCTTCAAATCAAACTAATCTTTCAGAAATTTTATATAAAATTCCTCTACCCTGGTAAACCGACACTACCAAAATAAGCCATATCCGCGACGAAATTAGCGACGCCAACTTAAAACGTCGCTAATATTTCCGAAATTAGCGACGCCAAAAATAAGCGTCACAATACGTCGCTGATAGCGAACAACAGCGATATATTGCTACTACCTTTAGTGTAATAAAAACCAACGTCGGTGATTTATCGGAAAACGTCGCCAGTTTTATTGGTTCAGCGACGTTTAGCGTCGCATAGCTTATGGCGTCGCCGAATATTAAAGGAAAGTCGACGCTTTGCGACGTATTTACATACGTTGCTAACTTGCTGCTAATAGGGTTTCCTCGGTTCGATTTTTCATTTCTCCCTCTCACCAATTTTTTTTTCCCGTCCCTCTTCCCCCGACCTCGACGACAGCCCGACCCCCTTCCCTCCGGCGCCGCTCATCCTTCTCCTCCACCGCGAGCCCCTTCTCCTCCCTCCGGCGAGCCCCTTCTCCTCCTCCTCCTCCACCGTGAGCCCCTTCTCCTCCTCCACCGCAAGATCCTCCTCCTCCACCACCGCGAGATCCTTCTCCTCCTCCTCCTCCACCGCGAGCCACTTCTCCTCCTCCACCGCGAGATCCTCCTCCTCCACCACCGAACTTGTCCTCCTCCTCCTCCTCCTCCTCCACCACCGCGAGGAGATTAAAGGTAAACCCTAACCCTAATTGAGGTGTTTTTCGTGTCCAAAATGGACACGGAGACACATTACGACCATGTGTTCACTGATACAGTGTGTTCGTGAGGTTTTGGACACTTTGTGTCCATTTGTTGGACACGTGGCCACCCTCAAGCATGCATATATATGTATTTTACCTCTGTACACTTAATCCCCTACTTACACTTGTGTATTTTCGTATTAATTTGGATTTGCATATTGGGTTTGGGTTTCGATATAGTGTTTGATACATTGTTTCACCTTGCAACATTCCTACACTTAGAGACATTTAGTACACAACTAATTATTTTATCCTAGTTCGCAAGTGTACTTTTGGGTAATCTAGGTATATTAGTTTACCAATATCCCCAATGGCCGGAGATTTTAAGTATATGAACCAATTAGTCAACATCTATTTGTTGAAGTATGGTACTCCATTCTTCGTAAGTTCTAGCTATATATATCTCAAGATCCAATACTCAAAAATCCCAAGAAGAAGAAGAAGAAAAGAATAAAATGACATCGCTCAACACCCTATGACAACTCCATGAATAAAGTAGACGATCCTCCATACAAGTCTTCCTTCATCTATTGTCTTAAAGTGTGAGTTCTACAGTATGGTTCTCTTTGTAGAATTGTGTCTTATTTTAGACAACAAGGGTTTCCTATTTTTACAGGTAACATGGCAACATGTGTAAGGGAACATATAGGTGTGTATTTGTGTTTGAAAGGGAGTGTCACAAGAGTAAGGCGTGAGCATGTGTTAGTATTTTGAGCTGTGAGAGTGTTTGTTCTATTGAGGTCAGTACCAACTGGAAAGTTAGGTTAAAAGAACCTGGGAACTATGGTGTGGTTGTATACATCATGTATATGTATGTGTGTGTCTAGTGGGAGAAAGGGGGAGGGTTAACTAGTACCAGGTATTTGGAGAGGAGGGAGAGTTTAGACTAGTATATGTAGACTAATATCCTAAAACTTGACTTATACAACTTAGAAATGGCTAGTTTGACCAAGTTGGACTAGTTTAGCTTAGAGTTGACTCGGTTGGACTGTACATAATATATAGACTAATATCCTAAAACTTGACTTATACAACTCAGCCTATATGAAATATTGTAGACACGGGTGATATACCGTCGCGATAATCTCTGACCACCGCACGCATAAACACGCAAAACAAAAGTTAGCAATGCGAAAAGAAGATGACCGATAATCTCTGACCATTTAACGTAAAATGTCATGTGTACATGTACTGCGGAAAGTGTAGACCGCATGAACTGATAAACGAGAATTTGGGGATCAAAGTTGTAACAAGTAAAGTTGTGTTTTGGATATGTTCTATTCTTGTTAAGCTCTTTGTGCACAAAACAAGATATAACAAATGCAGAACATCTCTCAAGTTTACGACTCCTGTATGCTCTATACTTGAGTTACGAACTCGTTATTTGTTCTGTATTCTCTATTTATAGCTTGCTTTGTGAACAAAGAGCTTGCAAGAGTTCTTTTTCCAAAGCACAACTTGACTTGTTCCAGCTTTGAGACCCTCATTTTCGTGCGTCATCAGTTCATGTCGGTCTTCACTTTCCCCAGTAACTTCCTCCAATTAACTCTATCCCTCGGTTGAGCTACTATTTCAAAGCTTTGACACTTGCATATCATTCACTACCTTGATGTATCTATCTTACAGAATTATGGAGCTGAATTACTATCTGCGGAATCGTACTTGGATGTACAACCGTCATCCTGATGACATATGCGGTGTACGGGATGAATTCATAGAGGGTGTATACCAGTTCCTGCAGTTTGCCAAGGCGTTCCCTCAGTACATGGACGGTACCAAAATTAAGTGTCCGTGTGTGAGATGTCGCAACTTGAAATATCATCCAGAAGTAGATGTCATGTATCATTTATACTCGAAGGGTTTCACGTCGAATTACTATCAGTGGAGCAAGAACGGAGAACTTGTGTATTTAGCATCGAAGTACGAGCCTTATGTGGATGTCCACAACAACGCTCCTTACGACGATGGGTTGGTGAACATAGTTTTTGATGCGGCCGGGCCTAGTTTCGATCCGGATGATCATGATGCACCTGAGGAGGCACCGAACCCCGATGCTGCATAGTTCATGGAGTTGCTGGAGAATGCAAGGACTCCATTATATCCTGGTTGTGAGGATCATTCACCGTTGGAGGTGGTTACAAGATTGTTGAGCATCAAGTCCGATTTTAACATGTCGCATGATTGCTACAACCGTCTTATGGAGTTGCTTATAGAAATATTGCCTGAGGGTGTGAAGTTGCCTAAAGACTTCTACCGGTCTAAGAGATGGTTAGATCGCTCTGGATGGAATACGAAAAAATCGATGCCTGTCGCAATGGGTGCATGTTGTACTACAAAGACGACAAGGATGAAGATGCCTGCAGATTTTGTAGTGTCGATCGCTACAAGGCATGTGGTAGAGGAAAGTCTGTCGGTGCCAGGAAGCCTACCTCTTCGATGCACTACTTGCCGTTGACGCCGCGGTTGCAGCGGTTGTTTATGGTGAAGGAAACTGCAGAAAACATGAGTTGGCATAAGCGGGAACATACCGAAGGAGTGTTGGATCACCCATCTGATGGAGAAGCATTGAAGCACTTTGATCGAGAGTATCCAGATTTTGCTTCTGATCCGCGTAATGTCAGATTGGGTCTCTGCTCCGACGGTTTTACCCCATTCGGACTTTCGAGATCCCAGTATTCATGTTGGCCTGTGATCGTCATCCCGTACAATCTACCGCCTTGGATGTGCATGAAGACTCCGTAGATGTTTCTCACCGTTATTATCCCAGGTCTGAACAATCTGAAAAGGAACATCGATGTGTATTTACAGCCGTTGATTGATGAGTTGAATCAGCTATGGGAAGTAGGTTCCAACACGTACAATGTATCTAGAAAACAAAATTTCCAGATGCGGGCAGCACTTATGTGGACCATCAACGACTTTCCGGCCTATTGAATGTTATCTGGATGGAGCACGCATGGTCGTCTTTCATGTCCATATTGCATGGACAGCACTAAGGCTTTCCGTTTGAAACACGGAGGCTAAGGGCTGCTCAGTTGTATGTATTACTCAATTGCGACGAGGATGAAGTGGAGAAGCTAGAGGGGTAAGTAACTCAGGATGATGAGTTTACGTCATCTCAATGTAATAGTATAAGCTAATATTATTGTTCTAATCGGCGGTTACTTTGTTATTTTCCAGTACATATAATGATGAGTTGAGGCTGGTTAGACCCTACCTAACAGACGAAACATTAGAACAAAAAATGAGACGTCATTTTCCTTCTTGGTTGAGAGAATATGTAAGTAGCTCGGTAATTACTGGCCTCTTCTAATGCAACTGCGCAATAAATAACTTATTATCGCTTCTTTGATATTCAGGTCGATCGTCTAATTTCACCCGAGATTGAATTAATTAGAACTCTTGCCAAGGGACCAATTACTTTTGTTACAATATGGCCAAGTTACTGTGTCAATGGCTTTCGGTTCAAGTCGACAAATGCTCCGATCAGAGACAGCTTCCTGGATCTTGATTCCACGAAAAACAGTTGTTTGTGTATCAAGTCTTCGAACTACAAAGACGTCGATCCAGGAAATAATTTTTTTGGCATCTTGCGAGAGATTGTGGAGTAGTCAAATAATAATGGCAGAGAACCTGCAAAGATCGTGTTGTTCAAGTGTGAATGGTTCGATCCGATTGAAAATCAAGGTTAGAAAATTGACAAGTATGGTCTTGTGGATATAAACTACAAGCGTAGATATCAAGGCTACGAACCGTTTGTCCTAGCAACTCAGGCTCAGCTCGTGTACTTCACAGCTTATCCGAGACGAGGAGCAACGAAGTCTGACTGGTGGGCAGTATACAAGACTAAAGCTAGAGATACTTTTGATGTTGACGAAAAAGCTTACCAGGAGGACGAGCTACCTCTTGTAACCAATATTATCGATGTGGACTCCACGGAAGTTACGTATTACACGACACATAATGTAGAAGATGTTGAATTATCCGAAGAGGAAGACGAAGCCGACGAAGGCGAAGATGAAAGTGAAGACGGGGAGGAAGAGGAGGATGAGGTCGAGGAAGACGAACAAGATGATTATTCTGAAGATGATTGAGAGAGATATACTTATCTGAACTTAGATGTTTCTTCTAGAATATATTATCTGGACTTAGATGTTTATTGTAGAATGTATCATCATATGTTGTCTTGGTTATTATCTTGTCTTTGTTGTACTTTTATATTTTTAGTCTCTATTATTTGTTGTACTTTCATATTTCTAGTCTCTATTATTTGTTGTACTTTCATATTTGTAGTCTCTATTATTTGTTGTACTTTCATATTTCTAGTGTCTATTATTTGTTGTATTATCATATGCTGTTATCAGGTATGGCAGGTCGTCGCGGAGCGTTCCGAGGGGGACGACGAGGTCATCATCCTCCGGTACTTCCTACAGGCTCTGGATCCTCGTCGCCGATTACTCCTCCATATCGGACAGTATGTGGGCTTGCTGGGACGACGTCACGTGGCATATCTCCTAGGACGAGTAGTTCCAGGCCTGTTGAGAGTGCTCGCCCGTCTAGCGTTCTTGGTGCTGATACGACGATGGAGATGGATGAGCAGATGCGGAGGCTGTGAGGACGGCCGAGGCGACGGCCGACGAGCATCATGCAGATGATGCGTACGCACCTCCGGAGGAGAGGAGGACGGAGATCTGGGCCGACGGTACAAAGTAGGTATTTTGGTTTATAATTTTTTTTCTTTCTGTTTTTATCATAATTTAATTTTTTCATGAATATAATATGTTTGTATAGATATCGTCCCCCAGAGGTACAGAGACGTCTAGGCCACATGCTGAGGCATAAATATGGTGGTGCTTGGATTAACTACTCTGATGCTCCGAACGAGAGGAAGGCCTTCTGGTTTGCGCGCTTCAAGGTTAAAATATATTTGCTTTTAACATGAATCATATAATTTTTGCATATTATATATAACTGACAAATATTTGGTTTGTGCTCTTCTAGGATATGTTTTTTTATCCACCGTACCGGGCCGAGCTTATCGAGGGGATATTTCCTGCCGTCGCTGCCAAGCTGATCCGCGACGCTATCAATGATCAGAAGGATCGTGGTCGTTGTCACGACCCGTACCCGCTTTTCGGACGCAAGTCCGTGAGCAAGCCCAGCTACGTATCGAACGGACTCCAGCCCGACTCGAATACGTAAACGCTGTCAAGGCTATGGTATACTGCCAAATCATGGCAAACAAATCTATATCTCAATCGACAATAAGAATATAAAACATGAATGAACACTATGGGTCGTGGTCTGCAGCCCACTAGCATAAATGCCCGATAAGACTCTAAAGAAATTAACAAGAGTCTAAAACTGAATCAAGAAACAGGATAACTCATGATAAGGTATGAAAGCACGAGCAGATAATAAGTACAATAACGGTACCTGAATCCCGCAAGAACCGCAAATCCTCCGCCATCCAGAACTACTAGCTAACTCCATGCAATCACTAAACCTGAGGAGATCATCAGGTCCTCAAAGGATATAGCAAGATACATAATATACATGCCTATCTAACAGTTTTAACATGCGGGAGAAAATAAATAAGAAGAAACAGGAACACGACAATGACTACGAACACGAACACAAACTCGAACACACGAACACCAGAACAACTACGTATAAATGAACTGCCGGATGAACGATAATCACGAGATCAATGGAAGAACCAAACCCTCATCCCGAGTGTAGACTCACGGGTTTGAACTAGACACTAACCCTCGTCCCGAGTGTGGACTCTCTGGTTAGTACTAACCCTCGTCCCGAGTGTGGACTCTCTGGTTAGTTCACGGCAAGGCACCCTCGTCCCGAGTGTGGACTCTCTGGTGCAAATACTACATCCTCGTCCCGTGTGTGGACTCTCTGATGTAAACACCCTCGTCCCGAGCGTGGACTCTCTGGTGCAAATAATCGACATCCTAATCCCTAGCGTGGACTCACGGATGTAAACAGATCAAGGAAAACACCCTCGTCCCGAGTGTGGACTCTCTGGTGCCAAGGAAACAATGTCAAGGATTTAGCAGTTCACTTACACGTACTCGTTCTATGACACGACTCAAGCAAGGTACTGACGAGAACTCCAAATGTGAAACACAAGGCCAAAACATGAACATGGCTATAAACAATAAAAACAACTCCACAGAAAATAACACGAAAAGCACATGTCCATAAACAATCAAATGACTGAAAAACAAAAAAAAATGCATGTAAGTAAAACTGTAGAGGAATGCAAGGTATACTTGCTTGTTGTCCCGAGCTGCGGATACGGTGTCAAGCGCTGAGTCAAAAGTCCAATGAACCTGTTTAGAAACTAATAGCATCAATATGCAATTAAAGCAAGTCTACTTAATTGTTTGTTAGGTTTTTCGGTCATTCTACCTCCACTTGTATCCTAACTAGATAGGTAGGACATCTGATTCTACTAGGAATGGTCAAATACACAAAGGGTTGATACTTATATATCAGTAAGGGACGAACTTCTAGATAGGTCTCGCATTTAGACTATTTAGGAAGGATCAAATAAAGGTATGGGCAGAATACTAGTATACGGAACTGGGCAAAGGGAAGAAGAGGACTGGACGGAACTTTAATGAAGGTGGCTCACATTCTATACCCTGCTGTATTAGGTCCATATATGGTACTAGCATTGCCCACTCTTGAATCTTCCTTGTTGTGGTATACATTGTTATTTGTTTTGCCTCCTTCCAAGAGGAAAGAAAATTATACATAGAAGTGGGAGTTTATGGCAAGGCAGCATATTTGTTTCTAAACTGATCCCTATAACATGGGTGTCCTCCTCCAAAATAAATATTCTAAAATATCTATCTACCCTCTATTTAATACCTTCCTCTATCAACGCTGGACACTAGTTTCTCATCTTATTCACCCATTACCCGTACATATCTATTTTACTATCTATCTTCTAGGATACCTTATGGTATGTGTGCTGCTATAACTTACTTACCCACTTATCTCAAACTTGAGTACATTGGCCTTCTCAAATATTTCATGGGCACCTCTGTTACATATGTATCTAGTGTTCCTTTAGGTATAAGCTAGTGATAGTGTTTCATGACCATTAATACCAGGTGTCACCTATATCTATTTCACCCTTGATCTTAGGGTACCTTATCTAGGGACTAATATACCTCTGCCATAGTCCTTTCTTGCCTGACAACTTCGGTTTTGATTTACTTCTTACAGGTTCCAATAGCCTAAACTAGGGTCAGTCATCTGAGCACAGCCATTACTTGGCATCGACCCTGTTTTGAATGTTAACAGTCAGTCTGACTACACTACAGGCTCAGGGACTATGCCTATATTACTCAGAATAGTACATATGAACAGGTAAACTCTAATGTGATACCCAATAACCCTATCCATATCGAGTGGTTGTATCACTTTGGTACCACACCATCAGGTAAGCTAAAGGGCTAAGGAACCAAACCAGACTGTGCTCACCCTTAGCTGCAGCATATAACTGCAACATCGCACAGTTCCGAAAGGGACTGGAAATTAAATCCCACCACTAGTACATGCAATGTGGGCAATATGCAATGATTTTATTAATCAGTTAAGGACTGATTTGGGACGGCTATATAGGCATGCTTCTCATAACTTTGGGACTGAAATCTTGGTTTCAATACAACCTGATACTTTATTAGTGTCCTCACAGGAACCGATATGAGTCGCTTACCCCCACCTCTTCTCGGATACATACCTTGAAGGAGTGGGATTTAACCGCTAGGACCCCTCATACTTATTTTTAGGTATCACTTTCAATCCTATTTCTACTGTTGATCCGATACTTCTTGCCACTAGACCAATATACGATTTATTGCCCATGGAGTGGTGTCTGATTTCCTTTGGACCTATACTGTGTACTAAGACTCAATTGTTGATACTCTAAGTTTCCGGCTTCCTCTGTACAGTAAGCGTGTATCCTTTATGGATACTCAATTATATATAGCTTCACCTCAAAGGGTGAAACATGCTACTCTTCTCAGGTTCCTTGCTCTGTTTAGGTACTGCTAATAGTCCCAAACTTTATACTTATTCCCAAGGTGTTCCTCTACAATCATGCTCCCTAAATTTATCATATGAAACCTGAATACCATGTAATTTGGCATGTAATCATGCATATATGTAGGGATGAACCACAACAGTGAAGGAGGACAGGCAATGCTGATTTTAATAGTACAATTTACTTAACTTCCCTAGTTCCCCTTTATTCATACTCGACTACAAATGTTCTCCATCACTCTATGGTTCATATGTACCCATATGTTACAACTGGGCAAGCTCTCTGGTTACAGTGGGGCACATTGGTATGACATAACATATGTAAGTAATCCCTTCACACAAATCATACTACCTATTGACATACGTTTCTTGCACCTCCCTAATTTATTTTGCTGCTACTGCCCTCATATAGCACTTCACAATCTGTCTTTAAACTCTGAGTCCAAACCGAGACCAGTATTCGAAAGTGGTACCATGTATGTATACCCCAAGGTTAAATGATATTTGTTCCAGGACTCTGCAAAACTGCTCATCTTTTCCATGCTTATATGATAAGAGAACTCGAAACTTTTCTTAGAATGAAAACTCATTTCCCAATGGGTGAAGAATGTAGATACATAGACTGAATCTATGGATTGATGAGGGGATGACAGTCACTTCTTTGCGACATAGTTAGCCAAGTACTCTAGAAAACATAGGCTGATATGAAAGCTCTGTACCATATACAGGCGTGTAGAAGAAGTAAGGAAAATAATAATGGCATTGCAGAATTCACTTACAGACCAAACCGAGCTTGGGTTTACAATTCTCAGAAGTCATTTAACTTAAGGAACGATCATCTTTATCAACTAAGACTGAGTATCAAATATTTGAAATCGAAACATGCATCTAAATCCTAGGCACATAACAGCTATCTATACTATTCATGTACCCAGTTAAAGACACAAAATAACATAATCTCATCTAATAATCCAACTACATACTAGTTGATGACATGTTGTTCCATAATCTGATCGTAGTGATCGTAAGGTACATTTACCTATACACGCACAGGTTCGGTTGGACCCCAAGTCCCCTGAAACTCCACCCCCGAAGCCTGTTTACCCATACTAACAACTCATCTAGGAGTACTCTCAGGGATTTTCACAACTAATTATGCTGCCATTAGCACAGGTCGAAACTTTATGAGGAATCAATAATTGTAGGGGTAAGGGATTACCTGCTCGGAGAATTCGAAAGCTTCTACTGTTAACTCCTCCTCGAGACGCAGCCTTCTCGAACTCGAGCGCAAGGAAGATTTAGGGTTTTCAGAGAGGGGAGGAGCGGCTGCCTCCTTATGTATATATATGACTCATTTGGATTTGATCATATGAGAACGTAGATAGGGGGAAAAGATTTGAATCCACCTTGGATTGGGCTCAAACGTGGGAAAATCTCTTTAATCCGATCTGTTCGTTTGAACAGAGATATGATGTAGTCGGTTGAAATTGAAAATTGGGTTTTTGCACAAAACCCCTTCAAGAATTTCTATTTGCAAAAACCCACTATCTCTTTTCATTGTTTATTTCTATTCCTTACCAAGAAGGAAATAGTTTAGAGGCTATTATTCAATAAAAGAAAATAAAATAGTTTGGTATTATAAAAAAAATTATTTTGGCCAAGGGCTCACAATCGTGCCGGAAAGCCGATCCAAGGTTGGATCACCCCTGATCAGTGGAATGCGATGAAGGCTCGATTCGACGAGCCAAGGTACAAGGAGAAGTCGGAGAAGGCCAAGGCGGCTAGGCAACATGCCTCGAAGTGGTGCGCTGGGTCGATTCCGATGACGGAATATTTTCGTCGTCTGGTATGTCTTCCTCTTTTAGAAATATTATTTTAATACAAAACCGATAAATTATTACTAAGATAATATATTTAATTACAGGTAAGGAAGGTCGGTAACGCCGACATGGTGACCGTCTTCCTGGCCACCCATCGTCGCGGCGGTGACCTTATTGACGAGAGGGCCGAGCAGACTTATGTAAGTATTACAATACGTTATCTTAATTTAATACTTTGTGTCAATTTTAATATAACTTAGTAAATATGATGCAAATAAATGTTCATGTAGTAAGTAATAATAAGTACATTAATTAGAAATTAGAAATAATAAGTACATTAATTAGAAATTAGTAATAATAAGTACATTAATTAGAAATTAGAAGTTAGTAATAATAAGTACTTTCTAGGCCGAGTATCAGAGGCTGCGGGAACGGGCGGCTGCTAGTGCACCTGATGCAGGAGAGGCCGGTACTTCCTCGCAGCCCACTCAAGCTCCGTCTACGGACGAACTGTGGATAGTCGTCGCTGGTGGACTCCGTAGGGGTACGTACTACGGTACGGGATCCTATGGCGCCCTAGTTGTGATCCAGTCCTTTAGGACATCTCTTGCTAGTGTGCATGGTCCACAGTCGTCCCAGGAGTCTGCCCGAGTCCACCACATGATGGAGTCTCTCCGTGAAGACCTCCTACGACGGATCGAGGAGCAGTCTCAGCACCCTACGGACGATCCTGCGCTGCTAGCACGATTGGATGCGCTCGACCGCGACATTATGGATCTCAGGGAGACGACTGAGAGGACAGAGCGCACCGTTGGAGGGTTAGAGCGCACGGTGACGGACCTGCAGACAGGACAGGTGACCATGGCCGAGAGGATGAGATTGGCGCAGGAGTCGATGGTCCAGAGCAGTGATAGAATGTTATCTATCATGGATTCATACCACCAGCAACTTACAGCGTTGGAACGTGTTGGTCCTCCGGGTGCGCCTTCATCGTCGTCGACTCCGCCGCCTCCACCGCCTTCTTCTTCGACACCGACTCCACCGACGTCACTGTCTGCTCCATCGGTATCGATTTCACTTGAGGAGTATGAGTTGTTCTTATCCCTTCGTCGCGGCGGTGCCCCTCCTGCACCAGATTCCTAGTAGTCCTAGTTAGGACTGTTTGTTTGTGTTTGTTTCATTCTTTGTTTGTGACTTGGATATTTTTTGGTTGTGTAGATTTGGATGTTTGGATCCTATTCTATTTGTTGGTTTGTGTAGACATTGGTTATTTGGTTGTAGACTTTGTTATTTGGTGTAGACTTGGTCATTTGGATACTTGTTGTTGTGTGATTGTTGTAGACTTGGTTATTTGGATATTTGGTGTAGTCTTGGTTATTTGGATACTTGTTGTTGTGTGATTGTTGTAGACTTGGTTATAGGGACTGAAACCTGTGTACAGCGAGAAATGGACATTCTGAGAAATGGACATTCTGTGATTGTGTAACCTATATTGGTTATGGTTATTTTTTTGTAAACTGCAGGAAGAAATGGACATTCTGTATTTTATTTTTTTGCAGATTTAGCGACGTTTACCGACGTTTAGCGACGTCCACCGATGTAAGTTTGCGTCGATAAACGTCTATAAATCTGCAATATTTTCCAGATTACCGACGTTTACCGATGTCGTTATACGTCGGAGGACGTCGGTAAACGTCGGTGCACGTCGATAATCATCCCGAGAATTCCCAGATTTTACCGACGTGTAGCGACTTTGAACACGTCACTAAACCACTGACGACACGACGGTAATCGTCGGTAACGTTACCGACGCGTAGCGACGTTCTACATGTCGCTAATACAACAACGACACGACGGTAGACGTCGGTAATATACCGACGTATATATACGTCGGTACACGTCGGTACTTGCGACGTTTGGCGACGTTTTGCAGATCAGCGATTTACATTTTCGCGACCAGCCCAAAACGTCGGTAATTTCGTCGCTAAATATTTTTAGCGACGAAAATTGTCATTTTAGCGACGTCTTTAGGCGTCGCTAAAACGACTTATTCTGGTAGTGCGAATAAGAAAATTTAGTAATATATATACGAAATATATCTTTGTATATTTAGTAACTATATATTGACAAAAAAATTATAAATAAATTGAAATATTGGTTAAACCAAATAAACTGAAAATCGAACAGATTTATTCCGTTCGGTTTGGTTCGATACGGGATATTTCGGTTGGTTTCAATTTTTGTTATTCGATTTTCGGTCGAATTTTGTATTTGGTAATTCGGTTCGGTTAACCGAGCTAATCGAATGCTCACAATTGAACTATCTACTATTCCAATCATGGAAGAAGCAACACATTTTTTTTTTGATATTAAAAAAAATAAGTTATAGCATGTTGTGACTACTATAGGAGCGATCCAGTTTTGCTGTATAATTTAAAGCGTTCTCGATAGCGACGTTCCCGTCCGTTAGATATTCAAAAATTAAATCGCTACCGTCCACAACAAAATGCTATATTTTATGTTTGAAGAAACCTTAATGTATTCTCCCCAATCCTTCAACTCCCCAAAACCTGCCAAACAGCGCAGTCCTCCTTCACGAAAACCCTTCACGAAAATCCTTCCTCCACGAAAACCCTCCACGAAAATTTCCAAACTTTCCCCCTCCTTCTCTCTGTCACAAAACCGCTTTTCCTCAGGAAACCCTAAAGGTAACGCTCCCCTCACAAAATCCTTCATCTTTTTCTCTCTGTCTCTCTCTCTCTCCCCTCATGAAAATCCTAAAGACCGATTGACCGACCGACCCACTCATCGTCTGACCGACCGACAACTGACCGACCGACGACTCACCGACCGACTCATCTTCTTCTCTCGATTTTTTTTTCGTTTTGTTTCAGGAACCCTAATTCTATGGCGTATGATTATCATCCTTGAAAATATATTATACATGAATGAAAAACGAAATAAATTTCTCTTATAGAAATTCTTTTTCTATGTACAATTCAGAAACCCTAACGTATTTTTGTTGTGTTTGATGTTCTTGGTTTGTTTCAGGAACCCTAAATTTGTGAAGTGTTGAAGAAGAAGAAAGTGCCACGAAATTTTTATCTCTCTGTAAGTCATTCCTTTTCCGTTTATAATTTGTTTTTATTTTTGGTTTGTTTCAGGAAGTGACAATTGTTGTTGTTTACTAATGCATGTACAAAGTCTAAATTATTTGATTTAAAATTCTTTAAGGCCTCGTACAAATTATTTTTGGTGTTATCAAACTCTATATAAGCAAGTTGTGGGTGTCAACAAGATGAATAAAGATTGGGTTCATCTTCACCAGTATTAAAATCCTTTTCACTATACTAATGTGTTCACTTAATTAAATCCATCTGTATGTCTTATTTATGTTATAATTCTTTTGTATTTTTTGGTGCTCCTCTGACAAGTTAGATTAAGAAGGAAGAAAAATTTAGACAAAATTTTAGGGTAGAAAAGTGTGTACTTTATGAAAATAGAGAAATAAAAATAGACCTCAATGGATAACTTTGGGCTGCTTGTTTGTTTATCAAGTTAACGGTTAAGATTAGATGACTTAAACATGATCCAATGGATGTGAAAGAGAGGATCGATGCTTGGGGGAAGCAAAAGTGAGGGAAATGTTGATCCATGCTCTCTCTATCTCTAATATATATATATATATATATATATATATATATATATAGAGGATGAGGGAGGTGAGGTGCCACCCTATGGAGGGTGTCTACTTGTCACCCCCCACATGCTATCATCATGCACCCATGTGCTTGATGATAGCATGGGGGGGTGACAAGTAGACACCCTCCCGTGAGGTGGCACCCTACCTCCCTTATTCTATATATATATATATATATATATATATATATATATATATATATATATATATATATATATATATATATGAAAATTCTACAATGCATCCCGTGGAAAAAGTTGTATCGATACATCCCAAATTTGAACCATTGGATGTTGATCCAATAGTTCGGATTGAGATCAAAAGTCAAAATCAGCATTAATGCTGATTCAGATTAATAGAGTAGGGAACATCATTTAATGCTGATTTTGACTTTTGACCTCAATCCAAACCATTGGATCAACATCCAATGGTTCAGATTTTGGATGTATCGATACAGATTTTTTCATGGGATGTATTGTAGAAGGACCCATATATATACTTGAGGGTGTCTATATATATATATATATATATATATATATATATATATATATATATATAGAGAGAGAGAGAGAGAGAGAGAGAATCCATATCCTCTCATTCGTTCTTAGTCTAACTTGTCAGAGGAGCACCGAAAAATTATTCCATTCCCCTATAGAAAGAAGGAACCCATTGACCCAATCTAAAAATCAATTTCCTACCTGAGTTTGTAGTGGGCATGAATTGCCACAAGTTATAAAGAATATTTAACACCAAACATACCAAAGTCAGGCCGAGAACACGGTTACATGGCTCTTTATTGTTGACTATGAGAAGACACAGAAGCGAAAGGAAAGATAAATAGATCTTTGCCTCTTACTAAGGTATGCCTAGCGTCTTGACACTCCGAACCAACTCCCCAACCAAACAAGGACAGAAGTTGGCCTGTCATGTCAGAATGTTCAGCTTACCTCAATAGTTGGCAAAGTAGGATACAACCCACAATCAAATCAGTTTAAGCGGCCAGGCAATTAATACGGCTTACTACTAGTGAGCTCCAAGTTACCCTGGAATCATGTATTAGGGAATTTCTCAGTTCTTACTATAGACAAAAAAGGCTGGTCGATCCAATAATCAGTTGCACCATGCGGGGAAACGAGTCCCAGCGGGACACTCGTCGATCGGAAAAAAATAAACCGGATACCACTCCCTGCCCGTGTGCTAGATATGCAGTATCCGTGGGAACCAGCCGGCGTGTCGGGACACTATTTGTCCCAAGGACGGCCGTCATATAAGAACTCGGAAATCCATTCCCTCCATGCAGTAATTATTTTATTTAGCTTAGTTGGCCCTATGTTAATTGAAATCTCATGTCGTGGATCATGAGTATTTCGCATGAGTACTCTTGTACGATATGCGTAACTCTACAACGATGCCAGTGCGATTAGGTTGTAGGTCCTGTATAGCGTAATGCAACAATCAAACCTATCCACGGGATAATCATGCCTTGACAGTAGGATACACGTGCTGCTTTTGTAATACGAAATTAATTATCGGTGCCATAGCACCTACTCAAATTCATGTACATAATTATAAGTTGGAGATCAGCACGGTTACATTATCAATGATCGGGATCAGCCAGTCATTCTCAATGGTTCATACATGAACATGTCCCATTCAGTACAATAAGGCGACTAGCCAGTCTCTCAGTTCCAGACGTAGGAACGCATGATCAATATTAAGTCAGGATAACAATCATTGTCAATTCGTGGTAAGGCATGGTAGTCAAAAGTTCTATATCAAGAATAAGAGAAACTTGCATAAAATAGTTGGTAACATATTCTTGAAGCCAAGGAAAAGATCTACAACTTTCATGTTGGAAGCTAGGAGAAATTCGGGCCAGAAAACAGTCAAAAAGGGCATCAAACAATCAAAATCAGCCAAAATCAGCCTCATGCGGCTCAAAAATGCTCATGCGGCTCAAAAATGCCCATGCGGCTTAAAAATCCTTATACGGCTCAAAAATGCTCATGCAGCCAGAAATGGTCATGCGGCCAGAAATTCTTATGCGGCTCAAAAATACTCATGCGGCCAAAAATGGTCATGCGGCCAGAAATGCTTATGCGGCTCAAAAATACATATGCGGCCAGAAATGGTCATGCGGCCAGAAATGCTTATGCGGCTCAAAAATACTCATGCGGCCAGAAATGGTCATGCGGCCAGAAAAGCTTATGCGGCCCAAAAATACTCATGCGGCCAGAAATGGTCATGCGGCCAGAAAAGCTTATACGGCCAGGAATCCTTATGCGGCCAGGTACTATTCATCGTCCCTGCCAAAATCAGGACAGATGAACATAGAAGTTTGACCAAAATTATTTTGGCCATAACTTCCTCAAATCAAGTCGAAATCTAACTTTTCAAAAGCCAAAATTGGGTAGAATTGAATTCTCTACAACATAGAACAATCAAAATATGGAAATGATGAAGTTTGATAGATCAAAACCCAAGAAAACCAAAAAGGGAAAAAAACTTAGATCTACACAAAGCTAACCATGGAAAACAAAAACTACAAGACCTAAACATATAGAGAAAGAAAAGACAAACACAATAGACTAAAAATAAATGGGGATGCATGAAATCCTCCATGATGTGCAAGATGTACTTGCCTCTCACAAGTGAGTTAGGGTTTGGTGGAGGAGTAAATGTGAATGAATGAAGAGAGAGAATGAAAGAAGAAGTTTTATACCAAGGTCAAGTAGATCTCCACCATTCATTCTCTCCACCAAATACAAGCCATCCATTCCTTTCCATGTTGAACCAAACCAAACCAAGTTGGTTTACCATGAACCGAAATGAACCAAGTGCCAAGAAAAAGCAGAAAATAAAATACAAAAAAATAATTAGCATGAAATTAAAAGAATTAAATACAAAATAAATGTATGACAGATACTAAATAAATTCGAGCAAGCAGTATACGTATAAAAATACGCATTCCGGGAACGGGGAGTGACATCTCTACCCAACTTAGATAAATTCCGTCCTCGGAATTTCAAATCCAAGCAGGTTAGAAATATCAGGGCCAGGCACAAGCAATACAGCAAGCAATCAATCACCCTATGATACCCATCAACCACTAATATGCAACTATACTATCAATCCATGAAACCAAGCTACTAATCATACGAGGATATGCATGTGGAATCAAGACAATCAAGGCATATGGAAATAAAATATACCTTGTGAGTCAAACAAGTGCGGGTACCGCGATCGGATATCATCCTCCCGCTCCCATGTTGACTCTCCTAAGGAGTGATGGCCCTAAGCAACACAAACAAGGTTAATTGTTCGGTTCTTGAGTATCTTCTCCCTTCGGTCCAAAATGGAAATAGGCTGCTCCTCATAAGACAGGTTGGTACCCACAACCAGCTCAGAATGATCGAGGATATGACTTGGGTACGATACGTACCTACGTAACTGAGATACGTGAAATACATCATGCACCTCTCGTAACGAAGGCGGAAGGGACAAACGATAAGCAACATCGCCTACCCTATCAAGGATAACGAATGGGCCCACGTACCGCGGACTCAACTTCCCGCGAACACCAAATCTAATGACTCCTCGGGTAGGTGAAATCCGCAAAAACACGTGGACCCCAACAGAAAATTCCAATGGCCTGCGATGCTGGTCTGCCCAATGACGATGTCGATCCTGTGCAACTCGAAGTCGCTCTCTAATTTCCTTAACAACTTTAACTGTCTGAACAATCATCTCTGGCCCCAACATTTTCCTTTCCCCAATATCATCCCATGCCAACGGCGATCTACACTTCTTACCGTACAGTGCCTCGAACGGAGCCATTTGAATGCTGGCCTGGTAACTATTATTATATAAAAATTCTATTAAGTGCAGGTGACTCTCCCATGATCCTCCAAAATCTAAAGTGCAGGCTCGTAACATATCTTCTAAGGTCTGAATGGTTCTTTCTGATTGTCCGTCCAGTCTGCGGGTGGTAAGCCGTACTGAATCTTAACTTGGTACCTAGGCTCTGATGTAAACTCTTCCAGAAATGTGACGTAAAACGGATATCTCTATCTGACACAATACTTATAGGAACTCCATGTTGCCTGACGATCTGCTGCATGTACATCTCTGCTAGCTTTTCTGTAGTCTACCCTACTCTGAAGGGGAGAAAATGTGCTACCTTTGTAAGTCGATCCACTATAACCCAGATGGCATCCTTACCACTAGGTGACCTCGGTAATCCAGTCACAAAGTCCATTGTGATGTGCTCCCACTTCCATTCCGGGATAGGAAGTGGCTGTAATAATCCTGCTGGCCTCTGCTGCTCTGCCTTCACTTGCTGACATACCAAGCAACGGGAGACGAATCTAGCTATCTCCCACTTCATTCCATTCTACCAGAAATGTTGTTTAATATCCCTGTACATTTTGGTACCTCCCGGATGAATAGAATACTGAGAACTATGGGCCTCTGCCATAACCTCCTGTCTGATATCTCCACTAGGCACACATAGGCGCGATCCATACCTAAGTGTTCCATCCTCATGAATTCTCATCTCCTTCCGGAGTCCTGACTCACATTCTGCTCTGAGCTTCTGAATCTTTGGGTCCTGTGTCTGAGCTGCCTTGATCCTGTCTACCAAGTCAGATTGAACTTGTAGACTAGCCAAGATCCCTACATCTCCAGGAAGTATAACCTCAATGCCCATCTCTCGAAGATCCTCTAAAATTTGCTTCTGTGATGTCAACATGAATGTACTTCCCCTTCTACTGAGGGCATCCGCTACTACTATTAGCCTTGTCTGGGTGATACTGAAGCTCTATTTCGTAATCCTTGATCAATTCCAACCATCTCCTCTGTCTCATATTCAGCTCCTTCTGAGTAAAAATATACTTTAAGCTCTTGTGGTCGGTGAATATATCTACTCGATCGCCGTACAGGTAATGCCTTCAAAGCTTCAAGGAAAATACTACGGCCGCCAACTCCAAATCATGAGTCGGATAATTCTTCTCGTGGTCCCGAAGTTGTCTAGATGCATACGCTATCACCTTCCCATGTTGCATGAGGACACATCCAAGTCCCTTACCTGACGCATCACAATATACAGTAAAACCTCCGGGTCCAACGGGCAATGTAAGTATAGGTGCCGAGATCAATTTCTGCTTCAAACTCTCAAAGGATGCCTGGCACTCTGTTGACCAGACAAATGGCACATCCTTGCGTGTCAAACGGGTCATGGGTGCTGAAATTCTTGCAAAATCTGACACGAACCTTCGGTAATATCCTGCCAATCCCAAGAAACTTCGTACATCTGCTACTGTCTTAGGTACTGGCCAACCTTCCACGGCCTCCACTTTCTTAGGATCCACTGATACTCCGGCCCCTGATATGATATGCCCCAGGAATGAAATTCGATCCGACCAAAACTCACATTTACTGAGCTTGGCGTACAACTGGTTTTCTCTCAAAACCTGCAATACCTTCCTAAGGTGACCTTCATGCTCTTCTTCGCTGGCTGAGTAAACGAGAATGTCGTCGAGGAATACAACGACAAATTGATCCAAGTATGGCTTAAAAATACGGTTCATCAAATCCATAAATATTGCTGGAGCATTGGTCAATCCAAACGGTATAACTAAAAATTCGTAATGCCCGTACTTCGACCTGAATGCTGTCTTGGGAATATCCTCCTCCCGAACTCTAACTTGATGATATCCTGACCGAAGATCTATCTTGGAAAATACTCTGGCTCTGCTTAACTGATCAAACAAGTCGTCGATCCTCGGTAGTGGATACTTGTTCTTTACTGTTGCCGCATTGAGTTTCCTATAGTCAATGCACAATCGGGATGACCCATCCTTCTTCCCTACAAGTACCACTGGTGCTCCCCATGGTGATTCACTGTCCCGAATGAACTTCTTCGCCTTCAATTCTTCTATATGCTGGTACACCTTGGCCTGTTCTGAATCTGGCATTCTGTAAACTCGATCCGACACCGGTTCGGTCCCTGGCACCAATTCTATAGTGAACTCGACATCTCTCTTCGGTGGTAAACCTGGTAGTTCTTCCGGAAATACATCAAGAAACTCTCCCACTACCCTCGGGACTTGAACTCCTTCCAATGCTGCTACGACTCCGCCTGCCAACTATTCTGTTCCCGGCCTGACCAAAGCGAACTGTCCCATGCCTGGAATATCAAAAGATACGCTCCCTCTATGGCAATCTATTGTAGCATGACTGTCTTTCAGCCAGTCCATGCCCAAGATAACATCAAAATTTCTCATAGGAAATTCTATCAACCTAGCGGGTAAGGAACGCCCGCACACTACGACTCTACATGCTGGAATAATCCTACTAACTCCTACAAGCCCATTACCAGTGAGTATATTCAACCTCTCTGACAATGCCTCAAATTCCAATCCTAGTCGTGTTGCAAATTGTGTAGATACAAATGAATGTGATGCTCCTGAATCAAACAATGCTACTGCGGGAAGATGAGAAGACGAGAACGTTACCTGCCACAATGTTCCCCGATGCCAATGCCTCCTCCAAGGACAGATTGAACGCCTGCCCTTGGCCTCCATGCTGATTTCCCTGCAGCGGCCCTGCCCGGTGTTGCTGCTGGCCCTTGCCTCGATGATGCTGGGGTGGTCTCTGGTGTTGCTGCTGTATCGGCGGTTCCTACTGCTGAAACATCTGAGCTTGTGTCAATAACGGACGTTGAGCCAATAGTTTTACTGCTACCGCTGGCCCTCGATACTGGCCTGCCCCTGGTGCTGGCAGGGCAGGAAATGGTTGCACTGGCCCTCCTGGCCTCGAACTCACGGGACAAGTGGAAACCCGGTGATCGGGACTCCCACATACCAAGCATAACCCATTAAATGCCCGGCATATATTCTTAGTGTGCCCTGTCTTCCCACAATAAGTGCAACCTGCGGGTGGCTGCTGATTCTTCCTCTGCTGCTGTTGCTGTCTGGCTGGTGGTGCTGGCCCTTGCACCGCCACATCATGAATACGGACGCCAGGGGACGGTGCTGTCGATCGGGGTGCTGCTCCCTCTCCTCCTTCCATCTGGTTGTGAGACCTCTTCTGCCCCCCAGCCCTAGTCGCCATCCTCTGGATAGTGATCTCATGCCTTCGGGCCGCCGTCAGTACCTCATCAAAAGTCTGGTAGTTATGCCCCTCTACCAGTTGTAAGAGTTCAAGATGAAACCCTTGTTGAAACCTCATGGCCCTCTGGCTCTCCGCGGCTACCATATCTGGGGCAAACCTACTCAATCTGCAGAACTCTGCTGCATAAGCATCCACGGTCTTCCCAGCCTGCTTGAGGTTGATGAACTTCTGCTGTAGCTCGAATTGAGCTACCACTCCATAGTACTTGGTCTTGAATCTGGTAGAAAAATCGTCCCATGCAATAGGACGCCTGGCACCTACTTCCTCTGATTCTCACCAATCACGGGCGAGATCCTGGAGTAACAACTTTACTTGGTCCACTTGCTCCTCCGCTGGAACTTTGGTTGCCTTCAAAATGGCCTCAATATCCTTGAGCCACGCATCTGCTGTGATAGTATCTTCTGTACCTTCGAAACGTTGGGGGTTGTACTTGCAGAATCGGGTCGACGCTCCTGAATCAGTCCTCACTCCTCTTTCTAATGCCGTCTGCAAGCCTTGATTAAGTAACACATTCTGCTCTTGTTGCTGGATATGCATCTGTTGCTGGACCAACATCTGATGTTGCTGCGTGGCCATCATCCCTCTGATGATCTCTAGGAGGGCTGGTGTATCTACTGCCCCCGGGGTGGGCGGAATCATCGGTGAGATCGGAACCTCCGGATATTGCGGCCCAACGGCTGGCTCTACTATCATCTCTGCTTGGACGTGCTCTTGGGGAAGCACTGGCCCTTGCTGCTGACCAACATGGTCCTGCTGCTCTGGTCGTTGCTGCTCTGACGCGGACGAGGAGCCCCTAATACAAGGGACAAGAGAACAATCAAACGACCGGACATGAAAGATCAACGAAGTCAAGGGATACCGGGGTGTCAAGATGGGATCGAGAGCAACGAATCATGAGATCAAAGGGAGATCATGTGTGATTGAGACGTCCTATGAAATAAAAGCACCCCACAAGTCTGAAAGCAGACCTGCATGGGCCACCACTAAAACCTTGTCACGTCCCAGACCCGAAATACCGGGGGACGGGGACGGACTTGGCCAGCTACGTATTACGGGTAGAAGAAATACCGAATAATACGATCAATGCTGTAAACTAGACAAGGGGGTGCATACTACATACAAGTCTCGCTAGGGTCACATGACATCTATTGTCTCAATCAATGAATCAAGTAGCAGTAAGTAAAGAGCATATATGATAAAGCAGTAAGGCATCCCAAACGCTCGGTCAAAATGTTCTTGAGATCTGGCTTTATAAAACATAGCCAGATGATATGATAAGGTATACACAATCGCTATCAGCTGCAGTCTGAATTAATTATAATTATGTAAAAGCAAGTGCTAGACAGTCCGACTAACAGGTCGGTGCCAAAGCGGCAAAAGTAAAGTAAAGAACATGACGAATAGGGAGTCAAGGAACCCACTCGTGGCCTCCTGCGGTCATCCTTCTAGTATTGACCATCTTGAGGGTAGAAGTAAGCTGAGTCCTCGGGAGCTGGCTCTAGATCTGGCCATGCAAAACCAGAGAGGTTAGACCTCCAATAGCAAGCATCACAAAGGAAGCACGACATGAAGAATTAAAACCAGTAATAAGGGTTAAGGATATAAATAAGATAAATAGATCTTTGTCTCTTACTAAGGTACGCCTAGCGTCTTGACACTCCGAACCAACTTCCAACCAAACAAGGACAGAAGTTGGCCCGTCATGTCAGGACGTTCAGCTTACCTCAATAGTTGGCAAAGTAGGATACAACCCACAATCAAATCAGTTTAAGCGGCCAGACAATTAATACGGCTTACTACTAGTGAGCTCCAAGTTACCCTGGAATCATGTATTAGGGAATTTCTCAGTTCTTACTATAGACAAACAAGGCTGGTCGATCCAATAATCAGTTGCGCTATGCGGGAAAACGAGTTCCAGCGGGACGCTCGTCGATCAGAAAAAATAAACCGGATACCACTCCCTGCCCGTGTGGTAGATATGCAGTATCCGTGGGAACCAGCCGGCGTGTCGAGACACTATTTGTCCCAAGGACGGCCGTCATGTAAGAACTCGGAAATCCATTCTCTCCATGCAGTAATTATTTTATTTAGCTTAGTTGGCCCTATGTTAATTGAAATCTCATGTCGTGGATCATGAGTATTTCGCATGAGTACTCTTGTACGATATGCGTAACTCTACAACGATGCCAGTACGGTTAGGTTGTTGGTCCTGCATAGCGTAATGCAATAATCAAACCTATCCACGGAATAATCATGTCTTGACAGTAGGATACACGTGCTGCTTTTGTAATACGAAATTAATTATCGGTGCCATAGCACCTACTCAAATTCATGTACATAATTATAAGTTGGAGATCAGCACGGTTACATTGTCAATGATCGGGATCAGCCAGTCATTCTCAATGGTTCATACATGAACGTGTCCCATTCAGTACAATAAGACGACTAGCCAGTCTCTCAGTTCCAGACATAGGAACGCATGATCAATATTAAGTCAGGATAACAATCATTGTCAATTCGTGGCAAGGCATGGTAGTCAAAAGTTCTATATCAAGAATAAGAGAAACTTGCATAAAATAGTTGGTAACATATTCTTGAAGCCAAGGAAAAGATCTACAACTTTCATGTTGGAAGCTAGGAGAAATTCGGGCCAGAAAACAGTCAAAAAGAGCATCAAACAATCAAAATCAGCCAAAATCAGCCTCATGCGGCTCAAAAATGCTCATGCGGCTCAAAAATGCCCATGCGGCTCAAAAATCCTTATGCGGCTCAAAAATGCTCATGCGGGCAGAAATGGTCATGCGGCCAGAAATCCTTATGCGGCTCAAAAATACTCATGCGGCCAGAAATGGTCATGCGGCCAGAAATGCTTATGCGGCTCAAAAATACTCATGCGGCCAGAAATGGTCATGCGGCCAGAAACGCTTATGCGGCCCAAAAATACTCATGCGGCCAGAAATGGTCATGGGGCCAGAAAAGCTTATGCGGCCAGGTACTATTCATCGTCCCTGCCAAAATCAGGATAGATGAACATAGAAGTTTGACCAAAATTGTTTTGGCCATAACTTCCTCAAATCAAGTCGAAATCTAACTTTTCAAAAGCCAAAATTGGGTAGAATTGAATTCTCTACAACATAGAACAATCAAAACATAGAAATGATGAAGTTTGATAGATCAAAACCCAAGAAAACCAAAAAGGAGAAAAACTTAGATCTACACAAAGCTAACCATGGAAAACAAAAACTACAAGACCTAAACATATAGAGAAAGAAAAGACAAACACAATAGACTAAAAATAAATGGGAATGCATGAAATCCTCCATGATGTGCAAGATGTACTTGCCTCTCACAAGTGGGTTAGGGTTTGGTGGAGGAGTAAATGTGAATGAATGAAGATAGAGAATGAAAGAAGAAGTTTTATATCAAGGTCAAGTAGATCTCCACCATTCATTCTCTCCACCAAATCCAAGCCATCCATTCCTTTCCATGTTGAACCAAACCAAACCAAGTTGGTTTACCATGAACCGAAATGAACCAAGTGCCAAGAAAAAGCAGAAAATAAAATACAAAAAAATAATTAGCATGAAATTAAAAGAATTAAATACAAAATAAATGCATGACAGATACTAAATAAATTCGAGCAAGCAGTATACGTATAAAAATACGCATTCCGGGAACGGGGAGTGACAATTGTTCTTTGAAATGTAGTTTTCGATTAGAACAAGAACCAAACCACCCCCCCCCCCCCCCCCCCCCCCCCCCCCAAACTAAAAATTTCTTTGATGTTGTGTCAGTTTTTGAGTAATTTTCTTTGGTAAAATGTAAGTGGACAGGTAGTAAGTAGGGATGGTAGTGTGGATTTGATGAGCATCTACCAGCATGGGAAATACATTTCCCCTTCCATCCCATAAAGGTACTGGCATCAATGAGCTTAGAGTGGGTGGAGGCATGGTTTTTAGGCAGATGAAGATGGTAGCCCAGATATTTGTCTACAGAGGTCATAGGTCTGACATGAGAATGTCTATTAGAATTTGATGCATGTAAGCATCTAATTTGCTAGTAAAAAAGATGGAACTCTTTTCGTAGTTCACTTGTTGGCCAACCAAGATTCAAATGTTGAAAGAATAGACTTGATTTGAAGAATGTTTTGAATAGTACTCAGCCCAAACGTATTCAAATCATCTGTGAAGAATAGATGAGAGTAATGTGCAAAGGTTCTGTTCATTTTGAATATTCCCTTATAAAGACCATTCCTTTCCATGATACAAATGTGCTTGGAAAGGACTTCTCCACACATGATAAAAAAGATAGGGAGAAATACATCCTTGCCTAATACCTCGGCTAGGGAAAAAAGTGGGAGAGGGCGAACCACTGATCAATATAGCAAATGATACTATTTTGATGCATTTCATCAAGAGATCATGTGTTTTGCCAACTAAACGAAAGCCACGAAGAGCCTGACTAATAACGTCCCAACTGAGCCTATCATTGGCTTTGGACATTTCAATCTTTAGCACAAATGCACTCTTGTGGGGACTAAAATGTTTGATAGAGTGGAAGATTTCCTGAGCTATAATGAAGTTGTCACAGATTTGCCTACCAGGGACGAAAGCATTTTGGAATGGGTTTATGAGTTTGTGAAGTAGGGGACGAAGTCTGTTGGCTATAATTTTTGAGATCATCTTATAGATGACATTAAGAGTGAGATAGGTCGGAAATCCTTAGGACATATTGCTGTTGAATTTTTGGAATAAGAGCAATATAAGTGTGATTCAGGGAAGGAGGCGTTATGTATCGAAGAAACTCTGGATGATCGAAAATACCTAATGGTCAATTGTATCCCAGCATTTCTGATAGAATAAAATAGGTAAGACATATGGACCTAGGGTTTTACAAGGGCTCATCTCCTTGATAGTTTCCTGAATTTCGTCCATGGATGGGCAGATGCATAAGGAACCACTCTCATTCTCTTCAATCTCGTTCAACTCTTCTGTGATGCTACTACAACAATCTTTGTACCGACACAGAGACCAAAATGGATATGGCATGATCAGTCAGTATCCTTGTACTACAACAATCTCGTTCAACATTTTTGGTAGAATAAAATGTTGTATCCGTGTCGTATCCTTGTATCATGTCAGGCATGTATTGGATATGGCATGATCACTCCAAAATACACTACGACACACCAAAATGGAGTCAAATCCTTGTTCATGGGTCAGAAAGTACGGTGCTGTTGTGTTGTATTCGTGTTCCTGCAACATAGTTGTACTATTGATAGAATCAATTTGGTAGCACATTTATCATCATTACATGGTGCGAGATTCTCCAATATATTGTTGATGTTGTACTATGTCTTATGTACCGACACAGAGACTAAATTTCCAGCAGCAGTTTATGATGAATTATGGATATTGAAATGTTTAGATATGTTCCGACTTTGACCGCCTTGGCTATGAAGTATATAGTGCTTGATATAGTGCACTGGATTTGAACATTTTTATATTGTTATGATTAATAATGCAGCAGTCGCTAATCTCAATTGCTGACTTTGAATAACCAGTCCAACTACGGCTAAATTCTTCCATGATAATGTAACATAAAGTCCTTGAGAGTACTTTGCTCTACAACAATCTCTTTTGCTACAACATCTCTTCACTACTACAGGTTTTTCTTTTTTCTTTTCCAACAAATGCTTGATTCATCTCATAAGAAAAGGATTCGTAAATATGACCACAATCTATAAATATTTTGGAAAAATTGAAGAGTGAGAGTTTGTATAATGCAATGTCAAAATTCTAAATCGATCCCTTTATATTATTTTCTTCTCCGTCTTTGACGTCTATTTTCTACCGTTCTTCGTCTTGCGAGGAACTAATATAAAAATCTTCCTCGATTATCATCTGTAACAGGAATACGAACAAAACAAATGTGGAGTCGACACGCAATCAAATTCAAGCAGATATCAAAACAGATGCAGCTAGAACAACACAGGACATGTCCTGGTCCTCTACGAAGTGCACTAAGTTCTGTCTAAAGCCTCATGTTCAAGCGCATCATGAGCGGATACATGATGATGTCCGGCACCAGGTGAGCCAGGGAACACTCGAGGAAATGCAGGAAGTACGGCACACACTGCGCCTCGTACCCGATCCACCGCATGGCGGCCCGTGCGTACGCGTCCGGAGTCGCCACGGCGAAGTAATTCTGACGAATGGAAGGCGTCTCTGCTACCATCTTTGTGTCCACGTACATGGGTATCTAATACAAAAAAACACAGTGTAGTACATAAGACATGGCACAAGCGTCCCTTGGGCTCAAAATATGACGCAAATACAATAATGAAAATTACTAAGGGCACCAACAAAAATGATTGGGACAACCACATTTTAGCGGACATCACTCTTAGGTTGTAAAAATGGTATGAGACAACACACAATTTACAATTGGTTAGAAGATAACACACACACCTACACGTTTTTATGGTTGGACACACACCTATTTGATTTATGGTTGAAGGACTTGAATTCTGTCGATATTGTTTGATGCCTGTGGTATTTTCCACTGAGCTACAAGAGCAATACTATTTCATACACTGACTTAAGAGTATTAATGATACCCTAATCTTAGATATGAAAGGTGGGATGCACAGCTCACCTGACACTGCACATCAATGCCTTTGTTTTTATATTCCACAGAGAGGCTTTTGGAGAACTGATCGATATACCTGAAACATACAAAATTATAAATATTTAACCGTCAATCATCAGCCATCTCTCTTTCTTAACTTCTGATGTAGTAGCATAGACTTTATTCTTGGCCAACCCAACTTAAAATGAGAAAATAACAAGAAGCCGAGAAACATGAATTAATTAGTACATCTCATTATTTCTTTTCTTTTGTTTTTTTTTTCAAGATAACACGAAGTCATTAATGATTGTTTCTCTATCCTAAAATCGAAAACAAACATATCAACTTTGATTGTATGGAAAATCGAAAACCAAAGTCAAAAATTCAGCATCAAGTCGGTTCAAAATCCAATTATGTTAGATGGTTCGATTGTCTGACAAGTCCAGTAGACTGAATTGACTGAATTTTTGGAAAAAGAATAGTAAATTAGTATTAAATCAACCCAAATAAAATAAAAACTACTGATTTACAGGTTGACCGATTCTACTGGCCGATCTGATTTTTGAAACACAGTCCGTACTATAATTGGAACTCATAGTCATATCCACTCTTTTACCTACCTTATCACTGCTATCACTAGATCATCGGCCTTTGGGTGATAACATATTATTTGGTGGTGGATTATTTAATTCAACTTTTTTTTTTTTTTAAATTTAGCTTTGTTAATCATGATGTCCTATGTGACATTAACACAGGACAGATACTTTGGGTCTTGTTGGATTGATTAATTATTTAATGCATTCATTTATGCTTAGATTGAATGGATCATATCACCATAAAGCTTGCCTGTCCGAATCGAATTAAATATTAAAACGTGAAAACGTGGGGTGATCTTAGAGTTGGAGATGAGTTCATGACCAAGTGGGTTGCGGAGTACCATGTTTGTGTCCTATTCTTAATTTGTTAGTTCAATCAAACCCTTTTGGAATTATCTTAAGATTCTTTAGTAGAATTTTTCGAGTCCATTAATTGTCTATTAAATAAATATCTACACTTACTATATATATATATATATATATATATATATATATATATATATATTTGATCACTCGTTCCGATTTGAAGGCCCTCCACTTTCGCACTCGGGAAAGTATCAAGCCATTTGTTGTTGCATAGCGCCCTGTCCAATTGGCAAGCTATTTTATTAGTTGAGGAATTATTACTCCACGACCAGAGATGTCCAGTGCGCTCCATGCAAACTACCCCAGAGCTCAGCAGGCAGTCTTGAAATTCTGCTAGTATGGGTGCAGGAACTTGTCTACCACCCAGTTTTTCGTTTTGTGCCATCATTGCATTGAAATCGCCGCATATAACCAGAGGCAAAGTGTCTGCTATTTCCTCCGAGATTTTGACAATATCCTTCCACAATTGCCATCTTCGCCCTCTGTCATTGTGTCTGTATACTGCACCCAGAGCGATTTGCAAACCACCTTTGTTTGTTAGAATTGAAACAATCAATTGTTCTGATAGGAACTTTACCGGACCATCCCAGTCTCTCGTATCCCACATGAGCCAGATACGCACCATGCCACACGTCTAGACTGTGAATACTAGCCCATTGTGGAGGAGTTCTGTCTCATATTCTGTCTGCCTTTTTAATTTTACTCTCTAGGATCGCTACTACCGAACATTTCTGTCTTCGCACCACATTCATTACTTCTCTCCATCTCCCACACGAGTTAACCCCTCTTACATTCCATGTTACGATAGACATGGATTAACAATGATATATATATATATATATATATATATATATATATATATATATACACACTAGTCTACATATGTATTTTGCACGTATTTCAATTAGAGTATGGTAAGGTCATATGTCGTCTTTTACATGTGACTATTCATGTGTGTGCGCTTTCTTTTACAATACTAAGGGATTCAAAGTAAAAATTTTGTTCTTTTTTTTTAAAATTTTATATTGAGAATAATAACATTTGAAAAATAGTAAGTAAATTTTTTTTATTACCATTAAAACATGACGAGTTGTATGGAAAGAGGAGATTTCATAACATGCAAACTTATTTGCTTTGATTCTTAAACCTGAATGACATGCATGTTGACATAATAGCATAATGTTTATAAAATATTCAAGGGTATTTTAGGAATTCAAAAGTTTCGTCACAAAGTTTTCATATATATATATATATATATATATATATATATATATATATATATATATATATATATATATTCAAGCACATCGAGTCGTGGTGTACTGGTAACACCACCCTGCACCGGGGGTGAGGGCAGGGTTCGAGCCATCCCTCCCACGGAGGTGGCTGGGTGGCGGTGGCCACGGCCTCCGGGCCAAGGTCGGGTGGAGTCGTCCACCGGCTTTGGTTTAAAAAAAGATATATATATATATATATATATATATATATTCAACCCTAATCACAAATAATAGCAGTATAATTTTAGTATTTGGTGTGAAAAATTATGGTAAGTTTTTGAATAATAAATTTAAGGCAGGAAGGGGGTGATGTGTACCGTAGGTGATGACCCACGTTAACTAGGGGCCAGCATTATTCAATTTTGACAGAGAACCGAACCGAATAAAATATGCAAAAATTGGTTTGATTTCGGTTTTGAAACTACTAAAAAATTACTCGGTTTTGATTTTTTTTATTTCTATTCAAAACCGAAGACTGGATAAAACTTATACAATTAATATATATTCTCAAATTTATACATATTTTATAATTAAAATGTGTATTTTTTTTCGTATATTTTGGAAACAACAATTCTATGTATGTATTTTAAAGTCAAATTTTGATAATTTAACAACTAATCAAACTTTAAGCCCAACTTTAAAATACAACAAACTTATTTATAAAAATTACAAAATTTTAATATAATTTAACTATATGTCCGGCCCATTAGAAATAAAGATAGCCAAAATCGAACAAACCGAATCGATTATCGGTTCGGTTTGATTTCGGTTGTGGCTAATTTCAGTTTGGTTTCGGTTTTGAATTTTTAGAGTTTATCCAGTTTTCACTATTTTGATTCGATGGAAACCAAATATTGTTCACATAGTATGACTATGACTTTAAGTTGCAGTCTGTTTGGTTCAAGTTTTGGAGGCTTGAAAATGAGTTTTAGATTTCTTATCCATATTTGGTAATCCTATTGTAGGAAATATGGAGGATTTAGTTTTCCATAGTCGTGTAAAAGTAAAAAAAAATTCTCTTTGATTTTTTTTTTTGTTATTACTCTCAAAAACACAAGCTGAATTTAAGCAACATATCATCATAAAAATTAATACAAAAATATTTGTAGAAAATTAAACAAATTAAGATTTTAATTTAAAAAAATTAAAATTTTGTGACTGCATATTCTGACCTAACCAAATATGAATATAAGAATGTTGAATTCATAAAAAAAGTAATAGAAAGTAGAGTTTAGAAATTCAGAAATACCAACCTTCGTCCAAATTCCAAACACTACCAGCCTGACAAAAGAGAGAGACCCCCGTGCACAACCCAATAATATCTATAATATAAGAGCATCCACAGTGGGACTAGTTTCAAGTGCTATATTGGTCTTTAGCCAAATTTTGTAGCACTTGATGGCACCAATGGACTCTTGTCCACACTTGAAAAATGGTAGAAAGCTAAGAGACTCTCCAAATTTGGAGAGTCCACTAGTTGAGCTATATTACTTGTGGGCCCACCATATTTATTTTTCTTCTTCATTCTTTTTTTGGAGCATTGCCACTTGTCAATTATGAAAGAAAAATAATGAGGAAAACAAATGGAGTGTTGCCACTTGTCAATTTGGAGTGTTTATTTAGGCTATACCATTGTGTACCAACATGAAGGGAATACTCCAAAATTAATTATTGGAGTATGGTTTGAAGTGATTTGGAGTGTTGCCACTGTGGATGCTCTAAAGCACAGTGGATTTTTGGTCCGACCCATGTGCTTTGGTTCAACGATGATGAAAGGACTAAATTGTCCCTCTCTCCATAAGAGATGAGGAGGTCCCATGTTGGGTGCGGAGCAACGGCACCCCCGCCTCCAGCTCCTCTTGCACCGCCCTCCCTCCGCCACCTCCGCTCCATCCTCGTCCACGCCGTCGTCGCCGGCCTCTTCCGCAACCCCTTCGTCGCAAACAGCCTCCTCCACCGCGCCGCCGACGCCGACCCTTCCTTCGCCGCCTCCCTCTTCTCCGTCATGACCAACCCCAACCCCTTCTCCTTCAACACCGCCATCGCCATCTCCGCCGACCCACTCTCCATCTACTCCCAAATGCTCCGCCGCTGCGTCCCTCCCGACTCCCACACCTTCTCTTCCTTGCTCAACACCACCACCGCCGCCGCCGCCACCAGGTCGCTCCACGCACACGCCCTCCTCCTCGGATTCCGGTCCGACCCCTTCGTGCAGGCCGTCCTGCTCACCGCCTACTCCCGACGCGGCTCCGCCGACCACGTCCTGCGGGTGTTCGACGGAATGCCGCACAGGGACGTCGTCTCCTGGACCGCCGCCGTCTCGGGCCTCGCCGCCCTCGGACGCCCCACGACGGCCCTGCGCGTCTTCGCCTCCATGAGGCCCAACGCCGCCCCGAACGCCGCCACCGTGGTCTTTACCGTGTCCGCCTCCGCTAGGTTCGGGTCCCTGGCGCTGGCCCGGTGCTTGCACGCCTACATCGAGAAGGCCGGGTTCGTGTCCGTGCCATTATGGCACGGGTTATCCACTAGTATACCAATAGGACAAACAGCACAGTGCAAAACTCATAGCTCTACTCATATCCGAGATCACAGAACAGCAGCTAATCACGTTGTGCATGTTTCGACATATTGTTTATTTTTGTACTCTGTATCATGAATCGTGTCGTGTCGTATCTAACGTGTAGTAGTAGAAAATGAGTAGCAGTAGTAGTAGTAGTATAAGTTATTAGCAAATTAAGTACTCACGCTTTGGTGCCGGCGTAGACGTCGAACAAGGGGTACGTAGGAACCCCAAGCTTGGACCCCGACCCTGAGCCGACGTTGACGACCGCGCCCCTCCTCCTCTCTAGCATCCCTTCCAGCACAACTTTCGTGACCTCCGTCGCGGCCTCGAGGTTCACCTTCACGATCTCCATCCACGTCTCCATCCCCTTCTCGTGGAAGAACTCCGGCCGAGGGGCCGCAACCCCCGCGCAGTTCACCAGCACCCCCACGTCCAGCCCTCCTATCTCCTCCTTCAGGGGGCCCATCCCTCCTCCACTCAACTCCCCCGACAGGTCGACCACCACGTTCTTGATAAGAATATTACCAATCCCGTGCTCTTCTGCGATGCCGGCGGAGACCGCCCTGAGCTTGTCGGGGCTGCGGCCTACGAGGACGAGGTTGAGGCCCTTCCGGGCGAGCTCGAAGGCGATGCACTTGCCGATGCCGTCGGTGCAGCCGGTGACGACTGCCCACGAGCCGTAGCACGACTCGAGGTCCTTGGGTCGGCGGAGGAAGTACGCGTAGAGGCAGTGGAGGAGGGACGCGGAGAACTTGGTAACGGCGAGGAGGCCGAGCAACGCGAAGAACGCGTGAGGGAGGGGGAGGGGGAGGGGGAGGGATGGGGACATTGTTGCTATCGCTCGCTACTCGGTCAATAGTGAGAGACACTTAAGTGAGTTAATCCTGTTTACACGTGGAGTGCATGCAGTAAAGATGGTTGAAAGAGGTGGTTGTTTTGGGTTTGAATAAATCCTAGTCTTTAGAGCATCTCCAACCCTATTGTCTTGCTAAGTGTTGTGAGTCTTAGGTAGCTCCTATGTGGCATGAGCCATAAGACAATGTCTTGTTTATGTGGCAAAATTATATCTCAAAAGACAATGAGATAGAAAAACTCTCTCCAATGCAAAAGTATTGAGGAGACAATAGAAAGTATTTTTTCCAACTTCCAAGGCAACTTTTAAGACAACTACTCATCTTCTTCCTTTTTTTTAATATTTTTTATTCATAATTGATGACATGGAAGAGAAGACATTGTCAAGTGCATTGTCTAGAACAAGACAATCAACTTCACAATGTCTTCTTTAATTTTTGCCACATAAGCTTCACAATTGACTTGACAATTGCATTGGAGAAGAACTTTTGAATAAAATTTTGTCTTTCCTATGTGGCAACAACTTTTTTCCAAAGTCACAATAGGGTTGGAGATGCTCTTAGGCTAGTTGTTATTTGATCTAGTCTTTTCATTTGTTATCAAGTGGCTAAAATAAGGCTAACGGTTGCTACTTTTAAGCTTTATGTTAAAGTTGTAAATGGCTATTTAAAGGCCAAGTTGTTTGTGAACAACACAATGTGAATCATCCATATCAAAAACAAATTACTCCACTTGTTACTGTTAGTGCCGGGGCACAATTTTCGATAGAAAACTGAGAAAATGAAACAATTGTAAAGACAAAGTTTCAACGCAACACTTCAAAACAGAGATCCTTGGAGGATTCTGGTAAACGAAGATCTTAAAAAGGATTTCGTTACAGCAACCGAATGACGTCACTACAAGAAATTGTACTTTTAGCAACATGTTTTAGCGACACATGGTCTTTTATGTCCCCAAAAGCTAATTTTTACATGTATTGGCGACATGAATTTTAGCATGTCGCGGAATCCATACAAATTTTTCTGGAGGGAAGCCAAATAGTAGCCCCGCCAAAAATCCTCTATCTATAGCGACATCCACACGTCGCAGAAGGACATTATTTCTTTGCCGACATGTACCTATGTCAGGAAATCATTTTTATTTTTTAATTAAATAATACCAAAAAAACATATCAAACAAAAACATAGAACTCAAAATACCCACAACTCAAAAAAACCCATAGCCCGAACAGTTTTAGGTTTCCTCTCCCGCAACCCCTCGCGCTCTCTCTCTCTCTCGCATGCACTTTCTCTCTCCTGCGGACTTCTCTCTCGTGCGCACAGTCGATCGAGAGGTTCCCTCCTCCATCTCCTTCGTGAACTTCGAACGAGAGGTTCCCTCCTACATTCACTGAGTTTCTTGACCTAATATTTTTAGTAGGTTAATTTTGTGAGGGTTGAGAATATTATTGGCTTTTATTATATGTATATGTCGGGACTTGATTGTCTCTGCTTCAAATTAGGGTTTGATTTTGTTAGGGTTTCTATCCGTCAAATGATTTTATTAGTGTTTGATTTGGGATAATATGTTAGTTGACTAATTAGGGTTTGGTTTTCTGCAGATCCTCTACGATATTATGATTTTTTTGGCATTATTTCTATAAAATTTATTTTCTACATTTATCATGGTAAGACACAACATTGTGTTTACTGCATTATTGGAGTTTTCGTGTTTGATTTGTGTCCTAAACCTTAGATTCGCTAAAGATACTATATTTTTGGAGTGTACGTGTGTATTCACTAAAGATTTTGGAGTGTACGTTTTCGATACTTAGTTAAGCAATTGAGAAAATGTATATAGTACATGTCGGCTACCACTCTCAGAAGTTCCTCTTCATTTTTGTCTATCGTTGTGCCACACGTGATGTCATACTCCTTGACAGTTTATACTAATCAAGCCGAGGTCATGACATTGGAGGAGGAAGGTGAGGTCATGTACATACAATGTTAATGACTAGAAATACTGCAACAAGATGGGGAAACCAACCATTAATTTCATTTGCAACTCAAATTGATAGCAAAAAATGAGTACAACTTATAAATAATGAGTACAACTTATAAATAATGAGCACACCTTTTTTTGTCATGTCACTATCTCATCACCTGCTTAATTTGGCATTTGAATTAGGTTTATGGATCTCAAGCATATTTCAGACTATCAGAGTTTTGAGTATCCACTGGAAACATGCAATTGGACTAGTGCTCTTATATTCTTGTGCTTGCTATTTCAAGATTCTATTATTTGGACAAATTATAAGAACACTTTATTTTTTACATCAACCAACATGTTTTTATTTAATGATTACCCTGTCTATTCTAACGAATGTTTTCGAGGTATAGGTAACACTAGCTAGTTGGTTTATAATTGATAAATCAAGACATACCTTACGTTTCAGTATTTTGGATTACTCTTGTAGCTATGAATCATTGAGATGCTTGTAGATGTGTGGATTAGGTTTTCTGCGCTGCTCAGTCAGGTTTAACTAGAGTTCCGAACATAAATACTTTACAACAGTACTTTGAGACGAGAAATTTTCTAGAATAACTTGTATTGACTTTTTTTTACTTGGGAATTACAAATTCTGTTGCGGATTTGTAGGATAATGACCGTGTTCTATTGACAGGTGAAGCCAGATTTGTATAAATCACAAGAACACCATAAATCACAAAAAATTCAACCTGTTAGTAGTTAATTTGATTAGAAATTTATACTTAGTGCTGAAGTTGCTTGAATGATCTTCCAGAAATTCTGATTTCTTCTCTGGCATTTTACCAATGGCCTGGCATGCTATTTTCACATATTAAACATCATCAAGAAAGTTCAAGAAAAATAGTGACAAGGAAGGAATGTTAACTTCTTTGGAGATGTTTTCTACTTTAAATCCTCAATATCCTAAAGAAGATCCTTTTAATAGTTGACTATAATTATGCTAATTTGTTCCTTCTTCTATCTAGGGACACAAACAATGGCTAGCGGAAGTCCAATTCCTTGGAGTCATTGAGCACCAAAATCTGGTAAAACTCGTTGGATATTGTGCTGAAGATGGCGAGAGGGGGATCCAGAGACTTCTAGTTTATGAATTCATGCGCAACAGGAGTCTGGAGGATCACTTATTCAACCGGGCGTATACTTGTCTCTCGTGGAACTTGAGACTACATATAGCCCTGGGCGCAGCTGAAGGTCTGGCGTATCTGCACGAAGGCTTGGAAGTTCAGGTAACTTCAACAATATATTTTTTTATAGTATATTAAAATTTCACCATATTCTATTTATGTGAAATCTTGTATTATTTCTGTCGCACTGGTTTGTTTACAAGTATAAATCATGTGCCAAATGTTGGCACGTTCATAACCATAGATACCTCATCTTGTCCCGGTGATATACCGAGACTTCAAGGCATCAAACGTTCTATTAGACGAGGATTTCAAACCGAAATTGTCGGATTTCGGGCTAGCGAGGGAGGGGCCAACTGCTGGCAACACTCATGTGTCCACAGCAGTAAGCGTACTTTTCAGTTTGCTCTTCCAAATTTCATAATCATGCTACATATAGCCCTGGGCGCAGCTGAAGGTCTGGCGTATCTGCACGAAGGCTTGGAAGTTCAGGTAACTTCAACAATATATTTTTTTATAGTATATTAAAATTTCACCATATTCTATTTATGTGAAATCTTGTATTATTTCTGTCGCACTGGTTTGTTTACAAGTATAAATCATGTGCCAAATGTTGGCACGTTCATAACCATAGATACCTCATCTTGTCCAGGTAATATACCGAGACTTCAAGGCATCAAACGTTCTATTAGACGAGGATTTCAAACCGAAATTGTCGGATTTCGGGCTAGCGAGGGAGGGGCCAACTGCTGGCAACACTCATGTGTCCACAGCAGTAAGCGTACTTTTCAGTTTGCTCTTCCAAATTTCATAATCATGCTAGGAGTACATTTTCTGAACAATTTGCTGAGCCAGTACAGCTGGCCCTTTTCCATTCATTTCTGATCATTTCTTTCATTTTCCATGCTACTTGTTCCCTTTGATCAACAAGCATCACTAAATCTTGTATAGCAGAAGTAAGAAACTTTAAACTTGTATCAGTGTAGCACTTATACCATCAATTGGAATAGACACTCGTTAACATTTACAAGGCGTATCAACACACACTAAAATTTACGAGGCGTTTGTACATACATTGCTCCACAATCTATGTCTTCAGAAAGTTGAAATTTATAAGGATAAGGTTATAGCAATGAAAAGCATTACTCTCGAAGGTTGGACCTTCGGTACGAAATGCTTTCGGAGTTGATTGAAGCCCATATTTGCTTGTAAGGTAACACATACCTTTCAACTCAAATCTCATGGGATGATCAGTTTACATTACTGACCAGGTGGTGGGAACTTACGGATACGCAGCCCCAGATTACATCGAGACCGGCCATCTCACTAATAAGAGCGACGTGTGGAGCTTCGGGGTCGTACTCTACGAACTCCTCGCAGGCAGGAGGTCCTTGGAGAGGAATCGCCCGACTGGCGAGCAGAAGCTACTGGAATGGGTGAAGCAGCACCCTGCAGATAGTGGGAGGTTCAACATGATTATGGACCCGCGGCTCCAGAACTTACTTGAAAATAATCCCGCCTTGTTTCAACACCTGAAGATAACATGACTGAGGGGTATAATAACCTTCAATTGCATGTGCCCACTCCTATGGAGTCACTAGCCAGTGGTGCAGGTAACTTAATCATATCCTTACTGTCATGTTTAATATGTTATAATCCAACTTTCAGTTTAGAACTGCAATCTAGAGGTTGTCATATAACTGTGGCTGAAAAGTTTTGAACTTGTTATATCTGGCACTTAAATGTTTGTCACTTTTTTGCTCTGTGACTGAAAAGCCACCAGTATGCCTATACCTGGCACAAGGAGCTGACAAGCCATCAGTGTGCCTGTGACTGGTGGATATTTTTTGAACTTGTTATATCTGGGTTTGTCACTTTTTTGCTCTGTGACTGGAAAGCCACCAGTATGCCTATACCTGGCACAAGGAGCTGATAACAAGCATGAAGCCCTTGTATGTTTTATGATTTCTCAGTGAGTTCAACCATAATCTGTACACTTTGCAATATAACCAGATGGTACTGCTTGATATTTGTTCAGAGTAACAGCTATGGTAAATTGCACCAATAACCCCTAAATCTCAGTTTCTGAAAATAATTAGTCCAGATCGTACTGCTTGATATTTGTTCAGAGTAACAGCTATGGTAAATTTCCAGAATTTTTGGATGGAGAAAGTTACATTATGAGTTAAAACGGATACAAGGGCAGAATCTAGTATGATTGGATGCAGAATTTTTGGATGGAGAAAGTTACACTATGAGTTACATTATGGTAAATTGCAGAATCCAGTATGATTCCTTGGAGTGAGGTACACCTTTGTAATAAACAACCTACTTGCATGAATGTGAAACTAAAGTTCCTATGTATTAGTTAACGTTTGGCAATTCTTTGATGTCGTGAAATTGGTTTACTGAGCAGATATGACTCCAAAGGCCACAAACCTATGTTGAGACTGCTCAAGTACACTTGGTTTTACAAATTTGACATTTAGCCTTCTATTTCTTTAGTCCAAGAGTATGTACTATGCATACCAGTATGACATGGTGTAGATATGACAACCATGTAATATGTGTGGTGCATTGGCTAGTCAATGTCGGATTTGTGTCAGATATAGACATGGCTCAAATTTTGTATGTTTCCTGTAGTGTGCTTTGGTTAAGTCAATGCCAGATTTGTAAATTTTAGTCTGATTTCAGTCTGATTTTTTCATGGATAGAAAAGCTCAATAGTCTGATTTCAGTCTGATTCAAGTCTGATTCCATTATTTTGTATGAAAGTAGTGGATAGAAAAGCTCAATAGTAAATTTCAGTTTGATTTTTTCTTATGCAACTTGATCTCTACCAACAATCCAAAAAATTAACTTGACAGGCTTCCAGAAGAAAAATACACGGGTAAGACACGTGGTAAAGCAGTAGAGAAAATGGTACAAAAAATCGGCAAGCTTCAAGTGCCAATTCCTACCACGGAAAGGGCTCCGGTCGGGGAAAATGCTACTCCCCTTGCAAACCAGATTGGTATCAAAATCCGAGGATTGAGAATATATGATTGATCGGGTTTGGACAACAAAAAAAAATTTTAAGGTATATGCTGCTCAATTACTTTATTCCTACTATTGTCTCCCAACCACAGTTACAGTTACATACAGTTACATACCATTTCAGTAGTTTAGTAGCACAGGAATTTCTTATGGAGCTTTTTATTATCCATTTTTAGTAGTTCGTGCAAAAAACTTATTACATTTACAATTTCTACATGGTAATTTGTTTTAACTACCCTTAGAATTCGTGTATTTTTGAGTACTTGATGAGTGAGAGAGCAAAAGAGGATTAATGTATTTGATGAGTGAGAGAGCAAAAGAGGATTAATGTATTTACTTAGTGGTTTTGAAAGGAATGGCTTACAGTTGAGTTGAATAGATTAAAGTGTTGTTGCCAACAATGGCTGTGGTGTCCCATTATTGCAAGTAATGGGTGAAAACTTGATGAGTGTATCAAAGCAGAATGCTTCCAGGAATGCTTTCAGACATTTGACAGAATGCAGAATGCTTCCAGGAATGCTTTCAGACATTTGACAGAATGCTTCCAGGAATGCTTTCAGACATTTGACAGAATGCAGAATGCTTCCAGGAATGGGTGTATCAAAGCAGATAACAGGAATGGGTTTAGCTTACCTTGATTACTTGATGAGTGTATCAAAGCAGAATGCTTCCAGGAATGGGTTTAGCTTACCTTGCTAACATGAATGGGTTTCTCTTAGCTTGATAATAGGAATGGGTGAAAATAGAATGCTTTCAGACATTTGACAGACTTTCCATGTTGGTTATCTTTTCACCCTGCTTCCAGGAATGGGTTTAGCAGAATTCTTTTTATTTTGTGATTGTTAATAAGTAAGCCACTTGGTTATCTTTTCACCCTTTGTTTTGATTTCATGTTGTAGAAGCGATCAGAAGATCAGAACAAAACGTAGTAGCATGTTCCAGTTTGCCATGGAATCATTCTTGCGGGTCAAAGTCATTTGCAGCAACAATGTCTATGAAGGTTGACACCTTTTTTTTATTTTTATACAATTTCTAGATTAATTTTTATTATATATTTTGAGGGATGCTAGGCAGCGACTTCTTTTGGGTATATCTCTTATCTCGATTGTTCTTATGCTTGGGTACCCATAGTTTAAAATGTTTGTCTCATGTATCTAGTATTCATATTCGTATCCGTTTCATGTTCGTAACTTTATCATGTGTATGTGTTCATGCAAGTGTCATTTTTATTAGGATGATTCTTTCAGGACAACCTTCAAATTAATTGATTTTTTTTTCTGTCTTGATGTTCCAGAGGCCTTTTAATTGCTTATACTTTTTTACCCATATTTGTATTATTAGAGTTTGACTTTTCCTCTAAACATTCTTTTATTTTGTGCAATATCAAAATTCGATAGAGCTTGGTGTTTTTGTGTTTTATTTCAGTTATTATAATATAGAGTCAAGAAAAATATTTTAATAGTAATTAGTTATAGAGACAAAATTTCATTCTTTTATATATTTTGTTTTGTTTTACTTACAATTTTGTTTTCTTTAATTTTTGTTTGCAGGATCACATGGACAACAAGTCGATTTTTTTGGAAGAGATTCGGGCAAAGTTTTTGGAAATAGACTCGGATAATTTTTTGGGAAGACAGTAAATTAATGTACTTTTGTCTACATTGTAGTTATCTAAGCTGGAATACAATATGTTTGTGGAATACATTACATGTCTTGTTGAATGAATTACTTGAAGTTGTTAAGATATTTGCATTAATGGATTATTTTATGAGAAAACTGTTTTAAGATATTATATTGGATATCATGTTATGGGTACAATTTGTTGCTCTTCGTTCTTAAGTTCTTTTAATATGAATTTTAGTTTTATAATTTAATTTCGAAATAAGGTTTTTGCATATCTATGTTGAAAAATATCTGCAAAAAGAAAAATATATATTATTTCTTACAATAAATAAACATAAACAATATAAAATAGCTTTTGCGACATCACAAATTGTGTAGCAGAAAATCCTATCCTATACATTCAAACAACTATTTTTTCCGACATGTGTTATGTAGCCAAAAATACTAACATTCTGCGACATAAATCACACATGTCGCCGAAACTAATTTTTAAAAAAATTGTGTGGGATGTCGCCAAAAGTAGTCAACTTTCCGCGACATGGCGTGTTCATGTCGCCATATACTTTCCCAGACAAGGCTATCGCGACATACGTGCGACATAACGTGTTATGTCGCCGAAACCCTTTGGCGACACAAATCTAGCTTTTGGCTACATATTTCATATGTCGCAGAATTTGCATTTTCTTGTAGTGCGTACTTCTAAAAAGAATGTACTAATCTGAATTGCTAGCAGTAGCGAAGATGACAAGCGATAGATGGAATATCTCCTGCTGGGGTGAATGATCACCGTTGCTCAAAGTTATATTTGCCCCACACGAATAGCTTCCAGGAATCAGCAAGTTCGTCGGAGAACTTTGGAACACTCTAGCTCTTCTGACTCCTTGGATCGTACACAGACTCCCGTGCAAAAGCAACGATAGTGCAACGCTTCTCTTCTCTCTCACTGGCTGCGCAAGTGGCTCGCGCAACGAGCACAACTTAAGCGCACTATGCGCCTAGCGACGATGCTGACGTGCTAAGTGCAAAGTGTGCCAACAAAACGCCACATTACGTCTCATGAGCCCATGAGCCCGAGTCCGAGTCGCTAAGCCCCTATGGGGCTTAGCGACAATAGAAATAAATTTTCCAAGAGCAAAAAGCATGAATGCTTTCAATTGTTGATTTAGCCTTTTTTTTTCCATTAGAAAAATAACCCCACATGGCACACCCATGTGCACCTCCACACCATATGTGCATCTCTAAAAGAGCATAGCTAACATATAGAGATACAACTCTTTTGGCCCAGCCGATGTGGGACTAAAGTTTCTAATACAAAAGGCCAAAACCCAACAGTTACTCCTCTCCTCTTACATTTGGTACCAGAGCCATGGCAACCAACAACGAGCAAAACCCCATGACGTCGATGAAGGAGACCTCAGTCACCTTCAAGTACCCCATGCTGACACGGACCAACTACGCGGATTGGGCTCTCTTAATGAGAGTCAACATGTAGGCGCAAGGCTAGTGGGAGGCGATCGAACTCGGAAAAGCCGACTACCGCAACGACAGAATGGCCCTGTCCGTCATAGCCGCGGAGATGCTGCAGACACTGGCAGTGAAAGACACTGCCAATAAAGCACGGGACGCTCCGAAGACGATGCGGGTGGGGGTCGAGCGCGTTCGCGAGGCCAAGACGCAAAAATTGCGTGCCGACTTCGAATAAATGAAGTTCAAGGACGGCGAGTCCGTCGAGGACTTCGCGATGCGGCTCACGGGACTCGTCAACGACCTGCAACTACATGGAGACGAAATGGACGACGAGAAGGTAGTTTAAAAATTCCTTCGAGTCGTTCCACCCAAGTACGCGCAAGTCGCCATTGCCATTGAGACTCTAGTGGATCTTGAGACGCTAGTGTCAATCGAAGAGCTTACCGGTCGGCTTCTAGCCGTCGAGGAGCGGTACGATCTTGGCGGCACTGCCGGCGGCTCATGTAGCTGCCTTCTCCTTACTGAAGAGGAGTGGCTCGCTCGCACGAAGCAGAGGAAGCAGGGCGAGGCGTATCCCGACGACAGCAAAAGAAGTGGTCACGGACGCGACATGCCAAGAGGTCGTGGTCGCGGCGACACAGGCAACGACAATGGCAACGCGTCCGGCAGCACGTGTGACAAGAAGGAAAGTGCCACAACTGTGGCATTTACGGCCACTAGGCAAAGGACTGCCGCAAGCCGAAGCACGATGAGCAGGCTCATCTGACACAAGCCAACGACGATGAGCCTGTGCTGCTGATGGCACAGGAGTGCACGCTCATCGAGACCTCCGTAGGCGCGACCGACAACGTCGTGCTCGACTTGGTAACAATCGACTGCCTACGAGCCGTAGCACGAATTGAGGTCCTTCAGTCGGCGGAGAAAGTATGCGTAGAGGCAGTGGAGGAGAGACGCGGAGAACTTGGTAACGGTGAGGAGGCCGAGCGACACGAAGAACTCGTGAGGGAGGGGGAGAGGGAGGGACAGGGACAGGGACGGGGACATTGTTGTTGTCGCTCACTACTCGCTCAATAGCATTTTTCTAGTGAGATGAGACTAAGTCCATATAGTTTAACTCAGCTATCTTTTAGCAAATATTTCCATTTAAAATATTAAAAAAATAAGTATATATTTCAACTATTAAAAAAAAACTAAGTCATACTCTTTTTTGTTGTTGAGAAACGGCCAAAAAATAGGCTAAAAAATCTACCTTCTAAAATAGGCTAAAAAATCACTGACAAAGAAGACATAGCAGGAGTATTGTTTGATGCATTGTCCAAAGAGATGGAAAATTTTTTAGGATGAATATCATATTCATGCACTTGTTTTGAAATCTCACTTGAAATTATAGCGCCCGTGGTGGACATTCTATAATTTTAAGACAGATGATGCGTTTTTGCAACATCTATTGTGCATCTATATAGTGTGCAGTAATACAAATGTAAGCATAACTCCACTTAGTAGTCCAAATATCAGAAGTAATAGCCAACTTACTAATATTTTGAAAATCCACTTTCAAAGCGACTTTCCGCTCGTTAAAGAGACGAATAGCCTCATTTCAAGCTTGTTGTCTACTCACTCTAGTAAAGAAGGGGTTTAGAGAAAATGATGCATAACCTCGTAAAGATTCGCTTTCACCCGTCGTGAAAGGAAGTTCTTCACAAATAATATGTTTAGTTAATTCAGTTTTATGCCGAGCAGCTGAGTAAGTAAAGTTATCCATTGAAGAACCGGTGGCGCCAAAGCTTATTTGGGTTTGGGACGCTTGAAGTGTGTCCTTCCCGTAGCAAGTGTCGTAGTGTCTGGATATGGTCCCGGTGCCACCGCCCTTCTTCCATGCGTATTGGTTGCAACATTTCTTGCATTGCGCCTTGTACGGTATTGGTTCACCCTTGGCATCTAAAACAAGCGAACCATCAGGATTAGTTTCAAAAATCAAAGTAAAATATTCCCAATACTTGGACCTTTTTTTCTTTTCAGGACGTTGGGTGGAACTAGCGACTTTCGGAGGCGATGGTTGGAACCCCTCCGGAATCGGATTGGTTGCTACTTGCTCAGGTGGAATTTCAGTACCGTCAAAAAAAGTATTAAAAAATTGGTAAGTCTGTCCAGCAAAATCAGGTGGGTTTGAACCTTCACCAGCCATATATAAAATAAAATAAAGTAAAACAATGTTAGAAGAAAGTAAGGGATTGAGAGGAAGATCGGAAAGCCGTAGAGCCGGAATGGAGTTGGGAGGGAGATCGGGAAGCCGTAGAGCACCAGAGCACCAGGGAGGGAAAGCCGTAGAATACCGTAGAGAAATGTAGAAAAATGTTTGGAATGAGTTGTGTTTGAAAAATGGGATTTTTGGCCTATTTATAGGAATTTTTCAGGGTTATTTTGGTAATTTTGGGCCAAAAATGACCAAAATGCCCCTCCTAACGTTTTAATAACGGCTATATGGGAGGGGCATTTTTATAAAGAGAAACCCCCCTCCAACGGTCGGCAGCTTTTAAAAAAAAAAAAAATTCCAACGGACGGCCCAACGGTCGGCTGGACCGGTCCAACCGGGCCGGGCTTCGGGCCGGGCCTAACTGCATTAAAAAAAAAATTGTCGGGCCGGGCTCGGGCTGGGGGGGGAGGCCCGACCCGACCCGTTCGGGGGTGGGGGGCCGGGCCGGTTCGGGCCAGAGGCGGGCCGGGCCGGTTCGGGCCAGAGGCGGGCCGGGCCGGGCTGAATGGACAGCGGGCCGGTCCGGGCCTGGGTCGGGCTCCGGGCTAACCGGCCCAAGTAGCAATATGATCTCCAAAGAAGACGACCATAAAGTGAGATGGGACCAAGTCCATATAGTTTGCTTGTTTCTCCAAAGAAGACGATCATAAGAGCATCTCCAACCCTATTGTCTTGTTAAGTGTTGTGAGTCTTAGGTGGCTCCTATGTGGCATGAGCCACAAGACAATATCTTGTTTATGTGGCAAAATTTTATCTCAAAAGACAATGAGATAGAAGAACTCTCTCCAATGCAAAAGTATTGAGGAGACAATAAAAAAGTATTTTTTCCAACTTCCAAGGCAACTTTTAAGACAACTACTAATTTTCTTTATTTTTTCTAATATTTTTTATTCATAATTGATGACATGGAAGAGAAGACATTGTCAAGTGCATTGTCTAGAACAAGACAATCAACTTCACAATGTCTTCTTTAATTTTTGCCATATAAGTTTTACAATTGACTTGACAATTGCATTGGAGAAGAACTTTTGAATAAAATTTTGTCATTCCTATATGGCATTAACTTTTTTCCAAAGTCACAATAGGGTTGGAGATGCTCTAAAGTACGACCTTCTTCTATCTGTCCTAGCTAGTTTGAATCCAGTTACCTCGACTGCATGCCTTTGCATCTGTGGAATACCAGGGCTCTGAGTAAGGTATCTAGTGTTGTCAGGTCTCCAATCTGAATGGACACGGCTACGACAAATAGGACAAGATTGGCTTTAGCTCAAGTATTGATCGAAATTGCAAGCAATGACCTCCCAAAGTAGATTCTTTACCATTGCTAGATGGAGGCCTATTTCATCAAGGGAAAATTTATCAAATATCCAAAAATCGCAAAAGTTTTATAAAAAATCTACCGTAAAATAATATTTTATCGCATGCACAAAATTAGCGAAAAATATATAAAAGGGTGGGGAATTGACCTTTTTGTCCTTCTAATTTATTGAAAACACCCACGAAACCCACTCTTCAAAAAAGAAATGCTTCGATTCTTCCTCTTCTTCCATATGCTGCTCACTTTCGAATCTAGGTTTTCTGCTCCAAAATCTTCAAATCTTACTTTAAAAACTCGTCAGTGACTCTCCATTCGTAATCTTCACACCATGCCGTCATCATCAGTTTCCACTTCATCATCATCAGCAGCATCAACTGGAACCCCACTTCATCATCATCATCAACTGGAACTCCACTTCATCATCATCATCATCATCATCAACTGGAGCCCCAGTTAGAGAAGAGAGAGCTGATGTGAAGAGAATTAAGAGCCTTTTGTCATTCTCCGTGTTAAAATCACAGAGAATTGACATCCTCCATGTTAAAAACATGGAGAATGGCCTTTTCCTGTGTTAAATTGACGGCGAATTGCTATTCTCCTTGTTAAAATGACGGAAAATGGCCATTTCCCGTGTTAAAATGCAGGAGAATGATCATTCTCCCTGTTAAAATGTAGGAGAATGATCATTCTCCGTGTTAAAATAACGGAGAATTGCCATTCTTCCGTGCTAAAATCACGGAGAACGACCATTCTCCGTGTTAAAATGAATGAGAATGATCATTCTCCATGTTAAAATCACGGAGAATTTCCTATTCTCCGTGTTAAAATGATGGAGAATGGCTTGCAGGAGAATAGTCATTATACTGAGCACTAGGTTCATCCCATTAATTTGGACTTAGGACTTAGTAAAATGAACATATTAAATGAGATTCATTATACTGAGCCCTAGGTTCAACCCATTAATTTGGGAGTATTTAACCGACGGCCACATGGCCTGTGGTTTGGACTACACTCATCCTATATAAGGGAGAGTTTTTATGAAGAGTCACATCTTCCTCTCTTAGCATTTCCAACACCATGCTTGACCCAGACTTAGCTTCGAACGGCTGTCGTTGGCCTTGCACAAGTTGGTTGTTGGTTGTGGATCCCTTCGTTCAAAGAAGCTGTGTCTTTGTACAAGAGTTGTTGATGAGTGTCGAGATGTATTGGAATGTCCACCATGAGGAGTTAGAACCTAAGCGACGTCTTGGAGGTCCTGACGATAGGGTTTGGGTTGATTGCCAACCCGAAGAGCCACAGGTTGTTCCTATCCTGCTCATAGCGGCTGCACACCTTTGCTAGGCTGAAAGAGCCTCAAGAGCTGCCGCGAGCCAACAGCTGCTTCAGGAAGTGGTCTGCTCTGACGAAAAAATGGCTCGTTGCACGTCTAGGAGGTTCTGTGGGCGCATACCTTGATGGCGACTGTATTCACATCTTTTATCCGCAGTCTCTTGCCGCAAGGGTAGAAGTTGTGGAGCTATTCAGTGTAGAGCAACAATTGTTTAGTTCTCACAAAAGAGTCCTACGATCATACTGTGAAGACTAACCCTATTGTAGATCTTTAGGATTTCTTTCCATATAATCACAAAGAATCTGTAATAGATCTGTAACGCCCCAGTTCTAAAATAGAAGGACTAGAACGTGATCATGCCAGCTGTATACATACGAAGTACATGGACCCTCGTATATATACATAAGCTGAAAAATGCAAGTAACCAAGGTACTAAATCTCATCCACAAAGATAAATAATGATATAAAAGCAACTTTGAATTTGTCATGTATACAATCGTTGGGCGGAGAAAAATCTACTACCAACAAGTAAGGAAAAGTACATGGAAAATAAAATGAGTTTGGCGGGCGAAGCGAAGACGATCAAAGTACAATCATCCTCGAAGAGATAGTGACGATCATGGCCACGGCTAGAACACCTGCGAAACACAAGAACACACACCTGGCGAGATAATCAGGTCCTCAGAGGGACGTAACAAGATACAATAAACATGCCATATAAATACTGAATATAAAATATGTCACAATCAAAGAAAGTGACAAGACACAAATAAGGTAAACTAACCTGAACTAAAGTGAACATGCAATTTGAGAAACAATCATTCGACGCATGAGCCCTGGCTGTAAATAGGATCTGGTATAGTCCCCTCTTGGGCACCAGTGACCTAAGCGCATGACGTTCAAAAACGACAGTGGCCAACCTGAGAGGCTCATACCCGTATCTCCAGCGGAGCTTCAGGGTTACAAGGGAAGTGCAATCGAAGCCCATACGTCAGGTATTGTCCTCCCCACCCAAATGTCCCTACCAAGTCGCATCTACGACCATGTTTCTCTACTAACTGCTAAGTCTCCTAACTTGCCTCTATTAGCAGTTAGTCCTAACGCATGCACATGGGGGATCATCCCACACGCAAGAACCTCTACATGATACTCATCTCACACATCCTCGTGGTACGACTGTGTCAAGGTATATGCAATACACTACAACTGTAGTCCCTTAACTCTAGGTCCATATGCAATCAAAGGATAGTAACAAAGTAAACGAATAATCACTGAGCATGTAGTAAATCAAGAACTGCAATAACTGGAAATAATGAACAGTGATATGTAATAAAATACAAACTAAAAATAAACAGTATAATGGCAAGGTATCTTGCCTGGTGTTTCGCCTGTTGTGGTGTGATAATCCAACAAGTCATATCTGTCCAGTAACCATGTTTGATGTGGAATGGTCCGAGAGTCACGAGGAAAATTAGGGATATGATTAGTCATGAGAAATGAGGATAATTGGGAGAATTTGCGGGGAGTAAATACTTATATTATTTCAGAAAATATTTATAATGTTTGAAAAGTATAATTTATGAGTTAAATAATTTTACGTAAATACTTGAAATTAGTTATATATATTAATTTACTTTGAGAAATATTTTTATTAAATACTTTGATAAATCAAAATCGTATTTAGATATAAGTTTGTAAAAGTAGAATTTTTGGTAGACATCAATGTTTTATTAGTCAAAAATATTTCCACGAATATAATAAATCTAGAAAAATATTTTGGGGAAATTTTGAATATTTGAAATTACCTATATAACTCTATCATTTATTCTATACATGTAGTTGAAAAATAATAATAATAATAATACAAAATTTCTGAAAATAATACTTTAATAATAATGATAATAATAATAATAACAATAATAATAGTACTAATATAATAACAACAATAATTAATAATAATAATAATAATAATAATAATAATAATAATAATAATAATAATAATATATAACATTAATATATAATAGTAATAATAATAGCTGTAACAGTAGCAGTAATATATAATAATAATATTATTATTAATAAACAATCCTAAAACCATTTAATCCCTTTCCCCCCCCCCCCAAATCATTCAGCGAGAGGGAGAGAGAGAGAGAAGAGTGAGAGGGGGAAAAGGGGTTTACCAAGGGGGCGGCGCTCCGACGGGTGTGGGCGGACGGCGCCGGGTTGGAAAGGAGGAGAGAGGAGGCGCGGGGTCTCGGGGACGCGGCGGCGCTCCGAAGCGGTGGCGGTGGGTCAGGGCTGACGGAACAGCTGCACGCGGTGCGGAGCTCCGGTCGTCGAGGCGGAGGAGTTGGGCGCCGATGGCGGCGATCGTGAGGACACGGCAGGCGGTGGCCTGCCGTCGGCTCTCCTGGGCGGAAGGGCAGGCACTCGGCGATCGACGGAGGCACGGCCATCTGGAAGAGGCGATGGGACGCCGCAGCGGCGCGGCTCCAGTCGCTGGTCCCGACGAGAAAGTAGGTTGTGGACGGCAAGGGCACGGCGGAGGTTAGGTACGGTTAGGGTTTTATTTTCTCTCTTTTGTTTCTGGTGTCGGCGATGACGACTTTGATGGTGGTGGTTGGATGGGTCTTGTCGGAGCATGGTGGCGGGTGTCGGGATGATAGTGGTGGCGATGATGAGTCGGGGGTTCCTGACAAGGATGTAGGGTGGTCGACTGCCACGGGTGGCTGGTTTGGTTAGCGGTGTTGATGTCGGGGCATATGGCTGAAGGTGGCCGGGCGTCGTGGTGGGATGCGACAGGGTGATGGTGGCTGGGTCGGTGTTGCTGGCTGCAGGAGGCGAGTGGCGACGGCATGGAATGAGGAGATGGTTATCGGATAGGATTGATTTATCGTGTCGGGTTTGTCGACACCGTGATGGTAAATAATGTAGATGTAAATATGGAATAAGAGTGGGACACGTACACGGACACGATGCACGAGTTGTTGTGGATGGTGAATTTCTGGAGGAGTACCTCTCCTTTTATAGGAGGTAGGGAATTCCCAGTTGGATAGGGATTGGAAGAATTTAAATCCCTCCTAGATAAATCATTTATTAATTTAAATCAATTTAAATCCAAATCAATCTAGATAAACTTCCCTTTAAATTAAATGCCTATTTAAAATAAAATCTTTTCCACATTTAAATTATAAAAATAACTCAAATATTCAATAAATAAAATCTTAAATATCATTTCCATAAATATTAAAATATAGCATTAATTAATTTCAAACATTCAAGGTAATTACTTAAATATTAAATCATAAAGTTGCTTTTTATAAATAACAAAAATATGTTACTATACAAATTTCAAATTTCACAAAATATTAAACCACAATTTCCAAATCATAATTTATTTGTAAACGACGAAAAATAACCTTTTTATAAAAATAAAAATATTTATTACCTTTGTTTGAATATGTACTTTCATATATAAAATAACATTTAAAATAAAAATATTTTTCTAAAATATGTACCTCGACACATATTCGCACTCGTCGAGCAATACGACACGCAAATCTTGTGCGCTACATAATACCACAATGCGAACTCGTATGCGAAGTACAAAATATATACAATAGATAAAAATCGTAGTAGAAATTTAGGGGGTTTACATCCTACCGAACTTAAAAGAATTTCGTCCTCGAAATTTAGGAAAAATTAGGGTAGGTAGGGCGAAGGGGATGGTAAGAGTTTGTTCGAATAGATATACGAGATCACGAGAATGCAAACGTAATATTCGCCGAGGAGGCGAGCGACATTTCAGTGGCAATATGTCCTTTGATCGACTAGAACAAAATTTTGATGGTTTTAGATTACGATCATGTATATGACAATTAATCAATGACTAAGCTCAATCAGCCTCAACATTAACCTTAAAAAGGGACAACCTCATAAGTAGGTAATAAATTCCTTAATCCTTTGATATCATCAATATTCATGTAATCTCTCTTATCATAAATCGTTCTTTCCAAAGATTACTTCCGTTCCACGTCCCCTTAAACAAAAGCAATATGATTATAAATGTACTCTAATTTTCTCTATTTCGTCATAGGATTTCGATAGTCTCAAATTTTGACTTCCATATTCTTCATAGCTCATTTTTATATATCTTCCCAAGTTATAATTTCCTCTAAAATTAAAATTCCAAACCTTCAACCAATTTGGCCCATGTAGACGTTGAAAATCTCTTTACTACAAATCCGTATTTATTGGTCAATGTACAATGCATCCATAGATAACAAAATAAAAGTTCGTCTTCAATGTTCGGTAAATCTCGAAAACTAACAGTATGCCTTCATAACTAAATCTTCTATCATCATAATTGAAAATTTCCTAAAATGTTTATTAGTCTCTCTCAAAAAAATTTGAATTCAACAATCTTAGTTTCTTGATGGTAGAAATGAAACTCGTCCTAACTTCATATTCATAATCATTTTAGAACTTAATCAAAATATAAAGGCTTCCTTCTTCAACAATTAGTTATCCTTGAAAACTAATATTATCATAACACTATACGTTATCGAAGGCAACGTTAACATTGTCTTTATCAAAAATTTTGCATCCATAATTTTAATGTATAATTTGGTTCTTAACCACCCAAGCTTTTTAGAAAAAATTTCACTTGATATGTAGTTACCTCAAAACAAATTTGAAATTCGCGAAGTCTATTTATCCTTGAGTGTTTCATCAAAACCTAATATATCATTTCTTACTTCATTGATTCGGATTTATTGCACATTTCTATTTATGTCCCACCTATAGCTCATAATCTCGTAATTATCTTAACCAACTACATTATTTATCCATGTTGTGGGGTTCTCCAATCTAGCTTCTACTAACTCAAGATTGTCATGATCAAATTTCATTTTGCATAAGGGGATTATACAAGGTACAAGGTTGCATAAACAATGGAGAAATCATAGTAAAATATGATAAAGCAATTTAATTGGAAGAGAGAAAAGTAAGTGTTGCTAATATTGCATGAAGAGTAAAAAGATGTTATGGATTTAAGTAAATCAAGATAATACAAGAAAATAAAGTGACAAGGGTTAAACAGTCAAGATAAAACACAAGGTTAAGCATTTAACGGATTTAGTAGACCGCAATCGGGTCGAAGATTTGAGTCGAGATTGCGTCCAAATATATAGTCAAAAGTATATCGGTACCATGGTATAGGTTATAGTTGAGTCTTTATGGCCCGAAAGTCATACCATAAAAATAGAGTACAAGAGGACGTGTTTTAGTGGGACATGATATACCTACATGAAGGTGAGCTCGCCTAGGTCTTGCATGTGAAATTTGTGGGAAGGAAAAATCTAGTGTTGTGCTCCAAATATCAAAGTCATGATGGGAAACGCCAAATGATCAAAATAGAAAGTGGGTTTTCCTAAGGTACTAATTAATGCACAAAAATGAAGGTTAAAGCACGAATAAAGATAATTAGGAAATCTCGTAGATCAAGTTAAGATAAGTTAAGACACAGTTTCTAGAGAGAAATAGTCTCATAGATAAGGGGATGGTTCTAATCATTTCTAAGTTTCAAACAATTAGATGGTCCTGAATAAAGATCTAGATTTGAGGAATGGTCGAGTGGGTCAAGATAAAGATATAGTTATACAGTTTGGTGGATGACTAACTATACTTGTGTATATGTAATAACATAGTCATAGGTGGCATGGCGATCTAATGTGGAATGCTTCTATGTCACTAGGGTGACCTTACTTGTTTCTTGGTTCTCTACCAATATATGATATAATCTAAAATTTCAAGTTCCTCGAAATTTACTCAATAAAATTTCCAAGATATTCCACCAGATTTCCTAATCATCTTAGGCTGTCAACTTTAATCAAAATTTTTACTCTCTAGTCAATCTCGAAACAACCCTTGTATATCGTAGATCGAAAAATCATTATTTATCATTTTTTTCCAAACCTTAAACTCAACATTTAATAAGTTTATCAGCCAAATTTCATACTACAAAATGGAGCATTTAATAACTCCCGAACTTAATCATATATTCTTCAAATGTGTATATCTAGCTTCCAATAAGTCACCACTACTCTTTAAAAGTATTTTTTTTCTCACCAAAATTTAAATATCCATAATCAATGCCTTAAACTCGAATTCTAAATAACTTTATAAATCATAGATCATATGACATAATTTATTTCAAAAATATTTTACCAAAATTTATCAATCACAATCATCATCAACTTTTGGTCAATCGTAAATCATAGTTTAAAATTTTTATGATCCTTTTTCAAATTAAATTTATATCCCTCCAAAAGATGTATAGCTATAACCCATTAAATCATAAATGTTCAAAGACCTTCAAAAATCAAAACGCAAAATCAAATCAACTCTCGATCTAGCTATCCTCTTGTGTATATCACCTTGTAAAATTAAATTAAAATTCCAACTATCTTTTGGAAGCGGTAATATGCTACTACCCAACTTGGAAAGATCATATTTCTAGGAAAATAACTGCATTCATAACTCAAATATCAATGCATATTAATTGTCAATGCAATCCATCTAGCCATGTGTTTAACCTATGGGCATATACTAGTGTAGTCATCTTTACTAAACACGAAAATAAGAATTTACGGTAGAAGGAGTCAAGCAAGATAAAAATCAAGGAGGTTGAACGAGAGTTTGGAATTTGAAGTCAAGAAAGGATGTCAAGTAGGTAGATGAGATTCTAGACTCTAATCCTATATTGCAGGTCCGTTCGGTATAGTCATGTAACCGAAACGGCAAACTAGACCTGCATGGGCCACCACAAAAATATGTAACACCCCAGTCCCAAAATAGAAGGACTAGAACGTGATCATGCCAGCTGTATACATACGAAGTACATGGACCCTCGTATATATACATAAGCTATAAAATACAGTAACCAAGGTACTAAATTTCATCCACAAAGATAAATAATGATATAAAAGTAACTTTGAATTTGTCATGTATACAATCGTTGGGCGGAGACAAATCCACTACCAACAAGTAAGGAAAAGTACATGGAAAATAAAATAAGTTTGGCGGGCGAAGCGAAGACAATCAAAGTGCAATCATCCTTGAAGAGATAGTGACGATCATGGCCACGGCTAGAACACCTGCGAAATACAAGAACACACACCTGGCGAGATAACCTGGTCCTTAGAGGGACGTAACAAGATACAATAAATATGCCATATAAATACTGAATATAAAATATGTCACAATCAAAGAAAGTGACAAGACACAAATAAGGTAAACTAACCGAACTAAAGTGAACATGCAATTTGAGAAATAATCCTTCGACGCATAAGCCCTGGCTGTAAATGGGATCTGGTATAGTCTCCTCTTAGGCACCAGTGACCTAAGCGCAAGACATTCAAAAACGACAGTGGCCAACCTGAGAGGCTCATACCCGTATCTCCAGCGGAGCTTTCGGGTTACAAGGGAAGTGCAATCGAAGCCCATACGTCAGGTATTGTCCTCCCCACCCAAATGTCCCTACCAAGTCGCATCCACGACCATGTTTCTCTACTAACTGCTAAGTCTCCTAACTTGCCTCTATTAGCAGTTAGTCCTAACGCATGCACATGGGGGATCATCCCACACGCAAGAACCTCTACATGATACTCATCTCACACATCCTCGTGGTACGACTGTGTCAAGGTATATGCAATACACTACAACAGTAGTCCCTTAACTCTAGGTCCATATGCAATCAAAGGATAGTAACAAAGTAAACTAATAATCACTGAGCATGTAGTAAATCAAGAAATGCAATAACTGGAAATAATGAACAGTGATATGTAATAAAATACAAACTAAAAATAAACAGTATAATGGCAAGGTATCTTGCCTGGTGTGTCGCCAATTGTGGTATGATAATCTGACAAGTCATGTCTGTCCAGTAGCCATGTTTGATGTGGAATGGTCCGAGAGTCACGAGAAAATTAGGGATATGATTAGTCATGAGAAATGAGGATAATTGGGAGAATTTGCGGGGAGTAAATACTTATTTATTTCAGAAAATATTTATAATGTTTGAAAAGTATAATTTATGAGTTAAATAATTTTACGTAAATACTTGAAATTAGTTATATATATTAATTTACTTTGAGAAATATTTTTATTAAATACTTTGATAAATCAAAATCGTATTTAGATATAAGTTTGTAAAAGTAGAATTTTTGGTAGACATCAATGTTTTATTAGTCAAAAATATTTCCACGAATATAATAAATCTAAAAAAATATTTTGGGGAAATTTCAAATATTTGAAATTACCTATATAACTCTATCATTTATTCTATACATGTAGTTGACAAAAATAATAATAATAATACAAAATTTCTGAAAATAATACTTTAATAATAATGATAATAATAATAATAACAATAATAATAGTACTAATATAGTAACAACAGTAATTAATAATAATAATAATAATAATAATAATAATAATAATAATAATATATAACAGTAATATATAATAGTAATAATAATAGCTGTAACAGTAGCAGTGATATATAACAATAATAATAATAATATTAATAAACAATCCTAAAACCATTTAATCCCTCCCCCCCCCAAATCATTCAGCGAGAGGGAGAGAGAGAGAGAGAAGAGTGAGAGGGGAAAAAAGGGGTTTACCAAGGGGACGGCGCTCCGGCGGGTGTGGGCGGATGGCGCCGGGTTGGAAAGGAGGAGAGAGGAGGCGCGGGGTCTCGGGGACGCGGCGGCGCTCCGAAGCGATGGCGGTGGGTCAGGGCTGACGGAACAGCTGCGCGTGGGGCGGAGCTCCGGTCGTCAAGGCGGAGGAGTTGGGCGCCGATGGCGGCGATCGTGAGGACACGACGGCGGTGGCCTGCCGTCGGCTCTCCGGGCGGAAGGGCAGGCACTCGGTGCTCGACGGAGGCGCGACCATCTAGAAGAGGCGGTGGGACGCCGCAGCGGCGCGGCTCCAGTCGCTGGTCCCGGCGAGAAAGTCGGTTGTGGACGGCAAGGGGGCGGCGGAGGTTAGGTACGATTAGGGTTTTATTTTCCTCTCTTTTGTTTCTGGTGTCGGCGATGATGACTCTGATGGTGGTGGTTGGATGGGGCTTGTCGGAGCATGGTGGTGGGGTGTTGGGATGATAGTGGTGGCGATCATGAGTCGGGGGTTCCGACAAGGATGTAGGGTGGTCGACTGCCACGGGTGGCTGGTTTGGTTAGCGGTGTTGATGTCGGGGCATATGGCCGAAGGTGGCCGGGCGTCGTGGTGGGATACGACAGTGTGATGGTGGCTGGGTCGGTGTTGCTAGCTGCGGAGGCGAGTGGCGACGGTATGGGATGAGGAGATGGTTATCGGATAGGATTAATTTATCGTGTCGGGTTTGTCGACACCGTGATGGAAAATAATGTAGATGTAAATATGGAATAAGAGTGGGACACGTACACGGACAAGATGCACGAGTTGTTGTGGATGGTAAATTTCTGGAGGAGTACCTCTCCTTTTATAGGAGGTGGGAATTCCCAATTGGATAGGGATTGGGAGAATTTAAATCCCTCCTAGATAAATCATTTATTAATTTAAATCGATTTAAATCCAAATCAATCTAGATAAACTTCCCTTTAAATTAAATGCCTATTTAAAATAAAATCTTTTCCACATTTAAATTATAAAAATAACTCAAATATTCAATAAACAAAATCTTAAATATTATTTCCATAAATATTAAAATATAGTATTAATTAATTTCGAAAATTCAAGGTAATTACTTAAATATTAAATCATAAAGTTGCTTTTTATAAATAACAAAAATATGTTACTATACAAATTTTAAATTTCGCAAAATATTAAACCACAATTTTCAAATCACAATTTATTTGTAAACGACAAAAATAACCTTTTTATAAAAATAAAAATATTTATTACCTTTGTTTGAACATGTACTTTCATATATAAAATAACATTTAAAATAAAAATATTTTTCTAAAATATGTACCTCGACACATATTCGCACTCGTCGAGCAATACGACATGCAAATCTTGTGCACTACATAATACCACAATGCGAACTCGTATGCGAAGTACAAAATATATACAATAAATAAAAATCGTAGTAGAAATTTAGGGGGTTTACAAGATCATTGTAGGTGTGATTTTTAATAAAAGAACTTTTTGTGATCTTTTTTGTTGTATGTTCTGTTAAAATCTTTTATGTTGTATGTTTCTGTTGTATCTTCTATAAGATCCCCTTCAAAGTTTTAGAATGCAGAAGAATGACCATTCTCCATGTTAAAATTATGGAGAATGGCCATTCCCCGTTGTAAAATCACGGAGAATGGCCATTCTCCGTTATAAAATCACATAGAATGGCCATTCCACGTGTTAGAATGCAGGAGAATGGCCATTTTCCGTGTTAAAATTATGAAGAATGGCCATTTCCCTGATAAGATCACAGAGAATGGCTATTCCCGTATTAACATGCAGGAGAATAATCATTCTCCGTGTTAAAATCACGGAGAATGGTCATTCTTCGTTGTAAAATCACATAGAATGGCCATTCCCCGTGTTAGAATGCAGAAGAATGGCCATTCCCCGTGTTAAAATTACGGAGAATGACCATTCTTCGTGTTAAAACCACGGAGAATGATCTTTTTTTAAAAAAAATTATATATTGATTGATATCATACTTTTTATTTTTGTTTGTTTTATATCAGTATAAACAACCGAGAAGGTCAAAGACACAAATAAAAGGCTTAGGAATGAGAAAATCGAGCTTCAGAAACAAGTTGAATCGTTGCAGAATGAAGCCATTAAAAAGGATCTAATCGCCGAAAAACTTAAAATCTCTCCACGAAGATGATGATGAGCGATGATCGGAGTTCGACTGAAGAAAAACACAGTAAACTACGAACGATCTTTGCGATCTCTGCTGAAGATGAGAGCAATGGAATTCAGATCTCTTGTGAAGAAGAAGAAGACGAAAATCAAAATTAAAATCTGAGTTTGTGAATTCAAATACATATATATGACCAAATTTGTGCGAAGGGGTAGCTATGGTATTATCAAAATGGAAATTTTGTAAATACAGAGCATCTAAAAGAAATCTTGAAATATTTAACGTGAAAATACATAACGTTGGATATTTCATAAAATCCACCCTGCGGGTGGGTTTTTCATAAACACCCACCCTGAAAGTGGGTATCTCAGTAATTTCCAGGTTCATCAACCTCTGTCCTATGCGTGGATTCTCCTATTTGTGAAATGTGCTAGTGTGTTGGCACACTTCAGCAGAGTGTCCAGACAATACTGAAAAAGTATTGGAGGAGGAGGTATTGGAAGTTTGGCAAAAAGCAACAACTATTGAACAAATGGAATTAGGGCCCGTTTGCTAAACCGTATTTAGAGTTGAATTTTAGAATTTTATAGATTTGGAGTCAAATTCATTGAATCCTATGTTTGGTTGGAGATGGATTTGGATATGGAAAGTATGATCAAATCAAAAAAATTGGATTTGAAAGAAAGATGTTGGATTTGGGAGGAAAAGGAGAGAGAACCGGTTTTGACTTGTCAAAATCTAACAAATCAAATTATAAACTTTCTTAAGATAATAAGATATTAACATATATATATATATATTGGTACTGGTTTGAATTACAACCAATTGTAATTTTTCTTAAATAGATACTAATATTCTCAATTGCTAGATTTAATCCTAGGAACACTAATAGTTGTGCTCATTTGCGAGATATATATATATATATATATATATATATATATATATATATATATATATATATATATATTTTTTTTTTTTTAATATATATATATATATATATATATATATATATATATAAGGAGAGATCCGCATCTCCCCACTTTGGCATCCCTCAAGCATCCATATGAAAAGTGGAACAAAGGAAAATGAAAAAGATTTATTTTCCATCCATATGAAAAGAGAAAAAAAATACTATTTCCTTCTTTTGTGTTTGGTAGCATGGAAGAAAAATGAAAGTGATATATTTTCTTTTGTTTGGTATGGAAAGAAAAGTGGTAAGAAGAAAAATAAAAAATATAGACATTACCAATTGTATCCTCAACTAATAAAATTTAGGCTTAATTGCAACTTTATACCCTCAACTATTTCGATTTTTCAAGTTCATACTCTAAACTTTTTTACTCAACAACTTAAAACCATCAACTATTTTGCATTTTCAACTTCATACCCTAAATTTTAAAAAACCCGAAAATACCCTTGTCATTCCCTTCCCCCTCCCCCCCTCCGGCCACCACCCTCTCCCGTCCAGCCCCCCCTTCAGCCACCACCTCCCCTCCCGCCCAGTCCATCGCTTCCCGTACAACCCACCCCCCTCCCGCCTCGGTACCCCAGCCCCCCTCCTCCCACGCTGCCGCACCCCAGGAGGAGGTGAGAGGGAGGGAGCACGGGACAGGAGCTAGGGGCTGCGAGGGAGGGGGACTGGGCGGGAGGAGGGGGGCTGTGCGGGAGGGGGGCGGGTGGCCGGAGGGGGGAGCTGGTGGGCGGGCGGGGGGGGGGGGGAGGGGGGCGTTGGAGAGTGGGAGGGGGTTGGCGGTAGTTTTTAGTTTTGAGCATGGGCATTATTATCCAAAAAAAATTTAGGGTATCAAGTTGAAAAAAAGTTTAGGATATCAAATTGAAAAACGTAAATAGTTGAGGGTATCAAGTTGCAATTAAGTCTAATATTTATTTACCATTTGACTTTATTGAACTACTTTAAAATAATATAATTTCTATAGGTTATAATTGTAAATTAAGATGGGTATGCACTTTTCCTTCCACTTTTTCTCCCACTTTTTGGGTGATTGATTTTCTTTGGTTATGAAGGAAAACCAATCCCTCCACTTTTCCTTCCATCCACTTTTTTCTTCATACCAAAAAAGAGAAAATGTTTCCTTCCTCCCACTTTCCCCACATTCATTTTCCTTCCTCCATGTAACGCCATAGTCCCAAAATACGTACACTACAAGAAAAATGACGATTCTTGACGGTTTATAAGTTGACGGTCGTCGAAAACCGTCAACAATAGTGGTTATCTTGACGGTTTTAGGTATACGTCAAAAAAGCACCCATTTTAAGTTAATTTAGCAAATTTTTACCATAATAGTTGACGGTTTTAGAGGATTCGTCAAGAAACACAAAAATTTTTTTGTTGACGGATTGATGAAAACCGTCAATTAATGTATGTGCAAAAAAATTGGCACAAATTTTTCGGCTGCCATTATAGTAATTTTTTCAAATTGTTTATATTTGTTGACGGTTGTGGTTATTTTTTATGAAGAGAAGCAGCAAAGTTTCTCCCGATGAAAAAGTCCTCTCTCAGAAACAACTCCTCTCTCCATTTCTCCTCCTCTCCTCTTCGAGCCCAGCCGTCCCGATCCCGGTCGTCGAAGAAGTGGAGCACTCCGCTGTGCCATCTCTTGTCGTCCTCCCCCTCGCCAAGAAAGAGCAATCTCGGAAAGAAGAAGAGGTGCGGTGGAAAGAAGAAGAGGCACGATGGCGTGCTCCGCTGCTTCGACGCCGCGATCGACCATTGATGCTATTTTTGACGAGGAGGCATATTTTGACGACAATGACGTCGAGCTCGAGGACATGAGGTACCATTTCTTAGGGTTTATTTCTCTTTTTGGGTTATGTCGATGATATAGATGAAAAAAGAACTTTTCTTCTTTTGATTTCTACAAATTTGTGAAATTTTTTATTTTAGGGATTTGAAGTTGGTTCCATTTCTTGATTTCTGAAAATTTATAAAATTTATCATTTTAGGGCTTTGAAGTTGGTTCTATTTTAGGGAAGATCTAAAATTTATCATGTCAAGAATGGATAGGTGGATCACATCCGCTTCAACAAGGACGGCGGCGTCGAGCGATGGCAAGCAGCGGTTCCCTCTCTGGGAAGTGCTCCGTCATGCCGCAGTAGATACGAGATAAGACATTTTTTGTGTTTACTTTGCATTTTCGAAGTCAAAATTATTGATATTATGTGTGTGTTCGATTTATAATATATAATTATAAATAAAAATTTTGCTATACAAAATTTAGCTTCTCTTGACGGTTATAAAACGTCAACAATTAACTCAATCCTGCTGCAAGAGGGCTTTTCTTGACGGCTAATAGCCGTCATCTAGGCCGGAGTCAAGAAAAGTTTTCACCTACATTGACGGTTTCAAAAAACTGCTATCTTGACGGCTAAAAATAGTCAAAAAAACTACTTAATATGACGGCCAAAAACCGTCAAGAAAAGTCCTGCCAGCGACCGTCAAGAAAGGGGGGGGTCCTTTCTTGACTCTGGCCTACTTGACGGATCCGCAACCGTCAAGATACCCCTTTCTTGACGAGGAAAAGCCGTCAAAAAAAGCCTTTTTTCTTGTAGTGGTAGGACTAGGAGATCGTATACATGCCAGCTACGTATCGAGAGGACTCCAGCCCAGCTCGAATACGTATAAGCAGTCTGGTTATTCTAAATCAACTATATCTCAATCTACTAAATAATGATAACAAGACGAATCAAGTGCACTAAGTCTGATCAGACCGTAATATACTAATTCTAGAATAGATACATTTATTAGAGTGGATCTCCAATAACACATTTATCATGAACAAGCTAGAAGAATTAGAAGCTTGTAAATGACTAGGCTAATAACAACAAGTATCAAATACTGGACAAAATATAAATAAGGAAGAGAATGATACTAACAACTAGATATACATGAAGTCTTAGAGTAGCAACCATCATCCGTCGATGTACCATACCTTCATCTAATACCTGGAAAGATCACCAGGTCCTCAGGGGACTAGCAAGACACAAAATATACATGCCTATTGTACAGTAAATAACATGCAAGAAAAATAGGAATAACAAGTAGAGGAAAGGATAACACATAAAGAAACTCTACGGATGGTGACATGTCATGAGAATATAATATTAATCATGGCTATAGGTGCATGTGATAAAACCGCAGCCCGGTGAGGCACTAACAGTCCTATAACAGGTTCTCTATCGTACGTAGCCCGGGGAGGCACTAACAATAAAGGTATAGCCACAGCTAATAAAACATTATCTCCTACGGTACTAGGAAGTCAAGTCTATCTAGTCATGTCCAAGTCAAGTACGGGTCAAACAGGTCAGGGAAACATGGCACAGGCATATCAGTACTATCACTAGACATGAATAAGATAGAAAATATAGAAATAGTAATATAAAAAATGAGTAACAACCTACGTGCACGTGAAACTAGAAAGTAACCATGACATAAAGTAAGAGAAATATGTAACCACGTAAGAAAGAATAGAAATATAGAAAAGCATGTAAATACTGTAAAATTTGGCAATGTGTACTTGCTTGGTGGTAGCAAAAGTCCCGCAACAACACGTCAAATCAAAGATTCTCAAAACCAGAACTCCTGCAAACAACTCCGGATGCTGAAACAGATATTGCCAACATTCTCAGAATACGCAAATTAGCTAGGATAGGCTACCCATAAGTCCAATTCTGGATAGAACGGTAACTTCGGGTCAAAACAGTATCCGCCGTTGGACCTGCTTTGCACCAAAAAACGTGCCAAATTCTATGATCGCTAAAGTCATCAAACTATATTTCTACGGGTCCGATTTGATGAGACAAACCCAACCATATGTCCAAATTCGTCCGTTGGATCGGATCGCGGGCCTGCCAAAATAGCGTTACGGTCGACCTTCTCAGAATCAGACCAAATTTGGCATACAAAACCAAAACTATGATACAGTCCTATTGGTATAAGTTTTGTCTCGAGATGCCGAACGTACACAAAGAAATTTACGTTTTTGCAAAGTTGCCGATACGGAGAAATTTGACAGATACGCCTCAAATTCGTCGCACACACGCAACCAATTCGAGTTTCGTAAATGCCCATACGTCCGCAACATTCGTACGTGTCTTTCGATGCTCATGGATTGCATCCAAGTTGCCTGAATTTTTGGGACGAACCCCGTATCGGGAAAATTTTGAAGTTTTGAAAACAGAATTCCTAAGTTTTTCTCGACTTTCAAAACGATTTTAAACAGAAAATAACCAACAGTAATTAAAACTAAAAATAGGGTTTCAATCTTGGTTAGATTGTCTATAATGTTGTTGGTTTTCCAAAATTCTAAATATCCTGATCACAAATCGACTTCGAACTTAGGATTTTGGGACAGTGTCTAACCTCCTAAAATCGAGTTTTTTCTCCATTTTGGAACTCGATTTGCGTCGCGTACATCGCAAAATAATTAAATCTACTTGAAGGGAGACGAAGAGGGTTAGGTCATGAACGCACCTGTCTAATTGGTTTGTGGAATGATTAAGAAACAATGATGAAATTATAACGCGAAGAGGGGCCGACTTTGCTATTACTGCTGTTGTCCGCTCTGTTTCCATGTGAGCGCGGGTGCTGTTCCCGACGATTGCCGACCTTCTACGACGGTGCAGGCGGCGCGCCGGGGCATCGTGGTTGTGTGGGAAGGGTTGGCAGAGGCTTGGGATTAGGCTAGGGTTTGGGGTTCTCTCTCTTCCCCTCTATCTTTCTCACGGTTATATACAAAAGGGGTCGACTAATTGCAATCATCGGCCAATTTGCAATATTGTTCCCGCAAGGAAACAATAATAATATTTTTTCTTGTTTTTTTTATATAAACACACACACACACACACACACACATATATATATATATATAATATTATATATATATATATATATATATATATATATATATATATATATATATATATATATATATATATATATATATATATATATATATATATATATCAATAAAACTCCACAATCTTAATAATGCTTTTCTTGGGTAGGGTTTATACATAGAAAAGGTACATACAACTAATAACATCGATTTCCTAATTAAAGAAGATAACCAATAATAAAAATGTTCTTATACTAATAATAATAATAATAATAATAATAATAATAATAATAATAATAATAATAACAAGATAAATAAACCAATAATATGTATGGTAGTTTTGGCTGAACGTATTATACACCCTCTTTATTAGGCTCTGGAAATCATACAAATATTCTAAAATGCCATTTAATATTAATAATATCGATATTATATGTATAGCAAATATTTAGAAAATATTTATCAATTCATAGAAATAAATACAAAATATTTGTACACACATAAAATATGTCTACATAGCATCTTTGATGCACTAATTGCCGACATGGGCTTAGGTTAGGTTGGGGTCAAGACCGAGCTAAATTGGTACCACCGGGTCACCTTAAAAGTCAATATTCTTAATAATAAATAATTAAATCGTCCATAGGGGTTACGTCGTAACTTTGACTGGTTTTTCTAGTTGTGACACACATAAGGCTCGGCCTTTCCTAGCATAGCTAATACACTAGTCAAGACACTCATCTACACTAATCGTGCAAAAATTCCTAGTCGATATGCATCTCCAACTTAACCATGACTCTATATATATATATATATATATATATATATATATATATATATATATATATTTTATAGGGAAAAAGCATATATAAAAAGCCGCGCCAACAAGGCCGGACCAAAACCGAAGGAGCTACAAACAGGCCAAGCAGGCCCGGGAACAGAAAAGAAGGAATAAGAAAGAAGCAAAAGCCCGTATACCCCAAAATGATGAACAAGTATACCCGACACCCCCCCTACAAACAAAATGGGAAGGCCCAAAAGCAAAAGGAACAGCCGACGTTACCCAGTGCAGCCAACTTTGGACAGTTGCCTCTGAATCTCTGAGATCACCTGTCTGGTATTGTAAGTGTAGCCCTCATACCGTGATTTGTTTCTATTCTTCCACAATACCCAAATGGTAGCCGTAGCAGTAATTCTAGCCTCGGCCGGCCTAGGGAGACTCCACCATAGAGTGATACGTTCCATGAGCGTGATCGTTGCATGGGGCAGACTCCAAGAATCGCCGAAGTGGAACCAAACATCCGCAGGGGTGTCGCCTTCCGATAACACGTGCGATGCCGATTCGGGAGCCCCCCTGGAGCAACAATGGCAGATGTAGGTTGGCTAGGTTAGATTCCAAATATAATCATATGCATACAAAATTGTATTCAACCCTATTTGGTTGTACAACATTCCAATACAATATTCAAAATAATTTTACTAAGTCATGGGACCCTAACATGGTTCTAACAAGTGCGGTTGGCTAGGTTAGAGTCCAAATATATTTTCTAATCAAATCAAACTCGAAAAGTCAACCCATGAGTCTCTTGTACCATTCGCAAATAAATAGCACATGTGGACTCGATTGAGTGACGCACCCTTGGCATGTGTGTCGTACGCTCAAAATGGGTTAAAACCATATATTTGATCAACTGGTTTTGATCGATGTCGAGTTCTGAGCTCAAGTTGGAAGATCGATCTAGAATTTCGGTAAATGGTCAAATGGCCTAATTTGACCCAAAGTTGCGCGAAGTCAAAAGAATGCTAGGGGACAAGTTTGGATGAAACATGATATATCAAATTGAAGGTGGACTTGTCTACTTCAGAACCCATGAAGGTTATTTCGAAAGATTGACACTTTTTTGTGCTCCAAAAATCAAAGCTACAGAAAATACATCTATATTATAATTGATACTAAAATATAATTTAATAAATATATGAAACCATATAAAATAAATTAAAAAAATTCCAAAAAATCAGAGTCCTCACACTCCTACTTTTTTCTTCTACCAAAAACACCCTAAGTTATCTAATCTTAACCATTGAAAAATCAATGGTTAAGATTAGATGACTTAAACAAGATCCAATGGATGTGAAAGAGGGATGCTTGGGGGAAGCAAAAGTGAGGGGAATGTTGATCTCTCCTCTCTCTCTATCTCTAATATATATATATATATATATATATATATATATATATATATATATATATATATATATATATATATATATATATATATATATATATATATATATTAGAGATAGAGAGAGAGGAGAGATCAACATTCCCCTCACTTTTGCTTCCCCCAAGCAAAAGTGAGGGGGATCAACATTCCCCTCACTTTTGCTTCTCTCTCTCTCTCTCTCTCTATATATATATATATATATATAGAGAGAGAGAGAGAGAGAGAGAGAGAGAGAGAGAGAGAGAGAGAGAGGAACCATATCCTCTCATTTTTGCGTCCCCAAACGTTTTATCTTTACATCTGTTGGATCTTATCTAATCTTAACCGTTGATTTTTCAATGGTTAAGAATATCTGACTTAAACAAGATCTAACGGATGTTAACATGGGGATGCAAAAGTGAGAGGATGTGGATCCCTCCTTATATATATATATATATATAAGGAGGGATCTACATCTCCTCACTTTTGTATTCCCCAAACATCATCTTTTTCACATCCATTGAATCTTATTTAAGTCATCTAATATTAACCGTTAACTTGATAAACAAACAAGTAGCCCAGAGTTATTCATCGAGGTCTATTTTTTTTCCTCTATTTTCATAAAGTACACACTTTTCTACCCTAAAATTTTCTTCGTTCTTAATCTAACTTGTCAGAGGAGCACCGAAAAATTATTCCATTCCTCCATAGAAAGAAGGAATCCATTGACCCAATCTAAAAATCAATTTCCTACATGAGTTTGTAGTGGGCATGAATTGCCACAAGTTATAAAGAATATTTAACACCAAACATACCAAAAGTCAGGCCGAGAACACGGTTACATGGCTCTTTATTGTGACTATGAGAAGACACAGAAGCGAAAGGAAAGGGAACTGATACATATATATAGAATAGAAATCAAATTAAAAGACAGTAATTACTTACTGTTTCTTATTACCAAAACCTAAATTTGGGATGAATGAAACCCTAATTCATTCATTTAACATCTCCCGTTTCTCTTACAGTAGCATTGGCCAAGAAAGCCCCAGCCCGAGCACTCCCCATAGAAGGATCCCTCTTTTCCAATGCACTTATTATAACAGTCATTCTGATCGCCTTGACTGTCTGCCCAACAAACGCCTGTGTACACTCCACTCAGGAAGGTGCAGTATACATCGTACAGTTCTCTGGTCGCTTTTGCTGCTCTCGCTTCCATCACTGTCCAACCCCTTGTTAGCAATTCGGCAAACGGAAAAAAAATCGGGACGGCAAAAGTATGAGTATAAATCGGCTCAGTGCAAATAAAATACATTCAAAAATTCGGTCAAAAATTCGAAAAAATGAAAATATTTAGGCTAGAAACTTCACATTCTTGATTATGTTGTCAAATTAGTTAATTAAACAGGTTTCCAACATATTTTTTCTGTAAATTTTTTTCAATAATTTATATGGAACACGTTTAAAATTTCGCATGCTTAAAATTTATGTATTGATTTGAATCTGTCAAAAGTACGCAAGTATTATACGTTTTTGAAAGATACAAAAAAATTCGCGTATAATACGAATTTTATTCGGGTGATTGCTGACAAGGGTCCAACCAATTATTATTTGAACACCGTCAAAGTCAGTAGAGAAAGAAAAAAGAGAGTACATGTTTAGCTTATGACATGATATCACTATGTTTCTGAGCATTTGTTGTGGAATTTTACTTTTTAGATTTACGCCTTCCTGCCTTCCTATTTCTTAGAAACTGTAATAACATATATCGCCTTCAAAAATTTCTTTTAGATTGATTAAAATAAAGTCTTTTCTAGTATTTGTACAAGATTATTAGAATAGTAGAAACGGCCATGCATGATATATAACAGGATACTCGAACTGTACATCTATAGTTAGGACTTGATATATATATATATATATATATATATATATATATATATATATATAAATATATATATATATATATATATATATATATATATATATATATATAAAAGAGGATATTCAAACTTTGTAGCCTTTCATAGCAAACATAAACTTTTCAGAGTTTATGTGCAAGGACTTTGATATATTGGAAGATGCCAAAACTTAACTTGTCATTCTAGGGTGTTATATCGATTGCCATGGTGATCATGGCAGTGATCGACCCATGATCACCATCTCCGTCCGGACAGATCGAAAGCCCAAGAGCAGGTAGTCAATTCCAGCCAAGGGCGGAGGCAAAATTTTAAATTTCTCAGGACTAAGTCTGTTCCAGTGAACATATCAAGTAAAAAAAATTTACACCGGACCAATAATGGATTTACCTAGTAAAAATTTCTAGTAATTTTTTTTTTACCTGGGCTACAGTTTGATTAAAATTTTGCGGTTTATGTACTTTGATATATTGGAAGATGCCGAAACTTAACTTGTCATTCTAGGGTGTTATATCGATCACCATGGTGATTGTGGCGGCGATCGACCCATGATCACCGTCTCCGTCTCCGTTCGGACAGATCGAAAGCTCGGCAGGAGGTATGTAGTCACCCCCAGCTGATTAAAATTTTGAGGTATATTTGCAACTAAATATTCTAAGATATTATAAATATTGTGGGGAAATTTACCTTAAAAATTAAGAAACAATAAATAATGTTTTGCTAATTTTCTATATATTCTCTCTCATTTAGAAATAAGAAGCAAGTAATTACTTTAAAGACGAGAAATTTACCTTAAATATTTTCAAGTAGAAGCAAAGACTAACCACAAGGTGTCGCGAGAAGGAATACGAGAATGAGAGCTAATCCATGACAGCTCGCCATTGTTGACGTCTATCAGAACAGACAGAAGAAAGAATTACGTTAATGGCACAAAGAATAGTGAGCTCGATCGCTTCTTAAATAGAATTAAGTAGCTAAAGCATCTTAATAATCGGTGCGATGCGGATAGGGACAAATAGAAATGGCTAACTTGTCAAATATGAAGAGTTCTCTTTGCGTGATCTTGCGTTTTGTATGCACCAAGGAAAGAGTTTGTTTGATTGTGTACGCCGGCAAATTGTTCCGATTAGCTTGAAGTACAGTTTTGTTTGGGGGCCGTCTCCTCGTAAATATTGCCGAGGTTTTGAACATTAAACGCGATGTGGTCCGAAGTCCATGAGGTACGATATTAGACTGTACTCATATACCATAAGCAAGTGAAATCGTCTCAAGAGTCTGTTCTGGTGGCTTCCTACGATAAGGGAACACTCGAGTCAAAGGCGAGGACATGGAAGAATTCTCGGGATCTTACGACCGTGGACCCCAAGGAGAATGCTATCATTATAGCGAAAGGGGTCATATTAAGAGGAATTCCATGAAGCCCAAAACTGAGGAAGATAAAGGCAGGGATGATAAGGAGAATCTCACGGCGTTTGGAGATATCATCGTCACAGCAACCGACGACAAGAAACCTTATTTCACGGATATTCACTATTCAATGATTGAGAGAAAAATATCAGTTCTTGAAATGAAAATAATTGTTGGTGCTTTCTTTACATGGAGAGAGCTTGCTCTCAACATGCCTTGTAAAATTTTAGTCCCACATCGGAAATGCACCATGAGTTATCTCAACATATATACTTGGTTGTGTTGTTGAGAGATGCACATGGGATGGTGACCCTAATGAGGGAACCATGTGGGTGATTTTACTAGGAGGTAAGAATAAGGCTCCAAGGATTAAGCATTAATGCTTTTGTCATTCTCTTGGATTAATTTTATTTGGAGCTAAGCCCCAAAGGGGCTTAGCGACTCGGACTCGGACTCGGACTCGGGCTCGGGCTCATGGGCTCATGAGGCGTAATGTGGCATTTTGTTGGCGCACTTTCACTTAGCACGTCAGCAGTCATGCGCTCATGCGGCCAGGCTGCTGCCGCATGGAGGGTTCCGCTGACTGTGCAGACTACAAGTCAGTTATGGAAAGACTGATTCAATGCGATTAATTTCGTTGCTATCTTTGTGGGATTTGAATTAATCTCGTTGCTATCTTTTGGGATTTGATTCAATCTTTCCATAACTGAAGAGGCGGCTAGGGTTTCCACCCTCTCTCTATATATACTCTCTTCTGGCCTCCTTTGTGGGTACTACAAAATTATAAGTCAGAAAAAGAGAAAGAGAGAGAGAGCTGCTGCCGCCATTGCAAGTCCATCCGAGGAGTCAGAACAGAGGTGACTTCGAGCGTTCCACAAGTTCTTCAACTTGCTGGTTCCTGGAAGCAATTCGTGTGGGGCGAATCTTGCTTTGAGCAACGGTGTTTTGACACCCCGGCATTTTTCTTCTTCTCATCTTTCTCTAGATTATTGTACCTCGTTCTGTCCCAATTGCAACACGTTTGCAAGGAAGAACGAGAGATCTTTTCTTCTCTATTTTCCTCCTCCATATTGTAATCGGGTTATTTGGTTTTTGTATCATCGTAGATCTCTGTTGCATCTGTTTTACCATCTTTGATCAAGCCCCGAGATTAACAATCTCAAAGCAAGATCCTTATAGATGGAAAACATTAATGCTTCGCTCGTCCAATCGGACTACTGCAAGTTAGAAAAGTTCGATGGAGAGCATTATCAAGTCTGGAAGAGAAAGGTTTATCTAACTCTTCAACTAAAAGACGTTGATCATGTTCTATTGGAGGAAGAACCCTCTGTTCCAAACACTGGATCTACTGTCGCAATCAATGCGGCTACCAAACTCCAGGCCAAATGAAGAAGGGAAAATAGCATCTGCAGGCTTCTCATCCTGAATGCTATGGAGGACTCCCTGGCAGAATCCTACTCGAAGAAGGAACTTGCCAGAGACATATGGGAGTCTGTGGAAAAACTGTATGAAGAAGACAGGAACAGGAGCAACATGTTTGTGGTTGAAAAATATCACAAATTGCTCTTTGAGGACGAGAAGTCCATGTTGCCACAGGTGAAGGAATTTCTGAAGCTACGTCAGAAACTGGAAGACGAAGATCAGATGCCCCTTCCCGACAAGTTTGTCGTTGGAGGGATCGTCTCAAAACTTCCTGCTGGGTGGAGTACCTTCTATGCAAGGATGCTCAGAAGGAAGCTAGACATTAGCTTGGAAGATCTACTTCAAAAGATCCATGTTGAGGACGAGATGCGTTCCCAACAGAAGGTGGACACTCTGTCCAAACACTTGGCCAAAGCCAATCTAGTACAGACGAGAGATCCCAAGGGGAAGCAGGCGGCTTCTCATCCCAATAAGAAGGACTTTACTAATCTAAAAGTGAAGGATCCTTCATTCAAGCAACAGAAGACTAAGTCCCACGTGACTTGTTATAATTGTGGCAAGAAAGGCCACTACAAGAGTGAATGCAGATCCAAGCCTAAACAATCAGAGAAAGGTGAGCCTAATAAGGTTTCATTGGTTTCTAACTTTGTTGCTATGATCGCACAGGTCACAACTGTGGGAGTTCACTCTGACTGGTGGATAGACACTGGTGCGACTTGCCATGTCTGTTCTGGCAAAGAATGGTTCATCACGTACCAGCCGAAATCTGAGAAGGTTGTCATGGCGAACCAGGCCCAAGCTGAAGTTCTGGGGATCGGGACCGTGGAACTGAAACTCACTTCTGGGAACACTCTGACGCTTCAAGGTGTGAAGCATGTTCCGGCGATTGCCAAGAACCTGATCTCTGGAAGCCTGCTCTGCAACGCAGGTTTGAGGATGGATATCAATGCTGGTCAGATGGTGATGTCCAAGAAAGGAACATATTTCGGGAAGGCTTATCAAATCGAAGGAATGTTTAAAATTCAGCTTGTCAACCAGTTTGATGACATTAATACAGTTGCATTTTCTGATTATTCTCTTGAGTTGTGGCATAATAGACTAGGACATGTTCATTGTAAAAAAATTAACAAAATGTCTAGTCTAGTACTTATCTTCAAATGTGGGGGTAAGGTGGAGAAGTGTGAAGTGTGTGCTCAGACGAAGATCACAAGGAAACCCTTTCATCGGGTCAATCGAAGCACAGATCTTCTGGAGTTGGTGCACTCCGATATCTGTGACTTCAAACATTTCTCTACGAAGGCCGGGATGAAGTATTTCATAACCTTCATCGATGACTTCTCAAAATACGCGTTCGTCTACTTGCTCAAGTCTAAAGACGAAGCCTTCGAGAAGTTCAGAGAGTTCAGGGCCGAAGCTGAACGGCAGACTGGACAACAACTCAAGAGGTTGAGAAGTGATCGAGGTGGGGAGTACAGGTCTCATGAATTCACATCATTCTACAAAGAACATGGAATCATATGCGAGACTACTGCTCCATATTCTCCTCAATCCAACGGAGTAGCAGAGAGGAAGAACCGAACATTAACAGAAATGATGAATTCTATGCTGCTTACTGCAGGCCTTCCAAAATGCTACTGGAGAGAAGCTGCATTGACGGCCACTTTTATTCTAAATAGAGTGCCGTATGCAACTTCGGACGTAACTCCTCATGAACTCTGGTTCAAAGTCAGACCAAACTTGAATGTCATTCGAGTGTGGGGGTGTCTAGCGTATGTGAAGCTCCCAGATCTGAAGATTCAGAAGCTAGGGACAAGGACTACGAAGGCGATCTTCTTGGGGTATGCCGGGAAGAGTGATGCTAGGAGATTTCTTGATATTGAGTCAAATCATATTATCGAATCTCGCGATGCTGAATATTTTGAAGACAAATTTGCAAAAGACAAAAATATTGTTCTTTCGGACATTCCAGAAAATAATGTAGGTACAAATGAGACTGAAATCTCATATGGGCCAGTAGTCCAAGAAGAAGCTGTTGTTGATGAAACAACTCTTGTACCAGAACTCGCAGAGCCGTCAACTAAGCGAGCGAGGAGACCGAAAGACTTCGGAGATGACTTTGTCACCTATCATGTGGAAGCAGATCCGCTTACCTATGATGAGGCGATGAAGACCAGAGATGCTATCTTCTAGAAGGAGGCAGTGAATGACGAGTTTGACTCTATCACCTCTAATAACACATGGGTGTTGGTAGATCTACCTGAAGGAGAAAAGCCCATCGGATGTAAATGGATCTTCAAGAAGAAGATGAAGGCAGATGAAACTATTGACAAGTTCAAGGCCAGGCTGGTAGCCAAGGGATTTTTTTAGAAACAGGGGATAGACTACTTTGACACGTACGCTCCAGTAGCTCGGATGACCACCATCAGGATGTTAATCGCTCTAGCAGCTATACATAAGTTGGTAATACATCAGATGGATGTAAAGAAAGCATTCCTGAAGGGGGAGCTGACCGAAGAGATTGACATGCAACAGCCAGACGGATTTGTCGTCAAAGGTCTTGAAGACAAAGTCTGCAAGTTGGTGAAATTATTGTATGGTTTGAAGCAAGCTCCCAAGATGTGGCATGAGAAGTTTGACAAAGTTATTAGATCAAACGGTTACAGAGTCAACGAGACGGACAAATGTATTTACACAAAGTTCGCTGATGGAAGAGGAGTCATTATTTGTCTGTACGTGGACGACATGCTAATCCTAGGCACGGACATAGGCTGTGTCACAGATACAAAGAAGTTCCTCTCAACCAAGTTCAGTATGAAAGACTTGGGGGATGCAGATGTCATCTTGGGCGTAAAAATCATCCGGACAGACACTAGAGTAGCGCTGTCACAATCTTACTACATTGAGAAGATGCTCACACGCTATGGGTATAAGGATCTTCCAGGGATCGATACGCCATACAGGTGTGATCAGAAGCTGAAGTCAAACTCGAGGAAAAGCGTCAGGCAGCTGGAGTATTCTATCATTATCGGAAGCTTAATGTACACAACCACTGCCACAAGGCTTGACATAGCTTTCGTCGTGGGAATGCTGAGTCGGTTCACAAGCAACCCAGGGGTTGAGCACTGGAAAGCTGTGAAGCGGGTGATGAGATATCTCAAGAAGACTCAGACATATGCACTGTACTACAACGGGTATCCGACAGTAGTGGAAGGCTTCAGTGATGCTAGCTGGTGTTCAGAGGTGGAAAGCGAGAGATCCACATGTGGATATGTCTTTTCCTTGGGTGGAGCTGCTATATCGTGGAAGTCGAAGAAGCAGACTATACTCTCTCGTTCTTCCATGGAATCTGAATTCTATGCACTTGAAACTGCAGCAGATGAAGCAGAATGGCTTCGGGAGCTCATGTATGATCTTCCAATGGTTGGGGCTCAGATACCAGCGATACCGATATACTGTGACAACCAGGCGACTGCGACGGTGGCATCAAATGACCTCTTCAACGGGAAGAAGAGGACTGTGCGGTTGAAGCACAGGACAGTACACGATCTTATCAAAAGAGATGTAATTGCAGTGGTTGATGTTCGGAGTCAGGAGAACCCGGCAGATCCGTTCACAAAGGGCCTCAAGCGCCAGTTAGTCGATGACACAGCTTGTAAAATGGGCTTGAAGGCATTCTGATAGTGTGTCTTTGTAATCCTACCATAAATTTTTATGCTATTAGTTCAAAGAGAAATCTACTAGGCATCTAACTTTTGGTTCAAAGGAGGATCACTGACTGGAAAACTATCAGGTAACAGTGGGTACTTGTTCTCTGGAACATGGAAGGCATACGGACCCATAACCACTGTTGTCTACTATGTATTTTCTGTGGAAAAAAACAGATCCTGTGGAAGGTTGGCTTAAACGCCTTAATGAGTTCTCAGGCAGAGTGAATGCCTGGTGTGCTTTACAGGAAGCACGGTAGAGCAGCACTACAAGGAGTGAAACTCCATGCTATAGTGGGGTGACTCCACCATGAGGTTTCCAGGTCTGGGGTAATGCCTCGGCTTTGCAAGCCAAGTCATAGCGGCGTAGCACCGTAAATAGGCAGGTAGCCTAATGCTGTATGACGTAATTAAAGAGTTGTAGACAGCACCACAAAGGGGAGGATGGCCCCATGTTACAGTGGCATGACACCACGATGAGGTACCCAGGTAGGGGTAAAGCCTCGGCCTTGCAAGCCATGTCGTTGCGGCGTAACACCGCAAGGAAGCCTTAGGCTTCATGCTGAGTAGATTGGCACTACAAAGAGGCTGAGACCTCATGCTACAGTAGTATGACACTACGATGAGGTTCCCAGGTTGGGGTAATGCCTCGGCTTCAGGCCATGTCATAGCGACGTAGCACCGCAAGGAAGGGCAAGGCTTCATGCCATATCTCTTTAATAAAGAACTCACCTATAGTGTATGGAAAGAGAAATCAGGCCGTCTCTTGAGGGTAAACTTGTAGACGCCCAAAATTATACACTGAAACCAGGCTGGCACAGGGCCTTTAATGTGCAGCCAGAAGCACACGTAACTACATTTTGTGAGTGGGAAGAATTATAATTGTGGTGCAGAATTCAAGGCGTAGTCCATTCTTGTATCATATTGTTATTTAACCCATGCGGGAAGATTCAAGTCGTCAGCGACATCTATCCTAATGTAAAATGGACAGTTACTGTGGGGAACGCTCAACCCTGGACACATATATATGTTGTGATATGTGGGGGATTGTTGGTGCTTTCTTTACATGGAGAGAGCTTGCTCTCAACATGCCTTGTAAAATTTTAGTCCCACATCGGAAATGCACCATGAGTTATCTCAACATATATACTTGGTTGTATTGTTGAGAGATGCACATGGGGTGGTGACCCTAAGGAGGGAACCATGTGGATGATTTTACTAGGAGGTAATAATAAGGCTCCAAGGATTAAGCATTAATACTTTTGTCATTCTCTTGGATTAATTCCATTTGGAGCTAAGCCCCAAAGGGGCATAGCGACTCGGACTCGGACTCGGATTCGGGCTCATGGGCTCATGAGACGTAATATGGCATTTTGTTGGCACACTTTGCACTTAGTACGTCAGCAGTCATGCGGCTCATATGCGGCCATACGGTCTTATGCGGCCATGCGGCTCATGCGTCCATGCGGCCATGCGGCTCATGCGACCATGCGGTCCATGCGGTCCATGCGGCTCATGCGGTCCATACGGCTCATGTGGTCCATGTGGCCCATACGGCCCATGTGGCTCATGCGGCCAGGCTGCTGCTGCTGCTGCTGCCGTATGGAGGGTTCCGCTGACTGTGCAGACTATAAGTCAGTTATGGAAAGTCTGATTCAATACGTTTAATTTCGTTGCTATCTTTGTGGGATTTGAATTAATCTCGTTGCTATCTTTTGGAATTTGATTCAATCTTTCCATAACTGAAGAGGCGGCTAGGGTTTCCACCCTCTCTCTATATATACTCTCTTCTGGCCTCCTTTGTGGGTACTACGAAATTATAAGTCAGAAAAGGAGAAAGAGAGAGAGAGCTGTTGCCGCCATTAAAAGTCCATCCGAGGAGTCAGAACAGAGGTGACTTCGAGCGTTCCACAAGTTCTTCAACTTGCTGGTTCCTGAAAGCAATTCGTGTGGGGCGAATCTTGCTTTGAGCAACGGTGTTTTGACACCCCAGCATTTTTCTTCTTCTCATCTTTCTCTAGATTATTATACCTCGTTCTGTCCCAATTGCAACACGTTTGCAAGAAAGAACGAGAGATCTTCTCTTCTCTATTTTCCTCCTCCATATTGTAATCGGGTTATTTGGTTTTTGTATCATCGTAGATCTCTGTTGCATTTGTTTTACCATCTTTGATCAAGCCCCGGGATTAACAATAATTGATTTAGGAAGGTTAATGATCGAAGCCAAAATAAGTAAAATCTTCTAATCCTTATTTCACAGATATTCACTATTCAATGTTTGAGAGAAAAATATTGGGTCCAAGCTAACTCGAGATTAATATATAGATAATTGAGTAAGAAAAATAATTCCTTAGGTCCAAGAAAAATATGAGTGATACAAACTTACGATATGACGATGTTTAGGAAAGACACAAATGATCAAGACTAGGAAGAAATGATTGAAGAAAATAGAAATATAAACTTTAATTTCTCTCTCTCTAATATTCAAAGATTGAGGGAAAAACACACACACACACACACACACACACACACACACACACACACACACACACACACACACACATATATATATATATATATATATATATATATATATATATATATATATTCACACACACACACACATATATATATATATATTATATATATATATATATATATATATATATATATATATATATATATATATGTGTGTGTGTGTGTGAATATATATATATATATATATATATATATATATATATATATATATATATATATATATATATATATATATATATATCTTGAAAACTAAATCGGAATGAGTAAATATATGGATAATCGGGTTAGGTCCAAACTCAATAGATGGAAATAAAATGTACTCATTGGGAAAACAAATAAAAATAACTAAGTAATACGAGCAACGATGGTAATGTTTAGAGATGGCAGAAAAAGATAATTTGAATAAATTATCAAGGTTAGGGGTTGAATTCTAGGAAGGCCTAAGTTACAGAATGAATAGTTCCACCTTATATCCTATCGCCATATCAAAATGCAATAGTGTATCCTTCTATAAAGTTATCTAATATGGTTGGAATTCAATAAATCCTTGGCTAAATTGCATGGCCTATGTAGCAATCCTTAACTACGCAATAGTCAAATTAATAAGGGACTCATATTCCTAGTCATCCTCCTAAATCAATTCAATACTAATTGTGAATGAGCATTTCGTAGTCGCAGGCTCGCAATAGTATGACAAACTTAAGTACTATCACGAGTTCGCAATTTTTTACGAAAACGGACCTGTATGGGCCACCACAAAAACTTGTCACGATCCGCACCCACTTTTCGGGATACGAGTGCATGTCCAAGCCAGCCTACGTCGCAGTGTCGACGATAGAACGTTGTCCAGGCCACAATAAACAAAATGATCATAAAATAATTATTATTTCTCATTTACAACATCTAAATTATTTTACAACATTCCAAAGTTTACATTTAATCCAAGTACAATGTCTCACAGAAGAAAATAAAATCACTAATCTATCTAACTAATCTTCTAGATTGACCTCAGCGTACCCATGCATCTCCAATGCTAAGAGTTGTCGCGACTAACATAAAAAATGTTGGTTTCCAGTCAGAAATAGAATGAGTATATTCTAACAGCAGTTTCAATAATTGACAAAGTCTATAAAACTGTAAATAATAATGAAATACATGATGAACAGATAAGTATGGAATCATGGAACTGAACGAGCATGGTAATAATAAAAAGTGAGTACTAAAACTGATAAGACATGTAACTAGCAATGTATAAAGTAGAACCAGAAACTGCACCTATCTACTGAGTTTAAATATACTTTCAACAAGTCAACGGCTAAGGGGTAAATCCGGCACTCCGTACGTGAATTGTGCGACTGCTATGAGACACGATCAGACAAATAGAATATTTTTGGATATATTTATATGTCTACTAATGTACTCTTCCGTCCGACTAGTACTCATGGATTCAATAAGTCACGAACATGATAAACATACAAGTCACGAAAAATAACATGTAAAGAATCCAAAACTACCACCTCGTGTAACCATCGTATCGAGAATCAACAGAAGATCAAAATAAGACAATACTAGATACACGAATCATAAATGTTCTCAAATATAAAAACTATTAGAAATGTACTCGCCTGGAGTCCTTTGCTGGTGAAACCGATAATACCAATCACTCAGTGTGCCACAAAAGTCAAACTCATGCAACAGTCTCCGGATGCTGAAACAGACATCACCAACGTATTTGGGATAAAAAATATCACTACCAGAACAAGTCATATTAGCGACATAATTAGCGACGCTTAACAAAAACGTCACTATGATTTAACAATTTAGCGACGTAATTATATAACGTCGCAATACGTCACCATTAGCGACGTATTGCGACTATGTTTTGTATTAAAAAATGTACGTCGTGGATATGTCGGTGAACGTCGCTAATATGACTAATAATAGTGACGTTCACCAACGTATTTAGTATCACGTCGCTAATATCACTAATATTAGCGACGTTTACCGACGTACCATTATGACGTCGCTAAGTTGAAAATATAGGACATTTGAGTTTTTATTCACCCCATTCTTTCGATCGTTTTCCACCGAACCCCTCTTCCCCAGCCCTCAGCGACCACCTCCCTCCGGCCCTCGGCGACCCCCTCCCCCCTCGGCCGCCGACCCTCGGCGGCCTTGCTCCCACTGGCGACCCCCTCGGCGACCCCGCTCCCCCTTGCTGACCCCGCTCCCCTCCGTCTCCAGCTCCCCACTGGCGACCCCTCCCTCCTCGACGACCCACTCTGCCCCGACTAGGTAAACCCTAACCCTCTTTCAAACACGACACTTTGACACATGACACTTTGACACAGGACACTGACACTTTGACACATGATACTTTGTTGCTTTAATTTCAGTTATAATTAGTTAATTATGTTGAATAAATAAATTAATGACATCAACCAAAGAAGATCAAAGCTCTCATTGCCTTTCCTATGGATTTTGTTTGGTTGCAGAACGAATGACGCATTTTAGTTATTGTGTGTTCATATTTGTGTTTCTGTAGTCAACTGTACAAATATTGTTTGTCATTTGCACGTCCCTTAAAGACAATATTTCTTATGTAAAAATGATTTTTTTCTTTTTCCGATTGGTTGGAAGGGGAACTGGTCGCATAGAACAAGTTTGTCAAGGAACTTATTATGTTTTTGTGTGTTTTTAGCTAGTAATTTGTTGTAGAATTTTTTTCCTACAATTTTGTAGAACACTGAACCACAAAAACCGTATAGCAGCAAGTATAACTTGCTAATAAGTTTTGACAGCGCAACATAATATTTGTGGCCGAAAAGTTACTAACTTGAGTGAGAATTATGTTGTATTTCGGGTAGTGTCGAGGAGGGAAAAAAATCAATCTTGAAATATAAATTTGAGACAATGTTATGTGAAATGCTCAAGATGGCTTATCAAAATCTGTAATGTGTGTGGATTACATATACTTTTATCAGAGAGTATCAGTGTGATATTGAGTCCATGATATATAATATCAACATGATACACAAATACCTAAAGTTAATGTGATATGCAGGTAAGTGCTAGGTAGGTATCTTAGATAATTAGGGTAAGTGTCCGTGTCAGCCAGGAGTCAAGTGTCCATGTCACCCCTTCTATGAAAAAGTAAATTTTCTTCGAAGAGAACACGTGACGACACTCATTTAATACTCATATGTGTATGCATCCACATGTGGACAATATAATCGAATAATGTGTATCTATCTTACAGAATTATCCTCAAATAGATATGAGGCTGAATTACTATCTGCGGAATCGTTCGTGGATGTACAACCGTCATCCTGATGACATGTGCGGTGTGCGAGATGATTTCATAGAGGGTGTACAGCAGTTCCTGCAGTTTGCCAAGGCGTTCCCTCAGTACATGGACGGTACCAAAATTAAGTGTCCGTTTGTAAGATGTCGCAACTTGAAATATCATCCAGAAGTGGAAGTCACGTATCATTTATACTCGAAGGGTTTCACGTCGAATTACTATCAGTGGAGCGCGCACGAAGAACTTGTGTCTTTAGCATCGAAGTATGAGCCTTATGTGGATGTCCACAACCATGTTGCTTACGACGATGGGTTTGTGAACATGGTTTTTGATGCGGCGGGGCCTAGTTTCGATCCGGACAATCATGATGCACCTAAGGAGGCACCGAACGCCGATGCAGCAAAGTTTATAGAGTTGTTGGAGAATGCAAGGACTCCATTATATCCTGGTTGTGAGGATCATTCACCGTTGGAGGTGGTTACAAGATTGTTGAACATCAAGTCCAATTTTAATATGTCGCAAGATTGCTACAACCGACTTATGGAGTTGATTATAAAAATATTGTCTGAGGGTGCTAAGTTGTCTAAAGATATTTACCGGTCTAAGAGGATGGTGAGATCGCTCTGGATGGAATACGAAAAAATTGATGCATGACGCAACGGGTGCATGTTGTACTACAAAGACGACAAGGACGAAGACATCTGCAGATTTTGTGGTGCTGATCGCTACAAGGGCAGTGGTAGAGGAAAGTCTGTCGATGCAAGAAAGCCTACCGATTCGATGCACTACTTGCCGTTGACACCGCGGTTGCAGCGGTTGTTTATGGTGAAGGAAACAGCAGAAAACATGAGTTGGCATAAGCGAAAACAGACTGAAGGAGTGTTGGATCACCCATCTGATGGAGAACCATGGAAGCACTTTGATCGAGAGTATCCAGATTTTGCTTCTGATCCGCGTGATGTCAAATTGGGTCTCTGCTCCGACGGTTTTACCCCATTCGGACTTTCGGGATCCCAGTATTCATGTTGGCTTGTGATCGTCACTCTGTACAAACTACCGCCTTGCATGTGCATGAAGACTCCGTATATGTTCCTCACCGTTATTATCCCAGGTCCGAATAATCCGAAAAGGAATATCAATGTGTATTTGCAGCCATTGATTGATGAGTTGAATCAGCTATGGAAAGTAGGTTCCAACATGTACGAAGTTTCTAGAAAACAAAATTTTCAGATACGGGCAGCACTTATATGGACCATCAACGACTTTCCAGCCAATGGAATGTTATTTGGATGGAGCACGCATGGTCGTCTTTCATGTACGTATTGTATGAACCACACTAAGGCTTTCCGTTTGAAACACGGAGGCAAACCGTGATTCTTCGATTGTCATCGACAATTTCTGTCGAAGGATCATCCGTACCGGAGGAACATGAATGCTTTTCGTGCTGGCGTTGTAGAGAAGGCTAATCCACCCCCAAGGTGGCCCGGATACACGATATGGGAAGAGGTAAAAGATTTACAGAGAGCTATTAAATAGCCTGCTACGGGCTATAAGTGTAACGGATTTGGTCGCACTCATAACTGGACGAAGATGTGTATATTCTGGGATCTGTCATATTGGAACACCAATCTGGTTAGACATAACATTGATGTCATGCATATCGAGAAGAATGTGTTTGACAACATAATTAATACTATAATAGATGTAAAGGGGAAGACGAAAGACAATCTAAAGGCTAGATTGGACTTGGAAGAAATATGTAGACGTCTTGCATTGCATTTGATAGAGGAGAGGAATGGGAAGTTGAAGCAGCCTTAGGCAATTTTCTCATTGAAGAAGGAGGATAAAGTGAGACTTTGTAGGTGGATTCAAGGTCTAAAATTTTCAGACGGGTATGTTTCGAATTTGAAAAGATGCGTCGGCCTCAAGGAGAACAAACTGACAGGTATGAAGAGCCATGATTGTCATGTATTCATGGAAAGGTTAATTTTGATTGCATTTCATGAATTCTTACCCCAGGTTGTTTGGGATCCATTGACCGACTTAGCATATTCTTCAGAGATCTTTGTTCTACTAAGTTGCTCGTCGATCGTCTAGAAAAGTAGGAGAATGACATTACGGTAACACTGTACAAGCTCGAAAAGGTATTTCCTCATGAATTCTTCGACTCTATGGAGCATTTGCTAATTCATCTTTCCTACGAGGCACGTGTTGGTGGGCCCGTCGGTTATCGGTGAATGTACCCGTTTGAGTGGCATTTGAACCACCTAAAGAGAAAGATGAAAAACAAGGCTCGGGTCGAGGGTTCTATTTATGAAGCCTATATTCTCGAGGTGATTACAAACTTCTGCTCGATGTATTTCAAACCTCATGTTGCTACGAATAGAACGAGGGCTCCGAGAAACGACGGCGGATATCAAGAATCTAATGATGGAATACTAAAAGTATTCAATGCGTCCAGAAAGCCTTCGAAAAAAATGAAGAAGAGATATTTGAATGACGAAGAGCTAAGGGCTGCTCAGTTGTATATATTACTTAATTGCGACGATGATGAAGTGGAGAAGCTAGAGGGGTAAGTAATTAATGATGAGTTTATGTCATATCAATGTAATAGTATAAGCTAATATTATTGTACTAATCGAGGGTTGCTTCGTTGTTTTTCAGCACATATAATAATGAGTTGAGGTCGGTTAGACCCTACCTAACAGAGAAGCATTAGAACAAAAAATAAGACGTCAGTTTCCTTCTTAGTTGAGCGAATATGTAAGCAGCTCAGTAATTACTGGTCTCTTATAATGCAACTGTGTAATAAATAACTTACTATCTCTTCTTTATTATTCAGGTCGATCGTCTAATTTCATCCGAGATTGAATTAATTAGAACTCTTGCCAAGGGACCAATTATTGTCGTTAAAATATGGCCAAGTTGCTGTGTGAATGGCTTTAGGTTCAAGTCGACAAATGCTCCGATCAGAGACAGTTTCTTGGATCTTGATTCCACAAAAAATAGTTGTTTGTGTATCAAATCTTCGAACTACAAAGATGTCGATCCAGGAAATGATTTCTTTTGCATCTTGTGAGATATTGTGGAGTTGACATATAATTATGGCAGAGAACCTGCAAAGATCATATTGTTCAAGTGTGAATGATTCGATCTGATTGAAAATCAAGGTTGAAAAATTGATAAGCATAGTCTTGTGGATATAAACTACAAGCGTAGATATCAAGGCTACGAACCATTTGTCCTATCAACTCAGGCTCAGCTCGTGTACTTCGCAGCTTATCCGAGACGGAAAGCAACGAAGTCTGACTGGTGGGCAGTATGTAAGACTAAAGCTAGAGATACTTTTGATGTTGACGAAAAAGCTTATCAGGAGGACGAGCTACCCCTTGTAACCAATATTGTTGATGTGGACTCCACGAAAGTTATGCATTATATGACTAATGTAGAAGATGTAGAATTATCCGAAGTGGAAGGTGAAGCCGACGAAGGCGAAGATGAAAGTGAAGATGAGGAGGAAGGGGAATATGAGGTCGAGGAAGACGAACAAGATGAATATTCTGAAGATGATTGAGAGAGATGTACTTTCATTTTCTTATTATGTAGAGTTGGTTATTATCTAGTCTTGGTTACTATCTGAACTTAGATGTTTCTTGTAGAATGTACTATCTGGACGTAGATATTTCTTGTAGAATGTACTATCTGAACTTAGATATTTCTTGTAGAATATACTATATTACTTAGATGTTTCTTGTAAAATGTATCATCATATGTTGTCTTGGTTATTATCTTGCCTTTGTTTTACTTTTATAATTCTAGTCTCTATTATTTGTTGTATCTCTTCGGTACCTCCTACTAATACTGGAAGAGGATAGGGTACTCCTTCGGTACCTCCTACAGGTACCGGCTCTGGATTCTCGTCGCCCAGTACTCCTGTGTATCGGACAGTACATCCGCCTGCCATGACGCTACGTGGCATATCTCCTGGGACGAGTAGTTCCAGGCTTGAGACTGCTCCCGAGTGTAGCGTTCCTCCTGCTGATACGACGATGGAGACAGATGAGCAGATGGAGGAGGCTGAGCTGACTGCCGACCAGTATCAGACAGATAATGCCTGCGCACCTCCGGAGGAGACAAGGACAGAGATCTGGGCCGACGGTACAAAGTAAGTATTTTGGTTTATTATTTTTTTCCTGTGTTTATCATAAATTAACTTTTCTCATGAATATAATATGTTTGTATAGATATCGTCCTCCTTTGATACAGAGACGCCTAGGCCACTTATTGAGGACTAATTATGGTAGTCCTTGGATAAACTACTCTGATGCTCCGAACGAGAGAAAAGCTTACTGGTTTACGTGCTTCAAGGTTAAAATATATTTTCTTTTAACATGAATCATATAATTTTTGCATATTATATATAACTGATAAATATTTGGTTTGCACTCTTCTAGGATATATTTTTCTATCCACCGTACCGGGCCAAGATGATCGAGGGGATGTTTCATGTCGTCGCTGCTAAGCTGATCTGCAACGCTGTTAATGATCAAAAGACTCGTGATCATGCCGAAAAGCCGATCCAATATTGGATCACCCCTGATCAGTGGACTACAATGAAGGCTCGATTCGACGAGCCAAGGTACAAGAAAAAGTCTGAAGCCAAGGCGGCTAGGAAGTAGGGATCAAAGTGGTGCGGTGGGTCGATTCCGATGACGGAATATTTCCATTGTTTGGTATGTCTTTTTATTTCAAAAATATTATTTTAATACAAGTCCGATAAATTATTAAAAGGTGATATATTTAATTACAGGTAAAGAGGGGTGATGACGCCAATATGGTAACTGTCTTCCTAGCCACACATCGGAAGGGCGGAAAGCTTATTGATGAGAGGGCAGAGCAGGTCTATGTAAGTATTACAATTTTATTTATTAATTTTAATACTTCGTGTTAGTTTTGATATAACATAGAAATATGCATGCAAATAAATATTCATGTAGTTAGTAATAATAAGTACAATAGACATTAGAAGTTATGGAGTATCCTTACTTTCTAGGCTGAGTTTCAACGACTTAAGGAGCGGACGGCTGCTAGTACACTTGCTGCGGGAGAGGTCGGTACTTCCTCGCAGTCCGCTCCAGCTCCGTCGAAGGACGAGCTGTGCATGACCGCCACTGGTGGTCTCCACAGGGGTACGTACTACGGTACGGGATCCTATGGCGCCCTAGTTGCGACACAGTCCTCTAGGACCTCCCCTGCTACTGTGCATGGCCTATAGCCCTCCCAGGAGTCTGCCCGAGTCTAACAGATGGTGGAGTATGTCCGTGACGAGCTGCTACGACGGATCCAGTAGCAGCACCATACGGACGATGCTGCGCTTCTAGCACGATTGGATACGCTCGACCGCAGTATTATGGAGCTCAGGGATATGACTGAGAGGACAAAGCGGGGTGTCACTGATCTTAGAGCATCGACAGAGCGCAGCATGACGGATCTACAGGCATTACAGCTGTCTATGGGCGAGAGGCTGACGTTGATGCAGGATTCGATGGTTGATAGCAGTATGAGGCTGTTATCTACCATAGATTTCTACCACCAGCGACTAGCAGCGTTGGAGCATTATTGTCCTCCGGGTGCGCCTTCATCGTCGTCGACTCCGTCGACGTCACTACCTCCGACTCCACCGACGTCACTACCTTCATCATCGGTGACGATTTTTTGGGAGGAGTACGAGATATTTCTATCTTTGAGGCGCGGCAGTGCCCCTCCTCCTCCAGATCCGCAGTAGTCCGAGTTAGGACTGTTTGATGAGATTTTAGTGTTTGTCTAGTGTTTATTTATGTTGATTATTTGTTTGTGTATACAATACCTATAGGGGACCTCTTCTAGATGTACTACCCGACTACATGGACTTTGGCTTGGTTCGGGTCCAGTACGGACTAGTTTGGTACAACCGAATTTCCTAAAAGTCATAATATTAATTAATAAGTAATTAAATTTTTTTATAGGGGTCAAGTCGTAATTTTGACTGATTTTCCTAGTTAGAACTCACATATGGCTAGGCCTTCCCTACCCTGGCTAAAATACTAGTCAAAGCACTCGACCACACTCTCTGTGACAAATTTATAGTCATCTTTTACTCCAAATCTTAAGCATGACTAAGGCCTTCTATAATAATAACTATTTAATTAAAATATTTATAAAATTCCAAAAATCACTTTAAGTCAAATAAATAATATAAAAATATATATTTTTCAAAAATTTGAGAAACGGGGTTACAGGCTGTTGCTGTCCGTCGATGATGTTCTTGTTGACACGAGCCACCATATTCGGAATATGAATGTAGGACATAGGCAGGACTGGTGGGAGTATCGAGGGGTCTACTGGTGGGAGAGCCTGCGTGGCTGATTGGGCGAATTGGGCTGTGGAGGAGGGGACTTTGGATTCGACGAGGGTGAGGAAGAAGGCGGTTGGGTAGAAGCTTTAGAGGCATCGGGGGATGTTTGCTACGATGGGCTCCAGCCAAAGTTGCCTCCTCTGCTATCTCCGATACGCTGTCTTGGCGATTGATAACCTCGATCACCCCTAAGAAGGGATCCCTGCACATAAGTCTCTGGCACGAAATTGTGACATGGCCTTGGTGTTGGCAGAGGGCACAGTACGCGGGCAATGACTCGTACTCGACAGATTGCCATATGCTGCCTTCAAAGGGGAGAATGATTCGAATGTGATCTGCTAGTGGCTTGCTAATGTCGACTTCCTTGAGCCCCCTAGCTTGGCTGGGGCGGGTAAGTGATTCTGTTGTGCGATCCAATTTCTATGGTGTTCCTATGCATCGTGCTAACGAGAAGATGGCAGCCTTGGCAAAGAGGAACGATGGGAGACCTGGAAAAGAAATCCAGACTGGGGCAATAACGGTCTCCCTGGCTAGGGAGAAATCGGGGGTCCATTTGAAAATTCGCATCGACGCACCCGCTACGTACCAGAGATCTTTGGAGCGCAATCTAAGGAAGTCATCCTCTCTGCTGGGGCATATCAACAGGTGCTTGGCATCTATCACCCCAATCGCGATCTTGCCGGAGAAGCTAAATGCCTTCAAAAGCCAGACGAATAGCGTCAACTGAGGGCCTGAAGTGAGAAAAATTTCCAATCTGGGTGATTCTAAATGGCTCGACGAGCGTCTGACTTCCGTCGCGGAAAATCCAATCTCTGGACATCCCTCGTACTCTCCGTTAACCCCGTTGGGAAATCAGGGAGCATTGGCGGGGATTCGTTAAGGGAGAAGGAGGAGCCTTACCGACGAAGCTGGAAGCAGCGATGGATGACCGCACTGCGTCTGTCACGACCCGCACCCGCTTTCGGATACAAGACGTGTCCAAGCCCAGCCTACGCCGCAGTGTCGGCGGTAGTACGCTGTCTGATACACAAGTCACGGTAATCTATAATCACGAGAAAATCTATATCTCATCCACAGAATAATCAAGACACCACAAAGATCAATAAATAAGACATGGGACTGAACAATAATGAATATAAACTGAATGTATCCATGAATCAAATGTCACGTCCGGTGGACACAAATCCACTACCAGTAGACGAAGAGAGATCAATACAAGAAAAATATACTATCTGAAAATAACCTGCTAACCAAGTAACCTCAACTGCAAAGCATCGCGATCCGATGCTAACTCAAGCCTCTTGTCTGCTCCTGACTCAAACTCGGCTAAAACCTGAAGAGATCATCAGGTCCTCAGAGGAATAGCAAGATACATAAAAATGAGCCTTTCTAACAGTTTATTATGTATGAAGAAAAATACAGAATAAACAAGTAAAACTGAGCAATGAATAAAGCACGAATCTATACACTGTCTACACATAAATGAACTGCTGAACGAGGACGAGAGAAATCATGTCAAGATGTCAACGGATAACCAAATCGAATACCCAAACCCTCGTCCCTATTGTGGACTTGCAGGTTTGATCAACTACTAACCCTCCTCCCTAGTGTGGACTCGCAGGCTAGCATCACCCCCGCCCCTAGTGTGGACTCGCAGGTGTGAACCATATACTACTAACCCTCGCCCCTAGTGTGGACTCGCAGGTTAGCATCACCCTCGCCCCTAGTGTTGACTCGCATGTGTGAACCTGTAGCTCCCCTTCCCAGAATTTTGAAATATTTTTTATTTATTTATTTGATTTAAATGGTAATTTTAGAATTTTGTAAATAATTATTTAGTTAATTATTACGGTAGATGATTTTAATCATGATTAAATTTGGAGTACAAGGAGACTAGGAACCATGGCACGGATAGTGCAGTAGCGTGCTTTGACCAGCGTATTAGCCCTATTAGGGAAGACCCAGCCATAGGTGTGCTCTAACTAGGAAAACCAAGCTAAGTTGCGACTTAACCTCTAAAGACATTTTAAATTATATATTAATTAAGATTATGATTTTAGGAGACCCGGTTGTGCCAATTTAGTCCAAACTGGACCCGAACCAAATCCCAGCCTATGTAGGCATGTAGTGAAACCCGAGACGTCCATGTAGACGTACATATTGCATTTATTAATTTTGATATTCTAAATAGGCATTTCATAGATAAAGGATTTATATGTAATATATATTTTATTGCTATTGAATTGATGTTCTATTTTGGAAATAAGACAATTGTGCAGTTGGCAATATCTAGGACATACCAACAAATTCAGGTACATTAGGTATTGAATTACTGTATTCTGTTCTCCTACATTTCGTTAGTATTATTGTTAAGAATAATTGTCGTGTATATATATATATATATATATATATATATATATATATATATATATATATATATATATATATATATATATATATAATTATTATTGATTTTTCCTAAGTTTGATAATAAATATATTTTATAGTCTGTGTATATATATTGTCATCATAACTCTGTACTGGGAAGATATATATTATGATTTTGGAAGAATTAAATCATATGTATATATATATACATATTTAATTATATAGGCGTACGAATATATATTCATAATTTATTAAGGTATATACAAATATACATGACATACAAATATAGGTGTATATGTGGTATGTATAAATATAAATATATATGTGTGTATATATATATGTGTATGTATGTGTGTTGGTATACATATAAATATATAATATAATATAGGTGTATGTTTATGTAAATATAAATATACGTATATAGTGGGTATATATAATATATTTATGTGTGTATATATATGTATATATATATATATATATATATATATATATATATATATATATATATATATATATATATATATATATATATATATATATATATATATATATATATATATATATATATAAAAAAATATATATATATTATTTGCTACTAGATAAAGAAAATAGAAATAGAAAACTATTTAATAAAAACTCGAATTTATTTCATATATACTTATTTAAGTATAAAAGCCCTATACTTATTTTAAGTTGCCAAAGCCAAGCCAGGCCCGGCCCACAGTCCACCAACCCCAAACCCAAGCGGGACTTTTCCCCCACAGTAGCAGAAACAAGCCCGAGTTTCCCCCAGGGCTAACAGCAGATGTCTGCGCGTATACATAAGAGACGGGAGCGGGGGGTCGAGAAAACCTAACACTCTAAACTCTTCAACGCCGCCACCACCCCAAGCGACCCCTCTACGCTGGGCGCCGCCGCACGGCCACCCTAGACCACCGCGCGCCGCCATTCCGGGCTGTCGGAGGCCATGCGTGCGGGACAATTGAACACGGAGGCAGCAGCAGTTGCCCCGTGAGGACGACTTCGCAGGTATCTTACTGCCTCATCCCATCACCGTTTCTCGAACCGATTGGTTCGATAGGAAGACAACCTATACTAGTTTATTTCCCTTCTTTTAGTTTGAATTTAGAAGTCCTAAGTTGCTCGAAAAATTCTACGCGAACCCGAGCAAAAACTTGCCCGAAAACAGAATAGAGGTTAGCCTAAAACCCCAACTTAGAAGGCACTTCGTGACCAATCTATTAGCAGTTTTTGAAATCTATTTGAAGGCAGACCTAGACTACATATAGGGCTTTATAACCCGCTTTGTGGATTTGGAAATTATTGATTGCGCGTCGAGAAATCAAATCCCAAAGTTAAGGAAAAACCTGTTTCTAAAAACTAGAAAATTCAATAAAACCATCCGATACGACGTGCGTCCCGCCATTCCAGACGATGTGGTCACGAACCGAAAGCATCGAAAGCTGCATAACGGCTTCGTGGTCGTGTGGGCTTTGACGGAATTCAAATTGGTCGCGTGTGTGCGACGAATTTGATCCGTATCCGTCGAAATTCACCGTATCGTGTACTTTGCAAATTTCTCAATTACTTTGTGCATGGTCGTCAGATCGAGACGAAACTTATGCCATCAGGACCGTATCATTTTTCTGGTCCTGTATGCCAAGTTTGGTCCAATTCTGAGATAGTTGAATCGTACGCCATTTTGTGGGCCCCACGGTCCGACTCAACGGGCGATTTTGTGCACGGCCCGTCGGAATCCAACTCTGGACATACGGTTGGGTTCGTATCGGAAAACTGGATCCGTAGACATATAGTTTGATGATTTTAGAGACCATTGACTCTGGCACGCTTTTCGGTGCAAAGCGGGTCCAACGGCGGACATCGTTTTTACCCGAAATTACCGTTTTGCCCCTGTATCCAAAATTGGACTTAAGGACAGGCAATCTTAGCTAATTTGACTATTTTGAGAATGCTGGTAACGTTTATTTCAGCTTTCGGAGACAGTTGGGATGACTTGGACCTTCTGACTTGTGATTGGCGATACATTGTTGGTTCTCCGTGCAACCCCCAGGCAAGTATACCTTGCCAACTTGTACAGTATAATTTATATGCATGTTCATCATCTCGCTGCAGTTCTTTTGCTTACATTCGTGATTGCTTTATTCCATGTCTTGTACACTCATCCTGTCATGGTTTTACTTTACATGTTTCTAGTTTCTTGTTCCTTTTCTGTTATGATATTTTCCTACCTGTTACACTGTGATAGTCTCATACGTATTGCTTGATAGAATCGTCTAGTCCCATGCCACAATTTTCTCGACTTGATTATAACTTGACTTGACATGACTTGAGTGGGATTTGACTTTGACATTCTATAGATTGTGAGTACTTACCTTGACTACGGTCTATAGGATTTTATACTAGGATTGGCTACCGTCTTGGTTGTGTGTACTTGCCTTGACAGCGATTGATACACTATAGATTGTGAGTACTTGCCTTGACTGTAGTTTATAGCCAGCCATTTCTAGTATGGCATGCCAGTGTCTTAGGATCCTTGTGTTTAGATCTTGTGTCTTGGTCCACGTTGTCTCGTTGGATGTCCTTGATTGTTCCTTATTTCTTTGTATATTTGTACTATTACATGTTGGCTTGTATATTATGTATCTTGCTAGTCCTCTGAGGACCTGATGATCTCTTCAGGTTTAGCGATTGTATGGAGTTAGTTAGCAGAGCGGGATGGTAGAGGATTTGCGATGCATGATACAGGTATTTGCTTGTGATATTTTTTATTATCTTTTCGTGCTTTATATTCAGTTCCATGATATACTCTGCTTATTTATAGACTCATATCATTCTTAGAGTCTAATCGGACAATATGCTAATGGGCTGCAGACCATGACCCATACTTGTTCATTCTTGTTTATATGATTCATGTGGATTGAGATATAGTTTAGATTAGATATGATACCATGACCTTGACAGCTTATACGTACTCAAGTAGGGCTGGAGTCACTACCAAAATTTATCGTTTTAGCGACGGCCACATCCATCGCTAAGACGACGGTAAATACAATTAGCGACCGAGTACCAACGGATATTGGCCAAAAACATCCGTCGGCAATCAGCTCGTCGCTAATAACCTTCCGTCGCTAAGTTGTCGTCACATGACGGACTAGCGACGGATATTCGACGTTACAATACGAAGCCTTAGCGACGGATGTCCGACGGACTTTCGTCCATTTCAGCTTTTAAGTACTGAACTGTGTAGGCTATAGCGACGTACATTTCCGTCAGAAACCCGTCGTAACAGCGTATCACATTGTATCATTCCGTCGCTAATGCGTCGCAAGGCGTCGGTAATTAACGACCGCTTTTCGACGGATTACTGACGGACTATCCGTCGAGCAGGTTCTGGAAAAGCTTGGCATTTCCAGCACCATGGCGACAGAATCGTAGTCGCTAACCCGTCGCTACTGCGACGCGACAGCGATGGATTTTTGACTGATTATCCGTCGCCATGGTTCTGAAATTGTCATGCATTTCCAGAACCATGTCGACAGATTTGCCGTCGCTACGCCGTCACTATTTAGAGCGACTGATTAGCGGCTGTCTACCAGTCACCCTGGCGACGGCGGTCCGTCGCTAGTCCGTCGAAGCTTATACCACCAGAACGTTACCGACGGATAATCCGTCGATAACCCGTCGCTGCCTGGAAATATTTTAAAAACTCCAGATAGCGACGGATTACCCGTCGACAACCCGTCGGAAACTGGGATTATCCGTCGCTACACGGTCACTAGTCCGTCGCTAACTGGGTTTATTGGAAAAAAAAAATTGCAGCACTTTCCCTGTTCACAAATATATGCATAAACCAAACCAATATATAATGTACACCAATTATCCAACAATCACACAGACCAAATATATAATGCAATCACATTATCCAAGAATCACATAGACTAAGTAATGCACATACGAATTTAATGCACACCAATTATCCAAGAATCATATAGACCAAACCAAATTAATATAAAATAGACATCAATTATCCGGAAGAGTAACCTAATATCCATCGTTATAATCCGATCATTGCACAAATATTCCAAAATTTTCACAAATATTCCAAAACACATAGGAAAGAGTTGGCCAGTTACAGTAACCTAATATCCAATCCTGGCGACCGATCATAACACAAATATTCCAAAATTTTCACAAATATTCCAAAACACATAGGAAAATCGACTTTCGCCTCAACAATGACCACAAGTCAGACGATGAATTCTCACAGCCAGGGATGATAGTTGCGTTGAGGCATGTACCATTCTATCAGCCACTTTGCATACGAAGGCTCAATCTGGTTGAGGTCTTCTGTAGGGACAGGAGGGTCGGTCCCGATGCTACTACTCTCTGACGGTGGCTCCTTCTTAGCTTCAAGCTTGGGAGTAATCTCTTCCCTGATTGTCATCGGTTCTTCCTTGACCTCGACCTTTGGTAACACCTTCTCCTTAACAGTCACCGGCTCTTGTTTGACGACGGAGACTTCCTCCGTGTCGACCTCCAAGGGTTTCTTGCCTCAACCCCTTCCTCGACTAGCAGCACCACCTCGACGAGTCCTAGGAGCCATCTTTCTGACAACAAAAATTTTTATATAGGGTAAAGAAATTTACTCAAGTTATAAAAGTTGTGACGTTGGTTTTTTGCGTTCATCATCATTAGAGGGAGCAGCACTGGAAAAGTTGTGACATTGGTAGCATGAGTAAAAATCTGTATCACAAGACTAACAGAATTACTATGTAATCATGTACTCACCAATAACCGGATGTAACTGGAGTCGTTGGGCCTATCGTGCAGTAATTTGTGGATCCGCTGGTATAGGCCAGATGTACTTAGTATCTAGTGTATCAAGCCTGTATCGGTCTATCGGATTGGTATAGGACGTATCATATTGGTATTGGCCTTAACAAATTGGTATCGTCCTATATCCGATATGTACATGTATCGGCCGTATAGCTAGGATTCATATTGGCCTTATCGATTTGGTATCGGTCATATCCGATATGTATCGGCCGTGTTGGATTATTATATACCATTTTGGATTAGTTTCATGGAAGGTTTAGTAACAACTGTACTTGGATTTCTCTCTTCTCGAGCTAGAATACCATTGCAAGAGAATCACCAGATCGTGATTGGCCAGTTACAGTAACATACATACTTCCTTTTCCATCAGGAAAAGCGAGATTAAAACGAAAATATGTATGTTCTGTAACTGGCCATTTACGCTCTCGTGACTCTCTTGCAATGGTAATCTAGCTCTAGAAGAGAGAAATCCAAGTACAGTTGTTACTAAACCTTCTACGAAACTAATCCGAAATGGTATATAATAATCCAACACGGCCGATACCTATCGGATATGACAGATACCAAATCGATAAGGCCAATATGAATCCTAGCTATACGGTCGATACATATCGGATAGGACGATACCAATTCGCTAAGACCAATACCAACCGATACGGCCCATACCAAAATGATAGATCGATACTAATCCGATACGGTCAATACTTATAAGTACCTACGGTCCAGGAGGTTGATCTGCTATAGTACACCCATGTACGATCAACGAAGTAACGATCCATTTCAATTTGGATGTAAAAATCTGTATCGTAAGACAAACTAAACATAATCAGTTCTATTTCACATGCTTAATTGCCAAGTATGGGAACGAATGGCTCAGAACACAACCCAAAATTTATTCTAGCATACATTAGTATGAATCATCTATGTTCTGTACATATAGTATAGTATATATTCTTATCGTATCTAGTATGTGAAAGATGTAACAGAATCAAGATGAACTCACATAGATTACAGGTGCCCCACATTTGAGTGCTACACCAAGACTCACCGTGATAAGGTTAGTGATTTATTTAACCTAATATAGTAATCTTGTAATTTAAAGTTGGAAGAACGTGCAAGTAGCCTTATAGTTTCTGCCTCGCCAGTCGAATGGCTTAATTGCCAAGTATCGGAACAAATGGCTCAGAACACAACCCGAGATTCATTCTAGCATACATTAGTGAGTTTATCTTGATTCTGTTACGTCCTTCAGATACTAAATACGATAAGAACATATACTACACCATATGTACAGAACATAGATGATTCACACTAATGTATGCTAGAATGAATCTTGGCTTGTGTTCTGAGTCATCCGTTCTGATCAGGCATCTTCCTTCTCCTCTCCTCCACCATGGCTCTGAACAAATCTGCTCCTCCCTCTACTTCCCTTCTTCTTATTTGACTCTCTCAGTAACATATGACATCTAGCTCAAGTGTAGAGTCGGAAGAGAAGAAGTGGCAGAAAGAGGAGGGGGAAGCAGCACAGCCGGCGGCATGACCCGAAGGAAGTACAGAGGTTTTCTTCAACAGCCGTAGGAGAACTATAAGGATATATCTTTTTAGCGACATATCACATTGTCAAAGACCCTTAATGTGACAATCATGTTACCGCGGTGTCGGAAGACTAACATGTTAGTCTTTCGACACCGCGGTAACATGATATTCACATGAAGGGTCTTTGACAAGATGACATGTCGCTAAAAAGATATATCCTTATAGTTCTCCTACGGCTGTTGAAGAAAACCTCTGTACTTCCTCCGGGTCATGCCGCCGGCTGTGCTGCTTCCCCTCCTCTTCCTGTCCACTTCTTCTTCCCCGACTCTACACTTGAGGTGGATGTCGTATGTTGCTGAGAGAGTCAAATAAGAAGAAGGAAAGTAGAGAGAGGAGCAGATTTGTTCAGAGCCATGGTGGAGGACGAGGAGAAGGAAGATGCTTGATCAGAACGGACGGCTCAGAACAAAAGCCAAGATTCATTCTAGCATACAATAGTGTGAATCATATATGTTCTGTACATATGGTGTAGTATATGTTCTTATCGTATCTAGTATCTGAAGGACGTAACAGAATCAAGATGAACTCACTAATGTAATACTAAGACATCATCTACTACTATATAAGATATAGTGATAGGTTGTCGTATCATCATTGTCGAGGGATGAGGGTCGGAGGACAGTCAACTTTATCTAAGGCTACTTGCATAGTTTATGTCTCGTCAGTCGAATGGCTGCAGGGACTATATCCTGATCACCATTAGTGTGAATCATCTATGTTCTGTACATATGGTGCAACACTTTTCCTGTTCACAAAAATATGCATAAACCAAACCAATATATAATGCACACCAATTATCCAAGAATCACATAGACCAAATATGCACATACGAATGGCTGCAGGGACTATGTCCTGATCACCATGTCGTACCGTAGATTAATACAAATGGAGCTGGAGCCAAAATACAGAAACCAAAATACAAAATACAGAAACCAAAATACAAAATATAGAATTCAAAATAGGACCCTCTGTGAGAACGGATGGCTCAGAACACAACCAACCGGAGAGGATACCCTGAGAGATCCATCTGAGTAGGACGTATACTCTGAGAGATCACCTTTACAAGAATGATATCAGTAGTGGGATTGAGTGCTGAGGGGATACTACCAGAGTATACGTCCTACTCAGATGGGTCTCTCACCGTTACTATTTTTTTCTGACAGCATGGTGGATGTGCTCCGTCAACAGAATCTGACTCCAAGCCAAAACTTTGCCCCGGAGCTCAAGTGGACATCCTTCGTGTAGAGCTCGAGTGAGAGGTTCCTGACAGCATGGTGGTCTCCTTTGTCGAAGTATCCGTGCTCGTCCCACAACCAAGGTGGGATGAGCACGGATACTTTGACAAATGAGACCACCATGCTGTCAGGAACCTCTCACTCGAGCTCTACACGAAGGATGTCCACTTGAGCTCCGGGACAAAGTTTTGGCTCGAGCAAGAATCTGTTGACGGAGCACATCTACTATGCTGTCAGAAAAAATTAGTAACGGTGGAGACCCATCTGAGTAGGACGTATTCTCTGATAATATCTCCTCCAGCACTCATCCCACTACTGATATCATTCTTGTAATTGTGATCTATCAGAGTATACGTCATACTGAGATGGACTAGTATCTCTCTTGTTGGTTGTCGTATCATCATTGCCGAGGGATGAGGGTCGAGGACAGTACAATAGTCTAATACAAAACAACTCAATATAGTCCAATACAAATAGTCTAATACAAAAACAACCCAATACAAATAGTCCAATACAAATAAGTACTAATACTAATGAGAACCACGCTGCTCACGCAAACGCTCAGATACGTTCACGCAACCACCTCGAAAAGCGAGATTTTTGGCGCGAGGAGAGCTGTCGTCCCTTGCAAGGACTGCATAAAGTCCTCTCGGTCTCACTAGCTACCGGTGCTGGATGAAATAACTTCCGGTCTCACTAGCAACCGTGCCACTTCCTCCTTAACTGTAGAGGAGCCACCTCAGCATTCACTATTTTCTCAAACGACGTGCCGCTCCTCAGGTCATGGTGTCATCTGGTAAGATCGATAGTCACAAATAATAATTGTAACAGAAGCAAGCTAACTAAAGGAACCATCTTTAATTTGAGTACATTTTCGAAAGCCGATAAAGTATAAAAATTTGATTTTTTGCCAAGTGTGAGAACGGATGGCTCAGAAGACAACCCAAGATTCATTCAAGCATACATTAGTGTGAATCATCTATGTTCTGTACATATGGTGTAGTATATGTTTATCGTATCTAGTATCTGAAGGACGTACGTAACAGAATCAAGATGAACTCACATAATGTAATACTAAGACATCATCTACTACTGTATAAGATATAGTGATAGGTTGCCGTATCATCATTGTCGAGGGATAAGGGTCGGAAGACAGTCAACTTTATCTAACGGCTACATAGTTTCTCCTGCCTCGCCAGTCGAATGGCTGCAGGTACTATGTCCTGATCACCATGTCGTACCGTAGATCAAATGGAGCTGGAACTGGAGCCAAAATACAGTACTACTTCACCATGTCGTACCATTTTACTCTCTCCTCCTCTCCCCCTCCGGCGCTCTCACTCTCTCTGGCGCTCTCACACTACTAATCCCTATGTTTTAAGTGTGAGAACGGATGGCTCAGAACACAACCCAAGATTCATTCTAGCATACATTAGTGTGAATCATCTATATTCTGTATACATATCATGTAGTATATGTTAACCTTATCGTATCTAGTATCTGAAGGACGTACGTAACAGAATCAAGATGAACTCACTAATGTAATACTAAGACATCATCTACCACTATATGATATAGTGATAGGTCGTCGTATCATCATTGTCGAAGGATGAGGGTCGGAGGACAGGCAACTTTAGCTACGGCAACATAGTTTCTGCCTCGCCAGTCGAATGGCTGCAGGAAATATCCGTCACCATGTCGTACCGTAGATTAATACAATTAATGGAGCTGGAAATATCCGTCGCTAACCGGTAACTAGTCCGTCGCTAACTGAGATTGTCACATACACATATGTATATCACAGCTAGATGTATAGATATATACATCTATACAGAAGCACACAACTGATAGAACTCGCACTGTCCTTGAGACAGTGAACATATACACCATGAATCCAACCCCATATATATTCACATTTACTAATCCAAACACCACCAACTAATGGAACACCCAATATGGATAACACATTATTTAGCCAATATATAACTCAGATGAATTTGAGAAGCAAAGCCACCCCGCCGCCCGACCAAAGCCTGCCGCCCCAAGCCCGCCGCCCAGTAGTTCGTTGCAATATATATGAAGAGTGCTTATGGGTGTGCGTCGTTGCAAATAGCCCCGACGCACCCGCCCCCACCGCCCCAGCCCCGACGCCGCCGCCGCCAAGCCAAGCCGCCCAGCCCCCAACCCAAGCCAGCCGCCCAACCCCCGCCCAAGCCAGCCCGCCCAGCCCCCGACGTCGCCGCCCCAAGCCAGCCGCCCAGCCCCGACGCCCCCCCGCCCCAAGCCCGCCGCCCAGCCCCCGACGCCCCCGCCCCAAGCCAGCCGCCCAGCCCCCGACGCCCCCCCCCAAGCCAGCCTCCAGCCCCCGACCCAAGCCAGCCTCCGCCCAGCCCCCGACGCCCCACCCCAAGCCCACCGCCCAGCCCGTCGCCCCAAGCCCACCCGCCTTCCACCCGACGCCCCTGCCCAAGCCCACCGCCCAGACCCACCCCCAGCCCCAGCCCCCCGACGCCCCAACCCCAAGCCAGCTCCCAGACCCCGACCCCCCGTC